>ML994622.1:658753-1348558 GCA_010093925.1 Zopfia rhizophila CBS 207.26
GTTTGTGTTGATGTGGAGTTCCCGTTCGTACGGCTCGTACGTATGTGAGAACGCCTGCGATTGTGGGCGTCCCTTTGGAAAAACAGGTCCAGTCTCCTTGTGCTGGGTTGCCAGCATACCAGAAAGCGCCTATCGCGATGTCTGATGCGTCAGTGAACAGGTGTATTATTTGACGACTCTGGCTGTCGATTAAATAGACTCCGTTGAAGCGAGGAAGCAGGTCTCTCCCACCATACGAGGTCTTCGATTACGCCATCTGTAAGTGGGCGAAAGCTTCTTGGCTTGGTAAACGTTGAAGTGAACGTCCAGAGACGGCGTAGGTACGTCCTACCAAGGGTCACGACTGCACTACAAAACGATAGGAAGCCTGCTAGCTTTTGGGCCTGTAGTAGTGTCAATCTTCTAGCGTTTAGAGTCTCCGTTACTAGTTGTACAGCTTTGTCGAGTTTCTTTTGTGGCAGCCTAGCCGTCATCGTGATTGTGTCAATCTCTACGCCGAGCGCTTCCACCTGGGTGCCCGCAGCGTTTTCGTGTCGTTTCGTAGCAGGCCAAGGGCGTCTGTGAGAGCATTGTAGTCGCTATCAATTGCTGCTAGTCTTTCCTTGGTAGGCGTTGTAGATGGATTGAGAATGAGAATGAAGTCGTCGAGATAGTGCTCTAGGCGTCTCCAGTGTAGCCGTGATTGTAGTATCCAGTGAAAACTCTCTGCAAAGAGGTTAAACAGTAGTGGGGGCCGTACGTAGGCCAAATGGTAGACAGTTCTCGTGATAGTACTGTCCTTGCCATGAGAAGCCAAGTAGCCAGCGCGTTGGTGTGGAGCAACCGGTATCACGCGAAATGCATCTTTAAGGTCTTTTTTAACTAGCAGCGCTCTATGGCCTGCGTGTCGGACATGGCTAAAGATCTCTTCAATTCTAGTATAGTGTAGGTTGCTCCACTCAGTAGGGATCCAATCGTTGACTGAGTCGCCGTTAGGATAAGATAGATGGTGGATACGTCGCCATCCTCCGTCGCTTTTAGAAACGAGGCCTAGTGGTGAAGAATAAAAGGGGAAACTGCCGTTGTGGCGGGAAACTCGCTCTAATAGCAAGTCCTTTTGTAGTTGCGTTGTAATTGTTTTGGAGAGTCCTCGTTAGCTGATGCTAGATTGTCCGAAATTACATGTTTTAACTCTCCTGTATATCCTAATTGGGCTCCGAATGTTAAGATGTTGTCTAGGACTCTAGGAAGGTTGCCTGGATAACCTTCTAGGGCGCATCTCCAGGCCTCCACGTTTTAGAGGTGATGGAGACTGTTGTAGTGGAGTATAAGTTGGGTTGAAAGTGTCAAACTGTGGTAGAGTATTTGGGCGGGCTGGTAGTCTTAGCCAGCCAGGGCGGTTAAGGATCTGTAGGGGTCGTTCTCCCTGTACAAGCTGCTCTCTGTGTGTAAGCTGCTCCCTTTGTACAGGCTGCTCTCTCTGTACGAGCTGTTCTCTTTGTACGAGGCCCTATTTTTGGTGACATTTGGCCGCGCCGTGAGTATTGCTGTTGCAGGTCTTGCACCTATGGCTTCTTCGGCACCAATCAGCCGAGCAGCCCTTGGTAGTGTTGAAGTTCTCGCAGATAGCAGATTTGTCGTTTGGCTGGGCAGCTGTCCTCATGCTCTGGGCGGACTTCACCTTCTTAACTGACTGTACCGTACTTGGGTTGATATAGTAGGCCGTCCATTCATCGGGGACCTTTTGCCAGGCAGTTGGATCTAGTACTGACGTTGCAGCTACCTGTTTGTGCCATGCTAGCGCGAATTGTAGGACGGACAGCCAATCGTAGGCGTAGGAGTGTCGGATGACTCTAGCCGTGAAGTGTAACATAGCTGGGAGCACTGACGGATGTTCGGTGCCAAAGAGAAGGCCTATGATACGAGTATAGTTTATAAAGCACTCCGTCCAGATTAGGGCGTTGTCTCCAAAATCCTTGATTGATCCGCGGACACGTTTAACTGTCAGTTGACGTGTCGTCGGGTCGAATTCCGCCGTCTGGCTGTCCTCTCGGGGCCTCGCGCCGACGTCGTTGCGGAGGCGAGTGAGATTGTCCGCCTCGAATTTGTGCTGGAGGATAAGGTGGATCTCTTTAGGGCTGACGCCGGGGACCTGTTGTACGACCTCTAGTACTTGTAGGGGGAAGCGCTCACCTATTGGCTCATCCTCGCCCTCGGTAGTGCCAGGTGCAGGGTTTGTGCGACGCAAGGCACGAATCTCCTCGTCTGCCTTCTCCTCTGCCTTTTGTCTCATCCGTTGCTGATGTTCCAGCTCCTCAATCTGGCTCTGTATTTGTAGTTCAGCTAAACGTTGTGCTGCAGGGGTAGCAGGTGCAGTAGAGCTAGGGTCGCTTTGCTGAGAATTGGGGACGACCGTTTGGGAGCGCGTCTGGCGGCCGCGCGTTGGGTCGATCATTGTGACGAGGTAGGAAGTTGAAATCAAATCGTCAGTCGATCGATTTGTGTACGCAATGAGGGCGACGATGAGATTGTTGATGGATGAGGAGAGGCTCCGAAACTTCTGTAATCGGTTTTGCGGGTACGCGTGCTTGGCAGCGCGGATCCCCGATTCAGTATAGAACCATCCATGAATATAGATAATATATAAGATAAATTTTAAAAGCCCTAAAAGAAGCTAGCCTTTAACTTAATATTAAAAAATATAAGTTCTATTAAGAACAAGTTACCTATCTTAGGTACAGGATTTTAATAAAAGAAATTAGCATGAATTTAAATAAGGTAAAGGATATTCTTCACTAGAAATTCTTTAGAAATATAAAGGATGTAAGAGTATTTCTAGAGTTTACTAATTTCTACTAATAATTTATTAATAACTTTTTTTGTATTACGTTCCTGCTTACGGCCCTAACTAAAAAAAAAACTTAATTTAAATTTAATAATACCTATTAGATAGTATTTGAATTTTTAAAGTATATATTTATTATTACTCTAATTTTTTGATACTTTAATCTAAAGTTGCTAATTATCATAAAAGCTAATTTCTTAGACTATATAACTACTAGAGTATTTTCCTAGAAAGATAAATTAAATAAACTAAAATCTATTACTTACTTCTCAAAGAGGTTAAGCCCTACTAAAGATAACTATAAAATCTATAATAAAAAGCTATTAGCTATTATATACTGTTTTAAATAATAGAGACCTAAACTAAAAGGTACTACCTTTCTAATTTAGATATTAAGTAACTATAAGAATTTATAGTATTTTATTACTATAAAACAGCTAAGCTACTGACAGGCCTATTAAATTAAATATTTATTTTAATTTAACTTCATAATCACGTACCAGCCTGGTAGGTAGGGTAAGAAACTAAATATTTTTACTTACTATATATAAAATACTTTAGCTTAAGAAGAAGTCTGTAGAGCCTAATAATAAATATCTTTCTACTCTAAACTATTTAATAAGACACTAGAATTAAACTTAACTAAAATAAATAAGTCTATTTAATAAATTATTAATAATGAGTACTTTAATGATGAGTTTATTTAGAAAATTTTATTACTAAAATAAAATAGAATTCAACACTCTAAGAAGCTTTCCCTAAGTAAGTATAAAAACTAAGAAAATTAATTATACTACTATAACTAATTAGTAATACTAAATAATAATGAACTTAAAATTAAGATTCTTTAGATTATATATAATTCCCTTATTAGTGGCTATCTTAGTTATAGGAAGACTCTTAAAATCCTATAACACAAATACTATTAACCCTAGATATTTAAGATAATATGCTAATATATTTTCTGCTATTATACTTATTAAAGATTTAAAATCTTTTATAAAAAGTATTATAGCCTCTTAAAGCCCTTACCTGTTTCTAAGAGGAAGTAGAAGGACATTTCTGTAGACTTTATTACTAATTTTCTAGAATCTAAAGACTATACTAATATTATAGTTATAGTAGACTATTTTATAAAATACTAACATTTAATTTCTTATACTAATATAACTGCTATAAATATAGCCTGCTTTTTTTATTAATATATATAAATAGACTATAGTCTCTTATAAATAATTATATTAAACTAAAAAAACATAATTTATTTCTGCTTTCTATAATAAACTCTATAAATAATTATAAATTAAATTCTAACTGTTTTCTGTATACTACCTAAAAACTAATAGCTAAATAGAAAAAGCTAATTGCATAATAGAATAAGTTCTATATATATATATAAACTATTAATAAAATAACTAGATAAACTAGCTCCTCTTAGCACAGTTTAAAGCTAATAATACTATATTTAAATTTATAAAAGTTTTATTATTTCTAGCTAATATAAACTAACACTTTTAAATAGGTTTTAAATTTTTTATAAGAACTTAAAAATAGCTTTACTAGATATTATAAGCCTTAGAAGCTAACTATATAGTAGAAAAAATAGCTAATATTTAATAGCTAGTTTATAAAGAAATGATCTAAGCCTAGGCCCTTTAAAAAAAATATATAAATTAGAAATAATTATTTATACTTAACTACTAAATAGAAGACATAGTTTAGCTTAATATATAAAATATTAGAACTAAATAATTACTTAAAAAGCTAGACTTAAAGGCCTTAGGGAAATACTATATCTTCTATGTAATTTTCTTATATATATACTAACTTAAACTCTTTAAATCCCTAAGTATATACTTAGTCTTTTATGTATCTTTTACTTTAGCTAGCTATACCTAAATTTAAATACCTTTTAGATTAATAAAACCTACTACTAGAACCTATTAAAATTAATAGTAATACTAAATATTACGTTAAGTAAATTAAGAAGCTGCACTTTAATTACAGACGAAAGTACTATAAATACTTTATTAAATAGACTAAATATAATAACCTAATATAGTAATTTATAAATAATTTTTGAGATATAACTACTATAGAAAAATTCTATCTTTAGAATTTAAATTAATTTGCTATTTAAGACTTAATATAAGCACCTATTATAAGAGCTTAGATTTAAAAGAGAGGTACTATTATAGTAACTATATATAATATCTTATAAGAGCCTTTTAAAAAAGCCTTTCTTATAAGTTTTTTTATTATATTATGTATTTATATATTAGTTTTACACTAGTGGATAAGCCCTTACTTAAACACTTTATTTATAGTCTATTTTATTTCTTCTTTTCTTCCTTTCTTTATATAATGTTTTGAATTATTACTTAGTATTGTATGTAGTAATTAATTAATACTTTTTTTTAAATTCTTAACCTTCTACACGTAGCACTCTTATAATATATATAATATATTTAATAAGTAAGTAAGCTACTTTAAAACTTATTAAAAAAATTAAGAATTTACACTTAAATATCTTAACAATAACTTAATAATAAATTCTAACAATTTAATACGTAATTAATAGTATTCTAAAATAGAAACTATTAAATTTTTAAAAGCTAGTAATAAAATGTTATTAAAAATATTTATAAAAAAAAGTTAATTTAAAATGTAAAATACTATTATCTTAATAACTATTAATTACTAGCTCTTATAAATTTAATAGTTTTTAATTTAAAATATTATTAATTACTTATTAAATTTTTAGAATTTATTATCAAGTAGTTATTAAGATATTCAAGTGTAAATTCTTAATTTTTTAGTAAGTTTTAAAGTAGTCTACTTACTTATATAGTTTACTTACTTATTAAATACATTATATATTTTTACTTTAGTAAATTTTTAAATTTATTTTATAATTATATTTTAAAATATTTTTAGTAAATTATAACTTTATTATATATTTAAAAATAGTATAAACTATTATAGTTTTTAATATACTTTTAAATTAATTTTTTTAATGGTTAAAATAATAAAAACTATTCTACTTTTTTAATAAATAAATTAAATATAGTTTAATTAATATATTATACTAAAAAGTTAAAAAATTAAAAAGTTAAATTCTTTTAGTAAAGTATATTATTTACTTAAATATATAACTAAGTTATAAAATATAATAACTTTTAAATACTAGAATTTTAGTTAAAAAAAGTTTTGTAAAAAAATTTATAACCTAAGTTTTAGTATAAAATTAGAATATTAAAAATAAGTAAAACTAAAAATAAAAAAAATATATTAAAAAAGTGACAATTTAATATAAATAATATAAGACATTTTTTTCAATTTTAATAATAATAGTAAATTAAAGAATTTACTTGTAATGTATTATTATATATATAATATAATAATAACGTTACTAAAACTGTATTATATTTTTTAATAATAGTTTTATTTTCTTTATATATAATATTTATTAATATCTTAACATTATATGAATAAAATAATTTATTTAACTTTGAAATATTATTATAATAATAGAAAAATATTAATTAAAAGTTTAAATATTTTGCTTTTAAAAATACTAAGTTTACTTATTTTAATAAAAACTATTTTTAATAAAATATAATATTTTTATAAAAAGTAGTTTATAAAACTTATATTTATATAAATACTATTAATATATTTTATAAAAAAGTATATTACTTAAGTAAATAAGCTACTTTAAAACTTATAAAATAATTAAAAATATGTACTTACTATTATAAAAGTACTACATACAGAAAATTAAGAACTTAAAAAAAAGTATTAATTAATTACTATGTATAGTACCAAGTAATAATTCAAAACATTATATAAAAAAAGAGATAAATAAAATAGATTATAAATAAAGTATTTAAGTAAGAGCTCGTGTACTAGTATAAAGCTAATATATAAATACATAATATAATAAAAAACTTATAAAAAAGGCTTTCTTAAAAGGCTTTTAGAATATATTATAAGTAGTTATTATAATAATACCTCTCTTTTAAATCTAAGCTCTTATAATAGATATTTATATTAAGTCTTAAATAGTAAATTAATTTAGATTCTAAAGATAAAATTCTTTTATAGTAGTTATATTTAAAAAATTATTTATAAGTTACTATATTAAGTTATTATATTTAGTCTATTTAATAAAGTATTTATAGTATTTTTATTTGTAATTAAAGTACAGCTCCTTAATTTACTTAATATAGTATTTAGTATTACTATTAATTTTAATAAGTTTTAATAGTAGGTTTTATTAATTTAGAAGATATTTAAATTCAGGCACAGCTAGCTAAAGTAAAAATATATAGAAAACTAGGTATATACTTAAAGATTTAGAAAGTTTAAGTTAGTATATATATAAAGAAACTACTTAAAAGATATAGTATTTCTTTAATGCCTTTAAGTTTAGCTTTTTAAATAGTTATTTAGTTCTAATATTCTGTATATTAAACTAAACTATGTTTTTTATCTACTAATTAGGTATAGATAATTATTTCTAATTTATATATTTATTTTAAAAGGCCTAGGTTTAAATCATCTTTTCCTAAACTAGCTATTAAATATTAGCTATTTTCTTTACTTTATACTTAGCTTTTAAGGTTTATAATACTTAGTAAAATTATTTTTAAGTTTTTATAAAAGATTTAAAACCTATTTAAAAGTGTTAATTTATATTAGCTAGAAATAATAAAACCTTTATAAATTTAAATATAGTATTATTAGCTTTAAACTATATTAAAAAAAGCTAGTTTACTTAGTTGTTTTATTAGTAGTTTATATATATATATAGAACCTATTTTATTACACTATTAGCTCTTTCTATTTAGCTATTAGTTTCTAAATAGTATATAAAAAATAGTTAGAGTTTAATTTATAATTATTTATAAAGTTTATTTTAGAAAGCAAAGACAAATTGTGTTCTTTAGTTTAATATAATTATTTTTAAAAGGCTATAGTCTATTTATATATATTAATAAAGAAAATTAGATTATATCTACAGTAATTATATTAATATAAGGAATTAGGTACTAGTATTTAGTAAAGTAGTTTATTATAACTATAATATTAATACAGCCTTTAGATTCTAGGAAATTAGTAATAAAGTTTATAAAAATATCTTTTTACTTTCTTTTACAAACAAATAGAGGCTTTAAGGGGCTGTAATACTTTTTATAAAAAGACTTAAATTTTTAATAAGTATAGTAATAGAAAATATATTAGCATATTATCTTAAACATTTAAAGCTAATAGTATTTATATTATAGGATTTTAAAAGTCTTTCTAGGACTAAAGTAGCTACTAATAAAGGAATTATATATAATTTAAAAATCTTAATTTTAAGTTTATTGTTATTTGGTATTACTAATTAGTTATAGTAGTATAACTAACTTTTCTAGTCTTTATATTTACTTAAAAAAAGCTTTTTATTGTGTTAAATTCTATTCTATTTTAGTAACAAAATTTTCTAAATAAACTTAATATTAAGGTACTTTTTATTAATAATCTATTAAATAGACATATTTTTTTTAGTTAAGTTTAATTCTAGTATTTTAGTAAATAGTTTAAAGTAAAAAAGTATATGTTATTAAGCTTTATAAGCTTCTTTTTATGCTAAAGTATTTTATATATAGTAAGTAAAAGCATCTAGTTTCTTACTCTACTTACTAGACTAATATATAATTATAAAGTTAAATTAGAATAAATATTTAGTTTAGTAGGCCTATTAATAGCTTAACTATTTTATAGTAATAAAGTACTATAAATTCTTATAGTTATTTAATACTTAAATTAAAAAAATAGTATTTTTTTAATTTAGGTTTCTATTATTTAAAAGAGTATATAATAGCTAATAGTTTTTTATTATAGATTTTATAGTTGCCTTTAGTAGAGCTTAATTTTTTTAAGAAAATATCTTAGTAGTTACGTAGTCTAAGAAATTAGTTTTTAAAATAATTAGTAACTTTAAATTAAAGTATTAAAAAATTAAAATAATTATAAATATATATATTAAAAATTTAAATACTTTCTAGTAAGCGTTATAAAATTTAAATTAAGTATTCTTTTTTATTACGGCGATAAGTAGAAACGTAATATAAGAAAAGTTATTAATAAATTATTAGTAGAAATTAGTAAACTTTAGGAATACTTTTATATCTTTTACATTTCTAGAAAATTCTTAGTTAAGGATGTCTTTTACTTTATTTAGATTTATACTAATTTCTTTTATTAAAATTACGTACCTAAAATAAGTAACTTGTTCTTAATAGAACTTATATTTATTAATATTAAATTAAAGGCTAGTTGTTTCTAAAGCTTTTAGAATTTATCTTATATATTATTTATATTCACGTAGAAAATTACTATAAATTAGAATATTATTTATATAGTATTAAAATATACTTAGTGCATTCGCTGATTTAAAAAGTATAATAAAATATTTAAATAAGCTATATTAAATTTAGAAAGTAGTTAACTATTTATTTTCTTCTATCACATAAAGGTAATTAAAAGCTGAAATAATATCTAACTTTATAAAATACTTTATTTTACTAAAGTAGAACAAGGTTTCTTAAATTAATAAAATAAAATAATAGTTCTTAATATTAATAGTATTTAAAACTTAGTAGTTTATATAGAATTAGAAACTTTTATTAAGTTTTTTTATAAAAATCACTAGTACACATATAAAAAATGTGCTTATTCTAATAAATTTTTTAGTAAAATAGTTATTAAAATACTTTCTAAAAACTTTTAATTTATTTTAGAATATTTTATAAAAAGGTCTAAATTTAAGTTACTTTCTTTTTTTTAAGAATAATCTTATAGTTATATAAATAATATTTAGGTAGTCTATTAGCCTCTTTACGTGAAAATATTCTAAGAATATTATAGTAATTCTCTAAAACCTTAGTAGCTAAATCTGTATAGGTTTTTAAAACAAAAACTTTATTAATATTAGCTATTAAAATAGTAAAGATTTTATATTTATGTTTTTAAACTATTTATATAAAGAGGGCTGCTCTAATTAGACAAATATTTATATTTAATTTAGATTTTTTATAAGGCCCTTTTAGTAAAGCTTTTATTAAAGAGTTTTTAAAATTTTAAGAAAAAGACTTCCTTATAAGGTTTTTATTTAATTTAGTGTTGAATTTAGATACGTGTTTAAATATAAATTCTAACTCTAAATAAAAGTTCTTTAGAAAATAGTTTACTAGAAAAGTTTTTAAGTAGATATTTAATTCTTATAACTAATAGTTTATTTTAATTAACTAGTAGTTATATTAGAATTATGTAGTTAGTAATAACTTTAGAAAATAAATTTAAGTATACTATATATAGATAGTGTTAAAATAAAAGCCTTTTTGTAAAGAGTTTATAAAATTTTTTTTTAAGTAAATAGCATATTTTTTTAAGTAAGTTAAAAATTAGAATAAGTATAAATAATAAGTTTAGTAATAAAGAATATTAAAAAGCAACTTTTATAAGTTATAGTTAGAGTTAACTTTATACTTTTTTATTTATAATTACCTAAAAATTAGTTTATGAATTTTAGTAGCTATTTTAAAGAAATAAATATCTTTAACGTAATTTAAATAATAAAGGGTTATACTAGTAGTGTATAAAATATAACTCTCTTTAAAACATTTATTATTAAAACTAGTAGAATAAAAAACGTTTAAAAAAATATAAGAAATAGAGTTTTTAGGCATAAGCTAAAAGTCTACTAATATAACTTATACTAGTAACTCTAGTATTAATTAGAGTAATAATAGAATAAAAAAAGCCATATTATTAAATAGTATACAGAATATTTACTTAATAGTCTTAAGAATAAGTTATTAGGTTAAAGGTTTATAAGTTAATAGAAATCTAGTATTAAAAATATTCTAGAAAGTAACTTAACCTTAGAATAAAGCTTTTAGTAGGCTAGCTTAAAAAATTTAAAAATATTCTTATATATAAAAAAATTTAAATCTAAAAAAAGAATAAAAGTAAGTTAATTATTAGAATTTAAATAAGTTTATAAATTAAAGTTTTAGCAGAAAAATAAAGTAGTTTTAGAAAATATAGCTATATTTATTACACTTAAAGTATTAGTTATTATGCTTTTAAGTTTTTTGTTTAGCTAATCTAAAAAAAGCAGAGTTAAAAGTATTAATTTCTATAATATTAGAGTCTTATTATAATACAGGTTATAGCCTATAGTAATGTAGTATAAAAATATACTAAAAATTATTATTATATAAAAATATTAGGTTAGTATAGTTATTTAATGTATTAGAAATTTTAATACCTACTATTACTTAGTAAAGCTTATTATTTAATAATTTCCTTAACTATATAATTAGACTAATTTCGTTTAATTTAATATTAGTAGCTAGTTTGTAGAATTTAGTAAAGTAAATAGTAAAACTTTTTTACTTTTAATAAAACAAATTAAGTTTACTTAAAAGTAGTAAGTTTCTTATTTAGGTTTCTATATATAGCTAGCAAAAAGACAGTTAATTACTTTACTATATATATATCTTAATTTATAAAAGAGTTCATAAGTGTTACTAGGTTTTTTTTCTAGTTTTAAGTATATATATAAAAGTTAGAAACATTTAGTAGAATATTAATTAATATTATGTTTAAGTTTATAACAAAATTTTCTAATAAAAATAGGTAGGTTTTTTTTGCTTTCTAGTAAATATTAAAGAGTTAAGTAAGTAATTAGATTTTATTATTACTAATAAAATAATAAGACTTAGTGTAAAAATTAACTTTACTTATTTAACTATAATCTAGAAAACTTAGAAATAAATACTAGTTATAATTATAGGTGGAATTAGAATTATAAAACTTAAACTATTTCTAAATAAACTAGTAGTGTCTACTAAGGCTTCTTTAGTAGTAATTACTTAAATAGTAAAGTAAGAAGAGGTAAATATAGTTTATTTTTAAACTTTCTATAATTTTTTTCAAAAAGCGTTAATAGATTCCTGTTGTTATATTTATTAATATTTTAGCTATATTTACTATTATTTTAGTGCTTTAGTAAACGCATTTTATATTATAATTATTTATTCCTTAAATAACTATATAAATTCTATAGTTAGAATAAGAATATTTAAAAAGTTAGATATACTACTAATAGTAGTAATAGCAATATAATATAGTATTATAAAAGTGCTATATATAGAAAGTTAAGAACTTAATAGAAAGTATTAATTAATTACTATATATAGTACTAAGTAATAATTTAAAACATTATTTAAAGAAAAGAAAAAATAAATTAAGCTATAAATAAAGTATTTAAGTAAGAACTTATATACTTGCACGAAGCTAATATATAAACACATAATATAATAAAAACGTTTATAAAAAAGGCTTCTTTAGAAGACTTTTATAAGATATTATAAATAGTTACTATAATACTTACATATTTTAATAACTACTTAATAATAAATGTTAAAACCTTTATAAGTAACTAATAATACTTTAAAATATAAGCTAATAAACTTTTAAAAGCTAGTAATTAATTATTATAAAAACAGTAGTTTTTTAATATTTTAATATACTTTATTTAAAATATCTTAATAACGTTTAATTACTAGTTTTTAAAAATTAGTTAGCTTTTATTTTAAAGTATTATAAATTACTTATTAAATTTTCAAAACTTATTATTAAGCTGTTATTAAAATATTTAAATATAAATTCTTAATTTTTTAGTAAGTTTTAGAGTAGTTTGTTTATTAAATAATTTTTCTATTTATAAAATATATTATCTAAGTTTAAAAAATATAGTATTAAGTTTAATAATAACTTTTTAATATATAAAAACTAATTTTAATATAATTTTATTAAAAATAATAATTTTACGTATTTTATATTTGTTTATATTACTTAAATTAATTTTTTTTAAGAAATATTATTAATATTTTAATAATTAATAACTATATATAGTATAAATTAATATAAAGTACTACTTTTACACAATAATAAAAAACTTTTTTTAATATAAACTTTAATATTTTCTTTAATTTTATTAAGTTAAAAAACTTAAAACTATACTTTTATTATAAAAAATTTAAAAAGGTTTTTTAACAAATTAATAGTAAACTTATTATAAATGTATTTTAGAAGTACTATAAATAAAAACTTATAAA
This sequence comes from Zopfia rhizophila CBS 207.26, assembly GCA_010093925.1. Lineage (NCBI taxonomy): Eukaryota > Fungi > Ascomycota > Dothideomycetes > Zopfiaceae > Zopfia > Zopfia rhizophila. The sequence goes on from ML994622.1 coordinate 671,756, forward strand.
CTTAAAAAAAAGTAAAATAATTTTTATATATAGTATTACGTAATAGTTTCATATATATTATATAATAAAAATTATAAAAAAGTATAATAAGTAAATTAATACATAACTATAAACTATATATATAATTATATAATAAAAGTAAAAATATTATAACTAATTATTACAATAGTATTTTTTAAAAAAAATTAAGTTTAATAATAAGTATTTTTATTTTATTATTTAAGTTAGTTTTTATACTAACCTATTTTATTTACATTACTTAATTAAATATTATAATAGTATTTATTATAAATTAATTATATAACTTTAATATATTTAATATAGTGTTTAAGTTTTTTAATAATTTTAATAAGTTTATAAAATAAGTTATACTTTTAGAAAAAATCTATATTTAAAAATAATAAGTTAAATAAATTATACAAATAACTATAAATATTTTTACAAAATATAATAATTTAAATTATAATATATATATAAAATAAATGTATAAGTATTGGAGAGAAAAAGCTGTAATAATAGTTAAATAAATTTAAAAACTATTTAAAAAGAAACCAGACGCTAGAATATAATTCTTTATACTTAATTATTTTTAGTAAACCCCCTATATTCCATCCACAGAGCATGGGGGACGATGGTGGGTTATAATCTTATTTTTATAATTATAAAAACCGCGACTATAACGTATTAGAAAGTAATTAATAAGTAAGTAAATAATACTAAGAAAAGGATAAACACTAGCCTAATTAAGACTAGTAGAAAATAATTAAAATCCTCTAGAAAATTAAGAATAATTTTAATAAAGAGAAGGAAAAAAAGCTATGCTATAGAATTTTTATTAATATAAAAAAAATATTATAACGCGTCTAAAACTTTTAGATATGCTATTAAGTTATCTAAAACAAGAATAAGACACAGCTCAACCGGATTGAAGCTGGAATTAATGAAATTAGGAAAGAAACATGCAAGGGAAACCGCCTAGAGATCTCCTAAACATGAAACAAAACTTGGGCAGCCGTCGCTGCGCAGGTGTCACGCACGATAAACGCCGCCGCCGCGTCACAGAGAACCACTATCCGAATCTGCTTTGAGGATTCCTAGGGAAAAGACCCAGGAGAGATACTAGAAATAGCAAAAAAGGTAATACTAAAAGCCTTTACTATAAACACTCTAAAGAGTAGTAATATCAACGTTCACGTGCTATTACAGACTATAAAGAACTAAATCATAAATAGACCGGATATGCTAGAATTTAAAATCTAAAAAAAAAACTATCTCTTAAAGGTTCCAGGAGTTCTACTTAAGACAAAAATTAATAAAAAAAAATATAGATAACTCTAAGCTAATATATATAATATATAAAGCTACTAAATAGCTAGTACTAGGTATAGCTATTACTTAAATCTAATAGCTACACGACTTTAAGGCGTAGGAGATACGTTATAAAAATACTATAAAAAGCTTAAAAGAGCTAGAAAAAACCTATAATACTCTAATTATTAGAACACCCACACAGGCGATTTAATAGAAGATTATAAAGAATAAATTAATTATTAACTTCCAGCTCTTTAAAGCAAAACTATTTAATAATAGTATAATTATTAAATAATACTTTTAATGTAATTAATAGGGCTATACTTAAAATATATATAGAAAAAAAAAATAGTATAGATATTACATAAGCCTATATAACATAATAGAATATTTCTAAAAAAGAGTATTCTATGTAAACTATGGTAAAGCCTATAAAGTATAGTAATAAAAAGAGTATAAGATATTCTAGAGCTATTTAAAAAAAATCTAGATAAAAAAAAAAGCCTTTTTTAAGCAGACGCTTTATATCTATACTATAGGAAAAATATAAACAAAATAACTAAACTCTATATAAAATAACTTTATTATTATAATAAGAAAAAGAGAAAGATAGATTACTCTATTAGGTAACCTATATAAAGAACTATTACTAAAAAGAGAACTAAGTAGACTCTTTTATATAAAAGTTATTAATAAAAATATATTATAATTAAGGTTTATACTAAACGCAGGTGATATATACCTTACCTAAATAGAAATAAATAATAACTCTAATATTAATATAGAAGACTTTATACCTATTCTAAATAAGTAAACTTACTATTATCTAATATAACTATAAAAACGTAAAGTAAGGTATATATTATTTCTTTTTTAATAGAATAATACAGGCAGAGTATTAGGTACTTATAATTTAAAAACTAGTATATAATAAATATACTAAATTAATATACTGTTTATGTGGATACGCTCTGGCTTATAAAGAAGACTTTATAATAAAAATATATTTTATAATTAGCTAAAACGTTAACGCTGTGTATTAGAGATATAAATAATATAATCTATTTATTATAACACTCTAGCTTTACTTAGAGAGCCTAGAGACTATTATTATTAATATTTATAATCTATATAAAAACTACTAACAGATAAAGACCTGGCTAGAGATTAATAAAGTAATTAAAAAAGTAAAAAAAGAAGTTATATTTTTTTAGAGACTTTAATATATACTATCTAATATAAGGGGGAAGCTATATTATAAGTAAAGTATAAATAGAACCTACTTTTTAAAATAAAAGCATAAGATCTTCAACTCGCTATATTATGAGATAAATTAATATAAAAAAGGGGATAAAAAAAGAGTATTATTAACCTCACATTTCTATTAAACACAATATACAAAAAGTTAGCTTCTATGGAACTAAGGATAGATAGGCTTTAATAAAAGACTATATATTAATATAAATTCAAATAAACGCTGCTATTTACTTATAAAAGAAAAATAAATACTATATACTTAAAAACCTAGACGTAAAAGAATTTCTTTAAGATATTAAAAACCTTAAATAGATAACGGCTCCAGAACCCCTGGAAGCTCTCTAGAAAGGAATTATATATGTCTTTAAGATTTATTATTTATATATAAGACTTAGCTTATAAGTATATAGAATATAGTTACTAAGAGTAGCTTAGTTTTTTATAAATATTAGGTAAACAAGGCGCTGGTACTATAATTATAAAAAAAACTATAACTATTAGAGCTATAAAGCGCTGTCCAACCAGCTCTAGAAAAAAATCTAAAAAGTAAAAAAAAATAACTAGAGATAATTTATATAAGAATTTATAGTAAACTTTATAAAACTATATAATAAAAAGCTATAGACTCTCTTAAGGTAGAATAGAAAAAACGTTAATATAATAAAAAGTAATTTCTATTTCTTTAATTTTAGAAATTTAATTAGTAACCCTCTCACTAAAGATAATACTATAAAGATAGAGATTTTAGTTAAGAAGTTCTTCCTAAATACAGATAAAGCTAACTTAGAAGATATTAATAATAAGATATAACTAGAGCATACCTAAATTAATATTAACCTATATATATTTAAGAAGGTAATAAGTAATTTAATTATAAAACTTTTAAATAAAAAAGCCCTAAGCCCTAACAGCATACTAAATAAGATCCTAAAAATTATATTTTTTTATTAATAACTTAGAAGCTTATATAGGCGGTTTACTAGTACCTTAAAAGCAGAATAATACTAATATATCTTAAAGAATTAATTATAATTACTTTATATAAAAAAGGTAAGAAGGATTACTTTTTTCTAATAAGCTATTAATTAATCACGCTAGAAAACACCCTAGCTAAAGTAATTAAGAAATAAGTAGTAGATATAATAGTAGTAGCTATTAAAAGATATAAACTACTCTTTTAGAATTAAATAGAAGTAAGAAAGAAGCGCTTAATACTTTTAGTAATTAATATACTTATTTCTAGTATTTAAACAGTATAAAGAGTGTGTTTAGGCTATGTTATTTTAATACTAAGCCTAAATCTAGCTAGAGCTTTTAATAACGTCTCCTATAAACATCTACTATATATTCTAAGAAAGAAGAGACTATTAGAATAGATAGTTTACTTTATATAAAGCTTTATAATTACTTAATAAACGCGTATTACATACCCTAAGTATTAAAATAAATAGATTTAAATATAAATAAGTATCTTATAAGAATTCTTACTTTCACTAATTTTATTCCTCTTCTTTATATTAGAGCTTTTAGAGGAGTTTTAGTGATTAGATAATAATATACTAGTATTTAGCTTTATTAATAATATAAACCTTATTTTATAAGGAAACTCAGCTACTAAGAATTATTAATATCTAATAGCTGTATATAATTAATATATAGCGTAGGCTAAACATTATAGTACTATATTTACACTAAAAAAATACTAGTTTATATATTTTACTAGAAAAAGACGCTATAATAGTATAGTATTACAGACGGTAATAATAAGGTAGCTATACTTAAGAAGCTAAGGAAATTAATAACAACAGCTAATAAGGCCCTAGAATAGAAATATATGTTTAAATTAAAAAGAAAGAATTATAAGTAAGCACAGGACGCTTTAGTATAGACTAAAGTATAAGCTAAGAAATGTAAATAAAAATATGAAATCATGCTAGCAGATTAAAAGCAGTAGCTTATATAACTAAGCTAAGGCTTAGTAGATAAAAGAGATAGAAAAACTAAAAAGCTTTAAATATCTCTATCTCTTTAGACAGTATCTAATATACTACTAATAGGTATATAATATACGCACGGAGAATCCACTATAAGTATAGAGTAAAGAATAGTCTATAGTTACTTTTAATTCTCTATAGTTACTCTAAAATCAAAATCTTATCTCTAAGTTAAGACTTAACCTTAAGTGAAATAGTTTAATACTATCTTATTAAATTAATTATACACTCTCTCCCTATCTTACGATAAGACTAAATTCTATTCTATTAAACCTAGAGCTATCTATTCCAGATACGGAAAAAGCTAAGAACTTATTAAGTAATTAGTTAGAGTAAAGTTACTAACGTAAAACGTACTATTAAGTTAAGGCAACTTATAATATTATAACTACCCTTCAAAGTATAAGAGAGGACGTTGGATTAATTCTAATAACAAATTTCTAGTTATAGTTTATAACGACCTATTATAAGGATGAATAAGAATTTTACTTATTAAGTAATAGTAGCAGTAAAGAAGAAGTTATAGTAAAATCTTTATTAACTACCGGAAGTATATCAGGAGGAAGTAAGAGTATATAATAAATTATCTAAAAATAAAAAATAGCTATTATAAAGTTACGTGATACTCTAGTTAATTTATAATAGCAGATAGTAGTAAGTAAGACTAGTAGGGGAGAAATAGTAAAAATATAACCTCCTATAAAGTTTAACAGTAATAGGAATAAACTTAAAATCTTTATAGCTATAATAGACCTTTACTATTAGTTTAATTAATCTTTATTTATAACTAACTAAGATCGGATTCTGGCAGCTAGTATGAATATAATAGGAAGAGCTATAAAATAGTTTAAACTACTTATAAAGAATTATCTAGTAAAAGGAGACTTTAACCTAAGATCGGCGGGACTTATAAACTATAATAATAATATTAAAAAAACCTTCGAAAATTATGAAAGCTTTGAGAAGGAAATAATTATAGTCTTTAGAAAAATTAATAAAGAAATAGAAGTAATTTAGAAGCTTTAATAACTTAAGTAATGAACATTAGCAGCTAACTATACAGCAGAGTTTAAGTAAATCTAATCATAACTTAATTAAATAGACTAACTATTAGTTATGATATACTATGCAGGACTAAAGGATAGAATTAAGAATAAAATTTCATAAGAAAAGTAACCTAGCACACTTCTAAAAATCATTAAATAAGTAGTGACTATTAATAACTATTAGTACTAAAGGGAATAGGAAAAGAAAAATAATACTAGGCTAATAATCTATACACTATAAAGAAACAGAAAGGATACTTAAATTTATAATATAATAGAAATCAATCACGTATTAGTTAAGAATATATAGATTAATAAAAGAAAATAAGATAAATATATTAAAGAATGAATAGATCAATACGCGTGTAAAGTATGTCTTAGTTATAGAAAAAAAAAACACTTTATTAAAAACTATAAATAATAAAAGGTAGATGCTAAATAAGCTTATGTTTAGACTAAAGCGCTAGTTAAAATTACCATAGTCTAAATAAAACTAGCTAAGAACTAAATAATAATAGAAACTATAATATAACGAATTTAGATAGAATAATGTTAGGTTTATGGAAGTTATACACATCTCAGATAAAAATATAAAGTACTATATTAGTAAGTTAAGAATTATCTAGCAATACTAGCTAGTAATATAATTACTATAATATAAGAAACTACTATTAGATAATATTAAGCTAACTTCTTAGAAAAAGCTAACTAGTTCTATAAAATAATCTAATAAAAGAGAGGACCCTTCAGGGTAGGGGACCAGAAATTCAGATAATAACAAAATTAAGAGATAATAGAAAGCAAGGAGCTAATATCTATAATAATTAAATAATAAATAAGCTAGGAATATTACTAGATCTATAGATTAGAATACTATATAGAAGAATATTATATTACTAGGCACTAAAAGGTTACCTTAGGAGACAGGATATATAAATACTAATAAGCACTACAAGTAGCTAGTAACAAGTAATATAAAGAACTTAGTAAATAAAAACTAGCTATATAGATAAATAAGATCTATAGATAAGAACTTATATTAGCTATAACCCATATAACTTACTACCACCCCATAGGATATCTTAAACTAGGATGAGATTAGAATAAGAAATCTAATAAGAAACTTATTTTACTAATACTATAGGTACAGGATAACAATACCGCCGAAAGATCTATACAAAAGAAGTACTAGATATGTAGAGAAAAAACGTATATAAAACGAGAATATAAATAAGCAGCTTATGCTGTATGAGTTAAAAAACTAATAATAAAATAAGTACTAAAATAAATAGTATAGAAATAAGAACTTAACACACAGTAAGAACTAATCTACATGGATTCTAAAGAAGAACTTTAGGACTTAAAAAATAAGAAATATAAATAGTTAGACTGGGATAAGTGCTAACTGGAATACTAATATTACTAAACTAAACGCCACTAAAATAGATAGTTAGCTACAGAACTGCATGCTAAATTAATAACTAAGAAATATTTCTTAAAATAAAAGTGCTAAAATCATAGAGAAGAAACAAGAAAAAAGTATAAGATACTACTATAAGAATAATATTAACTCTAATAATACTTTATTCATGGACTTAAGGAAGAAACACTAAGAAAACGACTACTACTTAGAAGTTAATAACTAATAAAAAACTAGAAGGCTAGTGAGCAACAACTATACTGCTAGAAAGCTAATCTAAAATTAAAATATAAAAGTTATTACTTAACTATACACGATTTAGATAAAGACACGAAAATAAGCTATATATAGATATATATATTAATAGCTTTTAAACACAAGTGCTTATAGATAGCGGGGCTAGTAAAACACTTATATTAAATAAGTAGATATAAAGATACTATACCTTAACTAGAGTTCTAAAGAAACCTATAAGAGTAGTATACGTAGACGATAGTCCGGTAACATTTAGAAGAAATCTAATTAATCTTAAAATAGAAAATGTAACTATTAAAACAGCAGGTTACATAGATAACTACTATATTAAGATTATAAATCTAGATAGTAAGAATTTTATACTAGGATAAGACTAGCTAGCATGATAGAATTTATTAATTAACTAGAGAATAAAGTCTATAGGAACTAGGAAAAACTACCACAGACAAATATAAGCCATAATATAGATAAAGAAAACAATTCTTCATGATACCACGTTTATTATGCCAAACGAATACTAAAAGAAATTTAGGAAATAGTTCTTTAAGAAAGCTAAAGACTAACTACCAGAATATTAAGACTAGGATTACAAGATCACGCTTAAGGAGGGAACGGATCTAAAACCAGGACCATTATATTAATTATTTATTAACTAACAAAAAGAGTTACGACGATACCTGAATGAAAACTTAAAAAAAGAATATATATAGGAAAGTAAGAATACTATAGCATTACTAACACTCTTTATACTAAAAAAGAATAGTAAACTAAGGTTATATATTAACTACAGATACCTTAATGAAACTATAGTAAAAAATCGCTACTCTATACCCCTAATATTAGAACTTATAGATAAACTTAAAGGAGCTAAATAGTTTAGCCTCTTTAATATTAAGAATAAATACTATAGAATATAAATAGCTAAAGGACACGAATAGATGACTATATTAAAGACAAGATACGGGTTATTTAAATACCTAGTCATGCTATTTAGACTTATAAACATACTAGTAACATTCTAGATAATTATTAACTACATGCTAAGGGAATACCTAAACGTATTTATAATAGTATATCTTAATAACGTACTTATATACACAAACGGAACGCTAGAAGAATATATTGAGTATACTAAGAAGATATTACAAAAGCTTAAAGAACATAACCTATATATTTAAACAGAAAAATATGTGTTCCACAGGAAAGAAGTTAAATTCTTAAGATACCTAATATCCCGAGACAGAATAGTAGTTAACCTGGATAAGACTAGGGACGTTCTATCATGGCCTATACTAATAAATATAAAAGAAGTTTATTCTTTTCTTAGATTCACGGGCTTCTGCTGATAATTTATTAAAGACTATTCAAAAATCACAGCACCTTTAACGGAATTACTTAAAAAAGACCGATAATTTAAATGGGAAGCTAAGGAAAACGAAGCTTTTATAACCCTAAAAAAGATATTCTAGGAACTATTAATATTAAAGATATTTAACCTATGACTCTAAATGGAGATATATGTGGATACATTAAACAAAGCTACAGGAGCTATTCTACTATAAGTATAAAATAATAGGCGCAAATATTTAGTAGATTTCCTCTCTTATAAACTTATAACTACTAAGTTAAACTATGATATTTATGATAAGAAACTATTAGTAATAGTTTAAGCATTTAAAAAATAGAAACACTACTTAGAAGGAGCTAAACACTAAATTATTATGTATTTAAATCACAAGAACCTAACAGTATTTATAACAACGAAGAAGTTAAATTAATAGTAAATCAGATAGTAGGAACTAGTTTCTATATTTGATTTTTAAATACTTTATAAAGTAGGAAAAGAAAATATAATAGCTAACACACTCAGCTAATAAACAGACCATATAAGAAATATACCGGAAATCTATAATATAATACTTAAATAAAGATAGGATGAATCTCTGGGAAGCTTATAAATTAATATTAAACACATAGTTATTATCAAAAACACTTAAGAAAAATAAATAAAGGAATTTAATAATAAATAACTACTTTAGAATCTGGACTAAGGAACGATCTATATACTAGATGAATTATAGATAGAACTAATTAAAAACTAACATTCAGCAGAAATGTACGGATATTAAGGAATTAAAAAGACTATAGAACGGATTAACAGACACTTCTAAATTCCAGGAATTTAAAATAAGGTTAGAAGAATTCTTTTAGAATGCATTAATTACAAAAAGAATAAAGCATTAAGATATAAAGAGTACGGACTTATATAACCTATACCTTCACTAAACTAACTATAGAAATTAGTTATAATCGATTTTATTATAAGAATACTAATAATTACCACCTAAAAGGGTCAATAGTACGACATGATACTGGTTATTATTAATAGACTAATAAAGTATACTTATTTTAAACTAACCTATACGGAAATTAAGGCAGATGAACTGGCAATATTATTAATTAAGATTTTAATTATATGATATAGGATGCCATGAGAATTTATTACAGACAGAGATAAATTATTTATATTAATATTCTAGAAAACGTTTATAGGGTAACTAGGGGTAAAACACCGCCTCTTAACAGCGTTTTATTTATAAATGGATAGACAAACAGAATAGACAAACTAAACACTAGAATAATACCTATAAATATATATTAATGAGTTATAAGATAATTGGATTAACTTACTACTAATAGCCGAGTTTGCATATAACTCTGTAAAGTTATTAATAACAGGAAAATCACTATTCTATATGAATTACGGATATAAGCCTACGGCTTATCGAGAACCACAAAAACTAGACAAAGTATTAGAATCTATAAGAAGAAAAGTAGAGGACTTATAACTACTTTATAAGAATATTGCACAGAAAATCACCCATAAAAGTAATCTTAGTAAATAAATTAAGGACAAATCTAAGGTTAAGGGACCAACCTTTAGGGAGGGAGATAAGATTTTCTTAAAAAAGAAAAATTTAGAAATAAAACAACCATCACGAAAACTAGACCACGTTAAGTTAGGACTATTTAAGATTAAACGACAAACAGGACCTGTAAATTACGAACTACAATTACCTAAAGACACGAGAATTCACTTAGTTTTCCATGTCTCTAAACTAGAACCAGCACCACGGAATGCCAAAGTATAGATAAAACTTAAACTTAAAGAAGACACTACCGAGTATGAAGTTCAATAAATTTTGGACTACTAACAGTTTAGACGTCAGTGGAAATATTTGGTCAAATGGAAAGATTACAGACCTAAGGATAATACCTAAGAGCTAATTAGGAACCTAAAGAACAGTTTAAAGCTAATTAACTAGTATCACCAGAAACAGCAAAGGCTTGCTCTAAAGCTGAGTCTAAGGCATATAGAGAATGCAAGATGTTCCACTCAAAACCCGAGAAGAAAAACAAAGCGGGTTAGGAAGAAGCCACCACTGCAGATTGCAGTGTGCGAACTTCTTGACCCCGAGAACGAGCTTCCACCTCTTCAAGAGCTTAAACCTCACAAATGGAGGCCATCTCTCGGTCAAACATCTCTTTCTCTTTGGAATCAATACTCGCAAGCTCACGACAGAGACGGCGCTCTCTAGCCTAAGCCTCTTAGTCAGCTAAAAGAAAACAGCAACAAGTCTCAATAGCCTCATCTTAAGCTTTCTCAAGCTAACAACGGAGTTTTTCCTTGTCACAGTCAAGGCGATCCCATTCCGGTTATAAAACAACCAAATCACATTTCGTGTTACAATCGTTACAGGCCGAGCAACGACCAGAACTTAGGTTCATAAGACAGTCATCACCTCAGCAAGAGCAGTTTAAACAAGGCGTCGGCATGTAACAGGGTGCGGCGCAGATCCGAGAAGCTAAATAGCAAGAACATATTAGAGACAACTCAGGACGCGTCATTATTAGAAAGCTAGGCAGGAAAGAAAGGGAGCCAAGAGTCTTACAGCTTAGAGCACCAAGCAGAAAACCAGCTGCCTTTATACTACCTATAGAAAGAAGAAACTATCTTCCGGGACGAAGACTTAGAAGAGGGGGATAATATTACGGACGGTAACAATAAGGTAGCTATACCTAAGGAGCTAAGGGAATTGGCGACAACAGCTAATAAGACCCTGGAATGGAAACGTATGTTCGAACTGGAAAGAAAGAATTGCAAGCGAGCACGGGACGCTTTGGCACAGGCTAAAGTACGGGCTAAGAAACGCGGATAGAAATACGGAATCATGCCAGCAGATTGGGAGCAGTAGCTTATGTGACCAAGCCAAGGCTTAGTAGATAGAAGAGATAGAAAAGCTAGAGAGCTTCAGACATCTCTATCTCTTCGGATAGTATCTAACATACTGCCAACAGGTATGCAATGTACGCACGGAGAATCCACTATAAGTATGGAGCAGGGGACGGTCCACAGTCACTTTTGATTCTCCGTAGTTACTCTAAAATCGAGATCTTATCTCTAAGTTGAGACTTGACCTTAAGTGAAATAGTTTGATACTATCTTGTTGAATCAATTGTACACCCTCTCCCTATCTTATGATAAGACCAAACTCTATCCTGTTAAACCTAGGGCTATCTATTCTAGATACGGAAAGGGCTAAGAACTTGTTAAGTAATTAGTTAGGGCAGAGTTGCTGACGTAAAACGTACCGTTAAGTTAAGGCGACTCGTAACATATAGACTTAGTATTAATAGTATGAATTACTAGTTATAAAACTACTCTCTAGAGCTTAAGTATACATGTTCTTAGGGTCTAAATAGACCTAAAACTTTAATAAAAAAATTTATAAAGTAGTAGAGAAGAGTATAGTAGCCTTTAAAATTATATTATAAATTATTATATTAACATAAAGCCTGTTTATAAGACGCTTATGTTTTCTATATATAGTAGTTATCTACCTAATAATACTCTACAGTGCCCAGATATGGGGAATTTATGATAATAGTAATTTAATAACAAAGAACTTTATTCTGCTGCTCTAGAAAACTCAAAACTAGTATCTTTATAAGATTATAAAAGTATATAAAAGAATACTAATAATAGCTATTAAGAGAGAGATAGTAGTTTTATTAATTATATTTTATATAAACACTATAGCTCTCTAGAGGACTCTAGATACTAGCTAGAATTTAATAAAAATAATAATAAGTACTCTTAATAATATTTAGATATTAATAATAAGTTAATAGTAGATTATAATATAACTACTAACTCTACTAGAAAAGCTTTAAAACTAGGTAAAAGAATATAAGAAAGAAGTTCTAGCCTATTTTATAAGAGAAACCCCTAGAAACCACTAGCACTAATAAGAATAAAAATATATAGAAAAAACATAAGTATACTATATTAATAGCTATTAATATTACTAGTATATAGCTACCCTTACCTTAAAGTAAGTAGATAAAAAATAATAATACTAATAATAAAGTGTAGTAAAAGAATAGATAGTAACTATCTAGTATACTTTATAAAAAATATTTATAATCTTATTTTATAAAAAACTTTTAAAGGTAGAAGCTACTATTTTGCTTTTATTATATATAAAAGTCCTTAGCCTTAACGCCTAGCTAGTAAAAATAGAGGTCCTAAATAAGTTTTTATAATATAACTATAGCTAGCTAGTATAGACTGTACGCTATATTCTTCTCTATTATTTTAGACTTAAGAGAACTAAACTAATAGCATTATTTCTATTAGAATAACTAGATAAAATACTAAGCTAGAGAAATAGCACTTAAGTAGCTATAAAATAGTTTATAAGATTAAAAATACTTACTTAATTCTATATAGTAAAAGTGATTAATATAAAGGAAATAGACTACTTCCGCCCATTCCAGAGCCTAGACTAATAGTAGGAGAAAGAAAAAGAGGGTATAAGAGAAAGAAAAAAATAAGATTATTTATAAGATATAAGCATAATAGCTAAAAACATAAACCTTATAAAAGATAAAATAGTAGAGAAAAAGTGTTATAATAGTAGAATATTAACGCCTCTTTAGTGTAGTATGTTAATAGGTTTTCTTATTAATAAGTTTTTCCTATAAAAGAAATTAGCCTGTATGGACCCATTAGAGGGACCAAATCAGGCGGTAAATAGAAATAATAATATATATAAAATAATTACTTAAAAATATATTTTAGTTTAAAAACTATTAAGTTTAAATTTTAAATATTTAACTTTTATAAATATTATATATATTAAGTTAAACTATATTATTTACTTAATAAGTAGGTATAAGTAACTATTTTTAGTTTACTTATTTTAAAAATATACTTATAAATTTTTTGTAAATAAATTACTTAATATAAGTTATTTTATTATTACTATTTATTAAAGATTTAAAGTTTATAATTATTAATATACTTAATTTAAATTTTATAAAAAATTTAAAATTTATTTAAAAATTTTAACTTTTATTAACTAAATATAATAAAACTTTTTTAAATTTAAATATATTATTATTATTATTATTACTTTTAATTTACTACTTATTTTAGCTTTATTAATAAGTTTATATAATATTTTTTATTTAGTTAAATATATAAAAGCTTTTTAAAAATAAAATAAATAATAATACTTTATATAGTATGTATATTATATTAATAAAAAAAATACTATTAAATTACACTTTATTAATACTTTAGTTTTTTTATATAAAAGAAAGTATTTCAACGCTTTTTTTTATTTATAATTTAAACTATTTTTACTATATTTATATATATATTTTTTTAAAGTAGTATATTTACTTTAGCTTTTTATAAGTTTATATATATATATATAATTATTTTAACAACTATTTATTTTACTTAAAATTACATAACTTTTAAAAAAAAAATTATATATTATTTTTTAAAAAGTTAATAAAGTATAACTAAATATTATTATACTTTAAACTTTAAATTTAAGTGTTTTTATTATAATAAACAATAATAATAAATGCAATAAAATAATAAATATTTCTAAAGTTTTTATAACTAAATACATAACCTACTAAATAATCTTAAAATAAAAAAAGGTTTTATTTATAGTTTTAAAGTATAAATTACATATATATTACATATAATAATTACTTTATATAAAATATTAAAAAAATATATACTATAAATTTAAATAACTTAAATATATATATTAAAATATAATACTTATGCTTTATAGTTTTATTAAAATTTCCTTTTTTAATTAAAAATTTTTATATACTTATTAATTTATTATAGTACTAATATTATACTATTATATATATGTTTTTATATTTACTGTAATAGTTTATTAACATAATTTAAAAAAAATTAATAGTAGTTGTTATGTTTTTAAATATTAATATATAAATATATAAAAGCTATTTTCATAAATTTTATAAATATTTTAATTTAATAATAATATTACTTATTAAAAATAGTTATTTTATTTTGTGCTTTTTTAAAATAAGTTTAATATTATATATTTTATTTATAATTAACTAATATTTAAACTTTTATTATAATTTGTTTATACTATTTTTAAAGTTTACGTAAATTACTTTAATATATAATATTATTTTTAAACTTTAGTATTTAAAAATTATATAATAAATACTTATGTTAATAAAAAAAATACTAGTAATAACTAAATAGTATTTTAATTTTTATTAGCTTTTTTTATTAATTATAAAAGTTAGAAAATTTATTAACTTTAAATTTAATATATAAAATTATTTTTTAGTATTTTTTGTTTACATTTTTTATAATTAAATAAATACTTTTACTAATATATAAGATTTTAAAATTTTATATTTAATTTAACTTTTTATTTTAATATTTACATATTGTATTTTATAAAGTTTTAACTTTTTTATATTTTTAAATAAATTTATTTAAATATATATAAATTTTTTTTAACTATTTTAATTTTAAACTTTTAATTTAACTTTGTACTTTTTATTTTTTTAAAATAAAAAAAGCTTCTATAAAGTAGTTAGTTATTTAACTTTTATTTTAAAAAACTTTCTACTAGTAATAAGTTTTGTAAAGTAATAAATTTTTTTTATAAATTTATTTATTTATTTACTTTTATACTATTATAATCATAAAATTCATTAAATTATAAATTTAATAAATATAAATAACTTAATTTTTTAATCAATTTTTTATTTTATTATAAGCAAATTATATTTTAAATAATAAGTTAATTTTTTTTTAAAAATTAGTATTTATTAATATATATTAGTTTAAAATATAATTTACATACTTTATTTATTTATTTATATAATAACAGTTAGTAAATATTTTAGTAACTTAATTTAATAAATATATTTTAAAGTAAGTATACTTAATTAATATATATATAGTTACAAACATTATAATAACTTTTAGTTTTTAAATATAAATTATTTTTGAAAATATTTATTAAAAGTAATTAATATAGTAATTTTTTTTTCAATTTCTTAAAATTTTTATATAATAACTTTAAATAAAGTTCTTAATTTAAATATTATTTTTGCCTTTATAATATATAAAATAAGCTATTAATATAAATTTTTTAGTTTTTATAATTTGTAATAGTTTACATAATAGTTTTAGTTTATAATATTAACTTATAATAATACTAATTAATTATTATAATTGTAAGTAATTAAAAATACTATTTTATTTAATTTATTTAAAATTTAGTGTATTACAACTTTTTTTATTTACTATTTTTATTAGTTATTAATATTAACAAATATTATAATTTTTGAGTAAATATATATAAATATGTTTTTTTTTTATAATTTAGTATTTACTTAAATATATTAATTATAATATTTTTTAATTAAATATTACAAAAAATTGTATTTAATTTATAATTTAATACGTATTTCTTTTAGTATTTAACTTTTTAAAACTATAGTTAATATAGTTAATAATAAACTTTTATAATAAATATTAATTTACTTTTATGTTTGTGTTACGGATTGTAATAAAAAAGAAAATATAAGCAAAAAAACGTTACTATAGGAAGTATAGTATAAAAAAATATACAAGTAATACTAATAAGCTAAGGTAAATTAGTATAAACAGAACTTATAAATAAGACTACTCTATAGTAAGTTTAAGTTCTATAGAGAATAATATCTAGAGTAGGTAAGCAAGTCAAGTAACTAGCTATAGTAAAATATAATAAAGATAAGTATAGATAATAAAAATAATACTAAGTATAGGCTTATCTTCCCTTATTTTCTCTAGTAGTATTTAATATACTTCTAATTAGTATACAATATACGCACGGAGGATTTACTATAAGTATAAAATATTAGACAGTTTATGATTACTTTTAATTCTTTATAGTTACTCTAAAATTAAGACTTATACTTTAAGTGAAATAGTTTAATACTATTCTGTTAAATTTTAACTTACTATATTACTTCTTCTTATCTCTACTAAGTTAACTAACTTCTACTAAGTCTAACAAGCTATCTGATCCGGAAGTAAGGGAACTAATTAACTACTATAACAATCAATTAAACAGCTTATTACTAGTATAATTTATATTAGTAAGTTAGTAACTTATAATATTATAACTACTATCTTAAGAGAGTAGGAGAAGTAGTTAGATAAATTCTAATAATTAATTATTAAACGTTTATAATAATCTACTACAAAGACGAATAGGAACTTTACTTATTAGAAGAAAGTAATAATAAAGAAGAAA
Source organism: Zopfia rhizophila CBS 207.26 (assembly GCA_010093925.1). Classification (NCBI taxonomy): domain Eukaryota; kingdom Fungi; phylum Ascomycota; class Dothideomycetes; family Zopfiaceae; genus Zopfia; species Zopfia rhizophila. Next base: position 688,710 of record ML994622.1, read on the forward strand.
TTATAGCAGGATCTTTATCTATAATAGGAAGTATATCTAGAGAAACTAAAAGTATATAATAAGTTATCTAAGAGTAAAAAGCAGCTATTATAGAGTTACATAATACCTTAATAAACCTATAACAGTAAGTTAGAATAAATTAAGGAGGAAAAACTACGAAAATACAGCCTTCTAAGAAATTTAATAGTAATAGAGATAAACTTAAGATCTTCATAGCAGCTATAGACCTCTACTATTATTTTAATTAGAAATTATTTCTAACTAATTAGGATCGGATTCTGGCGGCTGGTATAAACATAATAGGTAAAGCTATATAATAGTTTAAACTACTAGTATAAAATTATCTAGCTAATAGAGATTTTAACCTAGTAATAGCAGGATTAGCTAATTATAATAGTAATATACAAAGAGCCTTTAAAAATTAGGAATACTTTAAACAGGAAATAATTATTATCTTTAGGGAAATTAATGAAAAGACTAAAGTAATTTAAAAGCTTTAATAGCTTAAGTAATAAACATTAGCAGCTAACTACACAGTAGAGTTTAAATAAATCTAATTATAACTTAATTAGGCAGACTAACCACTAGTCATGATATACTATAAAGGACTAAAAGATAGAATTAAGAACGAGATCTCTAAAGGAAAACAGCTAAGTATCTTACTAAAAATCATTAAATAAGTAGTAACTATTAATAATTACTAGTACTAATAAGAGTAAGAGAAAAAAGCACGTGGAAGATCAGTAATCCACGTATCTAAGAAGAATAGAAAAAATAACTAAACTTATAACGAAATAAACATCAACGTTAAGCAGATATTTATTAGAAAGAAATAAGAAAAGTAAGCTAAAGAATAAATAGAACACTATATACATAAAGTTTGTTTAGAATACGGGAAACAGGGACACTTCGTTAAAGATTATAAGTAATAATAATTAGATGTTAAGAAAGCTTACGTCTATACTAAGGCGCCTAAAGAAATTAAGATTACTATAGTCTAAGTAAAATAAGTAAAAAACACTATAATAGAAGAGACAATTACTAAAAGAATTTAGAAAAAATAATACTGAATATATAGAAGCCACATATATTTTAGATAAGAATATAAAGTTCTGTACTAGTAAGTTAAGGATTATCTGGTAGGACGACCTAGTAATATAATTACTACCATATAAAAAGCAGCAGTTCAATAATATAATACAGAAACCAAGAAAGAAATATAAAGATTCTATGAAATTATAGAATAGGAAGGTGGACTATTCTATAAGGAAGATCAGAAATTCAGATAGAGAAAAGATTAAGAGATAATAGAAAATAAAAAGCTAATATCTATAATAATCATACAGCACGTACGCTGGGGATATTATTAGATATATAAATTAAAGTACCACGTAGGGGAATACTATATTACTAAATACTAGAAAGTTATTTTAAGAGATAGAATATACAAGTGCTAACAAGCGCTACAGTTAGTAGAAAATAAATAATATAAAGAACTAAGCAGATAAGGACTAGCTATATAGATAAATAAGATCTATAGATAGATACCTATACTAGTTATAATTAATGCAATATACTACCACCCTGTCAGACATCTAGAACTAGGATGAGATTAAAAGGAAAAGAAAGAAGAAACCCCTTTACTAACGCTATAGGTACAGGATAATAATACTATAAACAAAATAATAAGAAAAGAGTACTAGATATATGTAGTATCTAACTATATAAAAGAGAACTATAGATAGAATAAACACGCCGTGCGTGTCAAGGGACTAAAGATAAAAAAAGTATTATAGTAACTAGTAAATAAAAAAGAACTTAATCTGTAATAAGAATTAGTTTATATAGACTTAGAAGATAAACTACAGGACCTAAATTCAGATTAATATAAATAACTATTATAGAATAAGTGCTAGATAGGATGTTAATAATACTAAGCTAAATACTACTAGAAGGAATAGCTAGCTACAGACTCACATAAAAAACTCACATATCAAGAATGTTTCTTAGGATGGAAATGCTAGGATTATAGAGAATAAGCTAGAAATATATATAAGATACTTAATAAAAAAGCATGCTAACTCTAGAGATGCTTAATCCATAAACCTAAGAAGAAAACACTAAAGAAATAACTACTACTTAGGAGTTAGCTATAAATAAAAAACTAAAAAACCAGTAGACTATAACTAAGCTACTAGAGAGCTAAGAACTAAAGGTCAGAAATAATATATTAATTATATATATATAACTAAACCAGCGGAAATACGAAAATAAGCTATATATAAATATATATATTAATAGTAATTAGATACTAGCACTCATAAACAGTAGAGCTAGCAAAACACTTATATTAAATAAATAAATATAGAGATATTAGATACTAACTAGAGTTTTAAATAAACTTATGTAAATAAAATATATAGATGATAATCCAGCAGCATTTAGAAAAAATCTAATTAATCTTAAAATAAAGAATATAACTATTAAGGTAGTAGATTACATAGATAACTGTCGCATTAAAATTATGAATTTAGGCAGTAAAGATTTTATCTTAGGATAGAACTAGCTAGCATAATAGAACCTAATAATTAACTAAAAAATAAAGTCTATAGGAACCAGGAGGGACTATCACGGATAAATAAAAGCTATAATATAAATAAAGAAAGTAATACTTCATGATACTACGTTTATTATACTAAATAAATACTAGGAGGAATTTAGAGAATGGTTCTTTAAAAAAGCTAAAGACTAGTTACTAGAATACTAGAACTAGAACCATAAAATTACGCTTAAGAAAGGAACGGATTTAAAACTAGAACTATTATATCAAGTACCCATTCACCAACAAGAGGAGTTACGGAAATTTCTATAGAAAAATTAATAAAAGGGATATATATAAACTAGCTAAAGTAAGATAGCTTCACTAATACTCTTTATACTAAAAAAGAATAGAAAGTTAAGACTATATATTAACTATAAACACCTTAATAAAGTAATAGTTAAGAATTATTACCTTATACTACTAATATTAGAACTTATAGATAAACTTAGAGAAGCTAAATGATTTAGCCTCTTTAATATTAAGAATAGATATTACTAAATATAAATAGCTAAAGAACACGAATAGATAACGGCATTTAAAATAAGATATAAATTATTTAAATACTTAATTATACTAATAGAACTCACTAATGCACTAGTAATATTCTAGATAATTATTAACTATATACTAAGAGAATATCTAGATATATTTATAATAGCATATCTTAATAACATACTTATATATATAAATAGAATACTAAAAGAATATATTAAGTACACTAAGAAGGTATTATAAAAGCTTAAGGAACATAAACTATATATTTAAACAGAAAAATATATGTTCTATAGGATAGAAGTTAAGTTCTTAGGATACTTAGTATCCTAAGACGGGATAACAGTTAACTTAAATAAAATAAAAAATATACTATCTTAGCCTACACTAATAAATATAAAAGAAGTTTATTTTTTTCTTAGATTTATGGGTTTTTGCTGATAATTTATTAAGAACTATTTAAAAATCATATCACTTTTAATAGAATTACTTAAAAAAGATTAATAATTTAAGTAGAAACAACGCGAAGAGAACGCTTTCATAATATTAAAAAAAATATTCTAATAACTACTAATATTAAAGATATTTAATTTATGACTTTAAATAGAAATATATACAGAGGCATCAGATAGAGCTACTAAAGCTATTTTATTATAAGTATAAAATAATAAATAAAAACACCTAATAGATTTCCTATCTTATAAACTTATAACTGCTAAATTAAATTATGATATTTATAATAAGAAACTATTAGTAATAGTTCAAGCATTTAAAAAATAGAAGCATTATTTAGAAGGAGCTAAATATTAAATTATTATGTATTTAAATTATAAGAATCTAACAGCATTTATAACCACAAAGAAGTTAAATTAATAACAAGTTAGATAATAGAAACTAGTTTCTATATTTAACTTTTAAATACTTTATAAAGTGGGAAAAGAAAATATAGTGGCTAACATACTTAGTTAATAAGTAGACTATATAAGGAATGTACTAGAAATTCATAATATAATACTTAAATAAAAACTAGATAAATCTCTAGGAAGCTTATAAATAGATATTAAAACAATAGTTATTATCAAAAATACCTAGGAAAAACAAATAATGGACTTTAATAATAGGTAATTATATTAGAATCTAGACTAGAGAATAATTTATATACTAGACGTATTATAAACTAAGCTTATTAAAAACTAACACTTAGCTAAAATGCACAGACATTAAGGAATTAAAAAAACTATAGAACGGATTAACAGATATTTTTAGATTCCTAGAATATGGAAAAAGGTTAGAGTTATTCTTTTAGAATATATTAAGTACAAAAAGAATAAAGTGTTAAGATATAAAGAATATAAACTTATATAACCAATTCCTTTACCAGATCTACTATAGGAATTAGTTATAATAGACTTTATTATAGAAATACTAATAATAATCACCTTTTAAGGCTAATAGTATAACATGATACTAGTTATAGTAAACTAACTTATAAAGTATATATACTTTAAACCAACACACACAGAAATCAAAGTAGATAAATTAGTGATATTATTAATTAAACTATTAATAGTATAATATAAATTACTATAAGAATTCACTACAGATAGAGATAAATTATTTATATTAATATTCTAGAAAATATTTATAAAGAAGCTAGGGGCTGAGCACCGCCTCTTAATAGCATTTTACTTATAAATAAATAAATAAATAGAATAGATAAATCAGACATTAGAATAATACCTATAAATATACGTTAATAAATAATAAGATAACTAGATTAACTTACTACTAATAGCTAAGTTTATATATAACTCTGTAAAGTTATTAATAACTAGAAGATTACTATTTTTTATAAATTATAGTTATAAGCCTACGGCTTATCAAGAACCACGAAAACTAAATAAAATATTAGAATTAGTAAGAATAAAGGTTAAGAAGTTGCAATAACTTTATTAAGAAATAATAGAAAAAATTACCTAAAGAAAAGACTTTAGTAAGTAATAAAAGGATAAATTTAGAATTAAGAGACTAACCTTTAAAGAGAGGGATAAAGTTTTCTTACTATAAAAAAATTTAGAAATAAAACAACTATTGAAAAAACTGGACTATATTAAATTAGGACTATTTAAGATTAAATAATAAATAGAACCTGTAAATTATAAACTATAACTACCTAAAAATATAAAAATCTACTTAGTTTTTTATATTTCGCTACTAGAACCAGTACTATAAAATGCTAAACTATAGATAAGACTTAAACTTAAAGAAGACACTACTAAGTATAAAGTCTAATAAATTTTAGACTATTAATAGTTTAGGTGTTAGTAGAAGTACTTAGTTAAATAAAAAAACAACAGACCTAAGAATAATACGTGGAAGCTAGTTAGGAACCTAAAGAATAGTTTAGAGCTAATTAATTAGTATTACTAGAAAAAGTAGTAAACACTTACTCTAGAAACATATTTAAGGAATATAGAGAATATAAGACGTTTTATTTAAACCTAGAGAAAAAAGACAAGCCGACACTAGATACTACAAATTATAATATATTAGGTTAATTCTAATAACTCTACTTTTTTTTTTCTATTATATAAACTTTATTAATTAAAGCAAGCTCGCGCTGGAATATCTCTTTTTTCTAAGAATTTATTTAAGCTAGCTTATAATAAAGCCGGCGCTTATAGGCACAGAGTTTCTCTTTATAGTAGTAATAGGCTAATAAGTTATCTTAAGCCTTCTCTAACTATTACTAAAAACGCTTTTTATTATGATCTAGATAATTCTATTTAGGTTATATTATAATAAGATTATATTTTATATTTTAATTAATACACTTAGAACATCGCCCTGAGGAGAGATGTACTAAATAATAATAATTATTATTATAATAATAAAAGTAAGAAAATAGCATTTAATAGATATTCTCTTAAACTCTTTTTACTAAATAGTAAGCTTATATTAAGAATGATTCCGCTCAAGTCATCCTTAGGAAATTAGAAAGATAGAAAAGGTATAAGGGGTTCTTATAATCTCAGCTTTCATATAAAGAACTAGCTACCTTTATACTACCTATAAAAAAAAGAATAGAATAACCTTCAGGCTAAAGACTTAAAGGAAGGGGATAATATTATAAACTATAATAAAAAAGAAAACATAAGTAAGGAGGCGTTACTATAGAAAGTATAATATAAAAAAATATATAAGTAATACTAATAAGCTAAGGCAAATTAGCATAAACAGAACTTATAAATAGGACTACTTTATAGTAAGTTTAAGTTCTATAGAGAATAGTACCTAGAGTAAGTAAACAGATCAGATAACCAGCTATAGCAAGATATAATAAAAATAAATATAGATAATAAAAATAATACTAAGTATAGACTTATTTTCCCTTATCTTCTCTAGTAGTATTTAATATACTTCTAATTAGTATATAATATACGCACGGAGGATCTACTATAAGTATAAGGCATTAGATAATTTATAATTACTTTTAATTCTTTATAGTTACTCTAAAATTAAGACTCACACCTCAAGTGAAATAGTTTAATACTATTTTATTAAATCTTAACTTACTATATTATTTCTTTCTATCTTTACTAAGTTAATTAACTTCTACTAAGTCTAATAAGCTATCTGATCTAGAAATAAGGGAACTAATTAATTATTATAATAATTAGTTAGACAGCTTATTACTAGTATAATTTACATTAGTAAGTTAGCAACTTATAATAGTTTATAATTATATAATTTTTTTTTAAATAATTTATATATTTATATTTTTTGTAATTTGCAAATAATACTAAAATACTTAATTATTTTAAAAAGCATTTTATAAAAAGTTTATAATATTTTTACTTTATATATTATTTACTATTTAATTTTTTCTTAATTTTTTTTTGTTTGTTAAGTATTTTTATTATATTAAACCATGTAATTTAAATCTAAAATTTTTGTTATTTAAGTACTTTTTTTTATAAATATTATTATTTTATTAAAAAGGGTTATTAAGTATAAAAAGTTAAAACTTTAAAAAAAACATTTAAAATATTTTACGTTAGTTTATAATATAATTAATATTTTTTAAAAAAATTTAATATAATAATTAATTAAATATAAAAGCTAATAAATTACGTTATTAATTATATTTATAATATGAAGTAATTATACTATTAATATATGCTTTTTTATATTAGTTTTTTTTTATTTATATTTAATAAATATTATAAAGTTACTAATTAAAAATTTGTGTATATTAGTACTTTAGCTTTAAATTCTATTTTCTAACAAAGCTATTTTAATAAGAAGAAGAAAACTATTAAAAAAAAATTAAAAGTAGTAAATTAAGTAATAAATGTTATATAGTAATTATAAATAAAAAAGTATAAATTTATAAATATATTAAGTAAAAACTTAATTCTACTTAATATAAAAACAATTACTAATAGCTTTAAGTATTATTACTATAAAAAATTATTAGCTAAATTATTAACTATAAATAAGTTTTAGTAGTTTATTAGTATAAACTTAATAAAATTTAAGTAAATACTTTATTAACATTTTAATATATAAATAAACACGTTAACTTTATTAGCCAGCTATATTTTTAATTAGTAACTTAATTTTATTTAGTAAAATTTTTTTTATATATTTTTTATATAAAGTAATTAATTTACTTTTTATTTTAGTTATATTAGTTAAAGTAATATTATAAGTAATAATAAATAAAAAAACTGTTAATAATTGTAATAACTAAAATATAGTAAATAGCTTAAAAAATAATTACTAGTTTCTAGCTAAAAAGTATACTAAAAATATAAATACTATTTAAAAATAAAGTAAATACTCTAAAATATAAAATATAAAATATAAAATAAAGTTACTAACTAATATTATTAAAGTAATTAATAAAAGTAATAATAAAAAAACACGTAATATTTTATATGTATAGTTATAAAGTTAATAAAGTTAAGTAAAAGTAAATTATAAATAAAAGAAATTACTATTTAAAGCTGTATTTCTTTTTGAATTTAAAAGTTAGTTTTTTATACTTATTTTTTTTCTAAAGTATTAAAAATAAGTTATATAATAAATTAGTTAATTCATTACTTAATATATTTTTATATTATTAAAATTAATTGTGTTAATATAAACTAGATAGTATATATAATTACTAAAGTTTTTAATATAATATAATAGTATACTTACTACTTTAAAAAAAATCTATACTTTATATTATAGTATATAGTTAAGTTTACAGAACTTTACTATATAAAATATAAGTAAGTAAAAGTTTTTAGTTAATTTATAATACTATAAATATTTACAAGTTACATAATTTATATAAAGAATAGTAAGTTTAAGTAATATAATTTTTATACTAGTTTTATTTATAGCCTAAATTAAATAGTAATAATAAATATAAAATTTAAAACTTTATTAAATAGTTTAAAAATTAAAAAGTTAAAATATATTTATTAAGTACCAAAGTGTAATTACTTAAAAAGTTTAATAGTATTTAAAAACATTTTAAAAAATTTCTTAAAAAAATAGAAATGTATACTTAGTTTAATAAAAGTACTTTTCTTAATAATTAAAATGGAATTTTTTTAACTAATATAAATATAAAAAGTTAGAACTATAAACTAGTTTAAGCTTTTAACTAAAACTTATATAAATTAAAAAAATAATAAATTAAAAATAACAAATAAAGCTAAAATAGTTTTTAAAAGTTATATAAACTTTAAAAAACAAATAATTATAGCTTTTAAAAAAAATTAATAAAAACTTAAAATAAAAAAAAACCTTAGAACTTAAAATAAAATAAGTTTATATTTATTTACATAGTTAAGTTTAAATAACTATAGTTAAAAGTTAACTAAAATAAAGTACTATTAATAGTAACTTATTATTATTATTTCTATTTACCGCCTAATTTGGTCTCTTTAATGGGTCTATATAGGCTAATTTCTTCTATAAAAAAAACTTACTAATAAGAAAATTTATTAACATGCTATGCTAAAGGGGCGTTAGTGTTCTATTATTATAACACTTTTTCTCTACTATTTTATCTTTTATAAGGTTTATGTTTTTAGCTATTATGCTTATATCTTATAAATAATCTTATTTTTTTCTTTTTCTTTTTCTCTCTTTTTCTGTCTCCTACTAATTGTCTATGCTCTAGAATAGGCGGAAGTTGTTTATTTTTTTAGTATTAATTACTTTTACTACTTAGAATTAAGTAAGTAATTTCGTTCTTATAAACTATCTTATTACTACTTAAATACTATCTTTTTAGCTTAGTATTTTTTCCAGTTATTCTAATAAGAATAATGCTATTAGTTCAGTTCTTTCTAGCCTAAGATAGTAAAAAAAATTATAATATATAGTCTATACTAGCTAGCTATAGTTATACTATAGGAATTTATTTAGAACTCCTATTTTTACTAGTCAGGCGTTAAGGTGAAGGACTTTTATATATAATAAAAATAGAGTAATAGCTTCTACCTTTAAGAGTTCTTTATAAAGTAAGATTATAGATATTTTCTATAAAATATACTAGATAGATATTATCTATTCTTTTACTATACTTTACTATTAGCATTACTACTTTATATCTGTCTACTTTAAGATAAGGGTGGCTATACACTAGTAATATTAATAGCTACTAGTATAGTATATTTATAATTTTTCTATATATCTCTATTCTTGTTAGTATTAGTAGTTTCTAGAGTTTTCTCTTATAAAATAGACTAGGACTTTTTTCTTGTATTCTTTTACCTAGTTTTAAAGCTTTTCTAGTAAAGTTAGTAGTTATATTACGGTCTACTATTAACTTACTAGTAATATCTAGATATTATTTAAAGTACTTACTATCTTTTTTTTTACTAGGTTCTAGCTAGTGTCTAGGGTCCTCTAGAGAGCTATAGTATTTATATAAAATATAATTAGTAAAACTACTATCTCTTTTTTAATAGCTACTATTAGTATTTTTTTTATATACCTTTATTATTTTATAAAGGCACTAGTTTTAAATCTTTTAAAATAGCTAAATAAGATTTTTTATTATTAAATTACTATTATTACGAGTTCCTTATATTTAGGTACTGTAGAGTATTATTAGGCAGATAATTATTATATATAAAAGACATAAGCATCTTATAAACAGGCTTTATATTAATATAGTAATTTATAATATAGCTTTAAAAGCTACTATACCCTTCTCTATTACTTTATAAATATATTTTTTTTATTAAAGCTTTAGGTTTACTTAGATCTTAAGTATATATATATTTAAGCTCTAAAGAGTGGTTTTATAGCTAGTAATTTATATAATTAATACTAAGTCTACGCTATTATAACGTTTTTTTTTAGTAAAGTATATAAACTAGTATTTCTTTAGTGTAAATATAGCTCTGTGGTATTATACTTATACTATATATTAATTATATATAGCTATTAGGCGTTAGCAGTTCTCAGTAGCAGAGTTTCTTTATAAGATAAAATTTATATTATTAATAAAACTAAATACTAGTATATTACTATTTAATCACTAAAACTCCTTTAAAAGCTTTAATATAAAGAAAAGGAATAAAATTAGTAAAAGTAGGGATTCCTATAGGATACCTATTTATATTTAAATTTACTTACTTTAATACTTAGAGAATGTAATATGCGTTTATTAAGTAATTAAAAAGCTTTATATAAAGTAAACTATTTATTCTAATAGTCTCTTCTTTCTTAGAATATATAACAGGTGTTTATAAGAGACATTGTTAAAAGCTCTAGCTAAGTCTAGGCTTAGTATTAAAATAATATAACCTAAACATACTTTTTATACTATCTAAATACTAGAGATAAGTATACTAATTACTAAGAGTATTAAGTGCTTCTTTTTTACTCCTATTTAGTTCTATAAAAATAGTTTATATTTTTTAGTAACTACTACTATTAAATTTACTACTCGTTTTTTAATTACTTTAGCTAGGGTGTTTTCTAGTGTGATTAGTTAGTAACTTTTTAGAAAAAAATAGTCCTTCTTACCTTCTTTACATAAAACAATTATAATTAATTCTTTAAGACAGGTTTAGAGAAATATGTATATTATATATTATATAATAGAATTATTATAACTTACTTACTTAAGTTTTTTATTATATACTATAGATATATAAGTTTCCTAATTTACTTTTTAAGCTTATTTTAGTGGTGCTGTTATTTATACTTTAGATAAACTAACACACACATTTATCCTTTTAAGCTATATAGATAGTATTATTAGTAAGAGTATAATTCTCCTCTTATTATAAAGCCTACTATATATAAGTACTTAAAAGAAACTATTTATATATAAGGCTGTATAAGTTTACTAAGGCTCTATCTTATAGAAGTAAGTACCTTAAAGTTATTTATTACTATTATTATATACTATACTTTATAATCCTTTTTATGCCTAGCAGATTACTTTACGTTATCTATATTCTTTTTAGAGATAATAAATTATCTATGTCTTGTAGAAGTAGGTCTAGTAATAATTTAATACTATATAACTATTAGTCCCTTAGTTTTCTACTAACTAAGCTTATATTTCACTATTTTATTAAGTTTTACTTAAGTTTATTTAAGACTAATAACTTATTAATAACCTAAGTTTATAGTGCTTAAATAATAATCTAGGTATAAACTAGCTAGCTTATATTAAGGGCTATAAGTACTATACTATTTAAGATTTTTTAATAAGTCACTATTAAAGTACATTCAGCCGCTATTATTTAGTTATTAAATTTATTAAAAATCCGTTATTAAGTCTCTTATAGGTGGCCTGGAATTTTAGATTATTTCTATTTTTAATATAACACACTCTCAGAGCGGTATAAGTATAGAGGTATTTTATTATATTATTAAACTAAAGTAGCTAACAGGGCAGCCCTTTAGATAGAATATTAAATAGTTTTTACTTAGTTTCTTTATTTTTTAGTTAGTTGTCTGTGCTTAGTACTTAAATTACTTTAAAAATTAAGCTTTTAAAAAGAGTCCTCTAGTAATATTAAATATTATATACTAGTAATAAACACAATTCTTACTATTAGTTTACTCTAGAGAATAAAATAATATAGAAAAGAACTCTTATATAATAGTATAGATCCTAGAGAAACATGTATATTATATATTATATAATAAAGTTACTATAATTTATCCACTTAAGTTCCTTATTATATGCTATAGATATATAAGTTTTTTGATTTACTTTTTAAGTCTATTTTAGTAGTGCTGTTATTTATACTTTAGATAAACTAACACACACATCTATTCTTTTAAGCTATATAGATAGTATTATTAGTAAGAGTATAATTTTCCTCCTATTATAAAGTCTACTATATATAAGTACTTAAAAGAAACTACTTATATATAAAATTATATAAGTTTATTAAAGCTCTACCTTATAAAGGTAAGCACTTTAAAGTTATTTATTATTATTATTATATACTATACTCTATAATCCCTTTCACGTTTAGTAGATTACTTTACGTTATTTATATTCTTCTTAGAGATAATAGACTATCCGTGTTTTATAGAAATAGACTTAGTAATAATTTAATGCTATATAACTATTAATTTCTTAGTTTTCTATTAATTAAGCTTATATTCTATTATTTTATTAAGTCCTACTTAAGTTTACTTAAGACTAATAGCTTACTAGTGGCTTAAGTTTGTAGTACTTAGATAATAATCTAGATATAAACTAGCTAGCCTATATTAAGGGCTATAAATATTATGCTATTTAAGACTCTCTAGTAAGTTACTATTAAAACATATTTAGCTACTATTATTTAATTATTAAGTCTATTAAAAATCTGTTATTAAGTTTCTTATAAGTAGTCTAGAATTTTAGATTATTTCTATTTTTAATATAATACACTTTTAAAGCAGCATAAGTATAGAAGTGTTTTATTATATTATTAAACCAGAATAGCTAGTAGGGCAGCTTTTTAGATAAAATATTAAATAGTTTTTACCTAGTTTCTCTGTTCTTTAGTTAGTTGTCTGTGCTTAGTATTTAAAAACTCTGTTATTTTAATTACTTTAAGAATTAAGCTTTTAAAAAAAGCCCTCTAGTAATACTAAACGTTGTGTACTAGTAATAAACGTAATTCTTACTATTAGTTTACTCTAAAAAATAAAATAATATAGAAAAGAATTCCCATATAACAGTATGAGTCAGGTCGTGATTTTAGTATTCTTTTTAATAACTTATTATACTAAACTTAAAAATTAAGTTAAAAATTTATTAAATAAAAGAAATATGTTAGAAATTATATAAAAACATATAAAAACTATAGTTAGAATTAATAATTAGTAGTATAAAAAAAAGAATTTAAATATAAAAAAACTCTAATATTTATTAGTAAAAAAGGCTTTAATATAATAAAATTAAGTATATAACTTTATAAATATTAATATTAATAAAATTAGGTAAAAAGAAAATAGCTTATAATATAAATATATAAAAAGTAACTTAAAAAAAGCATGTTTAAAATATAGAACTATAGAACACTTTATAAAAAATTATTTTAAAAAATAATTATAATAATTAAAAAAATAATTTATAAATTAAAATTAATAAAAGCTAAAACAACTTACTATTAAAACTATTAGTATTAAGTTTAAAAGTAATAAATATTAGGTTTATAAAAATAGTAGTTACTATAAAAAAAGTTATTATATATACTATTAAAATATAGAAAGTATACTTGCTAACAAAAACATAAAAAATACTATATATAGTTATAAAAAATAGTATAATACAGCTAGTACTGACGTAAAAATTTGTTTATTAATTAAAAAAACATATTTAATAAAATAAAACTAGATATAAAACTTTTAATATATAAAACTATTAAAATTATAATAATTAGTATATATAGTAGAAACTTCTTTGTGTGATACTCTTTTAGGTGATATTTCTAATTAGCTAATACTAATACTATAATAGAATTATTATACCTGTAAAATTTTTACTTACACTGATTTATAATAAATTAACTACTTTATTTTAATTATTATATAATTAAGTTAATACTTATACTGCTAAAGGCTATATCTAATATAAAAAAATAGGCTTTATATATTTATTATTTCTTCTAGAAGCTACAGCTAGAGCAGAAGGATATTATTACTTAATTTAAGTAATAATATAACTATAAACTTAAGTAGGCTACTATCTCTAACTTACTTAAGAATTATTATAAATATCTTAATACTATGTTTACTACTAGCTTTATAAACTTCTGTTAATGCTCTAGTAAATAGAAACTACTTAAAAAGATACTTTTTTTATAGTAGTAATAGCTTAAGGCCTGCAGACAGCTTATTTCTAGTAAAGTTCTATAAATAAAAATAAAAGATTTATAGATTATTCTTTTTAAATATACTAGTAAATTAATATCAAAGTTCTTATCTAATTAGCTAGGTAAGTTTAAGAAGTAATTTAGTATAAAATAATATACTTAGTATAGTAAGCTTATCTCTATCTTTATAGCTACTTATATTAAAATAAATTTTATATAATAGACCTACCTACTTTTCCTTTTACTTTATATATATAATATGGACGAAATTGGCTGCTTCTAAAAATAATAATCTAAAGCTTATACTATCTCTAGAAAAGACTCTTAAGATTTTTATAATTATATAATACTTTATAGGGTACTAAAAGGATATCTTTATTAAAAATACTATATTACTCTACTATTTAAAGCGGTAATTAGATCTTTAGTAAGTAGAACTTATAAATAAAGTACTTTAAATAAGTAAATAACTAGCACTAAAAGCTCTTTAAATAGTTCTTAATTAGCTTCTCTTTATATAATAATTTAATAGTATAATAAAAATTACCTAGAAAAATTATATCATGTAAAAGAGTTTCTACTGTAGTAAAAACAAAATAAAATTATATATTAAATTTATAAAATAAATACATATATTAAAAATAAGTACAAATTATAGTATTAAAAAAAAATATTTAAAAAAATTTAATAAAAATAAAAATTAGTTATAATAAGTAGTAATACTATAATATAATAACTTAATCAAAAAATGTTTAAGTTTTTAATAAAAATCTAGTTAAAAAAAAAGTATTAGTAAAATAAAGAACAATATATTTTAAAGCTATAAATTATGTTTAAAAATAGTAAAAATAAATATAATAAAGTAAAAATTAAAAAGTATTTAGAAAAATACAACTTTAAAAATATTTATTAATAGAAAATATACTTAATTTAAATAAAAAAACTGAAAAAAGGTAAGTAAAAAAGTAGTTAAAAACAAAAACCTACTAACTCTAACCTTAATAGAAAACAAAAAAATTTAAGTAGAATAATTAAAACTAGTAAAGTTTTTTATATTAAAAACTATATTAAATAATATATACACTAAAATATAAATACTAAAAAAAAAAATAAGTAATAAAATAATCTAAAAAATACTTAAAATACTTACGCATTTTTTACAAAAAAAGGTTTTTTTAAATATAATGTTTTATGCATAAAAATAAAGTTAAAAAATGTATTAATAATAGCTTTATATTATATACTACTTTAAAAAAATACTTTATATTATATTCTATAAGTGAGCTACATACCCAAGCGAGCTGCGCATCTGGAAATTCACCAAAATCTCGAAATTTTCCACCTTAATATCTCAACAACCACTTAATGATAAATTCTAAAAATTGAAATTTGAGCTTTCGTATATACATTACAGCTTTCATGAGAGTTGCATAAACATCGGTTGAGTAGTTTCTGAGATATAGCGATTTAGAAGCCAAAACGAAGCCGAATCGCTATATCTCAGAAACTACTCAACCAATGTTTATGCAACTCTCATGAAAGCTGTAATGTATATACGAAAGCTCAAATTTCAATTTTTAGAATTTATCATTAAGTGGTTGTTGAGATATTAAGGTGGAAAATTTCGAGATTTTGGTGAATTTCCAGATGCGCAGCTCGCTTGTGGAATACAATATATATAATAAAAAAGTAGTTTTATATAAAAAAATAATAAAATTAAACATACTAAATACGTAAATTACTATTAAAAAACTAACTAATTACTAATAAGTTTAAAGTTAGTAACATAGTTATTAAAACTTTTAAACTATAGTAGATATAGTAGAAACTATATTTTTATTTAAATATAAAAATAAACAAAAAACTTTTAGAAGTACTAGTAAATAGTAAAGTAAATAAAATATATATTTTAAATTAATAAATTAAAAAAATAAAGTATTATACTAATAAAAAGTATATTTAAAAAAAGTAAAATAAATAAATAATAATGTAGTAGCTTTTAGAAAAAGTTTAATTAACTTAAAAACTATAATAATAAAACTAAAGGTAGTAAAATATAAAAATAAATATTATATTAATATTTTAAATATAAAAGGCTTAATATAATTTTAAAATAAAATTAGCTATTATTACATAATTTAATAATAACTTAGTAGTAAACAATAATTTACTAGTATAATTTAATAAAAAAAAGTAGTATAAGTAAAAAAAACTAAAATTATTAAAATAAAACTTTAAATTTAAATTTTTCTTTATAAAGTAATATAATAAATATAGTAAAATTTATTATAAAATATTAACGGTTAAGAATATTATTAAAATTTAAATACTTAAAAAGTATAGTAAGTTTATAAACTTATTTAAAGAAAATAAAGAAAGTATATATTAAAAAATTAGTTTTAAATTTATAAAATACTACTTAAATATAATACTAAGCTAAAACTAAAACCTACTTATTTTTAATTATAAGTGTAATAAAAAAAGACTAAAAATGTACATTAAAATAAATTTTAAAGAAAAATATATATAACTAAGTAAAAGTGTAATAACTTTACTAATATTATTTATACTTCAAAAAACTAAAAAACCTATAGTTATGTATAGTCTTTAAATAATTAAATAATATAATTAAAAAATTATTACTTATTACTACTAATTTAAATGTTTATAAATAAACTTTAAAAAGGAGAATAGTTTAGTTTATTTAATATCTAAAAAATGTTAGTAAATTTAAATTAAACAAAGTAATAAATAGTTAATAGTATTTAAAATAAAATATAGACTATTTAAGTACTATATTATGTTATGTAAATTAATAAATAGTGTAGTAACTTTTTAAATAGTTATTAATTATGTATTACATAAATATTTAAATATATTTATAATTATATATTTTAATAATATATTAGTATATATAAAAAAAAGTTTAAACAAATATATAAAATATATGAAAAAAGTTTTAAAAAAAATTTAAAACTACTACTTCTTAATGTAGCTAGAAAAATGTAAGCTTTATATTATAAAAGTAAAACTTTTAAGCTATATTATATTAAGAATAGAAATTTTAATAAATTTAGGAAAATTAGTAGAAGTTAGAAACTAGTAAATACTAATAATAATTAGAAATATAAATTTTTATTTAGCTTTATAAACTTTTATAAAAGATTTATTAAAAAATACTTAAAAACTATAGTACTATAAATAAAAGTAATAAAAAAAACTAAGTTTTAATAAAAGTAAAAATAGTAATAAGTATTTAAAAAATTTAAAGAAAAGTTTACTTAAATGCTAATGTTAAAAATGTTTAACTTAAAATTACTTATTATTTTTAAAATAAATGTATTTAACTATACTATTAAAGTAGTCTATAGTTAAAACTATAAAAATAAACGTTTTTACTTATAAAATAGTTATTAAAAAAACTTATAAAAGTTAAGTTAAACTATAATATATATAATAAAAAGTTATTAGTAATTATAAGAGTATTTAAAAAATAGTAAGTATATTTTAAAAAAAACTTAAATATTAAGTAGTAGTATATATAAACTATTAGAATTTAATAAGCTGTATAATAATAAAAAAGTTTAATTAAAAACATATATACTAAATAAAAACTTTAGTTATTTATAACTTTAAAATATTTTATTAAAAAGAATTAAAAAACAAAATAGCTAATATAGTTAAATAATACTTAAATTATATAAAATAAAGAAAACTAATACTTAATATAGTAGTATTATTAAAATTATATAAATTACTAATATATAATTATTTAAAAATAGTAATAATTATGAAAATTAAAAACTATTAAATTAATTAAATTAAATAGCATTTTAAGTAAAAGTAAACAATAAATATTAATAAACTATTTTAGAAATAACTTAAATATATAAATAAACTTATATATATACTAACATTTTTATAAATAAAATTAATTTAGGAAAACTACAAGGCCATTATATATAAATACAAAAAAGTAGAAAAACTTATAAAGTAAATTTCTAGAAACTACTATATTTAAAAACTAAAACAAAAAGTTAAAAACATAGTTAAAAATTGTTGAAAAAAAATAAACTAATATTACATAAGTTTTATAAACTTTTATAGTTACTTAAATTACTAAAATAATTATAGTAGATAGTTTTAATAAACTTTATAACTAAATTAATATTATTTAATAAACTAGAAATTAACAAAAAGTATAACATAATATTAGTAATTATAAAGAAATTAATTAAATATACATACTTTATTTTTATAGTTAAAAAATTATTAGTAATAAAACTAGCCTATAAAATTTTAAAGAACTTAATTTTATAATATAAAATACTTAAAAAGTTTATTTTTAATTTAAATAAATTGTTTGTATTATACTTTTAAAAACTGTATTAATTAGGTTAAAATTAAAAAATAAGATTTAAACTAACTTTTACTTTTAAATAAATAAATAAATAAAGTATACTAATTAAACTTTAAAATAATACTAAAAAATATATATTAACTACTTTTTAAAACATTATGTTAAGTTATTACTTTTAGTATAATTTATTTATAATAGTTTAAAACTATTTATAATTAATAAATTACTATTTTATATAAATAATAGTTATAAGCTAATAACTTATTAAAAACTTATAAAAATAAAAAGTAAATTATACTAAACTAATATAAAAGTTAGGTAACTTTAAAGCTTATATAATAAAATTAGTAAATAAATTATTTTAAAAGATTTATAAACTATAATAAATATAAATAAGCTTAGAGTTAAAAAACTAACATTTTAAAAAAAGAATTTCTATAATATATAAATATAAAAACTAAAAAACCAAGTAAAAAACTAAGTTGTATTTAAATTAAATTATTTAAAGTTAATAAATCTATTAAATTAGTTAATTATAAATTATAATAACTACAAAATATTAGAATTTATTTAATTTTCTATATATTATTATTTAATTTAGTATTATTAACTATACTACTAGTAATAAAATATAAAGTTAAATTTAACTAGTTAACATATAAAATTTAAAAAATTTAAAAACTATAATAGTTAAAATATTAGAAAAAATACTTAAGTAAAGAAAAAAACGCTAAATAAAAAAATACTTAAAAACTTAAAGTAATGTTTTAAATTAATTAATTTTAAAGAATTTATTAATACTAAATTTTAGAAAAAAGTTTATACAGCTTTTTAATTAAAAAAATATCTAAAAAAAAAAAAGTAAAAGTAGTAATTAAAAGTATTATAATTTATAATAATTTAAAAAAAAAAAATTATAAATTTTTGTTTCTTTTTAAATAAAGTAAGTTTCTAAGTAAATAGTTTATATTTATAACTATTAACTAAAGTAAGTTACTTATATAATTATTACTAACAAAACCTAGCTTTTATTTTAAAGTTTTAAGCTTATTTTAGCTACTTTTATAGCTAATATTTTTTAGTAAAAAATTTATTAAATTTTTAAATAAAAACTACTAAATTATGCTTTTTAAAAATACTTAGTATCCTTAAAATAATAGTTGAATAAAATATTTTAAAATAATAATTTTTTTTTAACATAAACTATATAAAACTAGTAGAAAATAGTTATAATTCTAAATTAGTTTTATAAAATAATAGTTGTAAATAGTTAACAACTTAACTTTAGATATTATTAAGTATAAGAAAAAAAGGTTTTAAAAGTACTTATAATATTATAAAAGAAATATACTTTTTCTATACTTAATAATTAAAGAAAAAAAAACCTTTAAGTTAAAGTTTTTAAAAAAAAGCAAGTATAGTAAGTAGTAATAAATAAAAACTATTACTAGTAATAATAACTAAAATATAGTAAATAGTTTAAAAAATAATTACTAGTTTTTAGCTACAAAATGTATTAAAGAAATAAATATTAAACAAAAAATAAAGCAAATACTTTAAAATATAAAATAATATTAATAATAAGGAAAATATATAATATTTTATGTACATAGTTATAAAGCTAATAAAAGTAATTAAAGTTAATAAAAGTTAAGTAACTAAATTGTAATTAAATAAAAACAAATTATAAGTAAAAAAGTTTACTATTTAAAAAAGTTTTTTTTTTATAGTTTTGTTATTAATATTTTATACTTGTTTTCTTTTTATTTCTAATAGTTTTAATAATAAGTTATATAATAAATTAATTAAATTATTACTTATTATATTTTTATATTATTAGAAAAACTTATGTTAGTATAAACTATATAGTATATATAATTATTAAAGCTTTTAATATAATATAATAATATACTTATTACTTTAAAAAAACTTATACTTTGTTTTATAGTATATAGTTAAGTATATATAACACTACTATATAAAATATAAATAAATAAAAGCTTTTTAATTAACTTATAACAAGTAAGTATAAATTTTTAAAATAAAGTATATAAATATAAAAAAATAATACTAACTTAATACTAAAATAGTAAAATAAATTAAGTATTTAGAAAACTAAATTTAATTAATAATTAAAGTTAATAAAATTAGTAAAATTTTAATATATAAATATAAATGAATAAAATATTAATAATTTATAAATATTAGTAATGTTTTTATATAATTTAAAAAAATTTATAAAATTAGTAATATTTACAAGCTTCATATAATAAATAAGTTACGTAATTTTATACTTTATACAAAAAATTAAGAAAGTAAAATAAAGTAAAATAAAGTAAAAAACTATATAAAATAATTAAATATAAGTACTCTTTTAGTTATTAAAAATTTAAGAGTTAAAGTTATTAATATTAAAGCTATTAAAGTTAAATACTATATAAGTTTTAAAGTATAAGTAAAATATATAAAAATAATTTTAATAAAATTTTATTACTTTATTAACATTAATTTAAATAAATGTTATTATATTACTACTTATTTTAAGTACGATGTAAAGCTTAAAATTTTACTTAAATACTATAAATAACTTTTATTACTAAGTATATACTTTTGTTTTAATTTTTTTTTTAGTAAAGTATATTAATTTTTTAAAAAAAAGCCTATATATACATAAACTAAAATAATTGTATTTTAAATTATAGCTTTAAGGTTATTATTTTTAATAAAAATAAAAACTATTATTATACTAGTTTTTTAAATTCTATTACTAGACTTTAGTAGTTAAATTAAGTATAAAAAGTTATTAACTAACTTATTATTACCTTTTTTTGTATAAAGTAGTAACTAGTATAATTATATTATTTATAATTAGTATATACTTTATTAAAGTGTTGCTTTATATAATAATATTTTTAAAAAATATTAAAGTTTAAATATATACTACAGTAAATATTATATAATTACTTTACTACTTTTTTATAAAATTATATAAAAAGAGTATTAATATAATGTATTTTATAGGTGAGCTGCGCATATAGGCGAGCTACGCATCTCAAAATTCACCAAAAAATCGAAATTTTCCACCTTCATATCTCAACAACCACTTAATAGTAAATTCTAAAAATTGAAATTTGAGCTTTTCTACATGCGTTACAGCATTTCTGAAGGTTGCATGAAAATTGGTTGAGTAGTTTTTGAGATATAGCAATTTGGGAGCGAAAACCATGCTATATTACTATATCTCAAAAACTACTCAACCAATTTTCATGCAACCTTCAGAAATGCTGTAATGCATGTAGAAAAGCTCAAATTTCAATTTTTAGAATTTACTATTAAGTGGTTGTTGAGATATGAAGGTGGAAAATTTCGATTTTTTAGTGAATTTTGAGATGCGCAGCTCGCCTATATGCGTAGCTCACCTATAAAATACATTATAAAAGCTAGTATATTACTATTTAAGTAAAAATTATACTACTACATATATACTTTATATTTTATGTTTAAAAAGTTAATATAGTATATATTTATAAATAATAAACTAGTAATACTAACTACTACTATTTTATATATAAAATAAAACTTTAATTAATTTTAATAATAGTACTAATAATATTTTATAAAATAAATATTTTATAAAATAAAAGCTTGTAAAGTTTAAAAAATAAAAAAAAGCTTATATTATTATTATTAAAATTAAATATAATAATAAGAAAAGTTTTTTATATAATTACTATGCTAATTTATATGTTACTATTATTTATAGAAAAACCATAAAGTTATATAATATCAGATTTATTTTATATACTTTATAGTTATTATAAAAATATAAACTTTTATTATATATTTTTTAATAAAAGTTATATAAGCTACAGTTATTTTAAGTATTTTACTTTTTTAATATTTTTAATACTAAGTTATATTCTTTTTTATAAACTTATACAACGTGTGTTTTTAAAAAAAATTAATTTATTACTTATTACTAAAATTAATAAAAATTAATAACTAAAACTAATAACAATAGTAATTATATATACTAATAATTTTAATACTATTATTTAAAAGTATAAAGGTTTTTTAATATAAGTTAATAGTTTAAAAATATAATTTTATACTTATTTTAGTTTTATAGTTAAAGAAACCTATTTAAATTTTTAATAATTTAATTATATAAATTAAATTTTTTTATTTTACAAAAGTTTATTTTATATAATAAAGTAATAAAAATTTTAAGTTTAATAGCTTTTAAATAGCAATTTTTTTTCTATTTTTAAATATACTTTATATAAAGTTTTATAAAATTAGTGTTTATACTTTTATATAGTAACACTTAAAACCTTAATAGCTATTATTAATATTTTATTAGATTTATATTAATAAACTATTAATGTAAATATAAAAACTTGTATATTATTATATAATATTAATATAATAGTATAGTAATAGTATAAAAATCTTTTACTAAAAAAGTAAGTTTTAATAAAAAGTTAAAAACATAACTACTACATTTTAATGTACGTATTTAGTTATTTAAATTAATAGAAAACTTTTTTCTTATTTTTTTTTATATTATATTACATTACATAGTATATATATATATATATAATATGTAAGTAATTTATATTTTAAAGCTATAAATAAAAGTAGCCTTTTATTTTAATATTATTTAATAGCTTAAGTATTTAGCTATAAAAACTTTAAACACTTTTATTACTAAATTATATTTTTATTTTATTTATAGTATAATAAAAAAGCTTAAGTTTAGACTTTAACCTAAAATAATACCTAGTTTTATACTTTATTAACATTTTAATAAAGAAATAAATAAAAAGATTTTTTTAGTAGCTATATACTTTTAAGTAAAATATAAGTAGTTATTAAAGTAATTATACTTATAAAAACTTTAAAAAAAACTGGAAATAAATACACGACGTTATAAAAATAATATATAAATATAATAATAATAACTTAAATAGTAAATAAAGTAAAATAAGTATTTAAATACTTTTATATAAAAATTATTACTATAGTACAACTTAAAAATAGTGTTTTTATATTAATATAGTATAAACACTATTTAAAGTATTACTTTTTATGTTTTTTTAAAAAGTTTTTTATTTATTTAAAAAGAAATTAACTTGCATAAACCTATTAAAAAACCTAAATTAAGTAGTAAATAAAAATATTATTAATATACTTTACATAACATTTAAAATGAAATATAATTATTATATTATAATATAAAAATTTATTAAACTTTAAAAAGTTTTTACTAAATACTTTTTAATTCATTTATTTTTTTTTATAAAAACTACAATTTTTTAATTGTTTTTATTATATAATGTTAGTACTAGTTTTTTAAAATAAAAAACATTTTATAAAAGTTTACGTAAAATATTTAACAAAACTATTTATTAAGAGAAAAACTTATAAAATAGTTTTATTATACTTTTAAATTATTAATATTATTTTATTAAATATCTATAAAAAGTTATATATTATATAAAATATATTTTAGTTTTTTAAAGTTAGAAAATTTTAACTTAAACTTTTAGTATACTTTTTTATATAAAAATTAATAACTAACTTAAGTTTTAAAGTAATTTATAATATTAAATATTAGTTATTTTATTTTATATAATTATTTATTAAAATTCTTTTTTAAGTAAAATTATAAAAGATTTTTGGGTAATTAAATAAGCTTTAAGTATATATAATAATATTATAAGGTTTATTATATATACTTAAAACTTAAAATTACTTACTTTTTTTTTTAAATATTATCTTTAATTTTGTTTTTATTTTTAATGTTATATAAAGTAAACTAATTATTTTTAAATATTTTTTAAAAAAAATATTAATATGAAAATAATTTATATAGTTGTTATAATATATTTATAAGTATATAAAAAAAATTTTATATTATATTTTATATAATTACTTTAAATTACGTAATATAAAGTATTGTTTATAAATATATTATTAGTAATAATAACACTAATTTTTTGTTTAATTCTATAGTTTTTAAGTATAAAAAGTAAAGCTTACAATTTTTTATTTTAATTTACAAAGTATTTATAAACTTTAAGTAAAGATATTTATTTAAAAACATTTAAATATTTAGTAAAAAAAAAAATTCTATTAATAAAGTTTTTTTTATAATATTTTTTATACTATAAATAAACTTAGAACTATTTTATTAATAATAAAATAAGTTGTTATAATATAACCTATTACCTTTAAATTAAGAACTTAATAAAATATGTAAAATTCTAATTATCTAACTATTTTAAATAAAAGGTTTTATATAGTAATTAATGTAATAAGTATAGTAATAATAGCTTTTTTATTAAAAGCATTTTAAAGTATAAAAAAAAATTAATATTACTTAACTACTTTACAGTATAAAACTATATATAAAAGTATTAAAGTTAATTAATAGTATTTATTTAAATAAGACTTTTTTACTTTTAAACTATAATTTAATACTTAATTTTTAAGTAATATACTATTATTATATAGTATTTATAGAATATAAAATAATTCTTTTATAGTATTTTTTTTATTTAGAAACTATACATATATTTAAAAGTGAAAATTTTTTTTAGTATAGCTTTTAATAAAAATTTTTATATTAATAACATTTAGTATAAATATAAAAGGTTAGAAATTTACTTTAAAAACTATAGTATTTAAGAACTTTTTCTTTTATGTTAAATTTTAAAAATATTTGTAAAGTATTAAAACATTTTATAAATATTATATATATACTAATAAATACTAATATTAATTAGTAACTAATATTAATATTAAGATTTACACTAAGTAGAATCTTGTTAAACAATTTAGCTAGTAAAATATTACGAAAAAGTAATTTATAAAGTACTAAGTTAGTAGTAATAAAACTTTTTATATAGTAATTTTTAAACTTTCTACATTAACAACGATTTTCTAATTAAAATAATTGGATTACTACAAATAAGTTTTAATATCCTAATTCATTTTTCTACCTTTTAAAAGCATTACTAATTAATTCTTGGTAGTTATAGAACTATATAACTGTAACTGTAACTCCCTTTAATTAGTTTCTTATAATTGTTGCTTGAGTTATAATATATTAGTTACGTACATGCCTGAGTAAAGGCGCCGAAAGGAGTAGTGACATTCTTGGGATGGACAGGTGCTAGTATAATGCCGTAGTGCTGCTGGCGACATATGATATAAACGGAATTAGCTAGAAGATTATCGGACGACAAGATTGTTGCATAAATTAATGACATAAAATGTGCCGCAGCAGCCTCGGAGGCCTTTTGGAGTATCGGTATATGAACTACACTGATGGGTCGCAGGATTTGTTGGGAAGTGAGATGAACCTTCGGGAGATGCTCGCTCTCTCGACCAAGTATGATTCGAAGGGGATTATCTAGACCCGGGTAGCAGGAGAATTTAAGTTGCCCACCAGTGACAAAGGGTGGGGTCCAAGGATGTGGCATTACCCCCCGAGAGCTCGGGAATGAACGCTATCTTGTGGAGTCACCAGTATTAAAACGTAGGATCAGTAGCCCAACAAGCATGTTTCTCCAGTGCATCCATATGAGCAGACAGCAATAATTCAGATCAAAAGACGGGAATATCTGCAGAGCTCTTGATATTATGGGGTTGGATGGATTTGCTAGAGGAATTCGCGGTGGTGTTTGCAACGGGTACAGGAGCACACCAAAGTTGAATTAAAGAGACCTTTTACGTCTTGTGGTGCTGAAGAGCCTACTCTATTATGATTACCAATTGCCAGAGGTCTTAGAGTCTTTAGACAGCCCATCTGGAAAAGTAATGTCTAGCTACCTTCCCCTTGTAATACACTAGTATTCCAAGGAGCCCAAAAAAGCCCATCAACCCCGCGTAAACCCCAAAGGTATTCGCTCCCCCAATAGCATCGATATAATCCGTGGTGTGATAGCTCAGGCCAAAGCTCACCAGCCCCCTCGTGACGGGAATGACGACTAGAATGGAGCCCGCCCGCGCTGGATGTGCATCAAGGAGGTATGTCGTCCCCACCGTACTCGCTCCTAGGAGAAGAAACAGCCATACATTGACAGTGAATGCGATAGCGAACCAATGATAGCTGGATTGATTCTGGATCGCGAAGCCGTAGATGACGGTCATCATCAAACAGAGTAAGAGCGGAAAGATGAGTGGCGGGAGTCGGTGTTCCGGCTCGTGGATGCCGTGGTTTTTCCGCGCTTTGGCTTGGATAATGTGGTCACTGTACCAGCCGATGAGTGGGATGGAGAGGAGGGAGATAATGATCTGGCCTAGTTGGATCAGGCTCACACTAGTGTCGGCCCAGTTATAGGGCGGTGAGGTGAGGGTTCTACCGTAGGTGATTTGGATGCTAACGTCGACGCCTTGGAATAAGCCGTTCATCAAGGAGACCCACAGCACGTGGGGGAAGAAGAAGACTTGGCACATGTGTTTCCATGTTGCTACCGCTTTTGTCCAATTAGGTTTCACCACGAAGATACGCATATCGGAGACTAAACTGGGAGGCTTGTAGTTCTCGTGGTCTAACTTCCGCTCGCTTAGAGTCGTGAGAGGCTCATGAACCTCCTCCTGCGCGTCTTCAGGCCCGCCGTTGGGTTCAAGAGCCTCGTAATCAGCAGGCGTGGTGCCCATATATGCTTCCAGGGATCGCGTGTAGCAGGTCTCTGGAACGAATAGAAAAGCGAGAATGAAACAGAAACCGGAAAGTCCAGCGAACAACCAGTACCAGGAACGCCAGCCAGCGGCCTCGGCCATGTACGATGAGGCTATAGTGAGGCTAGAGTTTAGGAGTACCTCTAAAGAGGAAAAAAGCTGGAACGTTGTCCCACGCTGGTGAAGGAAGAATACATCCTGGATTATGAGTAGAACCAAGGCCTGGCATTGCGCGGCCGAAAATGCAGCCACACTTCGGGCAGCCAAATGCCACTCGAAATTCCGATTGGTTGCGCAGAGGACACCGGATATGAAAAGAAGTAGGAGAGAAAGTAATAAAACGGGACGGCGCCCAATAGCAATGGCCAGTGGCATCGAGACCACATTTCCGACACCCAGAAACAACGATGGGTATGTTTGCAGGCCGGAGATTTGTGCGTCCGTGATGCCGGCCTTCTTGTACTCTGGAATGAAGTAGACGATAAGAGCTCCGAGAGCAGTCACGAGGCAGAGGCCAGACACAGCATCTATTCATGATGAGAATGAGTGCGGTTGGCCAAACTAACGATTTTGAACTTACAGAGGGTGAGAATGCCTAGAATGATATACTTCTGTAGTGTCGTCCTGTTCAATGGATCTGATAACAAAATAAGGTTACTGCTTTATTTTTAATCGCAACTGAGGCACACCTCGAGGGTCAGGAGTCGGTGCAGGGATCAAGATGGTGCCCTTCTCTAATGTGAGATTTGCGGTGCCATCGAACTCGTGACTTCCGACATCGCCCGTTTCTCTGCGTGTAACGTCCCTGACAGTCTTCTTGATTAGAGTTTGATTTCCGGTATTATCGCCTGGTTGTTGGGAAGTTTTTGTGATATGGGAGAGCGCTTGGTGCACAACGGACACACGGGCAGTTGGCCCTTTTCAGTCCTGCGGGTGCCTGTCTGGCGGCCAGCTTCATAATTGGTATTTTGACGTTTTGTTTTTTAGGTTTCGTCCCCGCAGCTCAGCTAATAGGCGCGTTTGCCTCAGATTACGAAGAGCTAGAGTTGACCAGAGCGGGGCCACCAGCCAACTCGGCATGGGGCAGCAAATAGGACCAATGGGACCAACAGGGCCATCCCACTGGTAAGGTTCGGTCCGTTTCCCTGATCGGCCTCGGCCCAGTTTCTCCCACCTGGATTAAGCGGGAGTCAGAAAGGATCAATGTGTATGTTCAACTGGCTTCCGTAACTACTAATTATCGGCGGTTTGTCTAATCCATTTCGGCGTTAAGAGTTCCGATTGTAACAGTTAGGCAGGCGAACCACGTTTTCCACTACTTCATCACCTTGGTTCCATAACCGTCTCACTGTACTGATCGCATAGTATAATAGAATTCGTCTCGGTCCGACTTGTTTCTGTTTGTTTTGCAGCCCAGTTACCCCCGATGGCATCGGTATGACTGCCCGGTCGCGCCATTGGGGCGTTTAAGCATTTGCATCTCAACAAAAGAGCTTCTGGGCTAACAAAATGTTACATCAAATGCAGATGAAAGTTGAAGAAGTGATTATTCCAACAGTTCCATACCCAAGAACCTGATCAGCGCCACGGCAAGAGAGCTTGCTTAGCGAGAGCCTGCTTTGGAGCACAGATACAGCCAAGCAAGATCGTCTAACAAGAAGCTCTTCTAACCGCGTAACCCGTCCAATTCGACCGACTCATAATTTTGAAGTCCCTGGATGCTGAAACTGTCAAAGCGCGACCCTCTCCAGGTACATGTACAAAAGGCTCGGCGCCCCAAAGCTCCGATGACGGCCTCTAGGTTTTTCCTTAACTCACTGCTAGCCTCATCCCTCTATTCTTAAGTAATTCGATTTGGTCATGCGGAACTCATTAAACATCGAGCAAATCGCACTCACGACCGACTCCGATAACAATGAGGAGCACCTCCACCTGGACACAGAACGTCTCGAGTACACGGATCCAAAGAATTGGCCTACGAAGAAGAAATGGACTCATATCCTGATCGTAGCGTCCATGACCATGTCGACGTGATATATACAAACTCTTCGCCATCATAGCGAAAGGACTAAGCTGACTCAAATGCAGGCCTCTCGCCTCAGCAATCCACACTCCCGCTCTCGAACAGGTCGCGATCGAACTTTCCGTAGATGAGTCCGTCGCTTCCCTCTCTGTTCCAACGTACGTATTAGGCTTCGCAACGGGTCCTCTCCTGATTGCGCCATTGTCAAAGGTATTCGGAAGATTGCCCATTTATAATACGTGCAATCTCCTGCTCATGCTGGGAAATGTCGGCTGTGCTCTGGCGCCGGATATGGGCTGGCTGCTTGTCTTTCGTTTCCTCGCTGGGTGTGCGGGCGCTAGCCCCATCACCCAGGGCAGCGGAACGATTGCAGATATCATTGAGAAAGAGAAGAGGGGTAGAGCTGTGGCGTTGGTGGCGTTTGGGTCACTGTGGGGACCCATGCTCGGTCCTGCGGCTGGTGGACGTATTGTTGAAAGTGTGGGCTGGAGAGGCTGCTTTTGGCTGCTTGTTGGAATCGTGAGTGGGCAGTCTAATGCGTGATGGGCCCTTAGAGCCCTAGGCGCCCTTCCTTCTCGATAGTCTTCGTGTGCTAACCCATTTTTGAACAGGGCGTCTTTAACACGACTATAACCCTTCTCTTCATGAGCGAAACATCAACAACCCACATCCACCGCACCCCTAGTTGGTTCACTATAGGTCCCAAATCCCCTCTGCTATCAAGCCTCCACCGTGATGATGCTCACCAGCCCGAAGTATCACTCTTCCGACTGCTCTGCAAAGCGGTAGGAGCGCCCTTCCGGCTCACATGCCAGCCCATTTTTTTCACGGTCGCCGCCATCTCTGCCTTCTTCTACAGCCTCCAAATATTCCTCTATGTTGATATTCCCAAAACATACAAGACTCAGTACAGCTTTCCCCCAAGCAAGCAGGGCCTCGTCTTCCTCGGCACCGGCATTGGAATGACGATGGGCCTACTAACATTCGGACTATTCAGCGACCAGATCATGATCAGGCTGGCGGGTACAGGTCCCAGAAAGCCCGAGTATCGACTACCGTTGATGATGATCAGCACGTTTCTAGCCTCGTTTGGCCTAGCTACCTATGCGCTGACTGCCTCGCCATCAGTAACTTGGATAATACCCATCATTGGGAACGTCGTCACGGGTGCTGGGTTATACTCCATATCGGTATGTCACCCAATTGTGCATAACGCTATTCCCTCCCAGGACGACTTGCTAATCGATCCCGCATGAAGATGTCGGCGGCCACCTACCTGATCGATCTGTCCCCTGAATGGGCTGTCGATTCTGCTGCAATGCTTTCTATTGTTCGGTTTCCGACGGGAGCGGTTGTGTCTGCGTTAAGTGAAAAGATTGTGGTGATAGTGAGTCGAACTGTTCTGAAAGAGATATTTGCGGCTGCAGCGTTGGGTGCTCTGCCTGTCATATATGTGCTTTATAAAAAGGGAGGGGTGCTCAGAGCGAAGTATTCGATTGTATCGAAGATTGATGGATGACTGGCCTTCGTGAAATGTGCAGGCAAAAATGACTTAGACATAGAGGTTTCGTTTCGTTTCCTTATTTATGGATACCTTTAAACGTTTGCTAAGCGAGTTGCATTTGGTAATATAAAGTTGGGTGGATAGAAAAACGGATGTAGATGCGGTTACCGAATAGAAAGTCCCAGCAATAGTGGTGACTTAGCAACGAGGTTAGCTCGTTGAATTCCTTGGCCATTTTTAAACTTTAATTCCTTGCTCCCAGATTTCAAGTTTCCTAAATTTTCGCAGACGGCGTGAAATTTAGAGAGGGGACAGTCATGTCTACGAATTGTAATATATATATTTGAGAACCATAACATCTATCGTGTGCAAAAATCAGTAGAAATCTTGGCGTCGTCCCGAAATTCACGCGCCCCGCCAAAATCCCAGACAAACCGTGAATTTGACTATGAGGCGTTAAGAACGGCCCACCATCTGTTGAATACTCGCCCGTAAGACTTGAAGCTGTACAAATGCGTGTATAGGGGCATATCGACACTTTTTTTGGTGGAGTAGTTCATGTTTCAAGCCCATGGCGTTAATAGTTGTCCCCTTATGCCTGTGCAAGCGCGTTACCTACTTGTATTGCCTAAACACCTTATAACGAAAGGCCGTGGCCTTGATCCTTGTCGTCGACATAATATTTATTGCTTTTTACTGCTTGGTTAACGTTATGTTGGTATTACTAATACAGTATACATGTTGCTATTAAAGGTATATAAAATTAAGTAGAACTTAAGGCTATATAAAAGTACTTACAAGCTTTATAAACTTAGTATAGTACTTAGCTACTTACATAAATTAACACTTAATAATAAGTAAGTATTATATAATAAGTTTTTTTAACATAACTAAATATATTAAAATAAGATTATATTCCAGTTATAAATAAAAAAAAGCATTTAAATATATTAATTAATAATTAATTAACTAATACAAAACTATAAGTAAAGTAAACACATTTTATAACTTATATTTATATTATATAATGAAAAGCTTTATAAATCTTATTATAAGTATATAAAATAATTTATTACAACTAATTTAGTATTATCTAATAAGTTAATTTTTAATAAAAAACTAGCTAGTAATATAAAGTTTATACTATAATAAAGTTTATAAATTAATACTTTTAATATATATAAGATAGTAAAACTTAAGTAATTTTTTTAGTATATACTTTAGTAGTTACTTTATACTATTATAAAAAAAAGCCTATTATATTTATAAAAACTTTTTTAATTAAATTTATAGCTTGTTTTTACTAATGCTTTAAGTAGTATATAACTAAAAGTTAATAATTATAGTATTTAATAATATTTAAATTTATATAAACTAAAAAGTAGTAAAAGTAATTAAAAAAACTAACTATATTATTACATTTCTACTATTTTATTTAGTAGATTTTAATTTAGTTAAGTTTACTTTTAGTATTTTAAGAATTTAATTTTACTATAATTACTACTAATATATTTTATAAGTAAGTAGACTATTTAAGCAAGTAAACTACCTTTATTAAGAAATTATTTTTTCTTTAATAACTTACAAAAACTTAATATTATTTAATAAAATTTTAAAACTAGCTTTTTTGCTACTATATATATTTAGAATTAAATTTGCATAAAAATATGATTACGTAATACTAAGTTATTGAGCTTAGAAATTAGTTTACTTTAAAAAATCTTTAAGCTATTTATATTTATAATATTACTAAATAATAATTATAAAAACTAAAATACGAGTTATTTTATAAATAATTTACTTTATATAAAGCTTTTATAGTTATAGAATAAGTATGTTTTTAAGAACTTTAAGTAAAGCTGAGTTTTAGCTTCTACTTTCTAGAATTTTACGAATTACTAATACTATAGCTTTAAAATTCTAATATATTATAGTTTTAGGTTTAAATAATTTATATTTAAAATTTTAGAATTTATTATTAGTAATGTTATAAATATAAATAGCTAAAAAGTCTTTTAAAGTAATCTAATTTCTAAGCTCAATAACTTAGTAGAACGTAATTCAATTTTTATATCAATTTAATACTAGGTATATTTTATAGTAACAAAGCTGATTTTAAAATTTTATTAAATAATATTAAGTTTTCGTAAAGTTATTAAAGAAAAGGTGATTTTTTTAGTAAAAGTAGTTTACTTACTTAAGTAATTCACTCACTTATAGAATATATTATACTTATTTATAGTTACTTAGTAAAGTACTTATAATAGCTAATAAAGTAGAACTAAAATAGTAAAAATATTAAAAAATATTAAAAGTTTACTTACATAAAATAATAGAAAGTAAAATAAAGTAAAAGTAAACTTACTAATATTATTTATAAAAAGTATAGTATTGGGCAACTTTTAAATAAACTTATAAAAACTCTAAATAATTAAAATACTACTAAATTTCTTTTTCTTAATTTTCTATAATACATATACTACATATTACCTAATATAATATGTAGAAAAGTAAAAATAAAATTATAGGTTTTTTAATTTAAAACTTTTAAAACTAATAAAATATTATTATAATTTAAGCGCTTTAGTAAAACTAATATATATATATACTACTTACTATTTTATAAAGTACTTATTTTCGTGAGTATATATTCTATTTTTTTTTAATAGTAAAGCCTTCTTTTTTATTAACAAATAACTTCTACTAAATATATAATTAGTAAAATAGTATAAACTAAATTTTTTCTACTTTTATAGTTTATATTAAGTAGTAAATACTTTATATTTATAATATTTACTTAAAGACTTTTAATAAAAACTAGTGTAACCTAAATTTGTTTATTTTCAATTTTTAAAAGCAACTTATAAAGCTAAGTAAACACTTTTTTTAAAAAAAACTTTAATTTATAATACTTACTATAAAGTAGTATAAAATACTTAATATAATATAAAATAGTAAATAACTTTATTTAAATTACTATAAATATAAATTTTAGTTTTTTAGTTTTACTAAAAACTATTATATAATTAATAAAAAGCCTTATTAATATAATTAACTTTACTTTTATTACTTTAAGTATTTAAAGTAAACTTATTAAATATAGTAGTAATAAAAGTCTTTATTATAAGTTAAACTTCTTACTTATTTTCTTTTTTTTTTTTTGGTTATAAACTATTATAAACTTTTAAACTAGTTAGTAAAAGTTTGTAATTAGAAAAAAAAAATATTAAAAATATTTCTAGTAATATATAATACCTTTTTAGTTTATAAAAAATCTTAATATTTTAAAAGGAATTAACTAATTTATAAATACTTTTAAGCTTTTTTTGATAAACTTTGTTTAATATAGTATTATTAAAAAAAGTAAAACTAAAGTTCAACTACTTATAGCAAACTTAGGAAATTATTAAAATAATAAAGTAACATAAAATAGCTTAATAATAATATAAATTTATAAAAAAACTTTATAAACTAGTATAAAAAAAAATTTATAATAGTAAAATATACTATTTTTAAAACTAAATTTATAAAGTAGTAGTTAAATAAAATTAAATTTAAAAGTTAGTAATATAAGCTAAAAACTGTAACTATATTATAGTTAGTAATAAGTAAGGGTTTATTATAAGTAATAATTACAAATAGAAAGTAGTAAACTAACTAAAAGAAAATTACTAGCTATTAGTAAAAAAGCATACGTAAGAACTTAACACTAAATAGAAAATAAAATAAATACTTTAGAGAACTAAGCAAAAGACAGAACTTCTAACTAATATTATTAAAATAATTAATAAAACTAATAGTAAAAAAGACACGTAACGTCTTACATGTAAGATTATAAGTATAATATAAATAATTAAAACTAATAGAAATTAAGCAGCTATAATAGAACTAGATAGTAAGTAAATTATAAGTAGAGAATTTATTATATAAAAGGTATCATCTTTAGCTTTTAAATAGTTTCTTTTTTTATACTTATTTCTTATTCTCAGAGCAACTCTCTAGAATTGTTATATAATAGATTAATTAAATTATTACTTATTAAATTTTATATTATTAAAATAATTATGTAAATAAGTTACTATATAATTTTATATTATTATTAAAGCTTTAACACAGGTTACACTTATACTTACTATATTAAAAAAACTTATATATTATTTTTATAGTATAGTAATAAAGGCTATGTATATTTACTATATATAATAACCTTAGGTATATAAAAGCTAAAAAAGAGTTCTCTAGTAAATTCTTTACTAGTTTACTTTTAAAGACTTATAATTAAATTATAACACTATAAGTACCTATAGGTTACGTGAATAGTATATAATAATAATAGATCTAAATAGTTTAGCTTTAATACTAGTATTATTTATAGCTTAAATTATATAGTAACAACAGGCACAGATTATGAAGCTATAATAAATAATTATAGAATTAAAAAACTAGGTAAATATAAGAGTTTGTATATTAAATACTAAGGTATAATTACTAAGAAAATTTAATAGAATATGTAAACACCTTAAAGGTTTTTTAATAAAAATAGAAATATATACCTACTTTAATAAAAACATTTTTTTTAAAGATTAGAATAGAATTCTTATAGCTAGTATAAATATAAAAAATAGAATTATAGACTAGTTCAAGCGCTTAACTAGAAACTATATAGATAAAAAAACTAAAAGAATTAATATAACTAATAAAATAAAAGTAGTTTTCTAAAGTTACAATGATTTTAAGACTTAAATAACTATAGTCTTTAAAGAAATTAATAAAGAATAAACTATAGAATAAAAGATATAAAACCTTAAGTAAATAAAATTAGTTTTAGTATATACTACAGAATTTCGCTAATTATAGTCGTAAATTAACTAAAATAATGTGCTATTAATAGCAGCTTATTATACTAAACTTAAGAATTAAGTTAGAAGAGATTAATTAGATAACCTTTACGCCTTTATAGAATCTATTATATACATTAATAATAAATAGTATAAGTACGAGTTAGAATATAAAAAAGATTAGATAATAATTATAGAAAAAAAGAAGACGTTAACACAACAAGGTTAGGCATATAATAATATAAATATTAATAAAATCTAGATAAAAAGGCCTAAACTATAAAAAGAGTTAAAAAAAATAGTTTATAACTTAAAAATACTATAAGCAGCTTAATAAAAAAGTATATCTAAAATATAATAATATTAAACACTTTATAAAGAAATGCCTAAATAAAAAATTAAGAATTATAATAATTAGAATAAAATCTAAGCTTATAGAATAGAACTTATAGTAAGAGAAAACCCTATTAATTAAAGTTATTAGCAAAAGACTTAATAATAATTAGTATTAAATCTATAAATCTAACAGGTATTATAAAAGAAATTATAAAAAAAATATTAAAAAACAAAATATAAACTTATAAGCAGTTAGTAATAGTCTAAGAAGATATTATATAAAATAATTAGAGAATAGTGCTAAGTAGTAAATATAAAAACAAAAAACCTCATACTTTAAGAAATTAATAATAAGAGATAATTATTCCAGGAAATTTAATCTTTAATATATAAAGCTTTTAAAATTATAATAATAATTATCTAGTAGCAGCTAAATAGAAATGCATGTTAAATCTATAAATTAAACTAATATTTAAATAAGAATTATAAAACCAAGCACTAAAAAATCATGCTAAAAGAAGAGTTTTATAATTCTAAGAACTAATTAAAGTAAGTAGTATTCTTATAGTATAATAGCCTTACAAAAAGAATAGTATTTTAGTTCTTTAAAAAAATTTAAAAAGGAAAACCATATATTTCTTAGAAACAAGAAAAAAAATTAACTTAAAAATAAGAAACTAAGCTAGAGAGTAAGAATAATAAATATAATAAAATAAAAACACCTTTACTTATTATATAAATTAAGAATACTAATATCTTTCAATAACTAAAGAATTAGAAATGTTAGATTTATAAGTTAGTTAACTATATAAGAAAAACATATACATAGGTAATATATCTAATCCAAATAAGAAAACTAAAAGAAAAAAAAGTATATAAAAAAATAGTAAAAATATAGGGACCTAATAAACAAATCCTAAAAGCCCTAGATATTATAGTTAATATAGAAATTAAAAATAGCTAGTAAAACCGCTAATATAAATAATAATATTAAAAGAAATATGCGCTGGAATACAGATACTATAAAAAAATAAAAATAAAAAATAAACTAGTACTAGAATAACTTATAGCATCTAGAACTCTTTTATAAAAATTATTTCCTAGATTAGAAATACCTAATATATAGAAATAAAGTAAAAAAAGAGTATTATAAACTTTTATATTTAGTATACTATTATAACTACTACCTTATATACATTAAAAAAAAGCACTTTAATTTAAAAGAATAGAATTAAAAGTATAGTATATATAATTCTACATTAAAAAACTAGATAACTACTAGTAAAAAAGTTAAGGTCATAATATAGCTATTAGAGCTTTTAAATTATAATAAGTGTAATAAAAACTATATCTTTATTTTAATATAAAAGTAAATAGAAAATTTTTAAAAGTACTAGTAAATACTAAAGCAAATAAAACATTTATTTTAAATTAATAAATAAAATAAAATAATGTATTATACTAGAAAAATGTGCATTCGATAAGGGTAAAGTAAGTAGATAATAATATAGTAACTTTTAGAAAGAGTTTAATTAACTTAAAGATTATAATAATAGAACTAGAAATAACAAGCTACAAAGATATCTATTATATTAATATTCTAAATATAAAAAAGCTAAATATAATTTTAAAATAAAATTAGCTTTCATTACATAATCTAATAATAGATTAGTAATAAAAAACTATTTAATAGTATAATTTAGTAAGGAAAGTAGTATAAATGTAAAAACTAAACGTAAAAAGAAAATACTCTAAAATAAAAAGAATCTTAGATAAGACTATACAACAATTATAATAATAATAACTATAGGATATTAAAGTAATATAAATTTAGAAAGCTTTAGACACTACTAAAGTTTAAATACCTTAGGAATATAAGAAATTTACATATTTATTTAATAAAAAGGAAGAGAATGTACTTTTAAAGTATTAACTTTAAAACTATAAAATACTAGTTAAGAATAAGAAAGAGCTTAAACTAGAATTAATATATTCTCTATTAAAGATACAGCAGAAATAATTAAAATAGTATATTAAAAAAAATCTTAAAAAGGAATATATATAACTAAGTAAGAGCTTAATAGCTTTACTAATATTATTCATACCTAAGAAAATAAAAAGCTATAATTATGTATGGATTTTAAATAACTAAATTAAGCTATAATAAAGAATTAATACCTATTACTATTAATTTAGAAGCTAATAAATAGACTCTAAAGAGCTTAATTATTTAGTTTATTTAATATCTACAAGAAATACTATAAGATTTATATTAAAAAAAATTTAAATAGTTAACAGTATTTAGAATAAGATATAGACTTTTTAAGTATTATATTATGCCGTTTAAATTAATAAACGTGCTAGTAACTTTTTAGACAGTTATTAATTATATACTTTATAAATACTTAAATATATTTATAACAGCGTACCTAAATAATATGCTAGTATATATAAATAAAACACTTAAGGAGCATAAAATACATATTAAGAAAGTATAAAAAAATCTTTAAAAATACGACTTTCTTATCCAACCAGAAAAATCTAAATTCCATGTTATAAAAACAGAGTTTCTGGAATTTATTATTTTAAGAAAAGGTATTTTAGTAGATTTAAAGAAATTAATAAAGATATATAACTAGCTAATACTAATAATAGTAAAAGAAGAATAGTTTTTTCTAGAATTTATAAATTTTTATAAAAAGTTTATAGAAAAATATTTAAGAATCATGACACCTTTAATACAGTTAACTAAGAAAGATAATAAATTTAGTTAAAAATAAAAATAGTAGTAAGTATTTAAAAAACTTAAGAATAAATTTACTTAAGTACTAATATTAAAAATGTTTAATCTAAAATTACTTATTATACTAGAAATAGATATATCTAATTACGTAATAGAAGTAATCTATAGTTAATAATATAATAATAAATATTTTTATTTTATAGACTATTTATTAAAGAAACTGACAGGTGCTGAGTTAAATTATAATATTTATAATAAAAGCTATTAATAATAATAGTAGTATTTAAAAAATAATAAATTTACTTTAAAAGAGCTAAGTATTAAGTAAAAGTCTTTTTAGATTATAAGAACTTAATAAGCTTTATTATTATAAAGAAGTTAAACTAAAAATAGATACGCTAGTTAAAAACACTAGTTATCTATAATTTTAAAATATTTTACTAAAAAGGATTAGAAAACGGAACAGTAGACGTACTTAGCTAATAACTAAATTATATAAAATAACATAAACTAATACTAAGCACAGTATTATTAATAGAATTAGGTAAATCTATAAGTTATAATTAACTAAAAATTATAATAGTTATAAGAGTTAAGAATTACTAGATAGTAAGAATTTAGAATTTTAAGTAATAAAATTTTAAGAACTTAGAATTAGAACTTACATACGTAAATAGACTTATTTATGTGCTAGAAGAGCTGTATAGGAAATTAATTATAAAAAATTACAAAGCTATTACATACAGATACTAAAAGATAAAAAAGATTATAAAACGAATTTCTAAGAATTTCTATATTAAAGAGTTAAAATAAAAAGTAAAGAAAGTAATTAAAGCTTACCTAAAATATAAAAAAAATAAACTAGTATAATATAGGTCTTATAAACTTTTATAACTACTAAAAGTATTAAAATAACTATAGTAGTTAGTTTTAATAAACTTTATTATAAGATTACTATTATCTAAAAAATTAGAAATAGATAAGAAATATAATATAGTATTAATTATTATAAATAGACTAACTAAGTACATATATTTTAGTTTAACGGTTATAGATTTATTAGTGGAAGAACTAGTATATAAGATTTTAAAAATAGTAGTCTTAAAATACAGATTACCTAAAGAGTTTATTCTTAATTAAAATAAATTATTTATATTATACTTTTAAAAAACCTTATTAGCTAGATTAGAGTTAAAAAATAAGCTTTTAATAAGCTTTTATTTTTAAATAGATAGGTAAACAGAGCACACTAATTAAACTCTAAAATAATATTTAAGAATATATATTAATTACTTTTAAGAGAATTAAGTTAAGTTATTATCTTTAGTATAGTTTACTTATAATAGTATAAAGTTATCTATAACTAATATATTACTATTTTATATTAACTATAGGTATAAGCTATTAGCTTATAGAGAACTATATAAATTAAAAAGTAAATTATTTTAAGCTTAAAATAAAGCTAGATAGCTAAAGGACTTATATAATAATTTTAGTAAAATTATTATTTTAAAACACTTATAAACTGCAGAGAGCGCTAATAAGTTAAGAATTAAAAAACTAATTTTTAAAAAAGAAAATAAAGTTTTCCTACTACGTAAAAATTTAAAAACTAAATAACTAAGTAAGAAACTAGATTACGTTTAAATTAAACTATTTAAAATTAGTAAAGTTATTAGACTAGTTAACTATAAACTAAGATTACTATAGAATATAAGAATTTACTTAGTAGTTTATATATTATTACTTAAACTAGTACCACTAAACACACTAATAGTAACAGATATAAATATAAAGCTATATTATTTAGAGTATAAAGTTAAAAAAAAATTAAGGACTATAATAATTTAAATATTAATAGAAATACCTAGTTAAATAGAAAAACTATAAACTAAAGGAAAATACCTAAAAACTTATTAAGAACTTAAAGTAATATTTTAAAATAATTAACTAGTTCTATTTAGAGAATTTAGTAATACTAGATTCTAAAAAAAAAGCCTACACGGCTTTCTAGTTAAAGAAGATATTTAGAAAAGAATTAGCAAAAGCAGTAGATAAGAACATTATAGATTATAATAATTTAGAAATCTTTTATTTTTCTTTTTTCTTTAAATTTTATATCTTCTTAATTACGGCAAGCTTACGGGTAAATAGCTTATACTTATAATTATTAACTAAAACAAGCTACTTATATAGTTATTACTAATAGAATTAAGTTTTTAGTTTAAGATTTTAAGTAAGCTTTAGCTGCTCTTAGAGCTAATATTTCTTAATAAAAGATTTATTAAACTTCTAGATAGAAACTATTAGATTATACTTTTAAGAATACTTAATGCATTTAAAGTAATAGCTAGAT
This sequence comes from Zopfia rhizophila CBS 207.26, assembly GCA_010093925.1. Classification (NCBI taxonomy): domain Eukaryota; kingdom Fungi; phylum Ascomycota; class Dothideomycetes; family Zopfiaceae; genus Zopfia; species Zopfia rhizophila. Next base: position 730,003 of record ML994622.1, read on the forward strand.
AAGAGATTTATAAAATAATAAAGATTTTTTTTTTTATATAAACAATATAGGGTTAGCATAAAGTAATTATGATCTTAAATTAATTTCATAAAATAATAATTATAGACAGTTAATAACTTAACTTTAGGTATTATTAAAAGTAAAAGGGAAAAAAGATTCTAGAGATATATAATATTACTAAAGAAACTAGCTTTTCTTATACTTAAAGCTTAAAATAAAAAGAACTTTGAAGCCAAAAGTTTAAAAAGAAAGCAAGTATTATAGTTAGTAATAAATAAGAGTTTATTATAGGTAATAATTATAAATAAAAAGTAATAAACTAATTAAGAGAAAATTACTAGCTGTTAGTAAAAAAGTATATATAGAAACTTAATACTAGATAAAAAAATAGAATAGATACTTTAAAGGACTAGGCAAAAAACAGAGCTTCTAGCTAATATTATTAAAATAATTAATAAAACTAATAGTAAAAAATTACGTAATATCTTATATATAAAGTTATGAGTGTAATATAAATAATTAAAACTAATAGAAACTAAGCAGCTATAATAGAACGAGGTAGTAAGTAAATTATAAATAAAGAATTTACTATATAAAGAGCATCTTCTTTAGCTTTTAGATAGTTTTTTTTTTATACTTATTTCTTATTTTCAGAGTAACTCTTTAGAATCGTTATATAATAAATTAATTACACTATTACTTATTATATTTTTATATTATTAAAATAATTATGTGAGTAAGTTATTATATAATTTTATATTATTACTAAAACTCTAATATAAGTCGTACCTATACTTACTATATTAAAGAAATTTATATATTACTTTTATAATGTGGTAATAAAGGCTACATATATTTACTATATATAATAACCTTAAATACGTAGAAGCTAAAAAAGAGTCTTTTAGTAAACTCTTTACTAGTCTACTTTTAAGAATTCATAATTAAACTATAATAAACTACTTTTTTTTAAACTTTTTATTTTTTTTCTTTACCATAAACTAAAATAAAAATACTATAAAACTATAAAAAAAAAGTAAATATTTTATAAAAGTAGGTTTTTTTAGTAAAGTTAAATACAAACTTTTTAAATATTGAAAAATTAATATACTTTTTATAAGTTAAATAGCTTTTAGAAATTTGTTATAAGTTACTAACTTACTAACGTAAATTATACTGGTAATAAGCTGTCTAACTGCTTATGTAACACTTAGTAGTTCCTTCACTTCCGGATCAGATAGCTCGTTAGACTTAGTGGAAGTTAGTTAACTTAGTAGAGAATAAGAAGAAGGTAATACAGTAGATTAAGGTTTAACAGGATAGTATTAAACTATTTCACTTAAGGTGTGAATCTTAATTTTAGAGTAACTATAAAGGACTAAAAGTAATTGTAAACCGTCTGATGCCTCATACTTATAGTAAATCCTCCGTGCGTATATTCTGTACTAGTGTTCAGTATGTTAGATACTGCTAGAGGCTGCTAGAGCTGCTAGAGGTTCTGTTACCTTACTCCGCCTCTATCTGCTAAGCCTCCCTTAGTCACGTAAGCTACTGCTCCTAATCCTTCGGCATAGTTCTGTATTTCTGTCCTCGCTTCTTAGCCTGTGCCTTAGCCTGCGCTAATATATCCTGTGCTCACTTATAATTCTTCCTCTTAAGCTCAAACATACGTTTCTATTCTAGAGCTTTATTGGCTGTTGTTGCTAGTTCCCTCAGCTCCTCAAGTGCAGTTGCCTTACTATTACTGTTTATAACATTATCCCCCTCTTCTAAGTCTTTGTCTTGGAAGATAGTTTCTCCCTTTTATAAGCAGTATAAAGGTAGCAGGTCCTCTACTCTGTGTTTTAGGCTGTAAGACTCTTAACTCCTTTTCTTTCCTGCCCAGCTCTCTAACGATGACACGTCCTAAGTCATCTCTAATACGTGCTCGCCGTCTAGCCTTTTAGATCCGTAACGAACCCCATTACATGCTAACACCCTGCTTGAACTGTTCCTGTTGAGGCGATAATTGCCTTATGAATCTGAGTTCCGGTCATTATTCGGCCTGTGCCGATCGCAACGTGAAATACGACTTAATTGTTTCGCAGCCAGAATAGAATCGTATTGATTATGATAAGGAAAAACTTTGTTGTTAGCTTAACTCCCTTAAGGATCAGCGTCTTGAGCTCTGAGCTCGAGAATTACGGCTTCGTCGTAAGCTTACGAAAGTGGATTCCAAAGAGAAAGAAATGTTTAATTGAGAGATAGCCTCCATTCGTGAAGTCTAGGCTTTTAAGGAGGCTAAAGCTTGTTCTTGGGGTTAAGAAACTCACATACCGTAACCCGCAGTGCCGGCTTCTTTCTAACCTGCTTTACTTTCTCCTTTCTTTGGTTTGGATTGGAACGCGCTGTAGTCGTCCTTTTTGTGGGATACAGCCCTTATTAGTTTGTCTGATAGTACTAGTTAATTAGCTCTGAACTATTCTTTAGGTTCCTGATTAGCTCTCATGTATTATCTTTAGGTCTGTAACCCTTTTATCTAACTAGATATTTCCACTAACGCCTAAACTACTAGTAGCCCAGGATTTATTAGACTTCATACTCGGTAGTATCTTCCTTAAGTTTAAATTTTATCTGTAGTTTGGCATTCAGTGGTGCTGGTTCTAATTTTAAAACATAAAAAACTAAATAAATTCTTATGTTTTTAGATAGTTATAGTTTATAATTTACAGGTCCTGTTTATCTTTTAACCTTAAATAGTCTTAACTTAACATGATCCAGTTTTCTTAATAGTTGTTTTATTTCTAAATTTTTTTATAGTAGGAAAACTCTATCTCCTTCTCTAAAGATTAGTTTTTTAACTTTAGATTTATCTTTCTGCTGTTTGCTGAGAACTCCTTTCTAAGTGATTTTTCCTACTATGTTTTAGTAAAGTCATTATAATTCGTTGACTTTTATTCTTACTAATTCTGATATCTTGTCTAGAATTTGTGGTTCTCAGTAAGCCGTAGGCTTATAGCCGTAATTTACAAAAAATAGCGATTTTCCTGTAGTTAATGACTTTGCAGAGTTGTATATAAACTCAGCTATTAGTAGTAGGTCAATCTAATTATCTTATTATTTATTAATATATATTTATAGATATTATTCTAGCGTTTGGTTTATCCGTTCTGTTTGTCTATTTATTTATAGGTAAAATGCTATTAAGAGGCGATGTTCAGCTCCTAGTTTCCCTATAAACATTTTCTAAAATATTAATATGAATAATTTGTCTCTATTTATAATAAATTCTCGTAGTAATTTATATCGTGCTATTAGTAACCTAATGAGTATAGTTACTAATTTATCTACTTTAACCTCCGCGTGTATTAGTTTAAAGTATGCGTATTTTATAAGTTAGTTTACTATAACTAGTATCATGTCATACCATTAACCTTTAAAGGTAGTTATTATTAGTATTCCCGTAATAAAGTCTATTATAACTAATTTTTATAGTAGGTCTAGTAAAGGAATTAGTTACATAAGTTCATATTTCTTATATCTTAATGCTTTATTCTTTTTGCACTTAATACATTCCAAAAGAATATTTTTAACCTTTTTTAATATCCTAGGAATCTAAAAGTGTCTGTTGATTTATTCTATAGTTTTTTTAATTCCTTAATGTCTATACATTTTAGCTAAGTGTTAATTTTTAATAATTTTAGTTTATAATACGTCTAGTACATAAATCGTTTCTTAGTCTAGATTCTAGTATAGTTATCTATTATTAAATTTCCTTATCTATTTTTCTTAGGTGTTTTTAATAATAACTACTACCTTAATATCTATTTATAAGCTTCCTAGAAATCCGTCTAGTCTTTATCTAAGTATTATATTATAGATTTCTGGTATATTCTTTATATAATCTGCTCTTTAACTAAGTGCGTTAGCCGCTGTGTTTTCTTTTCCTAACTTATAAAATATTTAAAAATTAAATATAGAAACTAGTTTCTATTACCTAACTTATTATTAATTTAACTTCTTTGTTATTGTAAATGCCGTTAGATTCTTGTGGTTTAAATATACAATAATTTAGTATTTAGCTTCTTCTAAGTAATGTCTTTATTTCTTAAATGCTTAAACTATTGCCAGTAATTCCTTATCATAAATATCATAGTTTAATTTAGTAGTTATAAGTTTATAAGATAAGAAGTCTACTAAATACTTATATTTATTATCTTATATTTATAGTAGAATAGTTTCTATAGCTCTATTTAATGCATCCGCATGTATCTCTATTTAAAGTCATAAATCAAACATTTTTAATATTAGTAGTTATTAGAATATTTCTTTTAATATCGTGAAAGCGTTTTTTTTGTGTTATTTCTACTTAAATTATTAATCTTTCTTTAGTAATTCTATTAAGGGTGTTGTAATTCTTAAGTAGTTTTTAATAAATTATCTATAAAAGCCCATAAATCTAAGAAAAGAATAAATTTCTTTTATATTTATTAGTGTTAGCTAAGATAGAATATCTTTAGCTTTATCTAGATTAACTACTATCCTATCTTAGGATACTAAGTATCCTAAGAACTTAACTTAAGTTCTATAGAATATATATTTCTTTATTTAAATATATAGTTTATATTCTTTAAGCTTCTTTAGCACTTTCTTAGTGTATTTAATATATTCTTTTAGCATCCTATTCATGTATATAAGTATATTATTAAGATATACTATTATAAATACGTCTAGGTATTCCCTTAGTATATAATTAATAATTGTTTAAAATATCGCTAGTGCGTTTATGAGTTCTATTAGCATAACTAAGTATTTAAATAATTTATATTTTATTTTAAATACTGTTATCTATTCATGTCCTTTAGCTATTTATATCTGATAATATTTATTTTTAATATTAAAGAGGCTAAACCACTTACCTCCTTTAAGTTTATCTATAAGTTCTAATATTAATAGTATTAGATAATAATTCTTAATTATAGCTTTATTAAGGTGTCTGTAATCAATACATAACCTTTAGTTTTCTATTTTTTTTTAGTATAAAAAGTATTAGTGATGCTATCTTGCTTTAACTAGTTCATATATATCCTTTTTATTAGTTCTCTTACAAGAATTTTCGTAATTTCTCTTGTTAGTGTATGGGTACTTGATATAATAGTCCTAGTTTTAAATTTATTCCTTTTTTAAGCGTGATTTTGTAGTCCTATTCTTAGTATTCTAATAACTAGTCTTTAGCTTTCTTAAAGAACTATTCTCTAAATTCTTCTTAATATTCGTCTGGTATAATAAACGTGGTATTATGAAGTATTATTTTCTTTATTTATATTATAGCTCTTATTTATGGCTGTCTGTAGTAGTTATTTCTAATTTCTATAGTTTTTATTCTCTAATTAATTATTAGGTTCTATCGTGCTAGCTAGTCTTATTTTAGGATAAAATCTTTACTATCTAGATTTATAATCTTAATATAGCAGTTATCCGTGTAACCTGCTGCTTTAATAGTTATATTTCATGTTTTAAGATTAATTAAATTTTCTTTAAATACTATTAGATTATTATCTATGCGTCTTACTTATATAAGTTTTTCTAAAACTTTAGTTAGTATCTAGTATCTTTATACTTACTTATTTAATATAAGTATTTTACTAGCCCTACTATCTATAAGCGCTAGTGTCTATTTACTGTTAATATATATATTTATATATAGCTTATTTTCATATTTCCTCTAGTCTAGTTACGTGTATATAATTAATATATTATTTCTAATCTTTAGTTCTTAGCCCTTTAGTAGCTTGGTTATAGTCTACTAGTTTTCTAGTTTTTTATCTATAGCTAACTCCTAAGTGGTAGTTACTTCTTTAGTATTTTCTTTTTAGGTTTATAGATTAGGTATCTCTAGAGCTGGCATGCTTTCTTATTAAGCATTTTATGTGTTTTTCTAGCTTATTCTCTATAATCCTAACATTTCCATTCCAAGAAACATTCTTAATATGTGAGTTTTTTGTGTGAATCTGTAGCTAACTATTCTTTCTAGTAGTATTCAGCCTAGTGTCTTTAGCATCCTATCTAGTATTTATCCCATAATAGTTGTTTATGTTCATCTGAATTTAGGTTCTGTAATTTGTTTTCTGAATTCATGTAAACCAGTTCTTGTTATAGATTAAGTTCTTTTTTATTTACTATTTATTATAACACTTTTCTTGTCTTTAGTCTTTTGATATGTATGGCGTGTTTATTCTATTTATAGTCCTTTCCTATATAGCTAGTAGCTACATATATCTAGTATTCCTTTCTTATTATTCTATTTACAGCGTTATTATCTTATATTTATAGCGTTAGTAAAGGATTTTCCTCTTCCTTTTCTATTTAATAGTATCTAATAGGGTGATAGTACGTTGCGTTGGTTATAACTAGTATAGATATTTATTATTAAATCTTATTTATCTATATAGCTAGTTCTTTTCTACTTAGTTCTTTATACTGCTTATTTTCTACTAACTATAATACTTATTAGTATTTATATATCCTATCTCTTAAAGTAACTTCCTAGTGTTTGGTAATATAGTATTTCTCTTAGTAGTACTTTAATTTATATATTTAACAGTGTCCCCAGCATACGTACTGTATAATTATTATAAATATTAACTTTTTATTTTCTATTATCTCTTAATTTTTTTTTATCTAAATTTCTGATTTTTCTTATGAAATAGTCCACCTCCCTTTTCTATAATCTTATAGAATTTTTATGTCTTTTTTTTGGTTTCTGTGTTATGCTATTATATTACTACTGTTTATATTATAATAATTATATCATTAAATCATTTTATTAAATAATTCTTGATTTTCTAATATAATAACTTGTATTCTTAACTGAGGTATATATAACTCCCATAAACCTAGTATTACTCCTTCTAGATTTTTTTTTTAATTATTTCTTTAGTTACTATATCCTGTGCTTGTTTTATTTGGATTATTACTATCTTAATTTCTTTTAGTACCCTAGTCTAGATATAAGCTTTCTTAATATCTAATTATTATTATTTATAGTTCTTAATAAAGTGTCTCTATTTCTTGTATTCTAAGTAGGCTTTATGTGTATAGCGTTTTATTTATTTCTTAGCTTACTTTCCTTACCCCTTTCTAATAAATATTTATTTAATATTAATATCTATTTTATTATAAGCTCTATTATCTTTTTTATTTCTTTTAAGTGTGTGAGTTATTAATCTTCTATATATTCTTTTCTCCTACTTCTATTAGTACTACTAGTTATTAATAGTTACTATTTATTTAATAATTTCTAACAAGATGTTTAGCTGCTTTTCTCTAGAGATTTTATTCTTAATTCTATTTTTTAGTTTTTTATAGTATATTATAACTAGTGGCTGGTCTGCCTAATTAAGTTGTAATTAGATTTATTTAAACTTTACTATATAATTAGCTGCTAACGTTCGTTGCTTAAGCTATTAAAGTTTTTAAATTATCTTTATTTCTTTATTAATCTCTCTAAACACTATAATTATCTCTTATTTAAAGTGTTTATAGTTCTTAAAAGCTTGTTATATATTACTATTATAGTTAGTTAATCTTACTACTCCTAAGTTTAAGTTTCTGTTAGTAAGATAGTTTCTTGCTAGTAGTTTAAATTATTATATAGTCTTACCTATTATATTTATACCAGCTGCCAGGATCCGATCCTAATTAATTAGAAATAACTTTTAATTAAATTAATAGTAGAGGTTTATTGCTGTTATAAAAGTCTTAAGTTTATCTTAACTATTATTAAACTTCTTAGAAGGTTATATTTTAGCTGTTCCTCCTTTCTAGATTACTATAGCATGTTATTTAGCTTTAATTTATTATTATAGATTTACTAAAGTATTATATAACTTTATAATAGCTACTTTTTATTTCTAGATGACTTATTATGTACTCTTTATTTCTTTAGATATATTTCTAGTTATAGATAAATATCCTACTATAACTTTCTCTTTACTACTACTTTCTAATAACAAGTAGAGTTCTTGTTCGTTCTTATAGTAAGTTATTATAAACTTTTAATAATTAGTTATTAGAATTCTATCTAATGATTTTTTCTAATCTCTTAAGGTAGTAATTATAATATTACAAGTTACTAACTTACTAACGTAAATTATACTAGTAATAAGCTATCTAACTATTTATATAATACTTAGTAGTTCTCTTACTTCCGGATTAGATAGCTTATTAGACTTAGTAGAAGTTAGTTAACTTAATAGAGAATAAGAAGAAAGTAATATAGTAAATTAAAATTTAATAAAATAGTATTAAACTATTTCACTTAAGGTGTAAATCTTAATTTTAGAGTAATTATAAAGAACTAAAAGTAATTATGAACTGTTTAATGCCTTATACTTATAGTAAATCCTCCGTGCGTATATTCTGTATTAGTGTTTAGTATATTAAATACTACTAGAGACTACTAGAGCTATTAGAGGTTTTATTATCTTATTCTATTTTTATTTACTAAGTCTTTCTTAGTCATATAAGCTACTGCTTCTAATTCTTTAGTATAGTTCTATATTTCTACTTTTATTTCTTAGCCTGTGTCTTGGCCTGTGCTAATATATTTTATATTTACTTATAATTCTTCCTCTTAAGCTTAAATATACGTTTTTATTCTAAAGTTTTATTAGCTATTATTACTAGTTCCCTTAGCTCCTTAAGTATAGTTACCTTACTATTACTATTTATAACAAAATTATACTAAAAATTATTAAAAAGATTATAACTAAATAATAAGTATTTAGTACTTTAGGCTATATTAATATTTTAAATAGTTTTTTAAAAGCTATAAACTTTTTTTCTTATTATAATTATAGTAGAAATTACTTAAGTATAGTAGAACTTAGTATACTATTTATAAATATTTAAAATTACTTATATAATAGTACTACAAACACTTAAAACAAATAAGTACTTAAATTTTAAAGTATAATAATTTATTATACTTTTAAATACTACTATAAAAGTTATAAAAGTAATTATAATAAAGTAGTTAAAGTAATTAATAAAGTAGTATACTATATTTATAATTTAGTAAAAAAGTATAAAATAACATAAGTTTATAAATATAACTTTTAACTTTTTTATAAACTAAGTTTATATTATTTAAAAGAAAAAGCTTTATTATAACTCTTTTAGTACTTAATATTTTTAAAGTATTTAATAAAATAGTTTATAAAAAGTGTATTTATATTTTATAAATAAAAGAAATTTTATAATAGTTTATTTACTAAGTTTAAATATTTAACGTATTTTATAAGCAAGCTGTGCATATAAGTAAGCTGTGTATTTTAAAATTTACTAAAAAATCGAAATTTTCCATCTTCATATCTTAATAACTACTTAATAATAAAGTCTAAAAATTGAAATTTAAGCTTTTTTATATGTATTACAGCATATTTAAGGTTGTATGAAAATTAGTTAAGTAGTATTTAAAATATAGTAATATAATATAGTTTTAAGCTCTAAATTACTATATTTTAAAAACTACTTAACTAATTTTCAGACAACATTCAAAAATACTATAATATATATAGAAAAGCTTAAATTTTAATTTTTAGACTTTATTATTAAGTACTTATTAAAATATAAAAGTAGAAAATTGTAATTTTTTAGGAAATTTTATAATATACAGCTTACTTATATGTATAGCTTATTTATAAAATATGTTATAATAAATTAAAAAATAAAGCTTTTTTTATTTACTAATTTTTTTTACATAATAAAACTTTATAAAACATATAATAATACTTATAAAAATGTATATATTAATAGTTTTATTAATAATATAATAGTTTTTATATAATGTATTTAATAAGTAAATAATTTAGATAAGTAAGTAGCTTACTTTAAAATCTACTAAAAAATCAAGAATTTGTACATAAATATCTTAATAACTACTTAATAATAAATTCTAGAAATTTAATAAATACTTAATAGTATTTTAAAATAAATACTATTAAATTTTTAAAAGCTAGTAATTAATAGTTATTAAAATAGTACTATTTTAGCCCTTAAATTTACTTTTTCTTAAATATCTTAATAATATTTAACTACTAGTTTTTAAAACTTTAATAGTGTTTATTTTAAATTACTATTAAGTACTTATTAAATTTCTAGAATTTATTATTAAGTAGTTATTAAAATATTTATGTATAAATTCTTAATTTTTTAGTAAGTTTTAAAGTAGGTTACTTACTTATTTAAGCTATTTACTTATTAAATATATTATAGTTTTTTAATAAAAGTTATTTATTATATATTTAAGCATATTTATAATTATTATATTGGCTAAGTAGTTTACTATAAAATAGTTTTTATACTAAAAATATATAAATTTATATACTTTATTATAAAACCTAAAATACCTTAATATAGTAGCTCTTATAAACATTAATAGTACTAAAAAAAAGTTAATAAAAAATTTAAAATCTTAGTATTTAATTTAACTTAATTTTTTACTAAAGTATATATATTTATAAAAGTTTTTAAAAAATAGAAAAATAATAGTAAACTTTTTATTATCTTACTATATTAATATAAGAAGTTACTTTTTTATAAGTAAAATAAATTTATAGTACTATAATACTTTTAGTATTTACTTTTTATACTATAATTTAGTACTAGTTTAGCTAAAATAAGTTTAAAAAAATTAATAGTTATTTAAACTAACTTTATAAATTTTAAATAAAATACTTATAATTAGTTACTAGTATATATTAAGTTTTACTAATAATAGTACTTAAAATAGAAACCTTTACTTTTTTACTATAAGTTACTTTTAATATAAAAATTACTAGCTATAAATACTATATAAAGGTATTAAAAATAAATAAATAAATTATATAAGTTTATTTAAAATTTAAAATAGAATTTAAAAGTAGTAAAGTTTTATTTACTTATATTATATTTTATAAGTAAGCTACGTACTTAAGTAAGCTACATATCTTAAAATTATTATAAACTATAATAAAAAAGCAACTATAAATAAAGAAGTGTTGTTATAAAAAATATAGTATAAGAAAATATATAAGTAATACTAAAAAGTAGAAGTAAACTAACAAAAACAAACCTTACAAATAAAATTACTTTAAAGTAAGTTTAAGTTTTATAGAAAATAATATTTAGATAAGTAAATAAGTTAGGTAACTAGCTACAGCAGAATATAAAAAAAATAAATACTAATAAAAAAAATAAGACTATATATAGCTTAAAGCTAAACTTATCTTTTTTTATTTTCTTTAATAGTATTTAATATACTTTTAATTAGTATATAATATATACATAGAAAATCTACTACAAGTATAAGATATTAAATAACTTATAGTTACTTTTAATTCTTTATAGTTACTCTAAAATTAAGATTCATACTTTAAGTAAAATAGTTTAATACTATTCTATTAAATCTTAACTTACTATATTACTTTTTCTATTTTAACTAAGTTTAATTAATCTTCTACTAAGTCTAATAAGCTATTTAATTTAGAAGTAAAGAAATCTAGTAATACTATATACTTAGTTAAAACGACTAGTTACTAGTATAAATTTCGTTAGTAAGTTAGCAACCTGTAATAAAAATTCACTAAAATATCGAAATTTTCCACCTTAATATCTTAACAACTACTTAATAATAAATTCTAAAAATTGAAATTTGAGCTTTTATATACACATTACAGCTTTCATGAAAGTTGCATAAAAATTGAGTGAGTATTTTCTAAGATATAGCGATTTAGCTTTATTTTGACACCTAAATCGCTATATCTTAGAAACTACTCACCTAATTTTTATGCAACTTTCATGAAAGCTGTAATGTGTATATGAAAGCTCAAATTTCAATTTTTAGAATTTATCATTAAGTGGTTGTTGAGATATTAAGGTGGAAAATTTCGATATTTTGGTGAAATTTAAGATGCACAACTCGCTTAGGTTTGTAGCTCACTTATAGAATATAATAATACTTTATATATATACTATATAACGTATTTGATAAGTGAGTGACGTAGATAAGTAAGTAACGTATCTTGAAACTTACTAAAAAATTAAGAATTTGCACATGAATATGTCAACATCCACTTAGTAATAAATTCTAGAAATTTAATAGATAATTAATAGTGCTTTGAAATAGTAGCCATTAGATTTTTAAGTGCTAGCATTTAATCGTTATCCAGATATTTAAGAGAAAGTAAATTTAGGGGCTAAAATAATACTATCTTAATAAGTATTAATTACTAACCCTTAAAATTTCAATGGCTATTATTTCAAAGCACTATCAATTACCTATTAAATTTCTAGAATTTATTACTAAGTAGTTATTGACATATTCATGTGCGAAATCTTGATTTTTTAGTGAGTTTTAAGGTATGTCACTCGTTTTTCTATGTTACTTACTTATCAAAAATATTAGCTTTTTTATTAGTATAGTAAAAACGAAAATAAAGCTTAAGTATTATTAATAAAAGTAAAGAAAATTATTAACTAATAAAATTACAAAGTAGTTAATAAATTTATTAAATTAAAATATAAGTAACTAACTTTATAAAGTATGTTTAGAATATATAATTCTAGAAATTTACAATCTAAATTATGTTATTTAAAATATTATAAAAATAGTAGTATATAATTTTAATTTTAGTTTAAAATTATATATTTTATATACTTTTTTAGCTATATACTTTTATTACTCTAGTACTTTAAAAATAATAGTATAAAAAAGTATTAAAATAATAAAAATATTACTTTATTACTTTTACTATACTTAAAGTAAAAAAAAGTGTAAAAAAAGAAAATAAAATAAAATAAAAGTTAAACCTATTATTTAACTTAAAGTAGTAAAATATACTAACTTACTTAAAAATAAAATTAGTATAGTATAAATAGTAAATATTCTAATACTAGTAAATAAATTTATTTTAACTACTAAACTATATATTTCTTTTTTTTTAAATTAAAATAGTAGTATAATTAATTTATATATATATAATAATAAAAATTGTTTATATATAAAATTAAGTGTATATTTTTTATAAAACTTTTTTACTTATAATAAAAAGTTAAAAAATAATAAATTAATTTAGAAGTTATAGTAAAGTTTATAAAATAATTATATAAAAAAATAACTTAAAGTTTTTTTATTAATACCTTTTATTTATATTATAGTAAATATATTATTTTAGTCTTTAAAATAACTAGTATTATAAGTTACTAAAATAATATAACTATTATAAAATATAAATAAAATGAGTTAAAAAATAAATAAATTAAACTTATATATATATAGTATTTTAGTTATTTTAGTACTATTTAGTATAATTAGCTATAAAAAGTAATTAGCTAGTTAACTAAATACTAAATAAGTTACTATAGTTTACTTATTTTAATTACCTATAACTAAATTAATTCTATACTAAATTAGACAATTAATTCTATACTAAATTAAATAATTAATATATTAAATAAAATATCTTAAAAAAAGCTTTTAAATTTACTATTAATATAATATAGTAATTCTATTTTTATAAAATAACTAGTAATAAAATTATCAAGCATTTTGGTCTTACTTAATTTACAGTTAATACTATTATTTAATACTTACGAAAGTAGCCTTTATTAGTATATATTAAAGTTTTTTAAATTAAAGGGCCTTTAAAGCTTAACAAATATATAAAGAGGCTCTTTATTTAATATATAAACTAAAATTTATTTTAAACTATTAAGATACTAAGCATACTATTAAAAGCTAAGTACTAAATTTATATTAATAGTATAAGAAATTACTTTACTAAAAATAAAATATATGTGTTTTAGTTTTAATATATGTTTTAGCTTTTTTTTACATATAAGAAAAATTGCGTTTAATTTGCTAGAATATATTAATATTAAAAAAAAAAGATATAGCATGTATAAGCTTTTATAATAAAGTAATGTTTAAAGTTAAATTTAATACTATATATCTTTAAGTATACTAATAGCCTAGTTATGCTTATAAAAGCTAATATTTTAAGCTAATATTTAAATCTAAAAGTACAAAAGTAAATGTTTTTAAAATTATTTTTCTTAATTTCAAAATAAAACTTTTTATTAATAAGAAGAAAAAAAATATAAAACATTATATTAAGATTCTATATAATATTAAGATTCTATTTTATTAAAAGCTTACAGAAAAGAAGGAAGTAGTAATATAAATATAAAATAGAATTTTAATTTACACTATAAAGGCTACTTAAAAGTATATAAATAAGCATGAAATTTTATATATAAATTGGCTTATTTAAAGCCCTAATTTAAACTTTATTAAGAACTTTTAAAATATTATAAAAATATATATTTTAAAAAAAACGTAAATATATTAGAACCCGAGCACAAATAGTACATATATTAAAAAAAGAATAGAATTAAATTACTTTAAAAGACTATAAAATGTATATTCTTTTTTAGTTAAAGTATATAAAAAAAGTTATTAAAAATAAAGGTAAATTAACTTACTATTAAACTCTTTAAAATACTAAAAAATCTTTTATATTTAAGTTTTATATAAAGTTAGAAAGCTTTAAATTTAATTAATTTTTACTAGAAATATAGTTTTATTAATTAAGTAAACTACTTTACTATAAAGCTCTAATTATATAATAACTATTAACTTTTTATAACTAATTTATATAACTAAATTTTTTATAAATTTAAATAACTTTGAGTTTTTAATTTATATAGTTTTATACTAAAATTTATATAAGTTTTATAATAAACTATATTAACGTTAATTAATATAATAAATAATATAAAAGTTAATTATATTAAATTTTAACATAAATATTTTTAATTATAAATTATTTGTAAACTTTATTATTTTTTATTATAAATTACTACTCTATTAAGTTTTAGTAAAAAAAAAATATAAATAATATTATTAATAAAAAAATTTATAATTTTATTAATTTTAAGTTAATTATTATTTTTAAAAAAAAAATTATTTTACTTTTTAATAAAAAATATACTTATATTCTAAAATTAGTTTACTTTTTTTTAAAATACTAAATACTATAAAAAATAGAAAACTTTAATAACTTAAAAAAATTATAAATAAAAATTATTTATTTATTTTTAGTAGAAATTATTTTAAACTATTTTTTATTTTAAACATAAATTTAAATTCATTAATATTAAAAATATAAAAATAAATACTAAATTAAATTTTTACTAAATGTATTAATTATTAAAATATAGTTTAATAAATAGTATCTATTTTTTAACTTATATTAGTAAAGTACTTTTATAAAATTATTAAAGTATTTTTATTATAAACTTTTAAAAGCTTTTTATATATTTATTTTTATATAATTTAGTTTTAGTTTAGTGCCATTAATTATACTACTAACTTTAGTTAGTATATAATTTAAGTTTAAGTTTAATATTAAATGTTTATTTTACTTTTCTATATAAACTTATTTTATATTTATTTAAATAAACTTTTATAGTTACTTAAAGTTAATTATATATATAATAACTAAAATTTAATATACTTTAGTAGTACTTATATGTAAGTAATTTATTAAACTAAATATAAAAATAAAATATTTAAAAAAATACATTATATTTTTAAATTATTTTACCAGTATATTTTTAAATATATTAAATTTTAATTTTATAAATTTTTAGTTTATAAAAAAAACTTATTTTTTATTATATATACTTAACTTTATTTACTAAATAGTTTTATATTACTTTTAAAAAAGGTTATAAAATAAAAATAATATAATTTTTAAACTATTTTAATTTTTACTTACTTAATTTAAAGTATATTTTTAAGTATTATATTTTATAAGTAAGCTATGTATATAAATAAGCTATATATTTTAAAATTTATAAAAAAATTAAAATTTTCTACTTTTATATTTTAATAACTACTAAATAATAAATTTTAAAAATTAAAACTTAAGCTTTTTTATATATATTACAGCATTTATAAAAATTGTATAAAAATTAGATTAGTAGTTTTTAAAATATAATAATTTAAAAACTAAAACTATACTAAATTACTATATTTTAGAAACTACTAATTTAATTTTTATGTAATTTTTATAAGACCTATAATGCATATAAAAAAGCTTAAGTTTCAATTTTTAAAATTTATTATTTAGTAGTTATTAAAATACAAAAATAGAAAATTTCGATTTTTTAGTAAATTTTAAAATATATAGCTTATTTATATATATAACTTATTTATAAAAAAAATATATGCTTATTAAAACTAAAGTATTTTTTTAGTATATATAATAAAAGAAAATAATATAAAAATTAACGTAAGTAATAAATAACTTATTATAAAATATAAATAAAAAAAAATTTTAAAAATATAAATACTAATAAATTAGTTTTAATACTTAGTATTACTACTAATAGTTAGTTATAATTAGTAGTTATATAAGAGTTACTTTTACAGCGAGATTTCGCATATTTTATGAATTTATAAGTAAGAATACTAATTTTTTATAATAACTACTAGTATATCTACCTAGCTTACTACTTATAAAATCTCTAAATTTTCTACTTTTTCTATTATTGTAGGTAAAATATGAGTGCTTTTTAGACATTCTTAGACTCAAGCTTTATAAATTTCATGTTTTATAATAGCTATTATTAACTATAAAGTGTATTTTTTCTATTAATTTAAGATTTAGTATAGCTAATAGAGTAATAAATAATTATACTATTAAATAAGCTCTATTTTTTCTATTACAGTACTTATGTTAATACCTTTAGTTTATTATTTCTAAATTTCTTAAATAATAATCTTCTACTATTTATATAATATCTGCTTGCTATATTTCTAATACTAGTAATACTTATATATATTCTCTAACTTTTATATAAATAGATTATCTGCTAGATTTATTATTTACTCTCTTTATAGCTATAAAATAGTTAAAATTATATAGAAGAGTATATATAGTAGTAGTAGTAGCTACTACTACTACTATTATTACTACTATTACTATTATAGTAATAATAATAGTAATAATAATAATAATAGTAACAAGAGTAAAAGAGAGATTAATACTAAGTAAAATAATTTTATTATTATTACTACTAAAGTAGGTATAGCAGAACTAGAAACTACTATTATTATATAATATATAGAATATAAAGTTAGAAATATATAGCTTTTTAGTAAGTCTTTAAGCTTTAGTATAATATTATTAAGCTACTTTTTTATTTCTATACTCTAGTTATTAACTTCTTAAGTAAGGCTTTAGTGTAGGATGCTAAGCTATTTAGTAATAATAAATAATATCTTTTTAATCTATATTTCTTTAGGCTTTTTAATATCTAGTAGTAAGAATTTAACATCCTTTATAAATACTAAGTAGTTATTTTAAGTAAAGATAGAATTAGTTTAAATTAAGTAAGCTAGAAACTCTTGCTTTATAGCTACTAAATTCTAAAAAAAAAATGATTTAAAGCTGCTATAGTAAATAAAGAAAGCTCTAAGCTATAAGATTCTAGCGATCTGCTGTCACCTTCTTCTCTTTTTTTTCTTCTTTTTTTTTTCTTCTACTTACTATTCTTACTGTCCGCGTATAAGTTGAACTATGCTAATAATTTATTAATAAAGGGCTATATAGTCTACTCAAGCAATTATAAAGGTTATATCTTTACTTATAGTAGGTAGAAGCTGCTTTAGGCAGACAGGCTAAAGCCGGCTATGCTTTATATAAACTTATATAAAAGGTAGATAAGATAGTAGTTTATTAAGATATTATTATTCTACCTTCCAGCACGGCAGATCTGGCCCTTGTTAATGCCTTTTAGCTCTGCATGCTTAGTCTCTTAAGATCGGCCTACATAAGTCTTCTTTAGCGATATAACATTCACCTTAGTAAACATCTTATTAATCTAATTAAGCTGTGTATTGTATGCCATCTTCTTTACTACATACTCACCTTTAATAAGGTATAGGTTATACCACAGCTCGCGTTAGTGGAAGCAAGATGGTAGCTTACTAGTAACATTCCAGCAGTAGAAGAGATAGAAGGCCACGTGAGCCATAGTACAGAGTAGAGAATACTGGTGCCTTATAACAGCTCCATACTCAAGCCGCCCTAGCGAGTTCGTCTTACCATTGTCCATGATTATAATCATTAGGTAACAGGGCGTTAGGCCTTCATCCGGCAGCGGGACCATAAAGAAATCTAGAAACTCAGCCTCAAGGCGGGACTCGCTCCGTAGCAGCATGTTATAGGCAAGCAGAAAGTCCACGGCAGTGCGCAGGTACGGCTCCGTCAACTGTTTCCACTACTTCTTCCTCTAGCCCTGCCAGCAGAATCATATAGCCTCTATTATCTTCGCCTTGCTGTAGCCATCCTGTAGAGTCCCCGCCGCTCTATCCGCGAATTCAAGCCGCCGCCGCTTGTGCTCGCCACGCGTACGAGCCCTCAGCAGGCCGTTCAAGCCCTCTCCACGCGGAGTTGGATACACGTTCATGCCTTTGCTCTTCTAGAAGAACCACAGGTCGACAATGGCCGCTATATACCCCTTAACGGCGCTGATCCCAAGCGTCTGTCGAACTGGTTCACCGTTCACAGTCGTACGGCTCTCCCTCTTGTATCGCGAGCCCCGAATCTCGCGGTCCAGGACGCGGTCGTTAAGGAACCATATCACCTTGTTCTCGTACACGAGCTCGCCGTCTTCAAATCCCTTCTCAGCGCAGAACTCCTGCCACTCCTTCTGCTTGGGATCGTACGCCTTGTTCGTGTTCTTGGGCCGGGTGTCGCGCGCCTCCGCGAGCGCACGGGCGCCCTGCGCGAAGAGCTCGACATCAAGAGCCGTACGAAGCTCCACAGCGCCGGCAGGGACAGGGAGGGACGTCCTATCGATCGCATCGTTTGGGGGGACTAAAGGGGCGTCCATTGCAGTTCAAGGCGATAGCGTGCAGGGGGGTGGACAGGCGTACGGACGTTTGTGGAGCCTGCGTTGGCATACGAGCCGGGGTGTCAGTTCACGATAGCCTCATGACGGCAGAGCCAAGGCCGGCATAACTTACGAATAATCGCGTACTCTATCGCGACCGGGGGGGGGCCCCAATATGTGCGTGTTATTGGGGGGGGAGGCCCCCGTATAACCGGGGCTATCGGTGGGGGGCCGCGAGAGCCAAGCTTCTCGCGAGCTCTCGCGGACCCTTTATAATTCGTTTTCACCAGTCTCGCAACCATCAACTGTCTCAAGCCCATCCGCGTGGAGTTGTATTGGCCAACGACCGTTATTATGGCAGAAGTGCGATCTCAACCGGACGACCGTCCGCACAACAACATGGTCACAACCATCAGAGGTGCCCTTTCCGCCACGGGCATCATACCTCTGGTTGTCTGTCTCTTGCGGGTAAGTATTTCATGGCGAATTCGACGGAGTGCTGTTGAGAGTCCAGTGTTCATTGTCGTACACAGGAGGATACGGTAAGTAATTCGGAATTTGACTCTAGTTATACATCCGGTGGTTCATCGTCCAGTCATTTGGTTGGGACGATGTCTTAGTCATTCCCGCGTTAGTACGTTTGCCGTCCTGCTTAGGCAATACCTCATGGAACTTCGCACTAACGCGTAAAAATAGATAGGCGTCTTGGGTTGGCATGCGTTTGCAATTACCCAAACGTTCCACGGTCTGGGGAGGCACATGTGGGACATAGACTCAGCAGCCTTGCGTGTCTGGCTTAAGGTATGAACAATTTACTTACTCCACTGCCGAACGGACACTTGATATGTGTCTCAACAAGCTAGGCCTGACTGACTGAAAGCGTTGTATTACAGGACTTCTATATCACGCAGTGTACTTACCTTACCGTCTCGCTACTTGTGAAGGCTAGTGTGATCCTCTTTCTGATGCGCATATTTCCTCAAAGTACGAATTTCCGCTCTTATACTTGACTCTCGGCACGCAAACTTCCCGATACGAGGCTTGTTACTAATCGTTCTCTTGGACTAGGAAAGTTTCATGCGGCCTGTAAGGCCGTTATCGCCTTCTTAATCGCCTTTACTATCTCAGGGACTCTCGTCATAACGTTTTAGTGTCAACCAATCCGGTACACCCATGTCAATTTAATCCAAGTGGAAAAAGACTCGCTGACTACAAACGCGGAATAGAGCCGCTTACACCCCCGGCATTCCTGGATCGAAATGTTTCTCGGCTAACGCACTTTTTGGCATATTCATGTTTCAGGCAGTCACAATGTTCGTTACGGACGTAATTATCATAGTTATGCCAATGCCGATGCTTTGGAAGCTGAAGATGCCCGTCAGGAAACGAATCGCCATGATGATCCTCTTCAGCTTAGGTACGTCGGCAGTCATGAGACAGCTCGCGAGCTCGAGAATACGATTAACTAAATTTCTAGGCTTTGTTGCAACAATTGCTGCTCTGGTTCGCTTTTCCGCTCTTGCTTTCTTCAAAGGTGCGACCGATTACACCTGTATGCACCCTAACCTCCAAAATCTACGTCATTCCAAAATGGGTATGGCATATGAAATCATCCGATGTTCTAATCGATCATCACAGACACCTCATCGCAAGCTTATATCTGGATGGGTGTTGAATTCTCCTTCGGCCTTACCACCGGATCTCTCTCATCGCTGCGTCCGATCATTGCTTGGAAGGGCGTTGGCCTCTTCAGCAGTGAGCGCTCACGCTACCCCGACACCGGGACCCACTCCAAGTCGCGTCGCAACCCATGCTCCAACGGCTATACTCAGCAGGACTGCCCGGTGGGAATCGAGTTGTCTATGTCTAAAGATCAGAGGATCATCAGGACGACTGTCGTTGATGTGGAGTTTGGAGCCAGCGAGAGCACCGAGCGCATCATCGAAACCAGTTCACTAAAGGGAGGCAAATGTAAGGAGAGGATCCAGCTGTGATGCTATGAGTACTATATGGGTGTTCCCGCTTAGGTGCAGAAACCCGGCTGCGTGCGCAGGTCAAGTGGAGATTCGAACTCACAAATTTGAAGCTATTCAACTACATATAAGCGTCAAATTGTATAAAGTTCGAGGTATAGCAAGCCGTTCGATTTTGAGAGGCTACTGTAGTTCAATTACGTAACCATCAAGGTGTACAGCAGCTTTCTTGTGCGGCCAGAACGAGAAAGGCCAGGACTACTATTTGACCTTCCTCCAACCCAACTATCTCACAGGCATTAGGAGCCTTAGCTTTTGATATAGTTTTCTCCTTTCACCTGCGCTTGGTGGATTTATAGCCCTCTTCCAGAAGTGCAGCCGCTGGTTTATCGATTGTGGCCTCCTGCCTGCAGACCTCTTTTGCCTCTCACTCAGCGTCCAGCTTCAATTGCCTCTGGATATTAGCTTGCCCTCGATCTCTGCTCTGCTGCTCCTTCTGATGAATCTTTAGTTCCTTGGCGAGCTGTTGCCGCTTCATTTTCTCATTTTTAAGAGCTTGCTCGTTACGACTAGCTTGTTCACGCTCAGCTTGGAGATCATGTGTACGTTTTACCTTCTGAGGGCTAATTCAGAGGTAATTGCCTTCGTCAACCGTACGGAGCTCTTCATATATCCCATTCTTCTTGTGAGAGTTCTTCTCATTCTTTAGGCCTTCATTCTCTTTATGGAGTAGATTGTTTTCATCGGTGACGCGCCAAAGCGTTGCCCGCAGCTGCTTCCCTTCACGAGTATGTCTCGAAATAGTCTCATTGAGAAGCATCCGAATTTGCCTGGTTTCTTGAACTGCTAAAGGAGCAATTTTATTTTGTGCAGGCGAAGAAATACGTCTATCGCGCTTCTTTGTAAGCTTCGTAAGGTCGATCTCTGGATCAGAAAGATGAAGGCCAGTCGTCCTCGAACTAACTTTAATATTCGCTTCATCAAAGGCCTCGTTGAAGGTAATCTAGAAGAACCTGATGTAGTCCTGACTTATACTCATATGGCCA
Organism: Zopfia rhizophila CBS 207.26; assembly: GCA_010093925.1. Taxonomy (NCBI): domain Eukaryota; kingdom Fungi; phylum Ascomycota; class Dothideomycetes; family Zopfiaceae; genus Zopfia; species Zopfia rhizophila. Next base: position 751,949 of record ML994622.1, read on the forward strand.
TCGGCACGGAGTTTGCGATGGATCTAGCACACAGGAGAAGCCAACTGAGGAAACTCTGGAAGGAAGCCTGGTGGGATCTAATAAGAAAAGCAGTTGCCAAAGAGCTCGAGTTCCAACCACAGCCGGAAAACCCTAGAGATACGGACATGTACAGTCAATTCCCCACTGATTGCATAAGTCCCGCCATGGGAAATACGTACCAGCTGCAAGGACTTCGCCAGACGCGAGAAGATGGTGAACTGAGGATCTGACAGAGTTAAGGAGGAATTACATACACTGGCGCAATAGGGCTAGAGCGGCGCGGAGGGCTAAACATGACAGACCCACATCTTTGGCACATGACGGAGACTTACCGGAAGAGAGAAACAGAGAAAACCTCACTGGCGAGACTTTCTTATTGAAGGTCTGAAAATTTGGACTATAGTGCCATACTTGGACCCATCACAGGGCACACTGCCTTTGCAAAGATACCAGCACTCAGGACAGACCACCTCTAATCGCGACCTCGCAAGATGCCTACTAGGAGAATCCTTCAAACCTCCCCCGACACCACCAAAGACCTCCAGGAAGAGTGGCCCCGAGAAGGTCTGCTAGTGGAACCGCTATCGGAAGCCGAGGGACATAGGTGTAACGATATAAAACTTAGGGGCGAATACCTCTGCAAGCGACCTCTACAAATGGCCTATGCGAGGCGCAAGAGTTCAGCCAGCGTCAAACCCGCGTCTCGCCAGCGCTCAAGGTTGCAAGATAAAGGGCAGAGTCCCCTGTTACTGAGTGGCGCATCGGCATGTCTCTACAAGTTTATTTGATCACATTTTAGCCTTTCGCCACATTCTAGCCTCTCGCCACATTTAGTCCTCCAGCGCACATGACCCTCGCTGGGTCAGCTGACTGGATTCTTTTTACGTACTCTCTTTTGTACGATACACCTCGATTGTGTACATAGATCGAGTCTCCTACTCATTCAATTGATCATGGGTTGCTACATTGATTCTGTGCACTCGGTTACATCCCCACCTTCTAGCTCAGCAGATTTCAGGCTTGTTCACTCCACAAAGTGTTTGCTCGCCGCTATATCAACCCCTTTTTATAATAGGGCAATATTCGCATCCAACCCACCCAAGGCTCCACGACCGGATGACCTACCAGCCGTGGTTTAAAAAGGTTTAACTAGAACTAAATAATAATTTTAAATAAAAGGTAAGCAAAATTTTTAAGCTATACAAATTTAAACGTTAATAAAAGTATTTAGTTTAATAAAAAAAGACTGTAAACTAAAATAAAAAACTCATAAAAACTAATTAAGTCCATAAAGTACTATACTTAGCTAATTAACTAGTTTTATTTTAAGAATCTATAAGTACTAGATTCTAAAACAAAAAACTTAGGTACCTTTCTAATCTAATAGTAGAAAAAAAGTGTTATTTAAAAATTTTTTTATAAAAATAAAGTATTTAAAAGTAGAAAGTTACTATTATAAGAACTTTATCTTTTTTTAAAAAAAAAATTTTTAAGCTTTTTAATAGAAGTTAACTTATAGTAAAATAGCTTTTTCTTATACTAAGTTAAAAAACTTAACTACTTATAAAAATAAATATACTTAGTAGTAAGTTTAAAAAAATGTTTTTTAATAAAGTTTAGTTTACTCTAAAAGTAAAAATACTTAAAAGCTATATAGTTAAAAGCTATAGAAGTTATAACTAAATTATAGTAATAATTATAATTAAAATACTTAAAATAACGGCTTAATAAAATATCTACTAAATACTAATAATTATAGTAGTAATAGTTTTTACATAATGTTAGTATTAAATAATTTTAGCTTTAAATATAGTTTATAAAATAATAACAGCATATAATTAATAATTTAGTTTTAGTTATTATTGAAATTAAAAGGTTATTAAAAAAAAGAAATATATAATATAATAAAGAGTACAGGCTTTTTTTATAAAAAAAATATATAAATAAATATATAAACTTTTAAATTAAAAGTTTAAAAAAAGGAGTATATATTATAGAACGTAATAATATTAAAATATAGTTAATAATATATAAATAGCTATAAAAAACTAAGAACTTTAGTAGTAAGCTAAAAAGTTAAATAAAAAGAACTAAGCTCTATATATAGTAAGTGTATAGTAGAAAAACTATATAAAGTACTTAGTAAAAAAGTATAGTATAGTTATAGAAATAAAAAAAGCTTATAATATTACTAGAGTTTAAAATACTAATTAATAATAGTTAGAAATAAGTATTAAAAATTAAATTAGTAAAAAAGCTTACTAAAGAGAAGGTTAAGTAAGTATATAATAAAAATTTATAAAATCTATTTATATTATAACAAATCTTAGAAATTATAGTAAATTAACTTAATAAAACTAGGTAAAAGTTAATTAACTATAACTACTAAAAGTTAGGACTATATAAAAAGGTATTTTCTTTTATATTATTTTACTTTTTATAGTTGCTTATTATTTTATTAATTAATATTTTAATATTCTAAATAAATAAAACGTTTTAACTTTACTAATAATTTGTTTTTATTTTGTGTTTATTTAAAGCCTTATTATACTAAAGAAACTAGCTAAATAAAATAGTTAAGCTTTATAGCTTTTATTTATAGTAAACTTTTCTTTAATTTAACGTTTTTAAATTAACTAAAGCCTTTATTACATAATAGTATACTACTACTTGAATTAGTATAAAAATAAAAATAATAATAATAATAATAATATATAATAATATATAATATATAATAATTAATTAATAAGTTAAAAGTTTTAAATTAAATTATATATATTTATTACTTATAATAAAATTGTATTTTAGTGGTTAACTTTTAATTAGCTATTTTTAGTAAATTAACTTATTATATACTATTAATTTTTTTTAAATTTAATACTTTTTACTATATATATACTTAATTTTATTTAATTACTATTATTGGCTTAAATTATTATATTTTATTTTATTATTAAAAGTTTATATTAAATAAAAATATTTAAATATTTAAATACATAAAACTTTTATAAATAAATATAATTTTAAGCTTTTACTTTATTATATAAGTATTTTAAAACTAAAATAATTTTAACTACCTCTTTATTTATATAGTATATATATATATATATATTAATATATTAAAATAATACTTTTAGTAATTTTATTTTAAAAATAGTGTATTTTTCTATTTAGTTTCTAGATTTTAAATAGTTTTAAATAAACTAGTATATTTAAATTCTTCTTAATTAAATTTTTACTAAATTTAATTAAACTAATATTATGTTATTATAGTTAGAAGAATAATAATTTTATTAATATATTATATAATAATTGCAAAATCTATATATAGTTTATAAGTAAGTAACTATTTTAGTAAGCAAGCTTATTTATAGAAGTAAAAATAAAGAACTAAATACTAGTTATAATAACTTATAAAGTATTCTTTTACATTATTAAATTACAACTTATAAAATAGAAATTAGTAATAGTAATAAATAAGTAGAGCTTTTCTTAATAAAAATAAGTAATAAAAAAAAATTTTATAACTATAAATTTATTTAATAAAGCCTTATTATAGTTATTTAACTATTTTTTTTAAAGAAACTAATCTTGTTAATTATAATACTATTATAAGTATTAAACTAATTACTACTTTATTATGTTATATTATGTTACTAAGTAATGTCTTATTTTATTTTATTATATTTAGACTTTTTTATTATATTTAAGTCTTTATTATATAAGGCCTTTATTATACTAAGCTTTTAATATATTAGGCTTTTACTATATTTACTAATTATTCTCTTGTATAAATAATTTACTTTAATTATGTATATAAATTAAGTCTTTTACTTACTTAATTAATAATAGGTTACTATATTAATTTCCTATACTTTATTATAGTTATAAGCCTAGCTTATACTATTGATTTTTTATATAACTAGTATATTAACATTTATATAATTATTTAGTATTTTATTACTCTAATTAATTTTTTATATACTTTTTTAATATTTTTTTTAATTTATTTTTTATTACTACTATAGCTACATTTCTTTTATTAAATAATTAAATAATTTATAAAACTACTATAATTAATTATTTCTTATTAAAGTTATAGTACTAAGTACTAGAGTATAATTTTATATTAATTTTAATCTTACTAGAAATAAGCTATTAAAGAATAATTTTTAAAAAAGCTTTTATTTAAAGAAATTAAGCTATTATAGCTAAATACTAATAAAATAGTTTAATATAATATAGCTATATTAATAAGAAATCTAGATAGAAATTAGCTAGCTATTTATAGTATAGAGTTTTTAATTTATTATAATAATTTATAGGAGTTTAATTAAATTAAGAAAGATCTTATAAAAATTATTATACGTATTAGTAAAATAATTAAGAAATACTATATATTAATTATTTAAGACTTTACTAAAATATATAACTAGCTAAAAGCTTTTATAAAGTAACTCTATTTAATAAATATAAGCTATAAATAAATGGTTACTTGTTACAAGTTGCTAACTTACTAACGTAAATTTACTAGTAATAAGCCGTCTAATTGCTTATGTAACACTTAGTAGTTCCCTCGCTTCCAGATCAGATAGCTCGTTAGACTTAGTAGAAGTTAGTTGACTCAGTAGAGGGTAAGAAGAAAGTAATACGGTAAGTTGAGATTTAATAGGATAGTATTAAACTATTTCACTTAAGGTGTGAATCTTAATTTTAGAGTAACTACGAAGAATCAAAAGTAACCGTGAGTCGTCCAACGTCCCATACTTATAGTAGATCCTCCGTGCGTACATTCTGTACCAGTGTTTAGTATATTGGATACTATCTGAAGAGATAGAAGTGTCTGAAGCCCTCTGGCTCTTCTGTCTCTTCTGGCTGCTAAGTGTCACATGAGTTACTACTCCCAATCCTTTGGCATGGTTCTGTATTTCTGTTCTCACTTCTTGGCCCGTGCTTTAGCCTGTGCCAATGCATCCCGTGCCCGCTTATAGTTCTTCCTTTCCAGCTCGAACATACGTTTCTACTCTAAGGCTTTATTGGCTGTTGTGGCCAATTCCTTCAGCTCCTCAGGTGCAGTTATCTTGCTATTGCTGTCTGTAACACTATCCTCCTCTCCTAAGTCTTCGTCTCGGAAGATAGTTTCCCCCTTCTATAAGCAGTATAAAGGTAGCAGGTCTTCTGCTCTGTGTTCCAGACTGTAAGACTCTCAACTTCCTTTCCTTCCTGCCCAGCCTCCCCACGATGACACGTCCTGAGTCGTCTCTAATACGTGCTCACCGTTTAGCTTCTCGGATCCGTAATGAACCCCACCACATGCCGACACCCTGCTCGAACTGTTCTCACTGGGGTGATGATTGCCTAGTGAACCTGAGCTCTAGTTGTTATTCAGCCTATAACAATCACAACGCAAAGTGCGATTTGGTTGTGTCACAGCCTGAGTGGAACCGCCTTGATCGCGACAAGGAGAAACTTTGCCGTTAGCTTGAGAAGGCGCAGGACGAAGCCATTGAGACCCGTCGCCGCCTTCTTCTTACTAACTAAGAAGCCCAAGCTCGTGAACGTCGTCTTTGTCGTGAGCTTGCAAAAATTGATTCTAAGGAAAAAGAGATGTTTGATTGAGAGATAGCCTCCATTCGTGAGGTCCAGGCTCTTAAAGAGGCTGAAGCTCGTTCTTGGGATCAAGAAACTCACACACTGCAACCCGCAGTGCCGGCTTCCTTCCAATCTGCTTCGCCTTCTTTTTCCTTTAGTTTAGATTGGAACGCGCTTTAGTCGTCCTTTCCGTGGGACACAGCCCTTATTAGTTCGTCTAATAGTACTGGTTAATTAGCTCTAAACTGTTCCTTAGGTTCCTGATTAGTTCCCACGTATCATCCTTAAGTCTGTAACCCTTTTATCTAATCAAATATTTCCACTAACGCCCGAACTACTGATAGTCTAAAATCTGTTAGACTTCATACTCAGTAGTGTCTTCCTTGAGTTTAAGTTATGTTTATAGTTTGGCATTCGGTGGTGCTGGTTCTAATTTTGAAATATAGAAAACTAGGTGGATTTTTGTATTCTTAGGTAGTTGTAGTTCATAGTTTACAGGTCTCATTTGTCTTTTAACCTTGAATGGTCCTAATTTGATGTGATCCAGTTTTTTTGATGGTTATTTCATCTCTAAATTTTTTTATAATAGGAAAATCTTATCTCTCTCTCTAAAGGTTGGTCTCTTAACTCTAGATTTATCTTTCTGCTGTTTGCTGAGAACTCCTTTCTAAGTGATTTTTCCTGCTATTTCTTAATAAAGTTATTATAATTCGTCGACTTTTATCCTTGCTGATTCTGATATCTTGTCTAGAATCTGTGGTTCTTGATAAGCCGTAGGCTCATAGCCGTAATTCACAAAGAATAGTGATTTCCCCGTGGTTGATGACTTTGCAGAGTTGTATACAAACTCGGCTATCAGTAGTAAGTCAATCCAATTATCTTATTATTCATTAACGTACATTTGTAGATATTATTTTAGTGTCTAATTTGTCCGTTCTGTTTGTCTATCCGTCTGTGGGTGAAATGCTGTTAAGAGGCGATATTCAGCCCCTAGCTTTCCTATAAACGTTTTCCAGAATGTTAATGTGAACAATTTATCTCTGTCTGTAATAAATTCTCGTGGCAATCTATATCATGCTATTAATAGTTTAATGAGTATGGTTGCTAATTCGTCTGCTTTAATTTCTGTATGTGTTGGTTTAAAGTATACGTACTTTATAAGTTAGTCCATTATAACTAGTATCATGTCGTACTATTAGCCTCTAAAGGTGGTTGTTGTTGGTATTCCCGTGATAAAGTCTATTATGACTGATTCCTATAGTAGGTCTGGTAAAGGAATTAGTTACATAAGTCTATATTCCTTATATCTTAACGCCTTATTCTTTCTACATTTAATACATTCTGAAAGAATGTCTCTGACCTTTTTCTATATCCCAGAGATCCAAAAGTGTCTGTTGATTCATTCTATAGTTTTTTTAATTCCTTAATGTCCGTGCATTTCAGCCGAGTGTTAGTCCTTAATAAGCTTGGTCTATAATACATCTAGTACGTAGATTATTCCTTAATCCAGATTCTAATATAGCTGTCTATTATTAAATTCCTTTATTTGTTTTTTCTAAGTGTTTTCGACAATGACTACTGCCTTAACATCTATTTATAAGCTTTCTAGGGATCTATCTAGTCTTTGTCTTAGTATTATATTATGAATTTCTGGTATATTTCTTATGTAATCTGCTCGTTAACTGAGCGCGTCAGCCACTATATTTTCTCTTCCTAACTTATAAAGTATTCAAAAGTCGAATGTGGAAACTAATTTCTATTATTTAACTTATTATTAATTTAACTTCTTCATTATTATGAATACTATCAGATTCTTGTAGTCTGAATATATAATAATTTAGTACTTAGCTCCTTTTAAGTAATGTTTCCATTTCTTAAATACTTAAACTATTGCTAGTAATTTCTTGTTGTGAATATCGTAGTTTAATTCAGTAATTATAAGTTTATAAGATAGGAAGTCTACTAGATACTTGTGCCTATTATTTTATATTTATAATAAGATAGCTTTTATAGCTCTATCTAATGCATCCGCATATATCTCCGTTTAAAGTCATGAATTAAATATTTTTAATATTAGTAGTTATTAGAATATCTCTTTTAGCGTTATGAAAGCGTTCTCTTTATATTATTTCTACTTAAATTACTAATTTTTCTTTAGTAATTCTATTAAGAGCGCTGTGATTTTTAAGTAGTCCCTAATAAATTATCTACAGAAACTTATAAATCTGAGAAAAGAATGAACTTCTTTTGTGTTTATTAGTGTTAGCTAAGATAGAATATCTTTAGCTTTATCTAAATTAACTACTATTCCATCTTAAGATATTAAGTATTTTAAGAACTTAACTTTAGTTCTATGGAACACATATTTCTCTGTTTGAATATATAACTTGTGTTTCTTAAGCTTTTGTAATATTATTTTAGTATACTTAATATATTCTTTTAGCATTCTATTCATGTATACAAGCACGTTATTAAGATATACTATTATAAATACGTCTAGGTATTTTCTTAGCATATGATTAATAATTGTCTGGAATGTTACTAGTGCGTTCATAAGTCCTATTAGTATAACTAAGTATTTAAATAGTCTATATCTTGTTTTAAATGCTGTTATCCATTCGTGTCCTTTAGCTATTCATATCTAGTAATATCTATTCTTAATATTAAAGAGGCTAAACTATTTAGCTCCTTTAAGTTTATTTATAAGTTCTAATATTAATAGTATTAGATAACGATTTTTTACTATGGCTTTATTTAGGTGTCTGTAGTTAATATATAACTATAGTTTATTATTCTTTTTTAGTATAAAGAGTATTAGTAATGCTATCTTACTTTAACTAGTTTATATATATTTTTTTTATTAATTTTCTTACAAGAATTTCCGCAATTCTTCCTGTTAGTGTATGGGTACTTAATATAATGGTTCTAGTTTTAAATCCGTTCTTTCTTTAAGCGTAATCTTATAGTTCTAGTTCTAGTATTCTAGTAACTAGTCTTTAGCTTCTTTAAAGAACTATTCTCTAAATTCTTCTTAATATTTATCTAGTATAATAAATGTGGTATCGTGAAGTGTTACTTTCTTTATCTATATTATAACTCTTATTTATTACTATCTATAGTAGTTATTCCTAATTCCTATAGTTTTCTTTCTTTAATTAATAGTTAGATTCTATTATACTAGCTAGTCCTATCCTAAGATAAAATTCTTATTATCTAAATTCATGATTTTAATATAGTAGTTATCTATATAACCTGCTGCCCTAATAGTTACATTTCTTATTTTAAAATTAATTAGATTTTTTCTGAATGTTGTTAGATTATTATCTATGTATCTTACTCACATAGGTTTATCTAGAACTCTAGTTAGTATCTAGTATCTTTATATCTATTTATTTAATATAAGTATCTTACTAGCCCTACTATTTATAAGCGCTAGTGTTTAATTACTATTAATATATATATCTATATATAGCTTATTTTTATAGTTCCTTTAGTTTAGTTATGTATATATAATTAATATATTGTTTCTAACCTTTAGTTCTTAGCCCTCTAGTGGCTTGGTTATAGTCCACTAGTCTTCTAGTTTTTTATCTATAGTTAACTTCTAAATAGTAGTCGCTTCTTTAGTGTTTTCTTTTTAGGTCTGTAAATTAGGCATCTCTGAAGTTAACATACTTTCTTATTAAGTATTTCGTATATATTCCTAGCTTATTCTCTATAATCCTAATATTTCTATCTTAAGAAATATTCTTAATATGTGAGTTTTTTGTGTGAGTCTGTAGCTAACTATTCTTTTTAGTAGTATTTAGCTTAGTATTATCAGCATCCTATCTAGTATTTATCCTAAGATAGTTATTTATATTTATCTGAATTTAGGTCCTGTAATTCGTTTTCTGAATCCGTATAAACTAGTTCTTATTATAAGTTAAGTTCTTTTTTGTTTACTAGTTATTATAATACTTTTCTTATCTTTAGTCCTTTAACATATATAGCGTGTTTATTCTATTTATAGTTCTTTCCTATGTAATTAAAAGCTATATATATCTAGTATTTCTTTTTTATTATTTTATTTATAGCGTTATTATCTTGTATCTATAGCGTTAGTAAAGGGTTTTTTTCTTCCTTTTTATTCTAATCCTATCCTACTTCTAGGTGTCCGACGGGGTGGTAGTATGTTACATTAGTTATAACTAGTATAAATATTTATTATTAAATCTTATTTATCTATATAGCTAGTCCTTGTCTGCTTAGTTTTTTATATTATTTATTTTCTACTAACTATAGTGCTTATTAGCATTTATATATCCTATCTCTTAAAATAACTTTCTAGTATTTAGTAATACAGTATTCCCTTTAGTAGTGCTCTGATTTATATATCTAATAATATCCTTAGTATATATACTATATAATCGTTATAGATATTAGCTTCTTATCTTTTATTATCTCTTAATCCTTTCTTTATCTAAATTTCTGATCTTCTTTATGGAATAGTCTACCTCCCTTTTCTATAATCTTATAAAACTTTTATTTTTCTTTTATAGTTTCTACACCGTGTTGCCGTACTACTGCTTCTTATATTATAATAATTATATCTTTAGGTTATTCTACTAGATAATCCCTGATTTTCTAATACAGTAATTTATATTTCTAACTAAGGTGTATATAACTCCTATAAATCTAGTATTACTCCTTCTAGATTCTTTTCTTAATTATTTCTTTAGTTACTATATCTTGTGCTTGTTTTACTTGGATTATTATTACCTTAATTTCTTTTAGTACCCTAGTCTAGACATAAGCCTTCTTAATATCTAATTATTACTATTTGTAATTTTTAACGAAGTGTTTCTATTTCCTGTATCCTAAACAGGCTTTGTGTGTATAGCGTTTTATTTATTTTTTAGCCCACTTTCCTTACCCGTTCCCTATAGATATTTTCTTAATATTAATGTTTATTAGGTTATAGGTTTAGTTATCTTTTCTATTTCTTTTAGATATATAAATTACTAATCTCTCTTATGCTTTTTTTTTCTGTTCTTATTAGTACTAATAGTTATTAATAGTTACTACTTATTTAATAATTTCTAACAAGATACTTAGCCGTTTTCCTCTAGAGATTTCGTTTTTAATTCTGTCTTTTAATTCTTTATAGTATATTATAACTAATAGTTAGTCCGCCTAATTAAGTTATAATTAGATTTATTTAAATTCTATAGTATAGTTAGCTACTAACGTATATTACTTAAGTTATTAGAGTTTTTAGATTACTTTAGTTTCCTTATTAATTTCTCTGAAAATAATAATTATTTCTTATTTAAAACATTTATAACTTCTAAAAGCCTGTTGTATGTTATTATTATAGTTAGCTAATTCTACTACTTCTAAGTTTAAGTCTCTATTAGTAAGATAGTTTCTTATTAGTAGTTTAAATTATTATATAGCTCTGCCTATTATATTTATACCAGCTACCAGAATCCGATCCTAATTAGTTAGAAATAACTTTTAGTTGAATTAATAGTAGAGGTTTATTATTACTATAAAAGTCTTAAGTTTATCTTAATTACTATTAAACTTCTTAGGAGGTTGTATCTTAGCTATTTCTTTCTTTTAAATTATTATAGCATCTTATTTAACCTTAACCTGCTATTATAGGTTTATTAAAGTATTACATAACTCTATAATAGCTGCTTTTTGTTTTTGGATGACTTATTATACACTTTTTACTTCTCTAGATATACTTCTAGTTATGGATAAAAATTTTACCATAACTTTCTCTTTATTACTACTCTCTAATAATAAGTAAAGTTCTTGTTCATCCTTATAATAAGTTGTTATAAACTCTTAATAATTGGTTATTAGAATCCTATCCAACGGTTCTTTCTAATTTTTTGAGGTGGTAGTTATAATGTTATAAGTTACTAACTTACTAATATAAATTTACTAGTAATAAGCCGTTTAACTGCTTATATAATACTTAGTAGTTTTCTTATTTCTAGATTAGATAGCTTATTAGACTTAGTAGAAGTTAGTTAACTCAGTAAAAAATAAAAAGAAAATAATATAGTAAGTTAAGATTTAACAGAATAGTATTAAACTATTTCACTTAAGGTGTAAATCTTAATTTTAGAGTAACTATAAAGAATTAAAAGTAACTATAAGTCGTCTAATATTCTATACTTATAGTAGATCCTCCGTGCGTATATTCTATACTAGTGTTTAGTATATTAGATACTATTTAAAGAGATAGAAGTATTTAAAGCTTTCTAGCTCTTCTATCTCTTTTAGCTGCTAAGTATCACATAAGTCACTACTTTTAATTTTTTAGTATGGTTCTGTATTTCTGTTTTTACTTCTTAGCCTATGCTTTAGCTTGTGCTAATATATCCTATATCTGCTTATAGTTTTTTCTTTCCAGCTTAAATATATGTTTTTACTCTAAAGCTTTATTAGCTATTATAGTTAATTTCTTTAGCTCCTTAAATATAGTTATCTTACTATTACTGTCTATAATATTACTACTAAGTATAACTAAGTTAAGCCTTAGAAAAAAAATAGAATATAAATAAGTAGCTTAAAAATAGTAAAATGCCTATATGCTAGTAAAGAAACTAAATATACTAAAAGTTTATAAAAACTAAATATAAAAAGATTTTATACTAGCTATTAAAGCTATATACTTTAAGTTTACTAAAGTACTTAAAGTTTATTTATTAAAACTAGAGCTAAAAAACAAGACCTTTTTATAATAAAAAACTTTTAAGCTTGCTTTATTAACTTTTACTATAAAACTAAAAAACTTAAACTAGTTAATTTTAGCTATTTAGCTTATACTATATTAAATAATAAATTACTATTTATACTTATATTTAGCAACTATATAAAGCTATACAAACTTTGTTTTTATAATAATAACTATTAATTCTAAAATTACTTATATCTTTTTATTTAAAATGAATTAAAAGATTAAAAGCTAAATACTTAAAAAAAAGAAAAGTAAAAAATAAGCTTTAGAAAAACTAGAAGCTAAGAATAACTATAGAAAAAAATTAAAAAGTAAGAAAAGTAAAAGAAAAAAAAGTAACATAATTTTAACATAGTAACACTACCTTAAAAACTTATTAATATAGGTTTTTTTTTTAAAAAAATAACTCTGTATATATATGATTTATAGCTATATACAAATTAAGTTTTTTTACTACTTATTTAAAGATAACATATTTTTTTAAAAATAGCTAAATTCTAGATTCTAAAGTAGATATATATATATATAATAATAACACTAATTTTAGAACTATAAAACTTGCTATTTCTAACAAAAATATTTTAATTACTAATAGTAGTTAAATATAAATTAAAGTATAGAGAAATATTATAATTAAAGTTAATATATTAACTAGCTTTTAAGTAATAAGCTTATAAAATATTACACTTATTAAATTGTTTTTTACTAATATTATGATGCTTTTTAAAGTAGTTAAAAATAATATTTATTTTAATTTAAGTTATAACATACTATATAATAGTAGTTTAAGTACTAGTATATATACTACTAAGTATATTAGTAAATACTAGTACTCAATATATTACCTAATTACTTTTAAAACTTATAAATTATTAAATAACTTTTATAAAACTTTTTAAACTTTTGTATTTATAAGACTATATTTATAAAAGCTATTAATTAATAAGCAACTAATTAAGAATACTTATAAGCATTTTTATAAAGTTCTTAGCTATTCTAGTAAATAGGCTATTAATTATTTATTTACTAAAACTTAAAGTATAGTTTTTACTAATAAAGAATACATACTAGCTATAAATAAATATAGTATATATATAAAAACAAAATTATAATAAATAGTATTTTATAGTAATAACTACAAATTTCTAGTAACTAAGCTATTTAAAAAAATTACTATTAATATTATAAAACTTTTATATAAAGCTAATAATAGCTACTATTATATTTTATATTAATATAATATTATTAGAAAGTATAACTAAGTTTTTATACTAGTATATATAAATAAAGCTACTATTATTTTAGCTATTAAATTTTTAGTAGTAAAAATAAAGTATAAATTTAGTATTAATATTATTTAGCTTTAAACAAATAACAAGTAAAAATATAATAAAATAGGTAATTATATAAAAAAAAAGTATAAAAAAGAAGAAATTAGGCTAAAACTTAGGTTTTTATATACTTTTAAGTAAAATAGTACTACTAAGTATTTAGGTAAAACACTAATTTAGTATATAAAAGTAATATAGCTTAAAGCTTAATTACTAGTTAAATTAGTATAAAAAATATTTCTTTATATAGCCTATTTTCTAAACTAAATACCTAATAAGTAGCTTAGCTAGTATATACTATATAAAATAGTTTATATTAAGCTTCTATTTATAAAACATTTAAGAATATAGTAATATAAAGTATATACTTTAAATAAAAAGTTGTTTTTTTTTTTAAAAAAAAAAGCTAGATTTCTAAGTATTTATTGGCTACTTAGTTGGCTATAACTTAATAAATATTTATTATATTAGATTCTAAAGAAAAGCAAGGTAATTTATATAAGAAATATTATATTTAATAAAAATAACTACTATAATACTAATTTATAGACTTTAGGCTTATTAGTTAAAAATATTCTAAAAAATACTCTTAAAATTATGTAAATTCTAGAGCTTAAAATAGCTATTAATTTTAAAACTAGCTAGTATATTATAAATCTAAACTTAGAAAAAATTAATTTATATAATAAAATAGTATAAAGTATTTTACTAAGTATTTTACTAGACTTTTTACTAGCCACGCTAATAAAAGATAAACTAAATTAATAATTACTAACTTTAAATATATTTAGAAAATAACTACATAAATTGCTATTAAATACTAGTAATATATTTAATACTTTAGAAAATTATTTAGCTAGAAGTAAATTGCTAATATAAGAAGCTACTACTATAAAACTTTTAAGCAAAAAAAAGAAAAAAAATTATTTTAAATAGGTATAAAAATAATACACTAAAAAAAAAAAAAAAAATTTATAACTTTTTTTAGTAAGCATGTATTACTAAAAGAATTTTAATATATAAGTAAATTAGTATATATAGCCTTTTTAAAATTTTAAAATTTTAAAGACTTAGCTAGCTACTATTTAGCTTTTGCTACTAAATTAATAAAAAACTTAAAAAGCTATTTAACTAAAAAACTCTATTATAACTAGCTATTACTATTACTAAAGAACTAGAAGAAAATGCTATAATATTTCTACTTAGCTAGCTTTAAGTTTACTACTAAAAAAAAAGTTAATTATTATATAATAAGAAAGGTATTTCCTTTAGTTACTAAAAATAAAGTAAAAAATATAATAGTTATTTTTATTATCTAGATTTTTCAGTACAAATTTAATACTAACAAATTCTTAATTAAATTTAAGGCTGGAATTTATATATAAAATAACGTATAAATTATCTATAAAAATATATTTATAGCTACTATAGTAGTAAAAATATTTTAAGCTTTTATAACTATTATAGCTATATTTAATTTTAAAACTTAGTAATAAAATATTATTAATACCTTTCTAAATACTAAGCTAACTAAAAAAACTTATTATATACTACTATAGAGTTTTAAGTACTTTAGTTTAATTCTACTCTTACTATAAGTATTATATAGTCTTAAGTAATTTCTATAACTTTAGTATAATAAGCTTTATAAAATCTTTTTTAAAATTAAATTAATAAAGGTTTTAAGAGTTAGTTACTTATTTATAAATAGTAAGCTAATTATATTCTTTTACGTTAATAATATTATAGTTATGTGTACTAAATAGGACCTTTCTACTTTATAAGAATTTAAAAATACTTTACTATAACGCTATTAATTGTAATAAATAAGTGAGCTTAAGTAGTTTCTAGAAATTTAAGTTAATAGAAATTAAAAGAAAAGAAAACTTTAGCTATTTAAGCTTTTTTTATTAGTAGAATTTATAAGTTTAATATTAAGGTACCTACTAATAGGTATTACCTAAAGACTTTACTACTAAATAAGTCTATTTAAGTATTTAAGTAAAAATACGACACCTAGTATATATACACCTACTAGTAGTGAATTAGTTTATTGGCCTATTTAGCTCTTATTACAAGACCGGATATTGCCTATAACTATATACTAATATTGCGATTCCTAATGAATTCTTCATAAAAGTATCTTAAGTATGCTAATCAAATTTTGAAGTACCTACTAGAAATAATATATTATATGATTTAGTTATTAGCCATGGATTATTTCAGTTTAATATAGATTAAGGACGAACCTAAGTTTTATGGTGCATTTAACGTAGCCTTTGGCAATAACCCAGCTACTAGAAAGGGCTTTTAAGGCTATTTATTTAAATTGTTTAGTAAAGCTATTAATTGGAAAGTAACTCTGTAATACTTAGTTATAAGATTAACTATAGAAGCCAAATTACTATTGCTATCAATAGCCGCAGTAGAACTCTAGTGGTGGAATCAGTTCTTTAGATCCATTAGATTCGACCTAGAGGTCAAACTATTGCTATTTTGTGACAACTAGCAAATAGTGTAGCTAATGTGAAAGGATACTTTAAAGCTTAACACCAAGCTTCGTCACGTGGATATATATTAGCACTGGCTACGACAAGAAGTTCAAGAAGGTAGGATCGACATAAAATGGCTGCCTACAAATCAAATGCCAGCGGATGGGCTTACAAAGCATCTACCATGACAGAAACATGAGATATATATGCGCCAACTTGGCTTGGTCGATATTCGAAGTAGGATATTTGAAAATGCGAAGCAAAATTGACAAATGATGGCTTAATTGTTTACTGGACTCTGAGAATGAGCTTGATTGAAGTAAATTTTCATACTTTACAGTTGCTCTCCTTATTACTCAATTTCCTATCCAATTTGCTTGTTTAGGCTTAGCGTCTTTTCTTTTTGAGCCTCATCATTCGTTTACAGCCTATACTATTGGATTGTACAGGCTGAGGGGGTGTGTCACCAAGTAACGCCTTGTCTTGTCTCATCACATTTAGGCCTCTCTGTCACATTTAGGCCCTCATCACATGAGGCCCTTATCACATCAGGCCTCCAACACATTAGGCCCTCACTGCGTCTGCTGATTGTTTTCTCGTACGAATGATCTACCTCGATTGTGTATATAGATGGAGTCTTCCACTCACTTAATTGATGATGGGTTGCTACATTGATTCCCCGCACCCGGTTACATATTGGCCCCTTACCTCTCATTGAGTCTCAAATTTCTTGTTTTGTCTCGCTACAAGACCAAAATAAACAGCGTTGAATGACAGGTGACCTTTAGGCAATAAGTTTCACGAATGAGATATGCTGCCTCAGCCTTGCAGGTTGTAGTTGCGACTTTGTCCAGTGAAATGCCGAGAAACTTGGGTGGTCGAAAACCATCACCAACGAGAGAATTAACGGCCCAGAAGGTATTATCTTGCCTTAAAAATACAGGATGGGAGTGTAGAGAGACAGAAGGGCAGGCTGTATGTTGGGTAAGTATTCTTTTTATCTGCCAGTATTGAAATTCGCTGAGGCCCACAGATGATGGCTGACACTTTGCACGGAGGGTTGGGGGGCGTAAGCAACGTGGAATGTCTCTTGTAAACTACCCATGTTTCTTATCTTCTAAGGCATCCGAATAATTTCTGTCCCTAGAGGCCTCTGCCGAGGTCCGCGTTCAAGCAGTTCATGCCCTTCGCAGAAGCTCCCTTCTCCGCCTGCTTCCCATGCTTCCCTATCTGTTTTTCAAGCTCACGCCTTTCCTTCTTGTCTCATGGTTAGTCGTTAGTCTTTGCCGTTTCCTTGGTCTCTTCGATCCACTCTTCGTAACCCTAGTAATCTTTTTCCTTCACGTGATGGGACCTCCCGGCTTCTTTGATCTCTTCAAATTTGCCACATTCCGCCTCGGCCTCGAGCATTCCTTACTTTTTGCTTCCATGCTGTGTATATCGTCTCAAAGTATGAATAGGTGATTTTCCACTGCCACAATTCTAATTTCAGCCGTCCATTTCGTTAAGTGGTTTTTCTTCCTACTTTGTCACCAAGTAGTGCTCTCGTCATCTATCACATGTGACCCTCATGGCGTCAGCAGCTTGCGTACCCACATTCGTAAGCTCTATGTATATAAGCCCTAGATAGTTCATCAATAGATCATCAGGTTGGTCATGACTTTCACTCCAGTGCAATAGGTTACATACTTTGGTCTCTGCTTCCCCTCTGGATTATTCTTGTCCCGCATATAAATGATCCAACCATAAGTATGAGGGCGGCGGCTCCAAGGCATCCGCCTATATTCTAATAATCATTATTATGTTTACCATGGAAATGGTTTCCCCTTGCAACCTTCTCCGTGCCGCCACTGAAGTGATCCTAGCTACCGACCCGGCTTTGTACAGATAGAATGTTAGACTTGGCTTTTGGATATAATACGCGAAGATCTTAAGACCCGTCAATCTCTGACATTTTGACTCTGAGTTTCTGGCATGTACTCTGTTGTTGAGTAAGCTGAGAAGTGGGGCACGAATGTGGACGAACGTTGTAGCCTAGTTTCGGCAGACCCTCATTCCGATCTCGGAACCCCAAAATCCCACATCCAGTTTGCCAATAAGTCTATAACATAGAAGCATTGCACGACCCAGCTTCCGCAGTTGTATCCTCTAGACTTTTGCCGTCGAACTTGAAATAAACAATCCATGCCAATGGATGCTCCCGGCGAAGAACCACAGACACTCTGCTCACTTTGCCGGACAATCAACGTCACAAATACTTAGACGATAAAAGGTACTCTGGCACCTTGGAGCTCTGTTACTTTCAGGACATTCTGCTAAAAGACGGCTCATTTTATAGACTAGTGATCCGAGCGCTCAGTGGCCATTCGAAAGGATACTGGAAGGCGGGGAAGTATCCTGTCGAGCTGTGCTCTCTAGGCAGGTTTAGCGGAGGATCGAGTCAGCCAGGGCTTGAAGTATGGTTTCACGCCACATCCAGGACCCTTCCAAATGGCATATCGGGACACTGCACTGCTCTTGGCCAGATCCCATCTCTCAACACAACAACAATCTGCAGAGATGCTGCTGATGAATCAAAATGCCATGCTCGGCTTGCGGGAGAACAACTGAACTATCCGCTTATTCGGACCTAGATACAGGACTGCACAGTTCAACATGGAACGAAATGCGACCCGCCAAAATCCAACTTAAGCGCGCCCTCGTACTTGTTGCTAATTGATGTCAAGCGGATGCGACTTGTAAAAAGCGACTGGGGATCTCGTTACCTAGCATTAAGCTAAGTGTGGGGAAAGGCGAAAGCCTTCTCCACCGTGAGGGAAACCCCTGAAGAACTGGAACAACACGGAGCATTGCTACGTATTCGTGACCAACTACCACGGACGATCAAATGACGCTAGATATTTTGTCACATTGATTGGGGAGACATTTTGATGGGTGGATGCATTATGTATTGTTCAAGATGACAAACAGTTCAAGAGCCAATATATCCTATGAATGAATAAGATCTACAGCCAGTCTCTAGTGATAATTGTCTCCCTTGTCGGACAGGACGCTAATTCGGGGCTGTGTGGTGTTGGTGACGGATCGCGTAAACTGGCTCAATTGCCTGTAAAGCTGGGCCCCTTGACGTTGGTAGCCAAATTACCAGCTCTCAGCAACCTCGAGCAATCATCCACCTGGGGAGGAAGAGCATGGACTCTTCAAGAAGGAATTCTTCCCAAAAGTTGCTTATATCTCTCTGTATCTCAAGTTTTTTTTGCAGTGTCGTATGGCGTACTACTCTGAGGACCACTTGAGGAGCCCCGTGAGCGCAAAAACCCCTCCAGGAGTATGAATCCATTGGAACGAGAAGATGGAAATGATCTGGGAAGACAATTCAACATATATGAATCTCTCGTCAAGTGGTATTCGCCGAGGGCACTAACTTATCCCTCTGATTCTTTGCATGCGTTTGCCCGCATTCTTTCGGCAATCAGAGATGCTTTCGGGTGGAGATTTGCCAATGCTATCCCCGAGAATATGTTCGACCTTGCGCTTCTCTGGAGACCCACGTATAGCATTAAGATGCGACCTATGGAATTATCAGGCCCAATTTTGCGGCGCTCAGTCTGCAAATCACCCACTTGGTGCTAGACAGCTTGGACAGGCAACATGTTTAAGGATCCCTAGCGTTTAGATTCTTACGCCAATAAGAACGTCAACCTCAAGACTGAAGTCATGAGTTTTGCAATCAAGGATAATGCGGGATTCCGCAAAATCACTAGTGGACGCATCCCTTATCTCAGCAGCAAAGCCACCGCTCAACCTTTCACACAGGCAAGCACATTAGAATCGGAGAGCTCCGATGAGAGCGCAGGTCAGACTGCACTACTCTTTCAAGCTAGCACTATCAGTCTTCATGTGCACATGATCTCGTCCCCGCAGCTGGAATCGAGTGCCTCGTCGGATTCACAGATCTTCTCAAACTCCTTCAGAAACGCCTTGCGCTGCAGTCTATGGATTTACGATAGGGATGGTCATCACTGCGGAACGATACAAGGGACAAACTTGCCATGGGTACAGTCCCGTCATACCACTCACTGCGAGTTCGTCTTGCTCTCCCGGACTGACCAAGACGAAGTAACCCAGGCCAACATTGAAGTATACCGAGACAACCTGCCGCTGGAATATCATTCTAGCAGTGAGTTCTACGAGGGGATTTTTGATACAGGTCGTTATAGGTACAAAAGATGGTGCGCTCTTAACATCCTATTAGTGGAGTGGAAGGGAGATTTTGCGGAGCGCGTAGCTGTTAGGCAGATGCATAGTAACGCCCGGGATATGCAGACTTGCTAACAAGCAAGCAAACAAAATGTGCATCGACCAACCTAGCCTAAGCTTCAGCTCGTATCACTCCGTCAACGCCTTCATCGGTACATTTAGAGGTCTGTGACGCTCTTCACGGCCTATACTCTGAACAAAGCTCATCGTGCTGCATTAAACAAGCAGAGCTGAGAAATATCGCTGCTTGCTTGCTTGCTTGCTTGTTAGCAAGTCTGCGGATATGATGCGTCAAAAATCGAAGACAAATCATGCTGGTTTGAATCCCCGGAAAGCGAGACAAAAATTAATATGCTAAATATTGGTGATGTTTCTGACAAAGCACTAAATGGGTAAAGTTGCAATGCCTAAACAAGCTTAGATTATCTTGACCCTGCACGTCTTTTACTGATGAACATCCTGGGCTAATTTGAATCCTAGTAATCACTCCCCTCTTTTGGGTTGAATCTTCAGTTCATTTTGAGCATGAATAACATTACTAAGAGAGCTATATGAAGCAATAAAAGTTGCCCATTTTCAATTGTCCAACAAGAGTTTCAGTTTCCTATATAAAGTGACTAATGAACCCTGAAGCGTGGAAACAAACCATGTCTTCCGATCCATTTAGCACGTGCTAGAGAATCCGCTGACAGTGCAGTAAGTGCCATCAGGACCACTACCGATTTTCGTGGAGCTACCGCTGCCTTTCACAACGCCCTGGTATCTGTCACAGCTTTTTGAATCATCCTGGCAAGAGTTGGTGATCTTGCAGGTATCTGTGGGCAGAGCATATTAGCAAAGCCTCGTGTTCTAGACGGAAAATTACTGAACTTACCGCCGTAGTTAGTATTGATACCGCAGAGTACACCACCATCCTTAGCAGTGACGCCGTCAATGATAATGTTCCGCGGGCCGCCATTGCGAGTGCAGTCACCACAGCTGCGGATGACCTTGCCGTAGTTCTCGGCGTAGAAGTCCTTGATACTGACGGTGCCGCGGCCATTAAATTGGAAGATCTTGTCGGAGGCACCTTTCGCACCACCGCCGATAACGTAGGATGTTTTGCCGGCGGCCTGCTTGAAGGTTGCGGCATCTTCGCAGACGTCCTCCCACCACACATTTTTGAGTGTACAAGCACCACGGCAGTGGATGCCCTCAGCCTGAGCCTTGCTCAAGATAACGTTAGAGACGCTGCCGCCGTCCTCGACGATGAACATAGCGGCGGCCTCATCGGTCTCGTTTTGCTCCTGGCAGGTATCGGCTGTGGTTACATCAATATTCGTTTAAATTCACCGGGATAAGGCCCGATACTTACGGTTTCGGGAATAGCGAACCATGCCACCGTCGAATGAGCCAGAGATGAGTTTGGCCGTTGGCAAAGCAGTCTCGCCGCTTGCAGCCGGAAATGCAGTCGCCGTGGGTGCGGCGAACGCCGTGGCGCTGAGAAGGGAAACAATCGGAAGAATAAAGGACGACTTCATGGTGAGTGGCTTGGTGAATAACCGAATGTGTGAGACTTAAGAGTTGAGAGTAACACGGTGAATAACCTTTACGATCTGTTACCCTTTTATATTCTTAGCCTTCTCGAAGCCTCCAATGTCTATCCCTTGCTGTCTCTCATGGCTTGTTCACCGAAGCCGACAACTATATGAAGCCTAATGCTCGTCATTGGTGGAAACACATCATCTGGGAGCATCCCAGCTAAATTCCCCGAATAGGTCACCTGGAAACCCCTGTGATGAATCCCCACCGGAATGGGAACTAGAAGAACGCCAGACATCCAGAAACAGTCCAGACGGTCCATGTTTTCAGGTTAGTGTAAGGTCGAGGTGAAAAATGGAAGCAGGACCATCGACCCGCGGACCCGGGATGATTGGTTGCGATGTAGATCGTTCCGTACACGACTAGCGATTTAATATATCCGTCCTGCCACAACGTGCCAAGCAACGATGAAACGATGCGACCAAGACGGCCCCCGCATTTTGATTTTCCGGGGACGACAATGCTTGATTGAATGTCATGCATGGTAGTTGGGTGTTAGTTAACGCTGGGTTTAGTGTCGTGGGGGATGCTTCGCATTGATGAAAGGAAAATACTAGAATATGTTTAAGATTTAGAGAAATAGCAACTACCTTATGAGATGGCCAGGGCCCCCGCACAGTAGTAGCCAATCAAGTAACCGGTTTCCAGTATCAATTACCTCGATTTATGGAAACAGGGCTGGCATTGAGCAACAAACAATTTGACAAAAGTTTACTGCCCCAGCGGTGTTCGTGGGAGACCAGAACTCGTTGGTGGAAGTTGAAGAATAGCACCGTTATCAAGTTGACCTAATAGCTTCGGCTCCAGACCAGTTTGGTGCCTTTCTATTGTCGTATTATTCCGTCTAGGCTTCAGATTGGCTCCCAGTTGAGATCTTCCGTCTTTGAACGCGCACGTGATACTAATTTTTCGTATTCCAAGATTAGTGTCTGGGAGATTTTGAATCCATCAATTGACATGGAGCTAAGAAAAAGAAAGTGAGTCTTTTTGGACCCATAAATTAGGACGAAAGCAGTGCTCTTTGAAAAGAATACGAATGGACCCGGCTCTACCTAGGTATGTCTCTTTCGTGAGTAGCGTGAGTTTAAGAGAAAGGTGAACATCTGAGGATGGATGCTTTGGTGAGAATGTCAACGTTTCGAGGCGTGTGTCCGCACGGTTTGAACTTGATGTTAGACTGATCGCAAAGGCAGATCTGGTTTGTTCTGTGGGTAATTAGTTCAACGATCCTTCGTGAATCCAGTCTGGACGGGATGATAATTCGCGTGAGCAGTTCATTTCCGTTCACTATGGTTGCAGCATCTCCGGGATTAGCGATCGATGGCTTGGGGTGACCATCTCCGAACCATCCTTCCTGGGCTTAAAGATCGATTGTGAATGGAGCAGACTTCAAGTCAAATGAGATTGATGTTGCAAGTTTCAATGATAGTTACTAGGTCGGGTCCACCACTGACAAAAGGTCATATATTTCATTATTCAGATGCGATACTGGTCCGTGGTTGCGCTGATATTAAATTTGTCAAAAAGCGTGTGGTGTTTCAGCCACCCAGGCGCGGCATAATTCCGCTCTTAAAAACCTCACAACTTTAGTAAGCGGAAACCCCAGGATGCCATTCAATCCATTATGTTTAATCGGGTTTTTTCTTTTCATATACGCTTTGTAAGTCCCCGCAAGAAAGTACTCCCCTCTCTAGTGCAATTGTATCTTTCGACCATGCCAGCCCTTCAACACGTACTAAGAACCCTACTCAGCCAGTCCCACAATATTCACACCCATCATATCGAGGATCATCTTGAAAGTCTCGAAGCTTGGGAACAAATCCAACTTCTGCTGCAACTTCTCTGTGTCCGGCTTCCTTCAACACCACTTTCCTCTGACATCCTTCTGGACATCGACTCCATTATCAAATATGAACGCAATCATCGAATCCTGACACGAGGCGTATCCATCCCCCCCATCGCTTTACTTAAGCGATCCCGCCCTGCCAACATTCGCCTCTGGAAGGGTGATATCACCACTCTCGCTTCCGATGTGACAGCCATCACGAACGCCGCAAACTCGCAAATGCTGGGATGTTTCCAGCCGAGCCACAAATGCATCGACAACGTTATCCATTCCTGGGCGGGCCCACGTCTCAGAGAGGAATGCTTCGACATCATGACGTCTCGAGGTCGGGAGCTCCCCGTTGGTGAAGCTGTAGTCACTGGTGGCTATTGTCTCCCAACACCCTTCGTCATCCACACCGTTGGCCCGCAGCTAGACCGCGGCGTAGCACCGACGAATGAGCAACGGCAACAACTTCGTCAGTGTTATGTCTCGGTGCTTGACGCCGCGGAGAGTCTTCCTTGTTCCGCGGACGGTACGAAGAGAATAGCACTCTGCGGTATTTCAACTGGCCTCTTTGCCTTCCCAGCACATGACGCTGCCGTTATTGCGGTCGAGACTGTAAAGGCATGGTTCGCACATCACGAGGATACTACTGTCACGGACATTATCTTCGTCACATACACCGACACGGATCATTCAATTTACAATTACCTCCTGGGATTATCCAAATCTCCCTGGGTCCCAATACCGCAGGGTCCGGTAGCTCGGTATTCTATCCAAGGTGAGAGTCTGTCGCTCGCTCGAAGATGGCTGCAAGAAGCCGAAGCCGTCATCGTCAGTGCTGGCGCAGGTCTCTCGGCAGCAGATGGACTGGATTACACCTCCGAATCGCTTTTCAAGAAGCACTTCCCAACATTCCGGAAATACCAGCTATACCGGCTATACGACGTCTTCGGATTCACGGGATGGCCATCAGAGCATGACAGATGGAGTTATTACTTCACGCACTTGGAGATGATTCGTTCGTGGCCGAGATCCGATTTGTACAAATCGCTAATTGCCTGGCTGTCTAAATTTGGGCCAGACGCATACGTAAGGACATCGAATGCTGACGGACTCTTTGTCGCGAACGGGTGGGATGAAAACCAGATATCCACACCTCAGGGTCAGTACGCGGTGCTACAGTGTCTGGCTAACTGTCGTCCGGATTCCACCTGCCCTTCATTGCCATGGCTGGATGCCGCGCTGCCCGCTCTTGATCCAAAAACACAAAGGTTGAATGATCCATCCAAAGTACCTAAGTGTTTGAATTGCAGTGGAGCTATGAATATTTGTGTGCGAGCAGCGTCATGGTTCAATGATAGACCGTTTCGAGCAGGAGAGGACAGGTGGAGGAATTTTCGGCGCAGTGTGTTGGAGAATGGGAAGAAGACAGTGATTCTCGAGCTTGGGGTGGGTCTCAACACGCCCGGAGTGCTGAGATGGCCGAACGAGGATCTAGTTAGGAAAGGCCAAGGACAAGTGAAGCTGATACGCGTCGGGATGGGTCCTTCGGCAAGTGTGCCATTTGAGCTTGAAGAAGGCGGTTTGGCTGCTAACATCAATGCGGACATTAAATTGATTTTGAATGAGTTAATCTCCTCCCATGAGGTGACTAAGTCATGAAATAAAAATTCCTGTCAATTTTATATGTAGCTTCCCAAGCTCTATGCTCCATTTTGCTCACGGCCTTGCACATCTTACAAGCTTCATCCCTTGGTGGCCTGGCCTACACTAAAATGGATGTGGAACTGTGTGAATATGAGGGCTAAATGACCGGTCTCAAAACCACGCACCATTGGCTCCTTTGGTCGAGCCGCATCTTCAACCCATATATTTACGATTTTCTCAACATAAATATGTAAATAAGTGGATTAATGAATGTGTCCACCGCTCTCTCCTCCCTCGACATTCAGAGTCAGATACCTCTAGATCAACCAGATTTTGTTCACGTCAGATAGCCTTTTCTGACATACACTACTTCATGTGGCTTTCCCAAGGCTGGCCTTCTCCACTTTAGACGCGCCTTCTGAGTCGAAAGCGGCAAGCGCATCCTCAGCAGCGGGAATGAACACACGAAATAACAAAATATGCTACCTGTATGACAATATTTATACCTGGGTTTCGAGTATAGATGGCATCTTTACTAATCAAGGAATACAATCCTACTTGTCTATGGACATTCCTACCTTTGGCTTCCTTGAACTGCCTTATTACCATCAACTCTGAGAAGCTTTCATAAGCAGAAAAGATGAATTCCATCTGGAATCCACCTTTATACTTGGCCTTGAACTTTGCAAAAAAAAAACTGTACCAGATTTGCAAGGTTTTGCAACTACTTAGCATGAAGCTGACTATATGCTTTCGGTCGCCGTCCCCGCACTGAGCTTTTAATGGGAATTGCCTTATCTAAGAATGAAAGGAGCATACCCTCTGCTAGAGAGCCCATCGATTAGTTTCTCGATGTACAAGGGAACGGGTCCGGCGGTAAAGTTACCGACGAGTTCTACGACTACGTTATCGAAGCGCTTGTGAAACGATGTCAAAAGGAAGTCTGTAGCTACATGGAGTGGAATGGTAACCCTACCAGAGCAGGCGTCGGGGTCAGGGTAGGTGCACACTAGCCAGTTATGAGTTATGAGTGCATTTAGTCACTGCTCCTAATGCATGTTTAACACCAGATGATGGCCAGTTATTCCATAGAGGGGATCTCGGTCACAATTATCTTCATTGTTATCGCTTTGGATCGAATCAGAAGGAGCGACAACCACCTAAGATCGAGAAGTCACGCCGTGAACGGACTTATCTACAAAAGAATTATTGGGCCAGTAACCCACGACCTATGCACCTTCCTCGATGTTGGGTCCTTGCTGAGCTTCGCTATAAATGTCACGTGGTTCCATCTCCGACGAAGAACGTGGTGATGTGAAGAGATTACCGACCAAGAGGCCCTGTTCACTTTACTCGCATCCATGTTCTCAGTCTTTCCAGTGTACATATCAGGTATACTATTTGCTGATTGCGAGAAGAAGATTCACAGTCTGGGCGTCCAACGATTCTACATCACCGTTGGTATCTTTATGTCAATATTTCCCAGCTGTATTTCCTACATCGTGCCACTGAGTCACATTCGGCGTAGTTGGTGGGAACCTATTTTGATCGGACCATATATGGCTCGGAAAGCTTGGACCAAGCCTGCGACAAAATCTTTGGATAACTTCCTTGGTCTTCGTAGGTGTATGGTTCCATGAAATTTTTTTACTTGAACCGACACTGCACCCGAAACAACCCAGCGACTTAAAGAAAAAAAGCGTCATACTCCGTTGGATACTCGCAACCATTTTCCTAGCCCTTACTTGGACAATATCTGGGCTGTTATTGTTCGATCGACATTGGTACGTCATCGTAACCAGAAATAGCAATCCTAAGAATAAGTAGAGCTTTAGGCAAATCCTCGCTCTGTTTACCTAGGTTTCCATTATTTGCGGGCTTATTTCCGGTAGTATAGGTAGGGCATCGCATCTCAACGCAGGAGCAATGATAGATAACAAACAAATTTAGATAGAGGAGAGGAGAGCATAGGTATAAAGGAGATTGAAGGAGATAGGGAACGATTGAATCCTATCGGCGTAGATGAAGTTTGGGAACAAGAGGAAAGAGCATGGAAACAAAGCCGAGATTCGGGTATGGAACTATTCACCTGAGCACCTGATCAAAGCGAAACACGCACGGCAAGTTCTTATACTTTTTTGAATTCGGAGGTATTTGTTGAGCCTGTGAAATTGGTACCTGTATAAATTTGGTACTGAAAGTGGAAATGAAGATGGGGGAGAATGTTTGGATGATTTTGTTACGATAAAGGACCTTTCGAAGTGAACGAAAAGAGTGTGAAAGCTGTATAATCAAGTAGCTAGGCGACACTCCGCGTGAGAAAACTAGAATACCCTACTTCGTCTTTCAAGTCGGAAAAATGACGTTACTAATGATAGCATGATGAGAGTCGGCCGATATGGTTGACCTAATTAGGCCTTCTGACTTCAGAAAGACTGTCCTTAGAGGGAACCTTGGAAGGGTTGGACAGACACGACGCGTATCTTTACGTTGCTTAGGATATACTTGAGAATCCCAAAAGTCAAAAGAACGGTCACTAATGTATACTCTCTGTATTCTCGGTTACTTTCCCGTTCTAATAACAGATTCTTCCTCAAATCTCTCCGTGGACAGGTTTCAAACGGCTAGGAGTCTAATTCTTATTTGGCATGTCACCTTTAGGCCCATATGAGCTGTTAAAGGCTAAGTTTCTTATTTTGGGACACTATGGGACTTGTCCTAACAACGAGGCCTTTCTCTGGGCCCGCCGGGTTGAATTGCTTGAAATATCCTAGTCTATTGTCTCGTCCAGAGCACTGTTTATATTCATAAGCTGTTCTGATCTGGAGGATATCTTTAATGAATGTATGAATATGGGCTTGTACGTATGATATATGATAAGCTCGAAGCCAGGCATCCTTACGGCGATGGTCCATGGGTGATGCATTGGCCAAGTCGACAGAATGCCCGTTGTGATTGGTACAATGATATCTACCAGTATACAGAAGCCCAGTGATGTGCAATTTAGCCCTGAGACTGCGTATGATGCTAGAGTTCTTTAGGACCCGGCCGAGGGCTGTAAACAGTGGGAAGCAAGCCGCTACAATTCTCAAGGACGTTTCTATAAACGGCTAGTAAAAGGTGGGCGCACAAGTGTCCACACCCCCGTTTAGTCTCTCATCGCTTGATACTAGATATTACTGACAGAACATGTTAGAATTTTTTATTCGGCTACACGCGGGGTGTAAAATGCAATTAAGACTTTAGAGTAAGGTCATGATGCTGGCAACTTACCCTTTTGGGTCACTTCATATTGAACAACAATTCGAGCAATGCTTGCAGCAGTTGCTAAGCCGCCTAAGAAGGATACGCAGATTACAGCAACCTTCTTCCTCACATTCAGATTTAGCCCTAAATTATGCCTGTAACCTTCTGTAAAGTTTCAGGCAGAATGAAAGCATACCTATCGGAACCGGCAGACCAAAGATCAGGAATCCAGTAGCGATGTCAATGTAAGGTCGGATCAGGGTATATTTTTGTCATCTCCATCCAATTACGGTCATCAACCGCCTGCTCGACCCAGTTCTTGTGTGTTAGAAGGCCCATAAATAAGTGGGTAAAGAAAAAACCCATTGTCCATTCAATCATAAAGTACATTAGAGTATAGCAAAATATATCGAACAAGTGGTAGCCGTTGAAGACGCTACGATACAAGAGGAGCACGGATAGTTTCATCGGTCCAATGGCAAGCACTTGGGTAAGTCACTTTGCACAATGGACCTAACTATAGTCAAAATTGCTGATAGCCGAACATCACACTCCAAGCCATACTTTCTCCCGTTTCCGGTGTGCTTTGTCTTTGACATGATAGCCGTCATGCAGGGTGATATTATGAAGGAGGTTATGTATTGGCAGCTGGAAGTACTCATAAATATTGTCTTGAACATGATGAATCAATTGCTTGAAGGTAATGACTGGTTAACTAGATAATAATAAAATGGGTGGTAACGACAGTATGGCGGCATCAATGATGCTGTTATAGCGTCTGTACCTTGGGTTCTGCCCACCTTAGCGCAAGATAGCAAGGTTGCCTACCGCGGTTATGCCAACATGATATGAGACCCAAGCCGTCGACTGCAGTTCCTATATGGTGAGGACAATTTAGCACTGACAATGCCCATAGGGATCGTTGGGTGTACCAACAAATAATTATTAAAACGGCCGTAGTAGTGCACGCTCCGAGGGCATATAAAATCGCGTAGTCATCGCAAAGAATTCGAGCATTGGTCACGTCTCGTCCATATTTACGATTAAATTGTCGAAATCCCACCGCAAGAGGATCTTGAGAATACTTGAATTGGGAATTTGGAAGCTGGGAAAGACAAATGAAGTGACGAAAGTAGGGAACTGGGGCAAGGCCCTATCATATACTAATGTTCTCGCATCGGTTATCCGACGAGTGCCTGACGTTTGTTCCCGTCCTCGACAATTCATTGACAGTGTGTTACACAGTTTTTCAGGCTTCGAAAGAGTTCGCCTTTTTGGCCTCTTGCATTTGTATAGTCCATTGGTTAAGATCGCTTCAAACGCCATCTGGTACTTGTATTTTGGGCCTTATCTTTCAAAGCTGATGGCATGATTTCCATATTTCGACCAGAAAATAGATTCGAAGCCCAGAGTTCTGGAATTCAGCCCATCTGATCGGGTTATCCCGATGACTTATCGAAAATTGAATATCGAATCCAGTATTCATCTGCCCAGACACCCAGAGGGTTCTGATCTCATGACCCTAATCATTGTCATGTGCGGACAGCGCCTTGAATCGGAGAGATCTTCTTGGTCTTAACAAGCATTTCCGTCTGCGGAACCAGCATCACGATACCATCGAGGAAGTCCATATCTCCGGCGTAACAATACTTCCAATTATCGAGCTTCACCACCATACCAAATCTTCACACCGACCACTTAATATGGTCAAAATCAATCCCCTTCTCGCTCGCCACCCTCCACTCCTCTCTCAATATTTTCTCTCTATCACCACTCCTCACCCTGATTTCACATGGGAAAGGTTTCGTAACACTCGAGCTCCCCGGCTGCAAACTCTTTGTCGAAAAATCGTACTCCATCTCCCTACCCTCCGCATCCTTCTTCCTCCTAACATCAAACCCCCAAAGCAACCTCGCAACATTAATAAAAAGGCTCTTCTCCGCAACATGCATCCCCGCACAGATTCTCCTCCCCCCTCCATAGCTCAAATGATCTCTCAACTCGCCATCCGCCAACGTGGCCGCTTTCGCCGCACTATACTCATATCCCATCCAACGTTCCGGCATAAAGACATCCGGGTCAGGATAGTATTCCGGATTGTAATGAATAGCCCACCAATTCGCCATGACGATGCTATTTTCAGGGATGAAGTAGCCGTTGTACCAGTCATCGGACGTGAGGTAGTGGTTGTTGCCGAATTTATTGATGGGACGCATGCGGAGGGTTTCTTTGATGATGCCGCGGATGAAGGGGAGATTTGGTTCGTCTGCGAAGGTTGGGGTGCGGTTCGGACCAACTACGCGGTCGAGTTCGGACTGGGCGGTGGTTATGCAGGAGGGGTTGGAGAGCATCATGTAGATGCAGTTGTTTAGGGTTGCGGAGGTTGTTTCGGAGCCTGCTTCGATTAGGCCGCCGCTAAAAAGGTCAACATTCATTAGACCATGATTTCCTGAAGGACTAGAGAAAAGGAGTGAAATAGTGATGGTGGGGGGGACGGAAAGGGAAGATGTACCAAATCCAAGCTGCCTGACTCTCACTCAGCCCCGCCTTCTCATATTCCGCCTGCAACACCTTCCCAAAGCAATGCGGCGCCGTACCCTGTTTCACCTTCTCATTCATCTGATTCCAGAACCCCATCCATGTCGCTTCATCCAATTCATAAAACCTCTTTCCAACTCTTTTCCAGCTACTCAAGGCGTTAAACACCGGGTTCTTTGCTAATGAAGGGAAAACATCGACGAGCCATTGACCCGGTTTACGGCACTGTACAAAGCGACCTAGGACTTCGAAGATTGCGCGGATTTCGGGGCAGTCCCCTGATATCATGTTCAGATTTTGCATATGCGAGTTTTTATCTAGGAGGGGGTTGTTCTTACATTCTGGGATCCGCCACCCATACGTGACCTGCATGATAACACTCGCCGAATACCTCCGGTTATGCATGTAGAAGTCCTTCGGGTTATCTAGGAGGTCAACAGCTAATTGTTTGGCCTCAAACAACTGGATAATCGAGTAGTCCTCTGCCATTTTGGGAGTAAGAACCTTTAGTTCATCAGCACTCTCCCCCCTTTATCACGAACAATCTTGGAATGTCCACATGCCTTATGAAAAACCGCCCTACTCCCTCTCCAAACCTTCCCATACGGCGCAAACGTAATTCTCTTGCCGCCCCTATCTCCATGATCAGCCATCAACTTGACTCTTCCCCTTACCTCTCCATCCCATACGAACAGAAAAAAAACCCCTACACTCACGTAGCCCTCTCAAAAGCCATCGGCATTGGCTGTCTCGAACTATAGGTCCCACTCCTCCTATCGAAGCACTCCTTAACCGCCTTCTTACTATTCAGCCAGATAAAATCCGTGGTTCCTGCTCTCGTGCGGAACAGCTCTCCATACCGCTCTCCCCAGGCCCGCAAAATCGGCGGGGTATTGTCTTCTTGCTGGAGAAAGGTATGGTTGATGATTGGCCATGCCGGGATTTTGGGTGGGAGGTTGTTGCGACGGGGGTCGCGAGTTAGGAGGATGTATGAGAGAAGTGAGATAGGGAGGATAGAAAGGGAGGAGAGGAGGAAGATGTGGGATGTGATATAGGAAGATCCTGCTTGCAAGGCCGTTTCGGCAACCATGATAAAAGTGGAGTGTGGAAGTTTCGTCATCTAACCAGAAGCTCAGTTCGAGTGGTTCAAGCATTGCTCTTTTATCCACGGCACGAGTCCATTACGTACGTCCTATTGGAGAACGAACGGGTTCTTGGAGAATGTGGGGAAGGTTGACCAGGATGTTCCGATCAGGTATAGTAGAGTTTGACTGGACATGTGGGGTGCAGGGTACGTACCTCTGGCTCAGGAAAGCGCCCAGTGATGTTGATAATGTGTATGTATAGTGTCAAGCTCCATAATGCTAATCCCCTCCGACGCATCCCACGACTGTAACTCGCAGAACCTTAAAGACCTACCTGAAACCAGATCGCTCGATGCTATCAATACACATCAGAAGCCCATTCATCCAGTCGGCGCTCATACACATCAATAAGAAAACCTAAATCCCAAAATCATTCAGATCCATCAATGCTACTAAACCCTGAAAATCCTTAGACCCAAGAGATCAGAATCCCCGTCACCGTCCCCTCTTGGCAACCCCCTCCAAGAATCCCAGCAAAAATGTCTTATCAACCGGACTCTTGCCCTCTCCTGCTCCACCACTTCCCTTCAGCGCTCCAACACCACCAAATTTCCCAGCACCCGTACATCCCGCACTCTCCTCCCCACTTCCTAGCCCATTCTTTAGGCCCCCTTCAACCGCACTCCCAGTCGTAGGCTGAGACGTAGGCGCAAGCGGAAGTTGCGTCTGCAGCGTGATCGAATTTGGCAAGCCCATTCCCTCGCCTAGACTACTGATCCTGCTCCTCGAATTGAGACCGGCGGGACTGCCTTGCAGACTTCCCTTTTCTGGGAGCGGGGAGACAGGGCTGATGACGCCTGACATTAGAGTCTTCGGACTCTTAAAGCCATCATTTTCGTTTGCGCTCTTTGGAGGCTGTGGAGACTTCGCGGGCGGAATCGGGGACTTAGATGGTGGAAGTGGGAATTTGGAGAGTGGGACGGGTGGCTTGGCGGGTTGTGGAGGCTTGGCGAAGAGATCCAGAAGCACTTTCTTCTGATCTCCAGGCAAGGTATCCCTCCTATCGAAGCCCGGCTGTGCTCCAGGCACAGTTGGAAATTGCGCAGGTGCCGGTGCCACCGTCCGACGAAATTGGTTCGCCAGCGCCGGTCCCAGAGACGGAGATGGAGCCGACGATTGTTGTTGCGGACGTTTCAAAATCTGTGGCTGGAACACCTTCGCCTGTGGTGTGTCACCTGCATTTCTATCCTTCATCGCTAAAGGATTGATATCTGGCTGTACAGTCGTTGGGCTTGTTTTCTTCGAACCCGGGGTATTCTCCCTTTGCAGGATATGCGTTGGAATCATGACTTTATCCTCGACTCCCGAGCCAGCGCCTCCGCCTCGTCGGCTAGCCGGAGATACATCGCGATGATCATGTCCATTGACTTCGCCAAGATGCGTGTTCTTCTTGACCGTTTCGAAATCGGGCGCATTCAATGGTCCACTCACTGTTGCAGACGTCAAACTTGGCTTCCTCGGCGCTTGACCAAATGCCTCTAGCAGATTAGGTTTATTCGACAGATCAGGTCTTGGAGGTCCAGCAGCTTGCGCGAGATATAACTTCGCATGGCCAGGCGTAGGATGTGCCGACAATTCTACGAGCTCTGCTCCAGGTTTCGATGGAGGTGGCGGCGGAGTAGGGGCGGGAATAGATGGCGAGCGGAAGAGATTGAGCAGCGTATCTTGATGGGCACTCCTGGGTTTTGGCTGCACGGGCTGAAAATTTGCGCTCGGAGGCGGTGACTTGAAGGGAGGTGGACTCGGCACATACGGATTCGCACTCGCGGCCTGCGGTGAAGGGAAGGATTCAAAACCTCGCTGGAGAGCCGGTGGCTGTTGCACCTTTGGCGTGGCTTGCGGACTCTGAGCGGTTTGTGAGTGCGGGTTTGCAGGCTGTGATGCAGGTTTCTCGTTTGCCTTGAAGGTATTCAGCAAACCTAAGGTATGCGCGGTAAGCTTTGGAGGCGGGAGTTTTGAGGCAGGCGGTATCGCAGAGCCATGAAGGTCAGGGAATCGCGGAGGTTGCGCAAATTGGGGGTCTCCAGTCCTGTGGTACGGGCGGGGTACTTCCTGGCTGAATGCTTGCTGGATGTTCGGAGTGTGGGTGGGGAAGACTGGATTCTGCACACGAGGGGGAGGTGGGATGAATCGTTGCGGGATCGGAACAGGCGGACCATTCGGAGAGGGCGAACCATGGGGGTATGCGGGGCCTCGAAAAGGTAATGTTTGCTGCGGCTGGAAAGGGAAGGATGAGGGCGGGGGCATATTGGCCAAATGCGGTGGGCGTGGGTGGTGATGCGGTGGACTCTGCGGTTGTGATGGCGGAGCTAATATTTGATCGAATGGCGTTCTCGGGGCAGGAGCATCGGAGGCTTTGTTTCCATGAAGCATTGCCAGGAGCGGATTTGGTTGCTGATCCACGACCGTTGCGGGCGCTTCCACCGGTGTTTGTAGCGGGAAGCCGGCATTCACATTCAACATCCTCTTCAACTCCTCCGCCGGATCTGCTATTTGGGGCATTGCTGGTTCGGTAGAAACCTCCGGCAGTGCATCACTTGACCGGTGGCCCCTTCCCAGTCTCGCCACAAGCTCCGCAAAGTTTGAATCAGCGGGCTCTATGCATGGAAGCGTGGCTTCATCAGCAGTCAATTCGCCAACACCCTCGTCCTGTTCTGTCTCCCAGACATCAGTCTCGCCTGCTGGAACGGGCGGTGCCGGATGTGCATTCACTGCAGCCTTCTGTCTGTCCAACTTCCGCTGCAGTCTAATCCAGTTCTTGAGGGGTTGGAGAAATGGCGCAACCATGTAGAACATGTTGTCTTTGAGCAAATCCTCGCCGTTTCCTTGCTGGGCTCTGTTGCGTTTCAGGGTCGGCAGATGGCCGAGTTTGTACCAAGAGATTTTCTGTTCCCATTAACATCTCCACACAACTCCAAGTTTCCTGGCATGACTTACCGAAATCTCCTTCCTTGTCCGCGGCTCAAAATGGGTATCCATAGGCACACCCCGAAACACGTACAACCGCATATGCTGTTCCCTCATGCTGACTTCAATATGCTTCATGTTCTCCTCTTCCCCCACCAGCCCGGCCTCGCGCAGCTCAAATCCCGTCTCTTCATACACCTCCCTTACCGCGCAATCCAAGTCCTTTTCATCCTTATTTATTTTCCCGCGCGGAAAACTCCATTTCGCGCCCTTCTTCCAGCCTTTCACCAGCACGGCCTGCGTCATATCCTCATTCAGCATAATCGCGCCGCGCACCGGCACTCGGGTCTTGTATGCTAGGAATTCCTGGTATGCTTGGGTATGGTGGTGCTCCGAGAAGGCTGAGAGGAGCGGGCAGTGTCGGAATATCAAGAGGCAGAATTTCTTGAGGTTCATGGAGGGGAGAGATGGGTCCAGTGGACGGATGAAGTCTTCGTAAAACCATTGCGCTTCTTCGATCTGAAAGCAGATGCGTTCGACCGACTGGAGTTCTTCGTTGGGGAGGTTTATGATGAAGCGGACGCAGAGGTCGTCCAACCCTGCGCGGAATCATGTTAGCGGCCGAAGTCTGCCTCCAGTGACGGTCGCGCAAAGCGCGCAGTGAGGGAGGTCGAGAGAGAAGGGGGCGTACAGTCAACTAGCCGCATCTTGGTTTCTGTCATGTTGGCCGGTGTCTCGCAGCATGCCGTGGGCACTGTGGAGCTCTGAAGGTCGAGACTGCTGGCCGCGTCGGCGAAAGCGAGCGTGGTTTGGTCTAGAAGGGGTCGATCAATATCAATATGCACAGCCACGTAAGCTAAGTAAAAGAACGAGAGCACGTGTATAAGGTATAGGGAATGGTATAGAGTAAGGTGTGGGTGGGTGTTTTGTGGAGGTTTCGGCAATGCCTAGGTGTGATGTTCACTGTGGCGCATGCAGAGAGGAAGGTGCACCTCAGGCAAAAGCTTGCTAAAACCCTGCACGCAGCGTTAGGGTGCCCAAAAAGCTGTTTACAGGCTGGAAAATTGGTCCTTAGACTGAGAGATTTTGACTTTCACTAGGTCTGTGCATATGAAGATCCAGGGTAAAGTCCTGAGTTGTGTTTTTCATATGCCCGACTGTCC
Source organism: Zopfia rhizophila CBS 207.26 (assembly GCA_010093925.1). Classification (NCBI taxonomy): domain Eukaryota; kingdom Fungi; phylum Ascomycota; class Dothideomycetes; family Zopfiaceae; genus Zopfia; species Zopfia rhizophila. Next base: position 788,442 of record ML994622.1, read on the forward strand.
CTTCCATGCCCGGTCTGTCGCTCTTTCCGTGGCGCGTGGCGTTCCTGCTGTGGCTGAGCTGTGCCAAGACCTGATGATATCACATCCAAACAATCTTGAATCAAGGCATGACGGGCCATTTCACCGCCAGACACACCTGCCCGTACTAATACACGCCCATGCGCCTCTCCTTCGTTTGCTTCTGTCGCTCCTTCACCACTCTTCTAATTCACTTGTTTGTCCGCAATCCCTGGAAAGCTATTCATAGCGGCGAGCCGCCCTGGTTTCAGAAATTCTGGTGAGAGAAAGCGCCGACCAACCACCGTGCTTTCATCGCTTCACGGCGACCAGAAAGCCGCAACGACAAAGAAAGTCGACAAAGCCTTGTTTACCGGCAAAGGAATAAAAGGCAACTTTTGCGCACTCTTCTGCCATCAGATTTCAATTCCCAATTCTACTCTCTGCACACTCCTATCAGCTCAACTACAATTGGAATAAGAATCCATGACGCAACTCGTAGCAAAGTATGCAGCGAAGAAGCTGCTGTCCAAGGAGATGGACAAGTACAAAAGTAAAGACGTTGCGGGTCAATATGTATGTTATCCCATCTCTCCTACTTCTAAAAATCCTTTATCAATTCGCTTCTTCCCAACCGTCTCATCCTCTCCCGGCCCACAATCCACATCGTCCAGAGCCGTGCCTACTGATTGATACACAGGACCCCTTCTACGAGCTCACCCCCCACCCCCGCAAGCCCGGCAAAATGAAAAAAGTCAAGAAGCAAATCCCGGCATACATCCCACCCCACGACGCCGAGATCCTCGCTCGCGCCAGAAAGAGGGCCTACATGTTGGACGTCTGCCTCTTCAATTTCATGGGCATCCGCTTCGGCTGGTCCTCCGTAATCGGAATCGTCCCCGCCGTCGGCGACGTACTAGACACCCTCCTCTCCATTATGCTCATCATGCGCATGAACAGGATCGAAGGAGGCCTAGGTTACGACAGGCTCACACATATGATTTTCAACATCGCCATCGATTTCATCATTGGCCTGGTACCATTTGTGGGAGATCTGGCCGATGCCAGCTTCAAGTGCAACTCCAAGAACGTGCGATTGCTTGAACAGCACTTGGACAAGAAGTACAAACCGAAGAGCGTCATTGATGCCGAGAAGGACATACCGCCAGCGAGCCGGCCCGGTCCAGCTACGGTTTATGAAGACTTCAGCGAAGAGGAGGAAGAGAGGAGGGGGCCATCTTATGATGACAGGCACAACGATGTCCGCGCTCCGAAGCGTGCGTACTCGGGAAGGAAGGAGAGGATACCTGATGAGGAGATGGGTCTGCCGAGACATGGTTCCCACAGGCATGGCGAGTCACACAAGTCCAGCCGCCATGGAACGAAGAACAGTCGTCGTCGTTGAGATGTGGGCAAGGTACTGTTTTCCTTTGTTTTTCTAATATCCTATTCCACCCGTACTCTTCTCTTTGCGAATGGATTCTACATGGCGTTTGATTGAACGGTCGGTGTAATGGATTTCAGCATCTTTAGGAGGCCGGGTTTGAGTCTTGATTTTGGCACCTCTTGTCAAATTCCCGCGAGCTCCGTTATGAAATTGGTGACGTATTAATATTTCAGTGATGTGAGCCCCGGCGTCCCGGCGGCGAACAGTCCTTGAACTTGTTAGAAAATCGTAATAACAATCAATATCACTTCCATCATACTGTGCCATTTTTTGTGATTTCTCTGATTTGCCGTAGTGTTCTGAAGCTTACCCGGCATGAGGGATGAAGTTCGTCCAACCGTTTCGTAGCTCTGAGCGAGGCGAACAATTCCGCGAGAACGTAGACTCTAGCGAACGGATATAAGGCAATGATGACTGTAGCCATTATCATGTAAAACGTCTAGGTGAGACCTCCGATGGTGGACCCGACTGCGGACCCGACTGCGGACCCGACTGCATTCGGAATGCGCGCCCAGCTTAAATGGCTTGGCATCTTGTCCAGCCATTTCCTACAAAGGGTGCGGCGCGATGCATAACGTTTTTACGAGCGCACGGCCCCTAGGACCTCCCCTCCTTACTAAGCGAAGTTTCAGCCAATGGGAGAGCCTCGCTCTCAGGTCTTGGCACCCCATCAAATGAAGTTAATCTCGAGTTTCTGCAACCTCTCTAACAACATGTCAGCACAACGCTCCCAGGGCAGAGCTGCAGGCGCTGCAGACGTCTCCTAACAGGAGCAAGCCTCCATAATTACCCTCAGGAAAATTAGCGGACGAAAATTCGGCGAAATAGCAGATGATCTAGGGGTCCCTAAGTCGACTGTAAGCACTGTTTACTATTGAGCTCAAAACCGAGCTAGCGGCGATGATATTCACGCGATGTTGGCCTCAATACCCCCTCAATCTAACCGTCCTGGCAAGAAACCAAAGGTGGAGAACGGCAGCGAGCTATCCGGTTGAATGCGGAAGGCGATAATTGACAAAGGGGACCAGAAAATAGTGGCTATAGTTCACCCAGTTCTTCAAGAAGTTAGCATCAACAAATTTAACTGGAGGCAGGTTGAAAATGTCGTAAAGGAGCACCGAGATCCTGAACATGACTACGCAATTATTCGAAAAGTACGGCCTAAAAAGAGCAAGCTAGATGAGGAGGATAAGAAGCAGCAAGTTAACTACTTACAGTGGTTAATAGATAAGTACAACTTACATTTCCCTAAGCTTATATTCGTCTGTTATGACGAGACTTCAAAGCCTTTTAGAGGCATTAATAACTATGGAGGCAAGCAGAAGATCTCTGCGCCTTAAGGTTGTAATATTGATTTAAATAACTTTACTGTACACGTTAATTCTTCTTGGTTCTCTTTTATAATTTATGCTGCTGCATCCTCTTATGTTACCTGCTCATACAAAAGGCCCTGTATTACCTGAGTAGCTGTATCTAAGGATGAGAAAGAAAGATTACTTAAAAACTAAGGTTATAGCCGTCAATAAAGAAGACTGGTTAAACTGTGAGTGGTAGTAAAAACAGGCTCTTATTCCTAGCACGCCTAAGTACAAACAATTGGAGGAGATCAACAACAAAATTGAAGCTGAGAACGCCGAATATCGTCGTAAACATGCAGGCTGCGGCAGGAAGGGTCTACATAATAGGAAATCACCAAAGCAGGTCTTTAAGCACGAGATTTTTATATACACTGAAGGTAAAGGTATGAACGCGATCTGGTACGCTGAAAATATATTGAAGAAACATGTATTTCCGTACTATAAGGCGATCAGGGAAGAGAATCAAGGATCATGAATCTACCTTATAGAGGATAACGTTCATCTCCACCAGGCTGCTCGCCGTTACCTCCGCTATGCAATTCGTGAGAAGGAAATTGAGTTTGCTTCTTACCCGCCCTAGTCACCAGATTTACACCCAATTGAGCGCTGTTTTGGCAGGTTGGAAGGATTTATTAATAGCTACACTGTAACGTCTTCTTCACAAACGGCAAAGAAAAAGGCAGAGAGGTGGGTGGAGTCAGTTTGGTAGAAAGATCCTACAATGGAGTCGTACATGGCCAAACATCTCTACCCTGACTACTTTGTACGGGTGGTAAAGCTCTGTATTGAACACCAAGGCAATAACAATTTCCGCGCATAGAATGAGCAACAAAATCCTGATTATTTGCGCCTATTTTCGATGATTTTTGGTTGTTTTTGATGTGAGCCCATTTTGATGAGGTTGCCAAGAACAAGCTCGTATAGCTCGTAAAAACGTTATGCAACGCGCCGCACCTTTTGTATTATCTTTCGTTTCTCTAGAGTGTTTCTTACTGCGACTTTTCGTGTTGGCGTTTGGAGGCGGCGGAAGTCGAAGAAAATCGGTCTGAGGCGACATCAGCGGGCAAGAAATCATGAGATGGAGAACCCTTAACCCATTCTTCAAATCTTATTTTCAGCCACCGCAAGTATGTAGAACGCTGGCACCGCAACCATAGCCGGCCCGCTGCCTCTCCACATCCGCATTTCAACAAACGATGGGGAACGGAACGTCCATGCCGCAAGGTGTATGCCGCCGTAGATAATGTTCATAATTGCGTACATCTCATAAACCGTACGAGGTTTCGTCACTTGATTTATCATTCATGTCGAGAGCTATGCCGTCAATGATGAGGTGGCTCCGATTTGGCACGACATACGGCCTTGGTAGCCGGATCAAAGTTTCGACCTAATATTGTATGTGCTCTTCATCAGTACCAGCCCCGTCATCCATTTCGACGTAGGATGTGGCTTTGGAAAGATACGCGAAATAGATTCCTCTAGCCTTTAGGTATGTAAGCCCTCTGTTAGCTCTAGTGAGTTGTTCACTAACTAGTAGGCTTTCAACGGGAGACTGAGGCTTAGTTGTAGTCTCGAAATAGTTCTTTTTCTCACCCAAGGCGGATAAGAATAATCAGAAATATTTAGGCGTGGATGAATTGACTTTCGGCGTATTATAGGCACCGTGAAATTCGGAGAGCGTGATTGTTGATGTCTGGGCGCATCGCCGTTTGTTGCCATAATGGAAATTTCGGGGTGCCTAGAAGGGCCTGTTAGGCTGAGATCAAATTGTGGAACTAGAGTGGAGCATGAAAGAAACCGAACCGGGAGAGTGGAATCCGAGTTTACAGCCTGCTTTCAGCCCCAGAAGGGCACCCCAGGATGCGCCCCGGACTTCAACCTGTACCCCATCTTATATTACAGACGAACCTGGAATACTCCTGTCTGGGTACGTACTTCTAGCTCTCAAGCTTCCTGTAGTCATAACCACGCCAAGTACGGGGCGGGAGGAAGGGTGTTGGATGTGATGCAGTTTGAGGTGTCCCGCCAGAGTTAGAATACGGGAGCATATGCTTGCCTCTTCGAATACGCACAAAGTCGGTCGGCAGCCAGGTAAGTAAAAGCGTTGAAACAGTAATATCCGTCACCATTGAGAATGGCTGTGATTATAGACGACAGAGGAATCAGTCTCACCGGTTCATTGTCCAGAGCGAAAAGTGCTGCTGAATCATCATTCTCTCATCTCAGCGCAAAACCGGGCTTCCGCCATCGTATGGCTTCTCAATCTAGAGCAAATACATTGCGAACGCACACAACACATGTGTCAACACGTACAACCCCAGCAGTGTCAAAAGGCTGCCGTTGTGCTAACCTCGCAATGCACTGGACAAAGAACTAACCAGCCCGGATACAAACGAGAACCTTGGCTACATAATCCACTTTGCTCCCGTCAGTGGTGATTTCCGGGGATTCATTGGGAAGGAGACCGAGGGAGGCAAACATTTTGATCCCGGCTGGCGTGAAAGTGAGGCCACTGCGGGAGGAGAAGTTAGAGGAGTCAACAGCAAATCCGCCCGAGAGAGCAAAAAAGGCTTGCTACAGATTATAACCTGGGTCGTCGTTCTTCGGCTGTTTTGCTATGGAAGATGTGATTTTAGGAGAGCAATAATCTCGTAGGCTAGAGGTCCTTGGCGGTAGATCATGTCTCGACGTTGGTCGAGACGATGGGGACCGTGGATCCAGAGCATGTTGATTGGGCTGATAAGTAGTGGAGGTTGTGGCTGCTGACTGATCTTCAAAAAATTGTATCCAAATTATACTCTGAAGAGGCTTTCAAATGGGAATCGTCCGCGACAGCGCATGCATTGCATTCCTCTTTCTCATCGCTTCTTTTGTTACCCACAAGCTCTTCATTAAATGCAGTGTCCCCCATTTCGTTGATTTCCTTCCTCAATTGCTTGCTAGCCCACCACTTCTCACAAGCAAAAGAGTACCATCTCGGGCACAAACACAGCAATTATCATTCAGGAAAGTCGATATCTCATTCGATGCCACTCCAAACATCCATAATGGACATTTGGGTGATATGTCGTCCATGCGCAAAGGGATAGGGTAGTGAGACACGAGATGAGGAGATCGAAGGTTCCATGAACTTGGGGTGTTCCGACCCAGCCTACAGTCGCAGAGCTCGAATGATTGGAAGGCTGGGTATTATTCTGGATAGGTGGCGCTGAGGCTCGGAAACAAATGTATAATGAAAAAAAAAGGAACCTTGACATGATAATGGGTGGGAATTCGAAGGCCAGCCAGGTTCGTCGGCGAGAATCTACGGATAATTATATACTTCAATCGTTTCGTCGCAGATGCAGGGATGGATATCTGAAAAGCACCATGCTATATAGAGGGCCACAGCTTTGGCAAGTGTATCGCCAAATAGATGAAGTCGGCGCTTAGAGGGAGAGACAGGTCTCAGCTGAGACATGTGCCGCCGCTTCCGCATCATCGATATCGATACGGGATAGCCCTTTCTGATTTGAGGACTTTTGAGTCCGGCTGAAATACTGGTTTTGATTATACTTCCCATATTTATCGAAGACTTTTGAACTGCTTTGATGGCCTCGTGCAGAAGTTGCCGGTAGGTTGACTTTGCGTGTATTAGTACGACCGTAGGTTAACCGGAAAGATTTCTGGATGCCGCTGCCTGTGGAATCGACCTTGTACACCCGTAACACAGGCCGTGGCTACGCTCGGCCGAGAGATTTTCCAATCCATCCTGCTGATCTCCGCCCCAGCCATGAATTCCAAACCTCCCGTCAGACACTGGCATACTGCAGAGCTTGCAGCGCGATTCCGAGGCAGAGCCTTGGCTTGGTTCAAGCCTGCTGGTAGTGCGAACAACGTTAGAAACGATACTCGGGAAGTTCTCCTCCACGGACTCGAAATACTGCTCCATGAGATTGTCGATGGTCGTATTCTTCGAGCTCATGGAAGGCTGCTGGGTATTTGAAGAGGAATCGTTGAATAGTGGTAATAAAGTTGGTTCGCTGAGCTCTGCATAGGCTACGAGTTCCTTCTTGAGCACGTCTCGAAGCGGATAGTTGAAAGTGACACCGAAAGGAGATGCACCGTCTGCAATCTGCCAAGGTAGAGAGAATCCTCGCCCTTTTGCAGTTTCGGCAAGCGTCTTCTCTGCGAGTCTGGTTGTGCTGTCGCCCCACAGAACTCCCTCGCATCCGGTAAGCTTTGCATATTGGACAATGAGTCTAGTCCTGAGAGTTGAGATGACATCCGCACGCGCTGTAGCTGAGGTGAGCGATTTCATTAACGCTGAGAGCTGCTCTGTGGCAGTCCTGTCTGCTTCGGGCTCTAGATCCATTTCTGATACCAAACCCAAAAGCGACTTATGCTCAGGAGATTGAATGCTGAATACATCGTGCAGGGGGGCCGACGCATATTTATGATCAGGGTAGCGTTCCTGACATTGGGATAGAAGATTTTCCCTTTGAGCTAAACACTCTACGCTCGAAGTATCAACGAATAGTACAATTAGTACGTAGCCAGTACGACCTGTCTTCGCTTTTTGGTTTTTGAGATGATGATCCAGGACGTGAAGAAGAATGACCGATGAAACACCAAAGGAAATGGGCAGAAGAATTTTTCGCTGCTGATCTGGAGCAGAATTACGGACCCGGAATGTTTCCATCCGCTTGATCACCTTGGTATGAACATATTTGGTAAAGCACTTCCTATGCAAAATTTAGTGGATTGATCCGAAATATTCGCATGAGCACACTGACCGGCAAAGAGGCTCCGTGCGGACCACGAGAGCCGCCGCGTTCTCCTTGCAACGCATGCAAGGCTGATCTGTCATATTGGAATGCTGCTGTAGGTGTTTGCCTGGCATATTGGGATATGTGGCGAGGTTGTGCGGAGTGAATGGGTTGAAACAACAGCGCCTCGATTGGGAAAGGGCGCTCGGACCATCTTCGGTCAAGGCGGAATTTTGGGGAGACTTGACGACGCAGAGAGCAAACCGACAACATTCACCCACCGCGACCATACTGCGCTCTCCCCATCGCTATCGCGCATGTGAAGCTCAACCTTCCCGAATTTCCCGTACTGACCCTCTCCCGACCGTCGCTCTCCTTGTTCTCTGTAGCCAGCTCCGCCAGCTGGCCTTACGGACACCATGAAGCCATGGCTGCGGAACGCGGCGTTGCTGCTTCTCTCCACCGTAGCAGCTGTCTCTGCTGTTGATGTCACTCTGGTAGGTATCGGGCTCTCAGATTGCTTGTGCTGTGACCTAATAATCTCTACAGACACAGAAGGAAGCTCAGAAATGCTCGGGCATGTACAGCAAGAAGTCCTGGGGCGGAAAGGTCGAGCCATTTATACTGGTCAAGTTTATCAAAACAAATGAGAACAAGGAGGACGTAGATCCTACAGTTGGCGTAGTAATATGGGAATGGAAAGATGGACATCTGCTAGGAAAGCCATCCGACCCACCCACGGATGAGGTATATCCTGAAGCTCTCCTGCGCTGGACCAGGCTGACAAGTATCACAGCTCCAATACATCTGCAACGATAAGACAATCAACGCTAATCTCTGCAATGAAACCCACAAGGGCGAATGGATCCTCGCCGACGACGCCGACAACCTCTCCAAGAACTACATCCGCACCGCCGCAGTCCACCTCAAGCAACCCCAGCCCATCAATTATCCCGTAGCTTCGACTGGCCCAGCAAAGAGCACACTGCGAACAGGATACTATTGTGTTGCGGCGGCGTCGGATACTAAAGACCTGGAATACACAGCGATTGTGACATTTAGGAATGCATATGGGGAACTTCCGGCAGCCCAAATTGCCAAGCTCCCCTTTTACGGCGGAATCACAATTGTGTATGCTGTCATTGGCATATTCTGGGCCTTCCTGTACGTCCAGAACCGACACGATATCCTGGCAGTCCAAAACTATATCACTGCCATCATTGTTTTTCTGGTAGTCGAAATGTTGATGACGTGGGGATTCTACGACTATCAGAATCGGCACGGGAATAACTTGGGAGCCAAAGTTCTCATGATCATTGTCGCTATCTTGAACGCCTTCCGAAACTCATTTTCTTTCTTCCTACTTTTGATCGTTTGCATGGGCTATGGTGTGGTCAAGCCGACGCTTGGCAAGACTATGACCATTGTTCGATGGCTTGCTGTTGCGCATTTCGTGTTCGGCGTCATCTACGCTATAGCGTCCCTAACCATCCGACCTGATGACGCAGGCCCCCTCGTTCTCCTGGTCATCCTCCCCCTCTCTGCAACGCTCACTGCGTTTTACATCTGGACGCTGAACTCCCTGAATCTGACGATGAAAGACTTGACCGAAAGGAAACAGCACGTCAAGGCTGACATGTACAAGAAGCTCTGGTGGTGCATTCTGACCAGCATCATCGTCATCTTTGGGTTCTTCTTCATCAACTCCTTTACGTTTGCCGGAGCACACGACCCAGATTTCGCGCCTACGCACTGGCAGACGAGGTGGTTTGTGCTGGATGGATGGCTGAATCTTGTATATTTGGCAGATGTGTGCTTCATTGCTTACATGTGGAGGCCAACAGCCAACAACAGGAGGTTCGCCATGAGCGATGAAGTAAGTTATCTCTCTCTAATCCAATCTAGCTTACCGGACTAACATGACTGGTAGATTGCGCAAGATGATGAAGGATTCGAAATTGCTTCTCTTCGAGACTCGTTCGATGATGAAGAGGGTCCCTCAAGCAACCCACCTGCTTACGACCCCGCACCACGACATCGCAGTCCCAGTCAGGGCTTCAACCGCGATGTCTCACCACTTCCGGCGCCTAAGCCTCAGAAACCCGTGGTACCGCCACGGGAGAGCTTGGATGGCGATACTATCTTTGCGGTCGGTGAGGACGACAAGTGGAGCGATGATGAGGTTGAACCCGCCAGCCCGACCGATGGCGATGAGAGGGCGAGGTTGACGCGAAAGAACGATTAGAGTGGAGGCTAGTCTAGCTGAAGGGAGTGGTGAAAAGGAAACATCGGGTTGTATAGGTATAAGGTTTTGGAAGCTGAGCAAGTCAGCCGATGGCGTTGAATCTGTCAGGTGGCATCTGTACTGTATGGGCAAACAACGTCTGGGTATCTTATCTCATTTCATCCAGTTTGAGCATTTGCGGCGTTCATGTAGGTGGATGTCTCATCCAATGATTCCTTTTACCTTATCTCCTTTTCACATACCAGCTCAAAATGATCACAATTTGAGCGTGATTGAGGGGGGCAAGCCCATCGTGCCTTCCGCTCCTGAGAATTACGTAAGGACGCGTGCCTGCTCTATTGGCGTCCCGCGTCGTTTTCACTCGCGCCCTTCCAAATATCCTCCATTCACCATCACCTATCATCTTTCTTCCGCCTACCTCTCCCCGCGACAGTGTGCACACCTTCCGTACTTTGTAAACGCCTCCACCTGCCATCCCACCCAAACCCATCCAATTTCCCGAGTTCCAATCTACCATGCCCCTTCAAGTCCGTGTCTTCTCCGACCTCGCCATGGGTGCCTAGGGTTTCCGATTCCCCGAACCTGATCACGATTACGACATTGTCGACGAGCTTACCAAGGATGCCGGCCTTGCTCACGAGGACACAAACAAGCGTCTCTGGCGCCTCAGTCCGAAGACCCCAAAAAATGCGACAAAATTCTCAACGACGGTGGTCTTGTTAAGCTCGTCAAAGATTTACGAGGGTATGCCGAGGAACTACACACTCAAAGATCTCGATACCTAGAAGATGGAAGGCGACCTGGTTGACTCTTAACGCTACTATCTCATGGGCTTCGCAGTGCTTGCCATCGATTCTAGCTGGGCGATCCCGAGGCGCTTCCGTGGGTGACTCAGAGCCAACTATGTGGATATGGGCTTGAACAAGGAGAAGGAAGGGCAGGCTAAGAAAGCTTTGGAAGAGTTCGAGGACGGCAAGCCCTATGAGACCAGAACCTTAGATTGCTGGAGATGATGGAGGAGGTCCGGAAGATGACCCCGGGTAGGTGGCACAACAGCTCCTGAACGGTTGATGCTGACAACTGGAATAGATGCGGTAGCTGCACGCGGCGGTATCAATGTGTTCAACGGTATCAGCATCCGATCTCGTGACATGATGCTCCGCGACAACAAGATCGCTGAGAAGTTGGGAGCCATGAAAGAGAAGGGAGTCGATATCTTCCACATCTTCAGCCATCCCGACGGTATGGACGTCTAAATGACCAACGATGTCGATGCTGCTGCCGGCAAGCCTAGCGAACGTGCTCCCACCAGCGGAGCTAGTGCCAACACTGGCATACCGAAGAGGAAGAAATCAAGGAGTTCTACTTCTTGTGATGAAGTCTATGTTCGGTCTCATCTGAACTGACCACTAGTCTCGCTAGCTGTGGCATGCCAGGTCGCATCGTATATGCTTTGCAAATATGTCAATGGCTGGCATGGCAGGTGCCGATGATGGCATCACAGATTGACGATATTTCCTTCAATGTTTTATTTACGAATATGTTATGCTCTGCTCGAAATGGGGACATTAGAGGCTCTCGTTGGGTGGGAAATTGTCTTCCAAAAATTGCGATCTCAGGTTCTGGAGCATGCAACTAGACTACACAGATTCCAATCAATGAATGAATAGCTTACCCTTCCAGGGTATGGCGTTGGATGAAGCCCAAAATTTATCTCACTGTCCCGCCGGAAGTACATCTCTAGCCGAATCTAAAATCCTTCTCTCTCGATACTTAGATTCAGCCCCATGAAACTTTCCGTAGCAATGATTATAGCTAGAGTGGAGCGAATGTAAGGGTGCTAGAGGTGTTATAGTTTGTATTATCAGGCCGGAGCTCTGAGTATGGAGTAAATTCCCAACTTCGCGGAAGCATGCTGACTCAAGCGACATGTCGTACAGCCGCTGTCTGCTGTCTGTCATGATGGCTCAACGGAGCTTCGAGGAGCTCGTCTTAATTTGATGTGCTGTAGATAGACTATTGAATTAATTTCTCGTCCGGGGTTTGCGGGCCTCTGGGTAGGATAGGCTGAAACATCCACGTCGACAAAGGCCCGAACCGACCAAACATGGACATGGTCCTGCTGGTGTGTCGAATCATCAAATCATTTTGCACGCGCTAGAGGTCTGGGTAGGTTGGGAGAAGGTAACCTGCACCCCCATAAGAATTATTTGGCACCCCCATAAGCAAAGCCAAGCTGCTGAATCCGGATTTGGCTGTTAGCGCTTGCACAATTTTTTTAGTCTGTATTTTACATTCAAATTACAGTTATCAATTTGGCTGCAAAGGGTATCAGAGCACGTTGCCAAGAAGTGAATAGAATTGTATTTATCCTTGATACAGTGTAGAGTAGCCAGCCCACGCAGAAGCACGACTGTGTACAGGAAATCTGGAGTGCTGATCGCCCTGATATGCTTGATTGTCTGAGGTTATGTAGGATCCTTGTCGGAGGCCTTGCTCTGGCGTAGGTGTAGGTACTTGAGGCACCTGAGGCACCTGAGGCACCCGAGGCACCTGAGGCACCTGAGGCATCTGAGGCATCTGAGGCATCTGAGGCATCTGATGCATCTGAGGCCCTGCAAAAGTAGGAGGCAGGTGCTGAGGCGTAGGAATCCAATTAAGAATCAGCTGGAGGCCTCCTGGGGCCTGAGCAATAGCACCTGCTGGCTGCGAGCTGGATATAGCTGTTGAATTTGGGTGTGCAACGTAAGGGCCTAGCACAGAGGCCTCCAACGGCTGGCGCCAGTGTGTAGGGAGGTAAGGAGAAGCCGTAGCAGAAGGATAATTGTTATCCACGCGCTCAGCCATTGTAGGATCTCTTCGTGAGCCTTTTACGCCAGCACCCTTTTTGTGGCTATTATTTTGTGTAAGAGGTCGTCGAATTACGCGCGGCTCAAGCACTCGAGGTGCCCGTAAAGGCTCTGGAGCCTCATCTCGGCTGACCCACCAATGCTGGTGGAAATCTGATGGCTGAAGCTCGCCAGAGCTCTCCTCTAGCTTCATCATCTTGTGATAGCAGGGCAGGCTAAGAGTAGTAGTGTAATAGCCCTTATAGTGAGGTGGCTTATGCCTAGGATCCTTCTGCTTCTTCCTAAGGTGCTCGCGGGCGTTAGATAGCTCTCTAGCAGCCTGAGCTAGAGCATAGCGGGTTATTCAGCCAGCAACCACGCTAAAAAGAGGTAATTGGCAATTAAATCGTACTTTTTGATTCTGTAAGGCGTTGAGCTGTAGAGTGTAGTTAACATACTCTTTATAGAAACTATTAAGACATTAGAAAAGAGTTAGTATATTAGATTAAGAGCCGCGAAGCTGGGCCTTGATAATTTAATAAACGCCCTCAGCTTTTAAGGTAGCAGTAAGGCTAAAGTGCGTAATCTGGTTTGTGTAGCAGGAGATTAACTTCTTAGCATATTTTTTAAGCTAATAGGTATACAGATAGCTAGCAAGCTGAGGGCAGGATTACTTAATTCTCTAATAGTTAATTTTATAGTTATTAATAGTCTCTAAATTTAGTAAGGTGTAATAGAGCTCCATAAGGTGCTTAGTAGCTTCTAAGTTAATCCATTAATTACCCTTATGTTACTGTAAGTACTAACCCTTTAATACCCCTTAAATATATACTAGAACGTCCTTATTCATATGCTACCTATAAAGTAGTATATCTAGGCTATTAAAAACGCTTTTTAATGCGTTTATATAGGCTCTATTATTATTAGTTACAAATAGGTATATATATACGCTATAGGCTTTAAGGTGCTTATAAAAATATTATAGAACTTATTAAAAAACTACCTTATCCCTATTTTACATAAGGTATATACCTAAGTAAATTGTTTAATTTCTACTATTTAAGCCAACCAAATTAAGTAATAATAGTCTATATTTATTTGTTTTAAAGGTATAATTAAAAAGGAGAACGTCTAGCGACCTAAGGAACTACTATAAATAGAAAAAGCTAATAAATAAAAGAAATTAAAGATAGTTATTAGTATTAGATTTAATTTTAAGATATAAAGAATCTATAAGCTTTTATGTATTACGTAATAGCTAAACCTAACTAGAGAATAGCTAAGCCTAAATAAGTAGATAATAATAATTAGTAAAGTATTTTATATACTTATAAAAATAATCCTTATACTTTATTTTTTTTATTAATATCTTTATTTTACTTTTTAGCCCTAGCTTGCGTTTCTAAAATAACCAGTATTTATTAATTATATTCTATTTAGTTATAATAGTATTTAGAAAGTTTTTTTAAAGCAGTAAGAGACACTCTTTCGCGCCTTTAATAATTAGAAAATAAAGATTAATAGTAGCCTTTAGTGCTTTAGTTTACTACTTAAAGCGGAATACTATAATAAAATAAGAATTCTTTATAAAGGCATAATTATATATGATAGAGTCTTTATTTAGAATATAAAAAATTCTCTACTAGCTATTCTCTAGATTCTTATAATCTAAAGTAATAATTTAGAACTTTATAAGGTACTAGTATCTAAAGCTTATTAAGCCTTATTAATAATAATTACTTTACTTTTCTATAGGTTTATTATGGTTATAAACTATTAATAATTTTTACCTACTATTTTTCTCTTACTTTTATTTATAATACTAAACGCTGTTTGCTTTTTTATAAGCTTATATAACTTCTTCTACTTCTTTAAAAAAGTTATATATAAGTTCTAAAGATAGTAAATAATTATAGTTAAGCTTTAGGGTATTATCTTAGAGCTTATTAAGATTAAGGTCTCCATAATTAGTAAGTAGCTGCTAGGTTTAATTCTAATAAATAACTTAAACTAGTTACGTTATTAATTAAGTTACTAGTTAAGTTACTAGCTAAGCTACTAGCTAAGTTATAAGCTTAGTAATTAACTAAAGCACTTTATTAACACTAGAAACTAAAAGTAATAAGAATTATAAGGATTTTAAAAATCTTATAGAAGCCTAGAAACCAATGCTTATGTCTAAAGCAGGTAAGATAAAATAGTTATTAAAAACCTCTATATCTAAATCAATACTAATAAGTAATTATTTAATTAATAATATTTTAATAATAGGTTTTCTCATATAAAAAAAGAGCTTTAAGATAAAGAGAATTAATTAATTACCTAAAATATATTAAATATAAGATATAAATAATACTAGTATAAAATTCTCTATTAGATCTATAAATATCTAAGAGCTTACTTAACTAAATAATTTTATAAAATACAGCTTAGTAATTAACTAATTTAAATATAAAATATAGACTAAAAAAATTATATAAGTGTTAATAGCTAAATCTAAATTTAGTAGCTTAACTTTACTTATAAAAGTACTAAATAATTCTTATAAGGGTATAAATTACCTTTTTTTATATTATATAAAACTAGTCTCTTAGCGTGGGTACCACCTAGCTAGTAATACTCTAAAAATAAAATAATATATTATATAACTTTAATAGCTAGTTAATTATAGCTAATTCCTTATAAGTTACTAATATAAAGTAGAAAAACCCCTTATTAGGAGGTCTATATAGTAAAAACAAATTAAAGTATAAAATTAGAAACTAATTTTACTTATAACTATATAAGGTAGAGCATCCTATAGAGACTATAGCAATAATATAAAAATTATAAAAAGAAATTAATACCTTATATAAGTGCTTTACTATGTTATTATTAAGGGATTTAGTTTTAATAGAATATAGATAATAGAGCGCAGATTAGCCAGCGCATTCTACTAAAAAACTAAAGTAAAAAAATAAGATATAGAATAACTAGAGCTAAGATAATAGTATAAGTACCATTCACCAAAAGTACCTTATTCTAATTAGGATAAGAGATAAAGAGAGAGCTTTATTTATATCTTATAATTTATACTAATATTAATATTAATATTAAGCTATTAGCTATAAGCTTCTAGACACTAGCTATCTGCTTATTTTATTATAATATTATAACTATAGTAAACACGTCCTGTAAAGTAGAGTATTCTATAATTATAAAAATAAAACTAATACCTTATATAAGTAACTAGCTATATTATTATTAAGAAATTTAATTTAAGCATAACACAAATAACAGAGCGGATTAGTAAGTAGAGTATAAAGTAAAATAATTAAAGCTAAAACAATAGTATAAGATCTATATAATATATCTTTAATTAAGTTATATATAAGATAGTGTGTTGTAAATATACTAATACCTTATTAATCTTAAAGAAAATAAAAGAATAAGTTATTTAGTTACACAGGAAAATACTAACCGCGTAATAGGTAAAGGGTATTTCTTTTTTAACTATAAATATAACTTCAGGTAAGAAGAGCGTAAAAGTTAAGAAAAGAATAAAATAGTTAATATATTATAAATAGAAGTCTAGAAGTGCATTATTTAGTAGGGTTTAGTATATATAAAGGCTAAAATTACTAGCATATATAGAAAGAAAATAATAAAGATAATAGAGTAATAAAAAAAGAATTAAATACTATAATAAAGTAATCTAACTCTTCTAAAAGGCAACTAGATTTAAGAAAAATGCCTTATAAAAAATAATTAAGTAAATATAATTAGCACAAACCAGAGACAAGTAAAAGAAAAAAAAAGAATAAAAAAAAAAAATTAAAAAAAAATTAATAGTAAAGGGAAGGTCTTTTATAAATAAATATTAAAAAAATTATCTATTTAAGTATAGCGTAAAAACTATAAGTAAAATCTAAATTATCTAAATAAAGTATATTTATTTCCTAATATAAGCTTACCACCTTATTATTTACTAAAATTAAATTTAGTTATAACTTTTATTTAAACTAAAATTAGAAAAAGTATATATAGTTTTTACTAATTACTTAAAAGTAACTTATTTATAAAAAAGCTTAGTAATTTATTAAAAAAAAAGCATAATGCCTTAAATGTAGCTTAAAAGATTTCTAAGTATAATTTAAAAAAAAATATAAGCCTAATAAGCTAGGTAAGTAAATAAATAATAAAAAATACTAAACTTTAGTATTAGTAATAACATTTATATAGCACAAAATAAAATAAAATATAAACTAGTTAACTAATAAACTAAACTATTAAATAAAAGGTTTTTTTATTATTATTACTATAAAAAAGTACTTTTATGTTCTAGACTTACTTAGTTATATAAATATAAGCAACATTTTTTATACTAATTAATTATATAAAACTATTAATAACTTATTACTAAGTTAAATAAAGCTACTTAAAAAACTAATTATTATAAATAGTTAACTTAAGTATATTATTACTAATATTTTTAATAGCAAGCTTATATAAAGTAAGCTAAAATACTATATTATATTATAAGAATATAACTTTAATAATTATTAGTATAATACTTAAAACTTTATAAGTACTTTATATAAACTATATAACTTTTATAAAGCTTATTTAAAAAAAGTAAAATTATTATAGTAATTAAAGTAATAGCTACGTGTTTAAAAAGTAAAAAAAAAAATTTTTTTTTTAACTATACTAAATAATAATTTAGCTAAGTATAAAGCTCTTTTTTTAAAAAAAAAATTAATAAAAAAAAGTATAAAAAATAGGTATATATAAAAGTTAATAATAGTTTTTTTTATAGAAAAAAGTAATATAATAGCTAGCTTACTTAAAGTATACTTAAGTTACATAATTATTTACTTATTTAAGCCTAGTATTTTAGTACTAATTTATATAAATACTTTAGTTTTATGTATTTTTATTAACTTTATTTTAAAGTACTTAACTTTAGCTATTTTAACTATTAACTTAAACGTTAATTTTAAGAATATACTAGTTATAACAGTTTTTAGAATGTAAAAGCTAATACCTATTATAACATAATTATTTTTAAGTATTTAAATTAAATAAAAGTAGTAAACTAGTATAAAAAATGTTACTATACTATTTTATACTAAAGTAAAAAAAAATATTAAGTAAAAAAGGTTTATTTATTAGTATATATATTTTATTTTAATATATAGTAAAATAAAACTATTACTAACTTAAAAATAAAAATAATTTATAACTATATAATTATTAATTTATTATAAAATTTAAAGTAATAAAATAATTTATATTAAAAATTTATTTACTTTAATTATATAGTTTTTAAAGTATATAAAATAGTTTAATATACTTTAAGTAACATAAAAATATATTTATTATTAAAGGAATTATAATAATAGTAATTAAAGTAAATTTTTTAAAACTAATTTTAAGATTTTTAAAATGTTTTTTAAGTTTTTTATTATATAAAACTTTTTTTGTACTAGTTTTTTAATATTATATTTAATATTATATTAATTCTTTTTATAAGTTTACATTTATACTATTTTTAGTTTAATAATAATTTTTTAATAAAGTTATTTAAAAAACTATATATTAACTTTATTTAAATTAAGTTAAATATAACTATTTTTATTTACTAATTAAAGTTTTTATAATAAGCTGTTTTTATGTATATAGTTATACTTTTTATTTTTAAATAAAAATTAAAGCTTATTTTTCTATTTAATAAAACTTTTATATATATAAGCTTTTATATTATTACTTAAAATCAACTTTTTTTTATATAAAATTAAAGGTTGCAGTATTAAAAAGTTTTAAAATAATTTAAAATTTTTTATTAATAAAAACTTATTTAGTTTATTATAAAATGCATACTAAGTACTTAATTTTTAAACTATTTAAAAAAGTGTATGAAAAATATAATACTATAAATTAAAAACTATATAAAAGTGTTAAAATTTTACTATTATAATACTAATCATAAAATAGTTTATATAAATATAATATTATAGTAATAATACAAGTTAAACATTAAATACTTAAAAAAAAGTATTAGTTAATTACTAAGTATAGTACTAAGTCATAATTTAAAATATTATAAGTAAAAATATATAAAGTAAAAACTTATATACTAATAAATAGCTAAGATATAAACATATAATATAAAAAACAGTTTATAAACAAAACTTTTTTAAAAATCTTTTATAAAGTATTATAAATAGTTACTATAATAATACCTTTTTTTTAATTTAAATCTTTACAAAAAGTGTTTATATTTAACTTTTAAAATTAGTTTAATTTAAATTTTAAAAGTAAAATTCTTTTATAATAGCTATATTTTAAAAATTACTTATAAGTTTTTATATTAAGTTGTTGTAACTAGTTAATTTAAGTAAATATTTATAGTATTTCTATTTATAGTTTAAATATACTTTCTTAATTTATTTAATATAGTACTTATATTTACTATTACCTTTAATAAGTTTAAGTAATAAATTTCTTAATTAAAAAAGTATTTAAACTTAAGTATAGTAAGTTAAAATAATAATATATAAAAAACTAATTATATTATTTAAAAATTTAAGTAGTTTAAGTTAGTATGTATATAAACAAATTATATAAAAATTATAGTATTTTTTAGAAAATTTTATATATAGCTGTTTAAATAGTTATTTAAATTAAATATTTATATATTAAGTTAAACTATGTTTTTTAATTAATAGTTAAAAGTAAGTAATTATTTTTAGTTTATATATATATATTTTTAAAAAAGTTAATTTTAAAAAAAAAATTAAATTAGTTACTAAATATTACTTATTTTTTTTACTATATAGTTAGTTTTTAAAGTTTATAATACTTAATAAAAATGTTTTTAAATTCTCATAAAAAGTTTAAAACTTATTTAAAAATATTAGCTTATATTAACTAAAAATATAAAAACTTTTATAAGTTTAAATATAGTGTTATTAGCTTTAAATAATATTAAAAAAAAGTTAGCTTACTTAATTATTTTATTAGTAGTTTATATATACATATAAATTTTATTTTAATATACTAATAGCTTTTTTATTTAGCTATTAGTTTTTAGGTAATATAAAGAAAATAGTTAAAGTTTAATTTATAATTATTTATAGGGTTTATTATAAAAAGTAAACATAAATTATGTTTTTTAATTTAATATAGTTATTTTTAAAAACTTATAATTTATTTATATATATTAGTAAAAAAAATAAGTAATATTTATAATAATTGTTTTATTATAAGAAATTAAATATTAGTATTTTGTAAAGTAATTAAATGTAATTATAATATTAGTAAAGTCTTTAAATTTTTAAAAGTTAGTAACAAAATTTATAAAAATATTCTTTTATTTGATTTTAAAAATTATAATACTTTTTATAAAAAGCTTTAAATTTTCAAAAAATATAATAATAAAAAAATAAATTAATGTATCATTTTAAATATTTAAAGCTAGTAGTATTTATATTATAAAATTTTAAAAGTTTTTTTATAACTAAAGTAACTACTACTATTATATAAATTATATTTAATTTAAAAAAACTTAATTTTAATTTTATTATTATTTAGTATTATTAATTAGTTATAATAATATATTTAGCTTTTTTAGTTTTTATATTTATATAATAAAAGGTTTTTTAAAGTATTAAGTTTTATTTTATATTAGTAACAAAATTTATTAAATAAACTTATATCTTTTAATTAAATTTAGTTTTAATATTATATTAAATAGTTTAAAATAAAGTAATATTTGTAACTAAATTTTTAATTATTTTATAAGTTACTGTGTTTTATGGGTGAGCGGAATACCTAAATAAGTAGGATATTTAAATACTAGCTTTTAAACTTTAATAATAAAATAAATATTAATATTATAAAAAATTTATTTAATTCTAGATTTAGCAGAATTACTCTAAATCTAATACTTTTTTTTTATATGTTTATATGTGTTATAAGTTGCTAACTTACTAACGTAAATTATACTAGTAATAAGCTGTCTAACTAATTATTATAACGGTTAATTAGTTCCCTCACTTCCAGATCAGATAGCTCGTTAGACTTAGTAGAAGTTAGTTAACTTAGTAGAGATAAAAAGAAGCGATATAGTAAGTTAAGATTCAACAGGATAGTATTAAACTATTTCACTTAAGGTGTGAATCTCAATTTTAGAGTAACTATGAAAAATCAAAAGTAATTATGAACTGTCTGATGCCTCATACTTATAGTAGATCCTCCGTACGTACATTGTATACTGATTGGCAGTATGTTGGATACTGTTAGAGGCTATTAAAGATGTCAGAGCCTCTAGCTCCCTCTGACATCTCTGGCTGCCAAGCCTTGCCTTATCACGTGGGTAGATGCTCCGGATCCGTCCACATAGTTCCATATCTCTATCCTCACTTCTTGGCTCTTGCCTTGGCCTGCGCCAATGCGTCCCGTGCCTGCTTATAATTCTTTCTTTCAAGTTCAAATATACGTTTCTATTCTAGAGCCTTATTAGCTGTTGTTGCCAGTTCCTTTAGCTCCTCAGGTATGGTTGCCTTTTTGTTACCGTCCATAACATTATCCCCTCCTTCCAAGTCTTTGTCTTGGAAGATTGTTTCTTCCTTTTATAAGCAGTATAAAGGCAGCAGGTCTTCCGCTCTGTATTCCAGACTGTAAGACCCTCAACTTCCTTTCTTCCCTACCTAGCTTCCTAACGATGACACGTCCTGAGTCATCTCTAATACATGCTCGCCGCCTAGCTTCTCAAATCCATAACGAACCCCGTCACATGCCGATACCTTGCTCAAACTGTTCCTGTCAAGGCGACAATTGCCTTGTGAACCTAAGTTCTAGTCATTATTCAACTTGTAATAATCACAACATGAAATGCGATTTGATTGTTTCGCAACTGGAGTGAGATTATTTTGATTATGATAAGAACAAACTCTGTCGTCAGCTCGAGAAAGCTGAAGAGGATGCCCTAGAGGCTTGTTTCTATGCCCTCCAGCTTCATCATAAGCTCACAAAAGTGGATTCAAAAGAGAAGGAAATGTTTAATCAAGAGATGGCTTCAATTCGTGAAGTCTAGGCTCTTAAGAAGGAAGAGACTTGTTCTTGAGGTCACAAAGCTTATATACTGTAACCCACAGTGTCTGATGTCGGCTCGCCCTCTTTCTCGAGTTTCAAGTGGAATATCCTATATTCTCTCTATTCATTAGATGCGTCCCTAGAGTAAGCGTTTGCTGGCTCATCCAATAGTACTAGTTAATTAGCTCTAAACTATTTCTTAGGTTTCTAATTGGTTCCTACATATCGTCCTTAGGTTTGTAATCCTTCTATCTAACCAAGTATTTCCACTAACGCCTAAACTACTGGTAGTCCAAAATTTATTAGACCTCATACTTAGTCGTATCTTCCTTGAGTTTAAGTCTTATCTGTAGTTTAGCGTTTTATAGTGCTGGTTCTAGTAATGAAACATAAAAAACTAAGTGAATTCTTATGTCCTTAGGTAGTTGTAGTTCGTAATTTACAGGTCCTATTTGTTTTTTAACCTTAAATGGTTCTAACTTAACGTGATCCAGTTTTTTTGATGGTCGTTTTGTTTTTAGGTTTTTTTATAGTAAGAAAACTCTATCCCCCTCCTTACAGATTAGTCCCTTAATTTTAAATTTGTCTTTCTGTTACTTGCTAAGGTCTCCTTTCTAGGTAATTTTTCTTGCTATTTCTTAATAAAGTTATTATAACTTCTTAACCTTTATTCTTGCTAACTCTGATATTTTATTTAGTTTCTGCGGTTCCCAATAAGCCGTAGGCTCATAACCATAGTTCGCGTAAAATAGTAATTTTTCTATAGTTAATAACTTTACAGAGTTATATGTAAACTTAGCCATTAGTAATAAATCAATCCAATTATCTTATTATTTATTAATATATATTTATAGATATTATTTTAGTGTTTGGTTTGTCTGTTCTGTTTGTTTATCTATTTATAAATAAAATACTATTAAGAGTTAATGCTCAGCTCCTAGTTTCCTAATAAACATTTTCTAAAATATTAATATAAACAATTTGTCTCTGTTAGTGATGAATTCTCATAGTAATTTATATCATACTATTAGTAGTCTAATAAGTATAGTTACTAACTTATCTACTTTAACCTCTGTATATATTAGTTTAAAGTATGTGTATTTTATAAGTTAGTCTACAATAACCAGTATCATATCATACTATTATTTTTAAAAGGTGGTTGTTATTAGTATTCCTGTAATAAAGTTTATTATAACTAATTCCTATAGTAGGTCTGGTAAAGGAATTAGTTATATAAGTCTATATTTCTTATATCTTAATGCCTTATTCTTCTTGCACTTAATGCATTCTGAAAGAATAGTTCTAATCTTTTTTTATATTCCTGGAATCTAAAAATGTCTGTTGATCCGTTCTATAGTTTTTTTAGTTCCTTAATATCTATGCATTTTAGCTGAATGTTAGTCCTTAATAAATTTAGTCTATAATGCTTTTAGTATAAAAATAGTTCCTATTTCATGCTATTATAGTCGTTTATAGTTGTATTCTCTAATCTGTTTTTACTATGTATTTTCTATAATAACTATTATCTTAATATCTATTTATAAGCTTTCTAGAGATCCGTTTGCTCTTTATTTAAATATTATATTATAGATTTCTAGTATATTCTTTATATAGTCTACTTTTTAACTAAGTGCATCAGCCGCTGTATTTTCTTTTCCTAATTTATAAAGTATTTAAAAATTAAATATAGAAACTAATTCTTATTATCTGACTTATTATTAATTTAACTTCTTTATTATTATGAATACCGTTAGATTCTTGTGATCTGAATATATAATAATCTAGTACTTAGTTCTTTCTAAGTAATGTCTTTATTTCTTAAATACTTAAACTATTACCAACAGTTCCTTATTATAAATATTATAGTTTAATTTAGTAGTTATAAGTTTATAAGATAAGAAGTCTACTAGATATTTATATTTAATATTCTATATTTATAATAGAATAACTCTTATAGCTCTGTCTAATATATCTATATATATCTCTATTTAAAGTTATAAATTAAACATTTTTAATATTAGTAGTTATTAGAATATTTTTTTTAATATTATAAAAGCGTTTTCCTCGTGTTGTTTTTACTTAAATTATTAATTCTTTTTTAATAATTCTATTAAAAGTGCTATAATTTTTAAGTAGTTCTTAATAAATTATTAGCAGAATTCTATAAATCTGAGAAAAGAATAAACTTTTTTAGTGTTTATTAGTATAGGCTAAGATAGTACATCTTTTACCTTATTAGAATTAACTACTATTTTATCTTAGGATACTAAGTACTCTAAAAACTTAACTTCTATCCTATAGAACACACATTTTTCCGTCTGAATATATAACTTATGTTCTTTAAGCTTTTATAATATCTTCTTAGTATACTTAACGTGTTTTTTTAGCACTCCGTTTATATACACAAGCATGTTATTAAGATATGCTATTACAAATATATCTAAATATTCTCTTAGTATATAGTTAATAATTGTTTAGAATATTACTGGTGCGTTGGTGAGTCCTATTAGTATAACTAAATATTTAAATAATCTATATTTTATTTTAAAAACTATTATCTATTCATGTCCCTTAGCTATTTATATCTAATAATATCTATTTTTAATATTAAATAGGCTAAATTATTTAGCTCCTCTGAGTTTATCTATAAGTTCTAAAATTAATAGTATTAAGTAACGATTCTTTACTATAGCTTTATTAAGGTGTTTATAATTAATATATAACCTTAGCTTTCTTATTTTTTTTAGTATAAAAAATATTAGTGAAGCTATCTTACTTTAACTAGTTTATATATATCCTTTCTATTAGTTTTTTTATAGGAATTTCCGTAATTCCTCCTACTAATAGACTAGTACTTAATATAATAATTCTAGTTTTAAATCTATTCCTTCCTTAAGCGTGATTTTATAGTCTTAGTTCTAGTACTCTAGTAATTAGTCTTTAGCTTCTTTAAAGAACTATTCTCTAAATTTCTTCTAGTATTCATCTGGCATAATAAACGTAGTATTATAAAAAGTTATTTTCTTTATTTATATTATAGCTTCTATTTATCTATAGTAGTTTCTTCTGGTTTCTATAGACTTTATTCTCTAGTTAATTATTAGATTCTATTATACTAGCTAGTTTTATCTTAAGATAAAATCTTTACTACCTAGATTTATAATTTTAATATAATAGTTATCTATATAACCTACTGCTTTAATAGTTATATTTCATGTTTTAAGATTAATTAGACTTTTTCTAAATACTGTTAGACTATTATTTATGTGTCTTACTCACATAGGTTTATCTAAAACTCTAGTTAGTATTTAGTATCTTTATATCTACTTATTTAATATAAGTATCTTACTAGCTTTACTGTTTATAAGTACTAGTATTTAATTACTATTAATACATACGTTTATATATAGCTTATTTTTGTGTTTCCTTTAGTTTAGTTATGTGTATATAATTAATATATTATTTCTAATCTTTAGTTCTTAACTCTCTAGTAGCTTAGTTATAGTTTACTAGTTTTCTAATTTTTTATCTATAGTTAACTCCTAAGTGGCAATTATTTCTTTAGTGTTTTCTTTTTAGGTTTATAAATTAGGCATCTCTAGAGTTAGCATACTTCTCTATTAAGTATCTTATATATATTTCTAGCTTATTCTCTATAATCCTAATATTTTTATTCTAAAAAATATTCTTGATATATGAGTTTTTTATGTGAGTCTATAGCTAACTATTTTTTTTAATAGTATTTAGTCTAGTATTATCAGCATTCTATCTAGTATTTATTTTATAATAGTTATTTGTGTTTATCTGAATTTAGGTTCTATAGTTTATCTTTTAAATTTATATAAACCAGTTCTTACTATAAATTAAGTTTCTTTTTATTTATTAGTTATTATAACACTTTTTTTATCTTTAGTCTCTTAATATATATGGCGTGTTTATTCTATCTATAGTCCTTTCCTATATAGTTAGAAACTATATATATCTAGTATTTCTTTCTTATTATTCTGTTTACGGCATTATTGTCCTGTATCTATAGTATTAGTAAAAAGATTTCTTTATTCTTTTTATCTTAATCCTATTCTAGTTCTAAATATTTAATAGGGTGATAATATGTTACATTACTTATAACTAATATAAGTGTTTATTAATAGATTTTATTTATTTATATAGCTAATTCTTGTTTACTTAGTTTTCTATACTATTTATTTCCTGCTAATTATAGTACTTATTAATATTTATATATTCCATCTTCTAAAGTAACTTTTTAGTGTTTAGTAATATAATATTCTTTTATATAATACTCTAATTTATATATCTAATAGTGTTTCTAGTGTATATGCTATATAATTATTATAGATATTAGTTTCTTACCCTCTATTATCTCTTAATTTTTTTTTTATTTAAATTTCTAATTTTTCTTATAGAATGGTCTACCTTCCTGTTTTATAATCTCATAGAACCTTTATATTTCTTTCTTAGTTTCTATGTTATGTTATTAAGTTACTGCTTTTTATATTATAGTAATTATATTACTAGATTATCCTACTAAATAATTCTTAACTTATTAATATAAGACTTTATATTTCTGTCTAAGATATATGTAGCTTCTATATATCTAGTATTATTCTTTTTAAATTCTTTTTATAATTGTTTTTTTTATTATGGTGTCTTTTGCTTGTTTTATTTAAACTATAGTAATCTTAATTTCTTTAAGTGCCTTAGTCTAAACATAAGCTTTCTTAATATCTAATTATTATTATTTATAATCTTTAATAAAGTGTTTTTGTTTTCTATATTTTAAGCAGGCTTTATATATGTAGTATTTTATTTATTTTTTTAACTTATTTTCCTTACCCCCTTTTAATAAATATCTATTTAACATTAATATTTATTTCGTTATAGGTTTAGTTGTTTTTTTTGTTTTTTTTAGATATAAAGATTACTAATCTTCTATATATCTTTTTCTTTTACTTTTATTAGTACTAATAGTTATTAATAGTTACTACTTATTTAATAATTTCTAATAAGATACTTAGCAGTTTTTCTCTAGAGATTTTATTTTTAATTTTATTTTTTAGTTTTTTATAATATATCATAACCAGTAGTTAGTCCGCCTAATTAAGTTATAATTAAATTTATTTAAACTTTATTATATAGTTAGCTACTAATGTTTATTACTTAAGCTATTAAAACTTTTAAATTACTTTAGTTTCTTTATTAATTTCTCTAAAAATAATAATTATTTCCTGTTTAAAGCGTTTGTAACTTCTAAATATATATTATATATTATTATTATAATTAGCTAATTTTATTACTCCTAAGTTAAAATCTTTATTAGCTAGGTAGTTTCTTATTAGTAGTTTAAACTATTATATAGCTTTATTTATTATATTTATACCAACTACTAAGATCTAATTCTAATTAATTAGAAATAACTTTTAGTTAAAATAATAGTATAAGTCTATTATTATTATAAAGATCTTAAGTTTATTCTAGTTGCTATTAAACTTCTTAGGAGGTTATATCTTTACTAATTTTTCTTAATTTATTTTAATTTATTATTATAAATTTATTAGAGCGTCGCATAACTTTATGATAGCTATTTTTTATTCTTAAATAACTTATTATATACTCTTAATTTCTTTAAATATATTTTTAGTTATAGATAAAGGTTTTACTATAACTCCTTTCTTACTATTACTTTTTTCTAATAAGTAAAGTTCTTGTTTGTTCTTATAATAGATTATTATAGACTTTTAATAATTAGTTATTAGAATTTATTTAATAGCTTTTCTTACTCTTTTAAGGTAGTAATTATAATATTATAAGTTACTAACTTACTAATATAAATTATACTAGTAATAAGCCGTTTAACTAATTATTATAATAATTAATTAGTTCCCTTACTTCCAGATCAGATAACTTATTAGACTTAGTAGAAATTAGTTAACTTAATAGAGATAAGAAAAAGCGATATAGTAAGTTAAGATTTAATAAAATAATATTAAACTATTTTACTTAAGGTATAAATCTTAATTTTAGAGTAACTATAAAGAATTAAAAGTAATTATAAACTGTCTAATGCCTTATACTTATAGTAGATCCTCCGTGCGTATATTATATACTAATTAGTAGTATATTAAATACTATTAAAAATTATTAGAAATTATTATAAGTTGCTAACTTACTAACGTAAATTATACTGGTAATAAGTTGTCTAACTACTTATGTAACACTTAGCAGTTCCATCACTTCCGGATTAGATAGCTTATTAGACTTAGTAGAAGTTAGTTAACTTAGTAGAGAATAAGAAGAAGGTAATATAGTAAGTTGAGATTTAACAGAATAGTATTAAACTATTTCACTTAAGGTATAAATCTTAATTTTAGAGTAACTATAAAGGACCAAAAGTAATTGTGAACCGTCCGACGCCTCATACTTATAGTAAATCCTTCGTGCGTACATTCTGTACCAGTGTTCAGTATGTTAGATACTGTCCAAAGAGATAGAGATATCCGAAGCCCTCTAGCTCTTCTATCTCTTCTATCTGCCAAGTGTTACACAAGTTACTGCTCCCAATCCTTTGGCATGATTCCATATCTCTATCCTCGTTTCTTAGCCCGTGCCTTGGCCTGCGCTAATGCGTCCTGTGCTTGCTTACAATTCTTCCTTTCCAGCTCAAACATACGTTTCCATTCCAGAGCTTCATTAGCTGTTGTCGCCAGTTCCCTCAGCTTCTTAAGTACAGTTACCTTACTGTTACTGTTCGTAACATTATCCCCCTCTTCTAAGTCTTCGTCTCGGAAGATAGTTTCTCTCTTCTATAAGCAGTATAAAGGCAGCTGGTCCTCTACTTAGTGCTCTAAACTGTAAGACTCTTAACTTCCTTTCTTTCCTGCCTAGCTCTCTAATGATGACACGTTCTGAGTCGTCTCTAATACGCGCTTGCCGTTTAGTTTCTCGGATCTATAACAAACCCCATCACATGCCGACACCCTGCTCGAACTGTTCCCGTTGGGGCGATGACTGCCTCGTGAACCTGAGCTCTAGTCGTTATTCAGCCTACAATAATCGTAATACGAAGTGCGATTTAGTCATGTTGCAGTCTGAGTAGAATCGCCTCGATCATGATAAGGAAAAACTTCGCCGTTAGCTTGAGAAGGCGCAGGACGAAGCTATTGAGACCCGTTACTATCTTCTACTTGCTGACTAAGAAGCCTAAGCTCGAGAACGTCGTCTTCATCGTGAACTTGCAAAGCTTAATTCAAAGGAGAAGGAGATGTTTGATTGAGAGATAACCTCCATTCGTGAAGTCCAGGCTCTTAAGGAGGCTGAAGCTTATTCTTAGGGTTAAGAAACTCGCACACTGCAACCTATAGTGCTGGCTTCTTCCTAACCTGCTTTGCTTTCTCCTTTCTTTAGTTTGGATTAGAACGCGCTGCAGTCGTCCTTTCTATGGGATACAGCCCTTATTAGTTTATTTAATGGTACTAGTTAATTAGCTCTAAACTATTCTTTAGGTTCCTAATTAGCTCCCATGTATTATCTTCAGGTCCGTAACCCTTTTATCTAACCAGATACTTCCACTAACGCCTGAACTGCTAGTAGTCCAAGATTCATTAGACTTCATACTTAGTAGTATCTTTCTTAAGTTTGAATTTTATCTGTAGTTTAGCATTCGGTGGTGCTGGTTCCAATTTTGAAATATAAAAGACTAGATAAATACTTATGTCTTTAGGTAGTTGTAGTTTGTAATTCACAGGTCCTATTTGTTTTTTAATCTTAAATAGTCCTAACTTAACATGATCCAGTTTTCTTGATGGTTATTTTATTTCTAAATTTTTTTATAGTAGAAAAACTCTATCCCCCTCTCTAAAGATTAGTCTCTTAACTCTAGATTTATCTTTCTGCTGTTTGCTGAGAACTCCTTTCTAAATAATTTTTCCTACTATGTCTTAGTAAAGTCACTAATTCTAATATCTTATCTAGAATCTGTGGTTCTCGATAAGCCGTAGGCTCATAGCCGTAATTTGCGAAAAATGGTGATTTTCCTGTAGTTAATGACTTTACAGAGTTGTATACAAACTCAGCTATCAGTAGTAGGTTAATTCAATTGTCTTATTATTTATTGACGTACATTTATAGATATTATTCTAGTGTTTGGTTTATCCGTTCTGTTTGTCTATCCGTTTATAGGTGAAATGCTGTTAAGAGATGATATTCAGCCCCTAGTTTCCCTATAAACGTTTTCCAGAATGTTGATGTGAATAATTTGTTTCTATCCGTAATAAATTCTTATGGTAACCCATATCGTGCTATTAGTAACCTAATGAATATAGTTACCAATTCATCTACTTTAACCTCCATATGTGTTGGTTTAAAGTATGCGTATTTTATAAGTTAGTCTACTATAACTAGTATCATGTCATACCATTAACCTCTAAAGGTAGTTATTATCAGTATTCCCGTAATAAAGTCTATTGTAACTGATTCCTATAGTAGGTCTAGTAAAGGAATTAGTTACATAAGTTCATATTTCTTATGTCTTAATGCTTTATTCTTTTTACACTTAATGCATTCTGAAAGAATATTTCTGACCTTTTTCTATATCCCAGGAATCTAAAAGTGTCTGTTAATTCGTTCTATAGTTTTTTCAATTCCTTAATGTCCATGCATTTTAGCTGAGTGTTGATTCTTAATAAGCTTAGTTTATAATACGTTTAGTACATAAATCGTTTCTTAGTCCAGATTCTAGTATAGTTATCCATTATTGAATTTCCTTATCCGTTTTTCTTAGGTGTTTTTAATAATAACTACTGCCCTAACATCTATTTATAAGCTTCCTAGAGATCTGTCTGGTCTTTATCTAAGTATTATATTATAAATTTCCGGTATATCTCTTATATAATCTGCTCTTTAACTAAGTACGTTAGCCACTATGTTTTCTTTTCCTAACTTATAAAGTATTTAAAAGTTGAAGGTAGAAACTAGTTCCTACTATCTAACTTATTATTAATTTAGTTTCTTTATTATTATAAATGCTGTTAGATTCTTATAGTCTGAATACATAATAATTTAATGCTTGACTCCTTCTAAGTAATGTCTCTATTTCTTAAATGCTTAAACTATAGCTAGTAATTTCTTATTATAAATATCATAGTTTAATTTAGCAGTTGTGAGTTTGTGAGATAGAAAGTCTACTAGGTATTTATATCTATTATTTTATACTTATAGTAGAATGGTTTTTATAGCTCTGTCTAATGCATCTGCATGTATCTCTATTTAAAGTTATAAATTAAATATCTTTAATATCAGTAGCTGTTAGAACATCTCTTTTAGTATTTTAAAAGCATTTTTCTTGCGTTATTTCCACTTAAATAGTCAATCTTTCTTAAGTAATTCTATTAAGAGTAACGTGATTTTTAAGTAATTCTTAATAAATTATCTGCAGAAACCCGTAAATCCGAGAAAAGAATAAACTTCTTTTATATTTATTAGTATAGGCTAAAATAGAATATCTTTAGCTTTATCTAGGTTAACTACTATTCCGTCTTAGGATACTAAGTATTCTAAGAATTTAACTTTAGTTCTGTGGAACACACATTTCTCTATTTAAATATATAGTTTATATTCTTTAAGCTTTCTTAGTATCTTTTTAGTATACTTAATATATTTCTCTAGCATCCCATTCGTGTATATAAGTATATTATTAAGATATATTATTATAAATAAGTCTAGATATTCCCTCAGCACGTGATTAATAATTGCTTGGAATATTACTAGTACGTTTATAAGTTCTATTAGCATGACTAAGTATTTAAATAGTCTATATCTTATTTTAAATACTGTTATCTATTCATGTCCTTTAGCTATTTATATCTAATAATATCTATTCTTAATGTTAAAGAGACTAAACTATTTTACTTCTCTGAGTTTATCTATAAGTTCTGATATTAGTAGTATTAGATAATGATTTTTAATTATAGCTTTATTAAGATATCTGTAATTAATACATAACCTTAGTTTTTTATTTTTTTTTAGTATAAAGAGTATTAGTGATGCCATCTTGCTTTAACTAGTTCATATATATCCTTTTTATTAGTTTTCTTGCAAGAATTTTCATAATTCCTCTTGTTAGTGTATAGGTATTTAATATAATGGTTCTAGTTTCAAATCCGTTTCTTCCTTAAGCGTGATTTTATAGTCCCGTTTCTAGTATTCTAATAACTAGTCTTTTACTTTCTTAAAGAACTATTCTCTGAATTCTTTTTAATATTCGTCTGGTATAATAAATGTGGTATCGTAAAGTATTATCTTCTTTATCTATATTATAGCTTTTATTTATAGCTGTTTGTAGTAGTTATTCCTGATTCCTATAGTTTTTATTTTCTAATTAATTATTAGGTTTTATCATGCTAGCTAGTCCTATTCTAGGATAAAATCTTTACTACCTAGATTTATAATCTTAATACGATAGTTATTTATATAACCTGCTACTTTAATAGTCATATTCTATATTTTAAGATTAATTAGACTTTTTTTGAATGCTGTTAGACTATTATCTATGCGTCTTACTTATATAGGTTTATCTAAAACTTTAGTTAGTATCTAGTATCTCTATATCTACTTATTTAATATAAGTGTTTTACTAGCTTTACTGCTTATAAATGCTAGTATCTAATTACTATTAATATATACGTTTATATATAGCTTATTTTCATATTTCCTCTAGTTTAATTACGTGTATATAATTAATATGTTATTTCTAACTTTTAGTTCTTAGCCCTCTAGTAGCTTAGTTATAGTCTACTAGCTTTCTAGTTTTTTGTTTATAGCTAACTTCTAAATAGCAGTTACTTTTTTAGTGTTTCCTCTTTAGGTCTATAGATTAGATATCTCTAGAGTTAACATGCTTTCTTATTAAGCATTTCATGCGTTTTTTTAGTTTATTCTCTATAATCCTAACATTTCCATCCCAAGAAATATTCTTAATATGTGAGTTTTTTGTGTGAGTCTGTAGCTAACTATTCTTTTTAATAGTATTCAGCCTAGTATCTTCAGCATCCTATCTAGTATTTATCCTATAATAGTTATTTATGTTTATTTGAATTTGGGTCCTGTAATTCGTCTTCCGAATCCATGTAAACCAGTTCTTATTATAGGTTAAGTTCTTTTTTATTTACTATTTATTATAATATTTTTCTTATCTTTAGTCCTTTAATATGTATGGTATGTTTATTCTATTTATAGTTCTTTCCTATATAGCTAGAAGCTATATATATCTAGTATTCCTTTCTTATTATTCTGTTTACGGTGTTATTATCTTATATTTATAGCATTAATAAAGAATTTTCCTCTTTCTTTTCTATTTAATAGTGTTTAATGGGGTGATAGTACGTTATATTAATTATAACTAGCATAGGTATTTATTATTAAATCTTATTTATCTATATAGCTAGTTTTTTTTTACTTAGTTCTTTATGCTGCTTATTTCCTACTAACTGTAATACTTATTAGTATTTATATATTCTATCTCTTAGGGTAACTTTCTAGTATTTAGTAACACAGTATTCTTCTTAATAGTGTTTTAATTTATATATCTAATAGTGTCCCCAGCATACGCGCTGTATAATTATTATAGATATTAGTTTTTTATTTTCTATTATCTCTTAATTCTTTCTCTGCCTGAATTTCTGATCTTCCTTATAAAATAGTTTATCTCTTTTTTTTATAATCTTATAGAATTTTTATATCTCCTTTTTAGTTTCTGCGTTATACTATTATACTGCTGCTCTTTATATTATAGTAATTATATTATTAGATTATTCTACTAAATAATTCTTAATTTTCTAATATAATAATTTGTATTCCTAACTGAGGTATATATAACTCCTATAAACCTAGTATTATTTCTTTAGTTACTATATCTTGTGCTTATTTTACTTAGACTATTACTACCTTAATTTTCTTTAATACCCTAGTCTAGATATAAGCTTTCTTAATATCTAATTATTATTATTTATAATCCTTAATAAAGTGTTCTTATTTCCTATATTCTAAGCAGGCTTTATATGCGTAGTATTTTATTTATTCTTTAACTTACTTTCCTTACCCCTTTTTAATAAATACTTGTTTAATATTAATATCTATTTTGTTGTAGGTTCTATTATCTTTTTTATTTCTCTTAAGTGTATAGGTTATTATCTTTCTATATACTCTTTTCTCTTACTTCTATTAATACTACTAGTTATTAATAGTTATTACTTATTTAATAATTTCTACTAAGGTGCTTAGCCGCTTTCCTCTGGAGATTTTATCCTTAATTTAGTCTTTTAGTCTTTTATAGTATATTATAACCAATAGCTAGTCTACTTAATTAAGTTGTGATTAGATTTATTTAAATTCTATAGTATAGTTAGCTATTAATGTATATTACTTAAATTATTAGAGCTTTTAGATTACTTTAGTTTTCTTATTAATTTCTCTAAAAACAATAATCATTTCCTGTTTAAAACGTTCGTAATTCTTGAAGGCCTATTATATATTACTATTATAGTTAGTTAATCCTACTACTTTTATGTTTAGGTCTCTATTAGTAAGATAGTTTCTTACTAGTAGTTTAAACCATTATATAGCTCTACCTATTATATTTATACTAGCTACCAAAATCCGATCCTAATTAGTTAGAAATAACTTTTAATTAAATTAATAGTAGAGGTTTATTATTGCTATAAAGATCTTAAGATTATCTTAATTTCTATTAAATTTTTTAGAAGGTTGTATTTTTACCATTCTTTCTTTCTAAATTACTATAGCTTGTTATTTGACTTTAAACTGCTGTTATAAGTTTACTAAAGTATTTTATAGCTTTATAATAGCTGTTTCTTGTTTTTGAATAACCTACTATACACTTTTCGTTTCCCTAGATATACTTCTAGTTATAGATAAAAGTTCTACTATGACTTCCTTTTTACTACTACTCTTTAATAACAAGTAAAGTTCTTATTCGTCCTTATAGTAAGTTATTATAGACTCTTAATAATTAGTTATTAGAATTCTATCCAATGGTTCTTTCTAATCTCTTAAGGTGGTAGTTATAATATTATAAGTTATTAACTTACTAACGTAAATTATACTAGTAATAAGCTATTTAACTACTTATGTAATACTTAGTAGTTCCCTTACTTCTAGATTAAATAGCTTATTAGACTTAGTAGAAGTTAGTTAACTCAATAGAGAATAAAAAGAAAGTAATATAATAA
This sequence comes from Zopfia rhizophila CBS 207.26, assembly GCA_010093925.1. Classification (NCBI taxonomy): domain Eukaryota; kingdom Fungi; phylum Ascomycota; class Dothideomycetes; family Zopfiaceae; genus Zopfia; species Zopfia rhizophila. The sequence continues at coordinate 823,405 of ML994622.1, forward strand.
GTTAAGATTTAACAGAATAGTATTAAACTATTTCACTTAAGGTGTAAATCTTAATTTTAGAGTAACTATAAAGAACTAAAAATAATCGTGAACTGTCTAATGTCTTATACTTATAATAAATCCTTCATGCGTATATTCTGTACTAGTGTTTAGTATATTAGATATTATTTAAAAAGATAGAGATATTTAAAGCCCTTTAGCTCTTTTATTTCTTTTATTTACTAAGTGTTATATAAGTTACTACTCTTAATCCTTTAGTATAGTTCTATATCTCTATTCTTATTTCTTAGCTTGTGCCTTAGTCTGTGCTAATATATCCTATACTTACTTATAATTCTTCCTTTCTAGCTTAAATATACGTTTTTATTCTAGAGCTTTATTAGCTGTTATTACTAGTTCTCTTAGCTTCTTAAGTATAGTTACCTTACTATTACTATTTATAACAGAAATATTAGAGTTTTTAGCTCTTTTTAATATCTCTAGCTGCTAAATCTTACCTTATTATATAAATAAATACTTTAGATCTATTTATATAGTTTTATATTTTTATTTTTACTTTTTAGTTTTTACTTTAGTCTGCGCTAATATATCCTGTACCTACTTATAATTCTTTCTTTTAAGTTTAAATATACGTTTCTATTTTAGAGTTTTATTAGCTATTATTACTAGTTTCTTTAGCTTCTTAAGTATAGTTACTTTTTTATTACTGTTTATAATAATATATTATGTTCTACCTCGCTGTAGGTACTATAATATTTTTTTAATAATAAACTATTCTTTATATTATCCTACCTAAAAAACTCTTTAGTTTTTTTTATACTATTATTATTTAAAAAAGCTATTAAATTTTCTATTTTACCTATATATATTATCTCTTTAGCTTTAATATATTTTCTTTTATAAATTTTATGCTTAGTTACTTTTTTATTTATTTAATAAAGAGTAAAGAGCTTATCTTTTATTAATATTATTTTATATACTATCTTCTTAACGTCTTTTTAAAGCTGATTAAGGGCTTTTAATATAAAAGTAAGTAATAAATCCTAGTGCCTTTAAATCTAATTATAAATTAATATAAATTAAGCGCTAATTTCGTGTGTATTATTTAGTATTTATAATTCCTATAAGATCTCCTATAATAGCTCTAGTGTAGGCATATAAAAAACTATATTAATCTAAAATAAAATAATATTAGAATTATAAGAAACTAAACTAGCTTCTTAAAAGCTTTCTAAAATATTATTCTCTATAAAGACCTTATTATAAGCTATTTTAAAGGCTAAAAGGAAGTATTCTTTTATAATATATTAAATATAATAGTATAATAGCTTACTAATCTATATACTATACACTTTCTTTAAAAACATAAAATAGTTTATATTAAGCGGCTGTACTAAGTGCGATGAGTGTAATAGTATATAAAAGATAATAATCTTTTATTTCTTATAAATATTTTAAAACTCTAATAAGTTATAGCTCTTATGGCTGTTAATAATAAGTAATCTATATATCTTTATAATATAATTCTTTATAAACTTATTAAAGTGCTTTAACCACGTAATACTAAGCTTATTATTAGTCTATTTATTATTACTAAGGCTAATTTTCTAGCTATAAAATAGATTCTATTTTCTAACTTAAATATTAATATAGCGTTTACTTTTAAAAATAATAAAAGATAGAAGTATCTATTTTAAAGTGTTAATAGTCTTTATTATTATAACCTAATTTCTATTACCTAGCTAAATAAGTTTATGTTTTTCTTAATATCTATTAGAGCTAGTTATAACTATCTTAGCTATAATTACCCCCATTATAAAATTAGTCTTATTAAAGTTATAGATATCTTTATTTAGAATCTTATATATTTTTTTTATTTTTTAAACTAGCTTAAACTATGTATTAATAAGCTCTAAATCTTTATTTAAGGCTTACTATTAATTATAGGTATATATAAGACATATTTCTATTTCTAGCTTATACTTAATAAACTTATTAATCTAGTTCTTACTAACATACTTTTTATTCTATGCCTTTAGTAAGTTATTAGCTATTACACGTATTATAAGCTTTATAACAGAAAATTCTTATAAATTAAGATTAAGAATATATTTTACTATTACTTCTTCTTTATGTAGAGTAAGGTAAGCTAATTTAGGTTATATTTTAACATAAGTAAATATACTCTTACGCGTATACTATAAACTAGTTAAAAATACTATATAAAGCCTTATAGTCTTATATAGCTTTAATTCTTTATTCTTATTTATAGCCTATAAAGCTATAAAGAGATTTAACTGAATTCATAATTTAGCAGAATTGTTATTAGGTTATATTATTAGTATAAAGTTAGAAAGTAAATTTTTAGTATTTAGGTATTTCACTTACCTAAGTATTCTGCTTATCTATAAAATATATTAAAGTATTTTATATATATTATATTCTGTAAGTGAGCTGCGCACCTAAGCGAGCTATATATCTTAAAATTCACTAAAATCTTGAAATTTTCCACCTTAATATCTTAATAACCACTTAATGATAAATTCTAAAAATTGAAATTTGAGCTTTTATATACACATTACAGCTTTCATGAGAGTTGCATAAACATTAGTTGAGTAATTTCTAAGATATAGTAATTTAGCTTTATTTTAGCTCTGTTATAAGTTACTAACTTATTAATATAAATTATACTAGTAATAAGCTATCTAATTGATTACTATATAATTAATTAGTTCCCTTATCTCCAGATTAGATAACTCATTAGACTTAGTAGAAGTTAGTTAACTTAATAAAGATAGAAAGAAGTGATATAGTAAGTTAAGATTTAATAGAATAGTATTAAACTATTTCACTTAAAATATGAATCTTAATTTTAGAGTAACTATAAAGAATTAAAAGTAACTATAAGCTGTTTAATGTCCTATACTTATAGTAAATCCTCCGTGCGTATATTATGTCCTAGTTGATAATATATTAAATACTATTAAAGCTATTAGAGATATTAGAGTCTCTAATATCTCTAGTATCTCTAGCTGCTAAGCTTTATTACATGGATAGACACTTTTAATCTATTAGTATAGTTTTATATTATTATTCTTACTTCTTAGCCTGTGCCTTAGCCTGTGCTAATGTATTCTATACTTACTTATAATTCTTTCTTTTTAATTTAAATATATGTTTTTATTCTAGAGCTTTATTAGCTATTATTACTAGTTTCTTTAGCTTCTTAAATATAGTTATTTTTTTATTATTATCCATAACACTATCCCCCTCTTCTAAGTCTTTGTTTTAGAAGATAGTTTCTTCTTTCTATAAGTAGTATAAAGATAGTAGGTTCTTTACTCTATGTTTTAAATTATAAGACCCTTAGCTTCCTTTTTTTCCTGCCTAGTCTTTTTATAATAACATGTCTTAAGTCGTCTCTAATACGTGTTTACTACCTAGCTTCTTAAATCTATAATAAACCTTATTATATACTAACGTTTTACTTGAATTATTTCTACTGAAGTAATAACTACCTTATGAACCTAAGTTCTAGTTATTATTTAGCTTATAATAATTATAATGTGAAATATAATCTAATTATCTTATAGCTAGAATAGGATTATCTTAATTACAATAAGAAAAAACTTTATTATTAGTTTAAAAAAGTTAAGGAGGAGACTCTAGAGGCTTACTTCCAAGCTCTTTAGCTTCATCATAAACTAGCAAAATTAGATTCTAAAGAGAAAGAGATATTTGATTAAGAGATAGCCTTAATTTATAAGGTTCAGGCTCTTAAAAAGGCTGAAGCCTGTTCTTAAGGTTAAGAAACTTATATACTATAATCTATAGTACTAGCTTCCTTCTAATTTACTTTACCTTTTCTTTCTTTTAGCTTAGATTAGAATACTCTGTAGTCGTCTTTTCTATAAGATATAGCTTTTATTAGTTTATTTAATAGTACTAGTTAATTAGCTCTAAACTATTCTTTAGGTTTCTAATTAGTTCCTATATATTATCTTTAGGTCTGTAATTTTTCTATTTAATTAGATACTTCTACTAACGCCTAAACTACTAGTAGTCTAAGATTTATTAAACCTTATACTTAGTTATGTCTTCTTTAAGTTTAAGTCTTGTCTATAACTTAGCATTTTATAGTGCTAGTTCTAATCTTAAAATATAAAAAACTAAGTAAATTCTTATGTCCTTAGGTAGTTATAGTTTGTAATTTATAAATTTTATTTATCTTTTAACCTTAAATAGTCCTAACTTAACGTGGTCTAGTTTTTTTGATGGTTGTTTTATTTCTAGATTTTTTTATAATAGGAAAATTTTATCCCCCTCCCTAAAAATTAGTTCCTTAATTTTAGATTTATTCTTTTATTATTTACTAAAGTCTCCTTTCTGGGTAATCTTTTCTACTATTTCTTAATAAAGTTATTATAATTTATTAATCTTTGTTCTTGCTAATTCTAATATCTTATTTAATTTTTATAGTTCTCGATAAGCCGTAGGCTTATAACTATAATTTATAAAGAATAGTAATTTCCTAATAGTTAATGACTTTACAGAGTTATATATAAACTTAGCTATTAGTAGTAAGTTAATCTAATTGTCTTATTATTCGTTAATATATATTTATAGGTATTATTCTAGTGTCTGATTTATCCATTCTATTTATCTATCTATTTATAAATAAAATGCTGTTAAGAAGCGATATTCAGCCCCTAACTTCCTTATAAACGTTTTCTAGAATATTAATGTGAATAATTTGTTTTTATCTATAATAAATTCTCATAGCAATCCATATTATGCTATTAATAGTTTAATAAGTATAATTACTAATTCATCCGCTTTAACCTCTATATGTGTTAGTTTAAAGTATGCGTATTTTATAAGTTAGTCTACTATAACTAATATCATATTATACTATTAATCTCTAAAGGTAGTTGTTATTGGTATTTCTGTAATAAAGTTTATTATAACTAATTTCTATAGTAGATCTAGTAAAGGAATTAGTTATATAAGTCTATATTTCTTATATCTTAATATCTTATTCTTTTTATACTTAATACATTCTAAAAGAATAGCTTTGACCTTTTTTTATATTCCTGGAATCCAAAAATATCTGTTGATTTATTCTATAGTTTTTTTAATTCCTTAATGTCCGTGCATTTTAGCTGAGTGTTAATTTTTAATAAGCTTAGTTTATAATACATTTAATACATAAATTATTCTCTAGTCTAGATTCTAATATAGTTGTCTATTATTAAATTTCCTTATTTATTTTTCCTAGGTGTTTTTGATAATAACTATTGTCTTAATATTTATTTATAAGCTTCCTAGGGATCCGTCTGGTCTTTATCTTAATATTATATTATAAATTTTTAATATATCCTTTATATAGTTTACTTATTAACTAAGTGTATTAGCCGTTGTGTTTTCTTTCCTAACTTATAAAGTATTTAAAAGTTAAATATAGAAACTAATTTTTATTATCTAACTTATTATTAATTTAACTTCTTTATTGTTATAAATGCTGTTAGATTTTTGTAGTCTAAATACATAATAATTTAATATTTAGTTCCTTCTAAGTAATGTCTCTATTTTTCAAATGCTTAAACTATTACTAATAGTTCTTTATTATAAATATTATAGTTTAATTTAGTAGTTATAAGTTTATAAGATAGAAAGTCTACTAGGTGCTTATATTTATTATTTTATATTTATAATAAAATAGCTTTTATAGCTCTATTTAATATGTTTATATATATTTCTATTTAAAGTTATAAATTAAACATCTTTAATATTAGTAGTTATTAGAATATTTTTTTTTAATATTATAAAAGCGTTTTCTTTATGTTGTTTCTACTTAAATTATTAATTTTTTTTTAGTAATTTAGTTAGAGGCGCTGTAATTTTTAAGTAGTTCCTAATAAATTATCTACAGAAACCTATAAATCTAAGAAAAGAATAAACTTCTTTTATGTTTATTAGTATGGGCTAAGATAGTATATTTTTTATTTTATCTAAGTTAACTACTATTCCGTCTTAGGATACTATATATCCTAAGAATTTAACTTCTATTTTATAGAATATACATTTCTCTATTTAAATGTATAGCTTGTGTTCCCTGAGTTTTTATAATACTATCTTAATATACTTAATATGTTCTTCTAGCGTCCTATTTATATATATAAGTATATTATTAAGATATGCTATTATAAATACGTCTAGATATTCTCTTAGCATATAATTAATAATTATTTGGAATATTATTAGTACGTTAGTAAGTCCTATTAACATGACTAAGTATTTAAATAATTTATATCTTATTTTAAATACTGTCATCCATTCGTGTCCTTTAGCTATTTATATTTAATAATATTTATTTTTAATATTAAAGAGACTAAACCACTTAGCTCCTCTTAGCTTATCTATAAGTTCTAATATTAATAGTATAAGGTAATAATTTTTCATTATGGCTTTATTTAGGTATCTGTAGTTAATATATAACTATAGTTTTCTATTCTTCTTTAGTATAAAGAGTATTAGTGATGCTATTTTGCTTTAACTAGTTTATATATATTCTTTTTATTAATTCTCCTGTAAGAATTTTCGTAATTCTTTTTATTAGTGTATAGGTATTTGATATAATGGTTCTAGTTTTAAATCTATTTCTTTCTTAAGCATAATTTTATAGTTCTTGTTTTAGTATTCTAGTAATTAGTCTTTAGCTTTCTTAAAAAACTACTCTCTACATTCCTCTTAGTATTTATCTGGTATAATAAACGTGGTATTATAAAGTATCATCTTCTTTATCTATATTATAGCTTTTATTTATTTATGGTAATCCTTCCTGGTTTCTACAGACTTTATTTTCTAGTTAATTATTAGATTCTATTATACTAGCTAGTTCTATCCTAAGATAAAATCCTCACTACCTAGATCTATAATTTTAATATAGTAGTTATCTGTGTAACCTGCTACTTTAATAGTTATATTCCGTATTTTAAGATTAATTAGACCTTTTCTAAATACTGCTAGACTATTATCTATATATCTTACTTATATAGGTTTATCTAAAACTCTAGTTAGTATCTAATATCTTTATATTTACTTATTTAATATAAGTGTTTTGCTAGCCCCATTGTTTATGAGTGCTAGTATTTAGTTACTATTAATATATATATTTATATATAGCTTATTTTCGTGTTTCCTCTGGTTTAGTTATATATATATAATTAATATATTATTTCTAATCTTTAGTTCTTAGCTTTCTAGTAGCTTAGTTATAGTCCACTAGCTTTCTAGTTTTTTATTTATAGTTAACTTCTAAGTGGTAGTTACTTTTTTAGTGTTTTATCTTTAAGTTTATAGATTAAGCATCTCTAGAGTTAGCATGCTTTTATATTAAGTATCTTATATATATTTTTAGCTTATTCTCTATAATCCTAACATTTCTATTTTAGTTTATTCTCTATAATCCTAACATTTCTATCCTAAGAAATATTCTTAATATGTGAGTTTTTTATGTGAGTTTGTAGCTAACTATTTTTCTTAATAGTATTTAGTTTAGTATTATTAGCATCCTATCTAGCATTTATCCTATAATAGTTGTTTATATTCATTCGAATTTGGATCCTGTAATTTATTTTCTGAATCTATGTAAACTAGTTCTTACTATAGATTAAGTTCTTTTTTATTTACTAGCTATTATAATATTTTTCTTATCTTTAGTCCTTTAACACGTATGGCGTGTTTATTCTATTTATAGTTCTTTTCTATATAGTTAGATACTATATATATTTAGTATTTTTTTTATTATTCTATTTACAGCGCTATTATCTTGTACCTATAATATTAGTAAAAAGGTTTTTTTATCCTTTTTATTCTAATCCTATCCCAGTTCTAGATATCCGACGGGGTGATAATATATTGTATTAGTTATAACTAGTATAAATATTTATTAATAGATCTTATTTATTTATATAGTTAATTCTTGTCTACTTAGCCCTCTATGCTATCTATTTCCTGCTAACTATAGTATTTATTAGTATTTATATATTCCATCTTCTAAGATAACTTCCTAGTGTTTAGTAATATAGTGTTTTTTTTTAGTAATACTTTAATTTATATATCTAACAGTATCTCTAGTATACGTGCTGTATAATTATTATAGACATTAGTTTCTTATCTTTTATTATCTCTTAATTCTTTCTTTATCTGAATTTCTGGTTTTTTTAATAGAATAGCTCTTCTTCTTACTCTATAATCTTATAAAATCTTTATATTTTTTTCTTAGTTTCTGCGTTATGTTATTAAACTGCTGCTTTTTATATTATAGTAATTATATTACTAAGTTATCCTACTAGATAATTCTTAACTTACTAATACAGGATTTCGTATTCTTATTTAAGATATATATAACTTCTACAGATCTAGTACTATTCTTCTTAAATTTTTCTTATAATTATTTCTTTTATTATAGTGTTTTTTATTTGTTTTATTTGGATTATAGTAATCTTAATTTCCTTAAGCGCCTTAGTCTAGATATAAGCTTTTTTAATATCTAATTATTATTATTTGTAATTTTTAATAAAGTGTCTCTGTCTTTTACACCCTAAACAGGCTTTATATATATAGTGTTCTATTTATTTCTTAACTTACTTTTCTTATTCTTTTCTAATAAATATTTGCTTAATGTTAATATCTATTTTATTATAATTTCTATTATCTTATTTATTTCTCTTTAGTGCGTGAGTTATTAATCTTTTATATACTCTTTTTTCTTACTCTTATTAGTACTACTAGTTATTAATAGTTACTACTTATTTAATAATTTTTAATAAGGTGCTTAGCTGTTTTCCTCTGGAAATTTCATTCTTAATTCTATCTTTTAGTTCTTTATAGTATATTATAACTAATAATTAGTTTACCTAATTAAGTCGTGATTAGATTTACTTAAATTCTATAGTATAAATAGCTACTAATATTTATTACTTAAGCTATTAAAGCTTTTAGATTACTTTAGTTTCTTTATTAATTTTTCTAAAGATAACGATTATTTCCTGTTTAAAGTGTTTATAGTTTCTAAAAGCTTATTATATATTACTATTATAATTAGCTAACCCTGCTGCTTCTAGGTTGAAGTTTTTATTAACTAAATAGTTTCTTATTAGTAGTTTAAACTATTATATAGCTCTACCTATCATGTTTATACCTACTACCAGAATTTAATTCTAATTAGTTAGAAATAACTTTTAATTAAACCGACAGTATAGGTTTATTGCTGTTATAAAGATTTTAAGTTTATTTTAATTTCTATTAAACTTCTTAGAAGGTTATATTTTTATTATATTTTTCTTTTAAACTGCTATAGCTTGTTATTTAGCCTTAACCTATTATTATAGGTTTACTAAAGTATTACGTAACTCTATAATAGCTACTTTTTATTTTTAGATAACTTATTATATACTCTTTTATTTTCTAGATATACTTCTAGTTATAAATAAAAGTCCTGCTATAACTTCTTCTTTACTATTACTTTCTTCTAATAAGTAAAGTTCTTGTTTATTCTTGTAATAAGTTATTATAAATATTTAATAATTAGTTATTAGAGTCTATCTAACTACTTCTTTTACTTTTTTAAGATAGTAATTATAATATTACAAGTTACTAACTTACTAACATAAATTATACTAGTAATAAGCTGTTTAATTGATTGCTATATAGTTAATTAATTCTCTTATCTCTAGATTAGATAACTTATTAGACTTAGTGGAAGTTAGTTAACTTAGTAAAAATAGAAAAAAGTAATACAATAAGTTAAGATTTAACAGAATAGTATTAAACTATTTTACTTAAGGTATGAATTTTAATTTTAGAGTAATTATAAAGAATTAAAAGTAACTATAAACTGTCTAATGTCCCATACTTATAGTAAATTCTCTATATATATATTATGTTCTAGTTAATAGTATATTAGATACTATTAGAGCTGTTAGAGATATTAAAGTCTTTAATATCTCTAGTATCTCTAGCTATTAAGCCCTATTACGTGGATAAGCGCTTCTAATCTACTAGTATAGTTCTATATTATTATTTTTATTTCTTAGCTTATGCTTTAGCTTGTGCTAATATGTTCTATACTTACTTATAATTCTTTCTTTCTAATTTAAACATACGTTTCTATTCTAGAGCTTTATTGGCTATTGTTACTAGTTTCTTTAGCTTTTTAAGTGCAGTTACCTTTTTATTACTGTCTATAACAGGCTCCTAAATCGCTATATCTTAGAAACTACTTAACTAATATTTATGCAACTCTTATGAAAGCTGTAATGTATATATAAAAGCTCAAATTTCAATTTTTAGAATTTATTATTAAGTGGTTATTAAGATATTAAGGTGGAAAATTTTGAGATTATAGTAAATTTTAAGATATATAGCTCACTTAGGTGCGCAGCTTACTTATAGAATATAATAATAAATAATAGTATTAGTTTTTTACTCTACTTACTTACTTAGAACGTAAATATAAAATTAAATTATAATAAGTATTTAATTTAATAAACTTATTAGTAGCTAAATTACTTTATTATAATAAAATACTAAAAGTTTTTATAGTTACTTAAAACTTAAATTAAAAAAAAAGTACTTTTAATTTAAGTTTTAATATTCAAAGTAGTATATAATAAATAGTAGTTTTTTATTATATATTTTATAGTTATATTTAGTAGAATTTAGTTAGTTTTTAAGAAAAAAACTTTAGTATTTATATACTTTAAAAAGTTAGGTTTTATTATAATTAGTAACTTAAAATTAAAATATCAAAAACTAAAGTAGTTATAAATAAATATTTTAAGTATTTAAATATTTTTTAGCAAGTATTATTAAATTTAAATTAAATATATTTATATTAAAACTATAAACAAAAATATAATAAAAATTTTTTTAATAAATTATTAATAAAAGTTACTAAATTTTAGAAATATTTTTATGTTTTTAATATTTTTAAAAGACTTTTAGTTAAAAAAGTTTTTAGCTTTATTTAAGTTTATACTAATTTTTTTTACTAAAATTATATACTTAAAATAAGTAAATTATTTTTAATAAAATTTGTATTTATTAATATTAGATTATAAACTAAATTTATTTAAAAATTTTAAAACTTATTTTATATATTATTAGTATTTATATAAAAAATTAATATAAATTAAAATATTATTAAAATAAGTTATATAAAATATATTTAAATATAGTTAAAAAAACGTTATTTATATAGTACTAAAATATGTTTAGTATATTAACTAGCTTAAAAATGATAATAAAGTATTTAAATAAAGTATATTAAATTTAAAAAGTAATTAGTTATTTATTTTCTTTTATAATATAAAAATAGTTAAAAACTAAAGTAATATTTAGCTTTATATAGTACTTTATTTTACTAAAGTATAATAAAGTTTTTTAAATTAATAAAATTAAGTAATAATTTTTATAGAAGTTTTTATAAAAAGTTTTTATATACTCTCTACTTTTTAGTAAAGTTATAGTGTAAGCTACTATTTATATTTAAAATACTAGTTAGAAAATTCTAATAGCTAATTCCTAAAAGTACTATACTTTCTATTATATCTATAAAGATTTATAATTCTTATTTGTCTATTTATAGGGAACTTAAAAGACTTATTTAATAACTACTAAGTTCTAATAATACTTTAAATAAAACTATTATTTATAAGCCCTTTATTTTCTATCTAGGGTTTTATTAAATATCCCTTTAATATACTTATTACCCCTATTTAGGCGGATAATCTCCTTAAGGTAATATAAAATATATTTAATTTAAGCTTAAATTCTTTATTATTTAAGTTTATTCTATACTTCTCTCTAAGCTACCTCTATTTTACTTTAAGTTATAAAGGCTTTATATATAATAGTAATTCTTTTTATTTAACTTTAATAAAGCTTTATTATATTAAGATCTGGAAAGTTAGCCAGCTAAAGTAAATATAGGACTTTAGTAATATTAAATATATATTTTTAGTAATAAGAGGTATATGCTTTAGTTTTATTTTCTTAAATATAAATATTTTTATAGCCGTATTTATATTAGAGGTTAACAGTAAAAGAAATAAAAAATATAAAAAAAATATTTTAATATTATTACTAATTAATACTACTATTACGAACGGTAATAGGATGATTAATAATTTAATTAAAAAAATAACTATACTTAAAAAGCTAAAAGAGCTAATAGTAATAGCTAATAAAGCTCTAAAATAAAAATATATATTTAAGCTTAAAAGAAAGAACTATAAGTAAGCGTAGGACATATTAGCATAAGCTAAATCTTTTATTTACTAAGTCTAATAAGCTATCTAATCTAAAAGTAAGAGAACTAATTAACGTTATATAATTAATTAGATAACTAATTACTAGTATAATATTATAATTACTATCTTAAGAAAGTAAGAGAAGCAGTTAGATAGATTTTAATAACTAATTATTAAGAATTTATAATAATTTACTATAAGGACAAATAAGAACTTTATTTATTAAAAGAAAATAGTAGTAAAGAAGAAATTATAGTAGAATCTTTATCTACAACTAAAAGTATATTAGGAGGAATTAAGAGTATATAATAAATTATTTAAAAATAAAAAATAGCCATCATGAAGTTACGTGATACTTTAATAAACTTATAATAATAAATTAGAATAAATTAAAGAAAAGGAACAGCAAAGATATAGCCTCTTAAAAAATTTAATAATAATTAAAATAAACTTAAGACTTTTATAGTAGTAATAAACCTATACTATTATTTTAACTAAAAATTTTTCCTAATTAACTAGAATCAGATCTTAGCGGCTGGAATAAATATAATAAGTAAAACTATATAATAGTTTAAACTACTAATAAAGAACTACCTAGTTAACAAAAACCCTAACTAGGGAGCGGTAAGGTTAATAAATTATAATAATAATATATAACAAACCTTTAGAAATTATAAATACTTTAAATAAGAAATAATTATTATCTTTAGAGAAATTAATAAAGAGACTAAAGTAATTTAAAAGCTTTAATAGCTTAAGTAATAAACATTAATAGCTAACTATACTACAGATTTTAAATAAATCTAATTATAACTTAACTAGATAAACTAGCTATTGGTTATGATATATTATAAAAGACTAAAAAACAGAATTAAAAACAAAATCTCTAAAGGAAAATAGCTAAGTGTCTTACTAGAAATTATTAAATAAATAATAACTATTAATAATTATTAGTACTAATAAAAGCAAGAGAAAAAAGCATGCAGAAGATTAGTAATCTATATATCTAAAAGAAAAAAAAAAGATAACTAAACCTATAATAAAATAAACATCAATATTAAACAAATATTTATTAGAAATGGGTAAGAGAAGTGAGTTAAGAAATAAATAAAATACTATATATATAAAGCCTGCTTAAGATACAAGAAATAGAAACACTTTATTAAAAACTATAAATAATAATAATTAAATATTAAGAAGGCTTATGTTTAGATTAAGGTACTAAAAAAAATTAAGATAACTATAGTCTAAATAAAACAAGCATAAGACACGATAACGTAAGAAACTATTATATAATAAATTTAGAAAAAGTAATACTAGATTTATAGGAATTATATATATCTTAGATAAGAATATAAAATATTATATTAGTAAGTTAAAGATTATCTAGTGGAATAACTTAATAATATAATTACTATAATATAAGAAGCAATAGTTCAATAACATAGTGCTAAAACTAAAAAGAAAATATAATAATTCTATAAAATTATAAAACAGGAAGATAGATTCTTCCGAAAAGAAAACTAGAAGTTCAGTAAAAAAAAAATACGAAACAGAAAAAGAAAAAGAACTTATGTCTATAATAATTATATAGTAAGTATACTAAGGATATTATTAAATATATAGATTAAAATACTACTAAAAAGAATACTATATTACTAAATACTAAGAAGTTATTTTAGAGAATAGAATATATAAATACTAACAAGTACTACAGTTAGCAGGAAATAAGTAATATAAAGAGTTAAATAAACAAAAACTAGCTACATAAATAAATAAAATTTATTAATAAATACTTATACTAGTTATAAATAATACAACCTATTACCACCCTGTTAGATATTTAGAATTAGAATGGGATTAGAATAAAAAGAATAAAGAAACCCCTTTACTAATACTATAGATACAAGATAATAACGCTGTAAATAGAATAATAAGAAAAAAATACTAAATATACGTAGTATCTAACTATATAGAAATAAATTATAAATAGAATAAACACGCCATACGTGTTAAGGGACTAAAGATAAGAAAAATATTATAATAACTAGTAAATAAAAAAGAACTTAGACTATAATAAGAATTAGTTTATATAAATTTAGAAGATAAATTACAAGATCCAAACTCAGATTAATATAAGTAGTTATTATGGGATAAGTGCTAGATAGAATATTAACTATACTAAACTAAATACTATTAAGAGAGATAGTTAGCTACAGAATTACATAAAAAACTTATATATTAAGAATGTTTTTTAGAATAGAAATATCAGGATTATAGAAAGCAGACTAAAATTATATATAAAATACTTAATAAAAAAGTATACTAATTCTAGAGATATTTAATCTACGGACTTAAAAAGAAAACACTAAAGAAATAACTACCACTTAGAAGTTAACTATAGATAAAAAACTAGAAAGCTAGTAGACTGTAACTAAGCTACTAGAGAACTAAAAACTAAAGATTAGAAAAAATATAACACTTATATATATATAACTAAACTAAAAAAGATATAAGAATAAGTTATATATAGATATATATATTAACAGCAACTAAATACTAGTACTTATAAACAGTAAGGCTAGTAAAACACTTATATTAAATAAGTAAATATAGAGATATTAAATATTAACTAGAGTTTTAGATAAACCTATATAAGTAAGACGTATAGACAATAGTCTAGTAGTATTCAGAAAAAGTCTAATTAATCTTAAAACATAAAATATGACTATTTAGGTAGTAGGTTACCGGAATAACTATTATATTAAAATTATAAATCTAGATAGTAAGAATTTTATCTTAGGATAGGACTAGCTAGCACGATAAAACCTAACTATTAATTAGAAAAAAAAAACTATAGGAATTAGAAACAACTACTATAGATAGTAATAATAAGTAATAATATAAATAAAAAAAACAATACTTCACGATACTAAATTCGTTGTACTAAAAGAATACTAAAGGGAATTTGGAGAATGGTTCTTTAAGAAAGCTAAAAACTAATTATTAGAATACTAGGAATAGAATCATAAAATCACGTTTAAGAAGGGAATGAATTTAAAACTAGGATTACTATACCAGCTATCTATTAATTAACAAGAGGAATTATAACGATATCTAAACAATAATCTAAAAAAGAGATATATTTAAATAAGTAAAAGCAAAATAGTATTACTAATACTCTTTATACTAAAAAAAAAATAGTAAGCTATAATTATGTGTTGATTATAGGCACCTTAATAAAGCTATAGTAAAAAATTATTACTTTATACTACTAATATTAGAACTTATAGATAAACTTAGAGGAGCTAAATAATTTAGCCTTTTTAATATTAAGAATAAATACTATTATATATAAATAGCCGAAAAACACAAGTGGATGATAATATTTAAAATAAGATATAAACTATTTAAATATCTAGTCATGCCATTTAGACTCATTTATATACTAGTAATATTCTAGATAATTATTAACTATATGCTAAGAGAATACCTAGACGTATTTATAATAGCATATCTTAATAATATACTTATGTATATAAATAGAATATTAGAAGAATATATTAAGTATACTAAGAAAGTACTAAGGAAGCTCAAGGAACACAAGCTATATATTTAAATAGAAAAATATATATTCTATAAAACAGGAGTTAAGTTCTTAGAATACTTAGTATCTTAAGATAAAATAGTAGTTAATTTAGATAAAGCTAAAGATATTCTATCTTAGCTAATACTAATAAATATAAAAGAAGTTTATTCTTTCCTCAGATTCACGGGTTTCTGCTGATAATTTATTAAGAACTACTTAAAAATCACATTACTTTTAACGGAATTGCTTAAGAAAGATTAATAATTTAAGTAGGAATAACACAAGAAAAATACTTTCAAGACATTAAAAGAAATATTCTAATAACTACTAATATTAAAGATATTTAATTTCTGACTTTAAATAGAGATATATATAGACGTATTAGACGGAGCTATAAAAGCTATTCTATTATAAATATAAAATAATAAATATAAACACCTAGTAGACTTTCTATCTCATAAACTAATAATATACTAAGTTAAATTATGATATTTATAATAAGAAATTATTGGTAATAGTTTAAGTATTTAAAAAATGGAAATATTACTTAGAAGAAGCTAAGTACCAGATTATTATATATTCAGACCATAAAAATCTAACGGCATTTATGATAACTAAGAAGCTAAATTAATAATAAGTTAGATAATAAAAACTAGTTTCTACTTTTAACTTTTAAATACTTTATAAATTAGGAAAAGAAAATATAGTGACTAATATACTTAGTTAATAAGCAAACTATATAAAAGATATACTAGAAATTTATAATATAATACTTAGATAAAGACCAGACGAATCTCTAGGAAGCTTATAAATAAATATTAAAATAGTAATTATTATCAAAAACACCTAGGAAAAATAAATAAAGAATTTTAATAAAGGGTAATTATAATGGAATTTAGACTAAGAAATAATCTACGTGCTAGATGTATTATAAACTAAACTTATTAAAACTAGCACTTAGTTAAAATGCATAAATATTAAGGAATTAAAAAAACTATAGAATGCATCAACAGGCATTTTTAAATTCCTAGAGTATAGAAAAAGGTTAGAACTATTCTTTTAAAATGTATTAAGTACAAAAAGAATAAAGCATTAAGATATAAAAAATATAAACTTATGTAACTAATTCCTTTACTAGACCTATTATAGGAATTAGTTATAATAGACTTTATTATAGAAATACCGACAACAACTACCTTTTAAGGCTAATAGTATAATATGATATTAGTTATAGTAGACTAACTTATAAAATACACATACTTTAAACTAACGTATATAGAGATTAAAGCGGATGAATTAGCAACTATACTTATTAAGTTATTAATAGTATAATATAGATTGCCATGAGAATTCATTACGGACAGAGATAAATTATTTATATTAATATTCTAAAAAATGTTTATAGGGAAGCTAGGAGCTGAACACCGTCTCTTAACAGCATTTCACCTATAAATAGATAAATAAATAGAACGGACAAATCAGATATTAGAATAATATCTATGAATATATGTTAATGAATAATAAGATAATTGGATTAATTTACTACTAATGGCTGAGTTTACATACAACTCTGTAAAGTCATTAATAACAGGAAAATTACTATTCTTTATGAACTACGGTTATGAGCCTATAGCTTATTAAGAACTATAGAAACTAGATAAAATATTAGAAGCAGTAAGAATAAGAGTTAAGGAACTATAATAACTGCACTAGGAAATCGCGTGAAGAATTACCTAGAAAGGAGTCCTTAGCAGACAATAGAAAGACAAATTCAAGGTTAAGGGACTAACTTTTAAGGAAGGGGATAAGGTTTTCCTATTATGAAAAAATCTGGAAATAAAATGACTACCAAAAAAACTGGATCACATTAAATTAGGATTATTTAAGGTTAAAAGATAAATAGGACCTGTGAATTACGAACTATAATTACCCAGGGACATAAGAATTTACCTAGTTTTTTATGTTTTAAGATTGGAACCAGCACCACAAAATGCTAAACTATAGACAAGACTTAAACTTAAGGAAGACACTACTGAGTATGAAGTCTAGTAAATCTTGGACTACTAGCGGTTTGGACGTTAGTAAAAATATCTGGTCAGATAGAAGAATTACGGACCTAAAGATAATATATAGGAATTAATTAGAAACCTAAGGAATAGTTTAGAGCTAATTAACTAGTACTATTAGATAAGCTAGGAAAGGATTGCTTTAAGGTTATATCCTAGAGATAGGGCGACTGTAGCGCATTCTAATTAAGACTAAAGGATAAGAAAGGCGAAGTGACAGGCTGGGAGGAGACTTGAACTGCAGGTTATAGTGTATGAGTTTCTTAATCCTAAGAACGAGCCTCTTTCTCTTTAAGAGCCTGGACTTCATGAATTGAAGTTATCTCTTAATTAAATATCTTCTTCTCTTTTGAATTAACCTTGGCGAGCTTATGACGGAGTCGGAGGGCACAGGAACAGGCCTTAAGAGCGTCCTCCTTAGCTTTTTTAAGTTGACAATAGAGTTTCGCTTTGTCATGATCAAGACGGTCCTACTCTAGTTGCAAAACGATTAGATCGTACTTTACGTTGTGATTATTACAGGCCGAGCAATAACTAGAACTTAGGTTCATGAGGCAATTGTCACCTTAATGAGAACAGTTTAAGCAGGGCGTCGGCATGTGACGGGGTTTGTTATGGATCTGAGAAGCTAGGTGGTGAGCACGTATTAGAGACGACTCAGGACGTGTTATTGTTGGGAAGCTGGGCAGGAAAGAAAGGAAGTTAAGGTTCTTATAGCCTGGAACACAGGGTGGAAGACCTGCTGCCTTTATACTGCTTATGGAAGAGAAAAACTATCTTCCAAGACGAAGACTTAGAAGGAGGGGATAGTGTTACGGACGGTAACAGGACGACTGATGATTCAGTTAAAAAGGCAACTGTACCTAAAGAACTGAAGGGGCTAACAGCAACGGCTAATAAAGCTCTGGAATGGAAATGTATGTTTGAGCTTGAAAGGAAGAACTGCAAGTGAGCGCGGGACGCATTGGCATAGGCCAAGGTACGGGCCAAGAAGCGAGGACAGAGATATAGAATTATGTGGGGGGATTCAGAGCATCCTGTTACATGATAAGAAGGCTTGGCAGCTAGAGATGTTAGAGGGAGCTAGAAGCTCTGACAGCTCTAATAGCCTCTGGCAGTATCTAATATACTTCCAACTGGTATACAATGTACGCACGGAGGATCTACTATAAGTATGGGGCGTTGGACGGCTTACGGTTACTTTTAATTCTTTATAGTTACTCTAAAATTAAGATTTACATCTTAAGTGAAATAGTTTAATACTATCCTGTTGAATCTTAACTTACTGTATTACTTCTTTCTATTTTAACTAAACTAAACTTCTTATTTACTAAGTCTAACAAGCTATCTGATCTGGAAGTGAGAGAACTAATTAACGTTATATAATTAGTTAAATAATTAGTTACTAGTATAACATTACGTTAGTAAGTTAGTAACTTGTAATAACTACTTTAATTAGAATTTTAAGTTATATAGCTATTTTTTTTAGTGAACTTTTACTCTAGCTTTAGTTTAAACTTATTATAAAAACTAAAGTATAACATACCTTTTATAAGCTTTTAGTTTAATTAGTAGTTTAATTTAATTAATATATTAATCTTAGTAATTTGTTTAGTAATATCTTTCTTCTCTTTTACTATCTCTAGCTTTTAGATATAGTATAGTCTCTTAAAATTATATAAAAAATAGCTCTAGAATATGAATTCTAAAGAATCTTTTTATTACTTATAAATATAGCTTTAGAGTATTTTTTTATATAGTCTCCTCTAAATACACTAGTTACTATATTAATAACTAAGAATTATTAACGTTTTATTTAATTAGATAACCCTTTTCTATTATTTAAGACTTTAGTGGTAATAGTAGAGTGTAAAATAAAGTTATATATTTTTTATAACTCTAGTTAACCTAAGTTTTTAAATAGGCTTTATCTTTCTAAGTTTATTTAATTAGAGAATAAACTATACGCGATTTACTAAAAGTCTAACTTTAGTACTAAAAGCTTTAGTAAATAGTTTATAGCTAAAATAGTTTTTTTTAATAGTATTTAGTATTTTTTAAACTTTTTTTAGTATAATCTTTTTTAGATATTCTACACGAGGCTTATTCTAAATATACTTATTAAAAATAACTTATAAACTATAAGGATTATAGCCCCTTTTATAGGCTTTAGCTATATAATACTATATCTAGCGTTATCTAATTCCTATAACTGCTTTAATTAAGCTATAATTTATACTTTTTATATAAAGAGCTAAGACTTGTGCCTGTATAGCTATCTAATAGCTTAGTATAATAAAATAATAAAAATAAAAGCTATAGTAACTATAGATATAGATATAGATATTTATTTATAATATTAAAAAAAGAAGAAATTAGCTATTAGAGTTTCCTAACTAGTATTCTAAATACAGATAGTAGCTTATATTATAGCTTTACTAAGAAATAAAAAGTATAAAAAGACTTTTCACAGGGACTTCCGTAAAAATAATAGTATTAATACTTAATAATTTATATAAAATTAAAAAACTTTATTAAGTTTTTTTATAAAAATAAAAAATAAAAATATAAGAAAAGTACTTATTTTAATAAAATATTTAGTTTGTTTAAAAATATTTTATAAAAAGTTTAAATTTAAATTATTTGTTTTAATATAATTTTATAGTTATATAAATAATATTAAAGTAATTTATTAACTTTTTTATATAAAAGAATTTTAAAAATAGTATAATACTTTTTAAAAATCTTTATTAACAAGTTAGTATAAATTTTTAAAGTTAAATTCTTATTAATATTAGTTATTAAAATAGTAAAATTTTATGTTTATATTTTTAAACTAGTTATATAAAAAAAAGTTATTTTAATTAAATAAAATTTATATTTAGTTTAAATTGTTTATAAACACTTTTTAGTAAAACCTTTAAAAGTTTTAAAAAAAAAAAATTTAAATTTAAATCTAAATATATATTTAAACAGTTTATTAAAAAGTTTTTTAAATAAGTATTAAGTTTTTATAATTACTAGTTTATTTTAACTAATTAGCTATTGTATTAAATTTAAGTAGTTAGTAATAACTTTAAAAGTTAGATTTAAGTTTTTATTTATAAATAAAATTAAAATAAAAACTTTTAATATAAATTTTATAAAAAAAGTTTTTAAATAAGTAAAAAAAAAAATTAAATAAGTTAAAATTTAAAATAAATATAAGTAATAATTTTAGTAATAAAAAGTATTAAAATATTAATTGTTATAAATTATAATTAAAGTTAACTTTATTCTTTTTTATTTAAAGTTAGTAAAAATTAATTTATAATTTTTTATACTTATTACAAAAAAAAACCTTTTTAATATAATTTATGTAGTAAAAAGTTATAGTAGTATATAAAATATATTTTTTTTTAAGTTATTTACTATTAAAATTAACAGAATACAAAATACTTAAAAGTAGTAAAATATAAAGTTTTTAATACTAACGTATTTTATAAGTAAGTTATATATATAAGTAAACTATATATTTTAAAATTTACTAAAAAACTAAAATTTTATACCTTAGTATCTTAATAGCTTCTTAATAATAAATTCTAAAAATTAAAAATTAAGCTTTTATATGTATATTATAACATTTATAAAAGTTATATAAACATTAGTTTTATAGGTTTTAAAATATAGTAATTTAGAGGCTAAAATAAAGCTAAATTGTAATATCTTAAAAACTATAAATCTAATATTTATATAACTTTTATAAAAACTATAATATATATATAAAAACTTAATTTTTAATTTTTAGAATTTATTATTAAGTAGTTATTAAAACACTAAGGTATAAAATTTTATATTATTAGTAAATTTTAAGATATGTAGCTTTCTTATATATATAACTTACTTATAAAATATATTATTACTAATAATATAATAATAATATAACATTATATAAACTAAAATTTAAAGTTAAAAAATTAAAAACTATAATAATTTAAATAAAAAGTACTATAAATTAAAAGAAAATATATAAAAAAACTAAAACATTTTATAGCTACTATTAATATTTTGTTAAAATTGTATCAATAAACTACTAAAATAAATATAAAAATATATGTATAACTATATAATATTAATATAGTAATATAACAATTATATAAAAGTTTTTAATAAAAAATTAAGTTTTAGTAAAAGTTTAAAAATATAACTACTATATCTTAACATATATATTTAAGTACTTAAATTAAAAAAATGAAAGTCTTTTTAATATTATATTGTATAGTATATATATAATATATATATAACTTGTACTTTAAAACTATAAGTAAAAAAAGCTTTTTATTTTAATATTATTTAGTAGTTTAATTATTTAATTATAAAAACTTTAAGTACTTTTATTATTAAATTAATTTTTATTATTATTTATAGTTATAATAAAAGAATTTAAGTTTAAGCTTTAAAGTAAAATAATGTTTAGCTATATTTTATTAGCTTTTTTTAAAAAAAAATTAATAGTTACATACTTTCATATAGAATATAAATAGTAATTATAGTAATTATATATATAAAAACATTAAAAAAAAAATAGAAATAAGTATACAAGTTTATAAAATAAATACATAAATATAATAAAAATTATTTTAAATAGTAAGTAAAGCAAAATAAGTATTTAAATACCTTTATATAAAAGATATTAATTTAATTTAATTTAATAGTATTTTTATATTTTCTTTAAAAGGTTTTTTATTTACTTAACTAAAAAGAAATTAGTTTATATAAATTTATTAAAAGAACTAAATTAAGTAGTATACTAAAAATAATAATAAAACTTATAATAAGCAAAAAAATTACTATAAGCTAATAATAATTATAAATAATTAAAATGTTAATTTTAAATATAATTGTAAAATAAGTTTTAAAGTTTTTATAATATAATAATAAAAGTAGTTATTTTTATACTAAAAGTTTAAATTAAAAATAGTTAACAAAATTATTATAGGAATATAATAAGTTATTAATATAAGAAATAAAATATGAAAAAGTTATAACAAAAAATACTAGTTAGTAATAAAAAATATAATTACTTAGTATGTATCTAATATAAACTAAAAGATATTTATTTAAATAATAATTAAATTAACTATATAAATAAATAGTTAAATACTCTAAAAACTATTATAGTAAACGAAATTTATAGTAGTAAATAATATAATTATAGTATAAAAGACAAGACACTTTTTAAGAAAGTTAGAAAATTTTTAAAATAAGTAGACACTACATTACTAGAAAATCACACTTAAATGCTTTATAATGTCTTTAAATAATAGGAAGCTAAAGTGCTAATATAATTACAAATATTATTAGCCTAGCTAAATAGATATTTATATTAAATTAAACAGTAGAATCTAATAAATGCGCATGTAAACGGGTAAAAGAAATAATTAGGTACTTTTACTTCTAATATACAAAATAGGAGACACACCAGGCACAAATATTAGATTAGACGGAAATAAGAAGAAGTAACCTCTCTATCTACTAGAAAGAGAAAGGTGCCATTTGATCCAGAGAAATAGACACTAGATATAAGTATAATTAGAGCAACTATTAAGTACGCTGTAGCTATAAGACGACTAAATAAGTAAACTAACTATACTATAATAGGTATGATGCCTATCTATATTTATAGAGCATACTAACCCTCACTTTGCACCCTTATACTAAGTAGGCTACACTTCAATTGCCGTAGATACCCTATAGAGTATTCGCCGGGGTGGAATATCTAGGATTCTGGGGTGACTTACCCCGTACTTTCTGGGGTCCTATATCCTAGATTCGTAGCCAATTTGGTATGGGAAAACTGGGACGTAGGATCCCAAAAAGTGACGCCTTTTCCCAAATTTGTGGGGCCATTTTGATTGGCTAAAATACGTGGGGGTTTGGTGGAAGATGAATGCACGGAGTCAGGCCCTGACGTACTTAACAGCTTAGCTGCCTATAGTAGCAACTTACATCTTCTCTGCTTACTAATGACGTCCTGTAAGAAGCCCTTGAGTACTCTATACAGGCGCCTGTAACTACGCGCAGGTAAACTTTGGCCGAATTGATTGATTCTGCATTTTTTTCCCTTACTGCGTGGAGGGCCGCAGAGTCTCCCATATCCAAGAGCTGCCAAGATTGAACGAACACCAAAGTTTAAAGCAGTCAGGGGTAAGATATCCTAGATAGGAATCTGGGGTGAATGATCCTGTAGATGGTACGGGTTGTATTACCCCTAACAACTTCCGGGGTCATTTACCCCGTATAGGGCCCCTTCCAGGCTCACACATCCCGAATTCTCGATTTCTGGGATATATTACCCCTGACATACTCCATAGGGTAGGACACTGGACACTTGGAGGAAAGACTCCAAGATTGCTTGCTACTACCCCGCACGAGAGTGGAAGAAAAATGATAGTAGACAGTAGACGGACGCAAGGTGGAGACACGGATGGGCTTGAGGAGTTTAAGCCGGCATTAGAGGAAGCGTGGCTATGTAACATAGTGTACTAGTGCCCTTTAGGCTTAGAGCCGGGCGGAATGAAACTCTACCTACCCTACCAGACCTTTGCATTTCCATAACCCTTCCCCCACCTGACTTAACTGCTG
This sequence comes from Zopfia rhizophila CBS 207.26, assembly GCA_010093925.1. Taxonomy (NCBI): domain Eukaryota; kingdom Fungi; phylum Ascomycota; class Dothideomycetes; family Zopfiaceae; genus Zopfia; species Zopfia rhizophila. The sequence continues at coordinate 848,001 of ML994622.1, forward strand.
CCTGCACAACACTTTTCTAGCTGTTACTCTATCCCGCTGCTACATCAGAAACAACACTCGAGCAATCCGTCAAACTATCCTTATCATTCCCCAACAAACTCATTTTCTCCATCGCCGGGACAAACGCATCCGCAAAAGACGAACTACTCGCCCCAACACTCTGCCACGTGCTACTCGTCTCGCTCGAGTTACTCAAGAACCTATCACTGTCCAGACTCGATGGCGCGCTGTTGTCCACTGTCTCGGAGTAGAACTCGACATCCCATTGCCCGACCGTGGAATCCATAGCCTCCCCTGTAAGCTGCTTGGCAGTTGTGTGAGCTCCGACCAACGCAACTAAATCGGTGGCGGAGAAGCCTTTGGCAGCGAATTGGGATATGAGCACGGATGCATTGGAGCTGGGACTAGGTATTTGGCTTTCTGCGTTCGCAGTATTGGTGTCCGTCCTACCGACGTAGAACGAGATTGCTGGACCTCCAGGACACGATACAATACCAATCGCTGTACATGTCGTCAGCTAATCATTTCCAACCAGAAGGAGTCTGGATTCCTTACCCGCAGCCATCTGCACCATATCGGCCGCGCTCACATTATATTGAGTTGCTTTGTCTCCGACAGTGCTGCATATATCGACCAGCTGAGCGTTCTCATTTCTGGCTGTGCACTCGTCTGAGAGAATGATGGATCCATCGCAAGAACCAGGGAAGCAGTCGTGGAATGCTAATCGAATTGCTGCACGTGCGGAGTCGTTGCATGTACCGTCGTCGGCAACGAAAGAGCTCTTCAGGTCAGATGCTATGGTGGTCCAAACAGAAGGACAGGTTGATTGACGAGCATGAATGGAAGAATATTTTTTTGAGAGGGTAGGAGTGGCCAAAAGAAGGGCGGAAATCATGATGGAAAGATAGGTGAAGAGCATAATGGGCAGCGGAGTTGGCAATGGGAGAACGAAGAAGGTGAGGGTCTGATTGATGGACCTAGAACAACAAGAGTACCAAACTTCAGCGAAGAGCAAAGGAGCAAGTCCTTAAATAAAAGATCCTGAATTGAAATCAGGATGTGAAAGGAAGGCCGAAATGCTCTGGAGAACATTTTCTATGAAGGTGGACAGTGTCTTATATAAAGATAGAAAGAACTACTTACGACTGCTTTCCCTAGATTCATTCTCAGCTAGTCAGTTGTCGTTTCGGACCTGCAGCCATAGAAAGTATCAAACATGAAGATCTATCCGCAGTCGCGTCTGACTCTCATATCACGCCCCGTCACACTGCAGAAACGGGGGAATGGCAAGTGTTTGAGAGAACAGGCGCGTAGATAAAACTCGCACTGATGCTTCTACGTTACCACACGACAACAGTGCAGAAAGAGAGAGTTATACGATACAGCTTGCCTTGTAACTTAGCAAATGCATCTACAGCCAGTCTCAAGTTGTCGAACAACATCAAAAATTGGATGGGATTAGTTGGCATGCACGTAGCAATACGCGCTCAAAGCCCAAGCGGCTCCTCTCATTAGGTACGTGCACAAGACACAAACCGTTCATAGTCGAAGCGCCCGTTCCTGGATGCGCACGATTCAATTGTTCCGACTGCAGATCAGAACCCTTGAAACCCCGGGATCTTCATCTTTCCAGTCCCTGTTCAGAGCCACGCGTCCAACCGACGCTCGCGTAACGTAAGCGAACGCACAACACAATTGTGGGGATAGCTGACGAAGCTGTGTGGATTTTGTGGGAAAACATGCAGTAGTTGCGGGTGTTCCTGAGGCGAAATAGATGATCATTTCTGATTTGGACTGGGACGTGTTTCTATAGCATGGATTAGCGACTATTCTGAAGCAACGTCACCAATTGGAGAAACGAGAGCGAAATGAGAACGGTGTGATAGGAGCGGTGTGGAGTTTTGCAGGAGAAAATGCTGATGGATGCGTGACAGACTGGTCTTTTGATGGGAGAGGTGATGGATATTGGGACCCTTGCTGGGCCCAGCCGCAGGAATGACTGAAGTTTTGACGCTTAAACACACGAAATCGCATTTTTGCCATTGAAAGTTTTAAGAGGGGGATAAATATTTCGGAATTCTGGTTGAACAAGGAAAGAAGCTAGGAAAGAGAAACCCCTCGTGGGGTTTTATTGAGAGAAGTCAATTCAGAGAACATCGCAATCATTTCGACACTGAAAGAGTTCCTACTTTCAGAAGATTTCCCTGTCCAATATCCGTTGGAGCTAGTATAACCCAAGGGGGGTTGGACTGGACAGTCCCCCAAGATACAGACCGAAGTGTCGAAACGAGCGGGAATGGCAGCACTATTCAATGCAAAATATCGGTTATTTGGATCAATCAGTAAGGAAAATGGTCATTTACTCTCGCTTTAATCTTCAAAGTCAACTAAGTCCTCGCCAAGTCTCCCGACACCCGGACGGAAAAAGGATAAGACTAATCTGGGGTTGGCGATCAACTGCATATGTCGCACATGATAGTTGAGTTAAAATGAAATGTCCAGGTAGCTTTTCCGTTATCAAAGACAATGTCACGTGCTGTGCCTTGGCTTGGGAAAATCTATCTCCCTTAAACGGTAGCTTCCCTTTAGAAACACGAGGAGAGGTATAATTTTACAATTTTCTATGTTCATGCATGAAGCTGGCTCACATGGATAATATCGCGACGATGGACGTAGGTGCTCAAATGAACATTGCAGTTCATGTTGCATTCTAGAAAATAATCCGCGAGGAATTCTGCAACTGCAACGATATATACATTGTGAAATTCGTACCTGCATGAATTCAACGTAGAACGTTAGAAAAGCTCCTTCACAAATCCAAACCTCGCCATCCTCATCCGATCACAATACCATATCCAAAGCGGACTTCATCCAAACCCTCGTCTCAGGCCTCAATTCCATTTTTACACTTCCAACAAGTCTCTCACCAATCCCTCGAGAAACTACACAAGGCCATAATGATGCAACGCAGTACCATAGAAACCAAGCAGTACGAGGGCCTGCTCATCCTGCGCTTTAAAAAGATTGATGAGCTCGAGGCCGCTTAAACTGGCTAACCGATAAGAGCCATAAGGATCACATCCTGTCCTGCTTCATGCGATCGATGCGAGTCTACAGGTTGGTAAAATAGCGACTTTAGGTTTGGAATACTAGCGAGGCCGATAGCAACATTGGATGAGGTGATGAGAGACGAGTTGGACTCCACTGCCACCGTTATCACATCCAGAGTTTTAGTGAATTTATTGCCTTGTGGAGGTCCATTAGGTGTCGAGGCTGCAGACTGAGGAGAAATCCCATCATGGCCTTGAAATCGCCTTCTCCGAGCCAGTCTCGGGCTTGCATTGCTACTGTGACGGAGCTTGCGAGGAGGGAAAAGAGCTTCGGAAATGTTATCGATGAATGATGATCCCTCCTGATTTCCATTTGATCCATTCCTTTGTGCATCTGGTTTTCCATCATCAACGACGTCCATAACCTCTCCCGTTTCCCATGTAAGAACCACAATGCACAGAGCACCTGAAAGCGATGAAATTGCGCATATGGTATGGGAATTCTCTGCTGTGATCCCATACTCTTTTTTTTCTGCGTTCTTGGCGGCTTCAATGTCATTATTTGGTGTGCCAGAAGTGGTATGCAATTCTCAAGCGCATGTGCATTATATCTTCTCGCGGCGCTCACAAGTCTCACCGTCCCAAACACCACCGTATCAGAGTCGTACCGAGAGTAGCCGGTAGGCCCAGAACCCTCGAGATGTTCAAGACGAAGAGCTGAAAATTGCGAAGATACCAGCGGCGTAACCCATGTGCCGGAACATGTATTTGCCACCTTCGCTGGATATCCGGGTTGTCAGACAGTGTTAGGGAGATAGACGCAGTATAATGATGCAGAAGGAGGAGTTAGTGATGATTGTTTGTCTCTACAAGACTGGAGGATGGATTAGGACTGGTTCGATTGGGAGTAGTGTACGAGGTTGCTAATACTGGCTGTTTGATTTGAGGACTCGGCCTCATTCCTGGCGGCCCCAATCCGTCGGTAGCAAATGAACCCGTATCTTGCCACTTCTTGTTCCAAGAGTAGTTGTGGCAGATGGGGCACTGCATGTCGCAACGAATCTTCCGGGATCGATATGAGGTGCAGCCATGGTGAGTTTTGGTGTAATGTTTACGAGACGGCATGACTTAGCTGAAAAGAAACGATTTAGCTAAAAGAAAATAGATAATATGAATAGTGAGCGCGAGGCGACGAGGCATCGTCTATCTGAGAAGATGTATGAGAAAGGTCTGAAGAAAGCCGCATGATGACCTCACCACTTCTTGATGATTAAGGGCGACGTTTCTACGGCTGAGCACCCATGGAAATGAGATCTAACATTACGGAATTCCAACTTTGCGGTTTTTGTGAGGGTGGCGTCTACTCGATTATCGTGGGCGGAATATCCCATAGGGGCCTGAAGGCATAAAGGTGGCCAATCGTTCTGGGACTTTCCCGACTCGTTCGCTATACTTGATCATGAAAGGTGTATCGTTCGAGTGCACCGCAAGCCCGAGAACATCTCCCACCAACGGTCAAGCCCTATTTCAGAACGATATCAGATAGAAGAGTCTCTCCACCTCAGTGCCAGGAGAGCAAAGAACATGGCTGAGCAAACTTGCCCGAGTCGACGTCAACAGGAAAGTAGCCACTAAAGCTAGGAACTCCGAGATGGCTTCAAATGTTAACAATAAACATTTTAATTCGAGGATAAAAACCCAGCCTCACAATTTTAATACTTTCAGTTGTACTCTTATCTTTGATTGTACCTAACACAAATCCTCTCAAGCTATTAATCGAAACGCCCTGCTTGATCATGCGCTTGAACTCTTCACTTCTCTTCAGCTGCATTGCTTTGCAGACGCAATTCGGTCGAGTAGGTTTCTGACAAACACCGTCTCATCTTCATCCTTATTTTAGAATGCTGACGAAAATTCCTAGGCCGATCAACTTGGACAAAACAATACATCTCTGTACTCCTACCCATCACCATAGATGCACTCAGAAGGGGACTGGGTCGAAGCCTTTCGGAAAAGCCTCAGACATCGTCAGCCAACCCACGCTCCTCTGGAAAGCCAACTTGACCACTGGAGTTGGCTTCGCAAGCGGTCGTTGTCTCGGAAACACAGGATCCATCCCTTGCCTCTTCTTCCCAGGACTCTGCCTCTAAGGTACACCCTATCTCCTTCCCGACTTTCGTGGACTCTGCTTCAGCCTTCTCCGCCGGCATCAACGTTGGCGCAACATTCTCTCGATAACACACATACCTACGCGGCCAAGCTTTTGGCAGAGAATACCGCTACCATGGTGCCGATGCTCTTTTACGTCCTCCTGTTTCCCTACTCGGAAGGTTTTCTGAGGGGTGGTAGGGACTGGGAGGGGTTTATTCCGGATCCTTATCCTTCGAGTGAGCTGGTTGCACCAACTATTAAGGGGATTCAAAGTGCCGGGGTTATTAGAACGGTGAAACATTATATTGCGAATGAGCAGGAGTATTTCCAGGGGGTCAGTGAGGTGAAGTAGAATGATATTGAATTGGAGCAAGCTATTAGTGCAAATATGGAAGATCAGACAATGTCTGAGATTTATCTCTGGTAAACGACAGTTTCTAATACCGATATCGAGTAATAAATACTAACACTCTCCCCAACAGGCTGTTCGCAAACGCCATCCGAGCCACGCCTCATCCGTAATGTGCTCAAACAACGCCATTAACAACTCCGCAAGTTGCACCAACAGCTACACCCTCAACCATATCCTCAAAAGAGAACTCGGTTTCTAGGGCTTCGTCATGTCCGACTGGGGCGCCCAACACCCTTGTGTTTCATCCGCTCTAGCAGGCCTTGATATAGCCATGTCTGGCGATGCTAGTGATGGGCCGAACTTTAGCTCATAGTCAACTGATACCTTCGGAAGAGAACATTACTTCTCATCAATTTTCTCAGTACCAAAGATGAACAAAGATGTCTACGTCCGTGCAAAACACAAAGCTCTTATTCGGGAGATCGGCGCGACGAGCATGGTATTGCTGAAGAACGAGCACAAAGCACTGCCACTCACAGGCAAGGTGGGACACATCGCTCTTTTCGGAAACGATGCAGGATCGAATCCGTATAGAGTAAATGGTTGTCGTAATCGTGGGTACAATAATGGCACACTAAGACAAGGTTGGGAAAGTGGCAGCTTCTTGTTTCCCTACCTCATCACTCCTGAGATGGCGATCACGATGCCTGTGAGCCAAATTATCAATGGATCAGTGCCGTGACGTCTGCATCCGCGACATATGTTAGAAGAAACACTTGAAATAGGTTGAATTTTTAAGGGTTATCGGCTAAGACACTAGTTATTTAAATTTTGAGCGTTTTAGACGATTATAATCAATATAACGTTGATACAATATATTGGTAGTGAGTACTTTCCATAGAAAATACGAGGTTTTGATTTTCCGGATGCCTTACTAGGTAAACAGCGATTTCAGGACTGCATGGAGAGCTGCTTTGGTCTAATTTTCGGTTTGCTCACTCAGGTTCAGATAGCTTACCCACAGCTCAGGTTGCCGTAGGTAACTCAGTGCTAAGAACGGAAATGGAAATTGCTGGCGATCAATTTGGTGAGGGCAACATCTGTTTTCAAAACTCCTATTTCACTCTTTGTGGCTGTGATTCAGCGACAAATAATATTGCTGGAGTGGCTGTGCGTAAAGCTGAACGGCGACTTCCATCTTGGCTTCTGCAAAACCTGAGGGCGTCCAATACTGCGCAACCGTTAGCGAGAATGTTCTGACGTTTCGATTTTCGAGTTTCAGCTGAACGCCCTCGCCAAGCCACGATGTGTAACCCGGATCTGCGATTGCTCCGCTTGGTGGATTTCGATGCACGCCATCTCTATCAAGCTCAGCCTTTCCAATCGAGACGCGCTTTAGCCCATTGTCGCTCATGCAGTCTGATATAGATACTTGGCGGTGGAGGCTTCGTAGGTCTGGGCCTTTCTTTAAGTTAGCTCGATTTCTTTTGCAACTTGCAGTTCTTGAACGGTTTTGTTCATTTGATAATGTCTTTGAGTTTCCATTCATCTCTTCCTACTCATTCCTCATCGAAGCATTACGATAGAAGTACGATATCGACTCGGAAAATGATGCCGCCCGAACAGCTGCAGCCAAAATGGCACCGCTTGCCAGTTAGAAGTACGCAATTGTTCAGTTAACTCGCTCTTTCCACAACCTAACCATTCCACTCTGCAGATGTCTCGATGCCAGCAGAAACGTCCAAGAAAAAAGGTTCTAACGACGATGAACGGGAGACCTCATCGGTACCACAACCCACTTTTGCTCCAGTAACTGTCGCTCCCGCCGACTCCATCTCAACTACTACCTACCCACCGGTTTCAGTATATACAGGGTCCGGAAGCATACTCAAAGGCTACTGCGTAACTCCCGACTACACCATTCTCGATGGTCCGACAGTATACTGGGTTCCGGTGGTGGGCTGCATTAGTTCCAGGCAGGATTGCTGTGCTTCAGAGACAGGCAGTGAGGCGTCGAAAACCAGCGGTGGTGCAGGCGCCGCCTTCCCCATTTCTTCCTTTCCAGCGCAGGCAGAACTCGATACCTGTCCGCAAGACTATCACACCGTCGGTGGAACCGGCTGCTGTCCCTCGTAAGTCAATCCCGCGCCCGAACATATCGGCATAAACTGACCAGCTCCAAGATCTTACGAAGTATGGAGCACAGATTTCGGCGGCCAAACTCCGTGCTACTCCTCCCTCGCCGCCGCCATCACACCCCCACCTATTCCCGACACCCTCGCCAACGCCAAAACAGGCTCAAGCACGTCTTCAAAACCCACTTCCGCTATCGTGAACATCGCATACGCCTTGCAATATCCCGTGGCCCGTAACAAGCCTGTGCTCCAGAAGAAGGCGAAAATTGGAGTTGGGGTAGGGACAGCTGGTGCGGCGATCATTATTGGTGTGCTGATTTACATGTTGGTGAGAAAGTTTAGGTCGCATCGGAAAGTTAAGGATGATCTGAGGGAAGGCAGTGTGCAGAGGAGGTTTGGGAGTGGTGTGGATATGAGTAGGGCAGGGGTTGGCACGGAAGAGCAGAGTGTTCTGCCTCCGCCGATGTCGAAGACGTTTGGGGGTGCAAGGTATGCGGGTGTTCCGATGGAGCCGGCGCGATAGAGGATGAAGGGGATTTTGTTAAATAAGCACTAATGCTTAAAAGATAGGATGGCCGCAAAAGCCAGGCACTATTCAGAAGTAAGGAAATACCTGAGTAGATGGCCAGATACGAAGGATAACAGAGGATGTGGCTTGACCGTTAGCATTGAGCATTGAGAATTTAGCGTTCAGAACCTACATCATTTGGACACGCTCCCACCCAAGATGGATTCTGTGCCCGCTTCTCTCCTTCTAGTTCAGTTCGACCATCGTTGGGGTTGCGTTTGGGGCGTCAGTTCTGCGAGCGAAAGATTGGGTCGGTTGCTCGTTGCTGTTTGAATCAATTTGATCGTAGCCTGAAGAGAAGAAGATGAGGCGGCGCACTGTATTCACAAACGTATGGCTAAGCCTTATATCCATCCCTGCAACGATGTTCATTCTGACGTTCACGCGTGCTGCACGTTTGATGCTTACACGTGACAGGCAAGTGTTCTTCCCAAAGTGGGTAAATAGAAAGCTATCAACGGATGAAAGACCCCATATTCAACATTCCACAACTGGTTATCTCTTCTGTGGTATAAAACGGCAGAGTGAAGCTGAGAATCTCATCCTGACTTGAGGCACAGACTAACCAGCTGTACCTTTTTCCTTTTGTAGCGACTAACCCCGCACCCTTGAATGGGATTTATATTTTGCGCGCCGTTGGCATGCAGGTACAAACTCCACTCCAATCTCCAAATACGATGCTACTATCAAAGGCCAAATTCGGAAGTCATCCAACGTTTCCGATCGTATATCCTTACCCTTTTCCAAAAAAAGCGAATGGGGCCAAATTAAGCATTGTTTCGGAACTCCGACCGATTCGCTTCACCCTGCATTGTCAAATAGAACAACCAATCACCTAGTAATCCGTAGCGCAGGGCGATTTTCAGAAAGCTTGACGGGCTTACTCATTGTTTCATCTCACTCATTCTGCAAGGCACTTTTGAAATGACAGTCAACGTGCGCATCGATTCCGGCGAATATTAGCTGCAGCCTGCCTGAATGAGCTTAATTTGACCTTGACCAAGATGAGAGGTTGATGTGATTCCATCTTTGCACTGCCCAGGTGCGTATGCCTCCTGACTTTTTGAACCTATGTTGACCATCTTATGCTTGGTCGCATCTGCGATTAAAGGCTCGCTCATTCAGTCGAAACTAATTGAATGTCATTGGCATTGATAGCTTTTGGGAACACGTGCAAGTGTGGAAATGAGATTGATCATGGTAACTGCTGAATAAGAATAGCTGGCGTCCGTGTGGAAGTTGGGAATAAGCATCGTTTCCGACTGGGGCCCGGCTTCTTATGACAGGGGATGAACGTGAACTCCGAACTGCAGCATATAAGCACTCCCATGTACCCATATGGACTTGTTGTCAAGAAAGCTCAAGTTGAGGCTGGATAGATTTCTTTGTTTCTTTGCTCTTCTCAGTCAATCTTTATAGTCGTTCGTTTCAATTCGTGAAGTCACTCGTTCAGTCTGAAATCACTCTTTCAAGATGTCTTTGCGAAACATTCTTTTCTTCTCTCTGTGCCAGCCGTTGATGGCTGCGCCTTTCGCTCCAAACCACAAGCCCGTAATCTTCCGTCAAACGACAAATCATACTTTGACAAACTCGACTCAGCCCGCAACGAATCAGACCCAACCGGCGACAAACTCAACTCTGCCTGCGTTGCCGGCGGTTGAATGGGCCAAGAAGACATGCAAGGACAAAGGCGTGACGGACGCCTCACTCGAACCCGCAACGCGCTGGAACTCTTTGGACACTCGAAATGCTCTTTCCGCTGCCAACTATGCTTGGAACCATAATCCAGTTGAGGAAGGCCACATCCGTCTTTCTTACCCCATGATGGTTAGCAATTTCTTCCAAGGCCCAGAACAATGGAACTGTCAGGACATTGCGAATGTTCCTTGCTCAACTACCATCAAATGCGACGAAACCAATTATCCTGCTGGGTAAGACGTCTCAGCTCTCCCCATACTTGCTTCTGCTAACAACAATGGAAACTTCAGACACTTCATTCTCAACTCCTTCTCTCGCCTCCATCAAATTCACCAACAACTCAACGATGCTTTGAACCAAGCTCAACTCAATATACAAAGTCAAATCGGCACCTTTACATCCACATTTACGACTGAGTTCAAGGATGACACTGCCTTCATCAAACTTTTGCTGGATGTTCTCGGGCTATCAATTGGCCTTGGGAGCGCCTATTTCTGGAATCGGGGTACGTACGCTTTTCTCAATTGGTGCAGTGTTGATCTTGGGCATTATCTCATATGAGTTCTTTTGCAGTTGCTCCCGTTATCCTCAAAACAATGACTCCCGATACACGCGACCTCTACAAGGACGCCACCAAGGCCGCCGTCACCTTCGGAGTCAAGCAAGGGAAAGAAAAGATTCCCAAGGCCAAAGACGCCCTCGGCAGCCAAAACAACCTCAACAACGCCATGGGCGTCTACTTCCAGACCTGGCGCGAAAGCATCTCCGCCTACGTCGACCACATCTTCTCCGGTAAAGTCGGTGCCCTGGGCGATCTCGGCCGTCTAATTGGTAGCGGTGGATTCAACTACAATTCCGGTCCCAACCTCTCCCAGATGCAGAAGCGAACCGAAGCAATCGTTTTCGCCCAACTGATCGCCACGGCCTGGAAAACCAACCCAGCCAAGAAACTTTACCCCTTCATCATGGAAACCGACATCGACTGCAACGACAGTGGCAAGGCCCCCAAAGACCTCAAGAACTTCATGGACGATTCCACCGCCGCACAAGCACACGTCTGCTACAACGGCCACGTATACTATCTCCTCCAAGCCGTGCACCGGGATCAGCCTGTCTGTCACAAAGAATGCATCCCCAACACGTCCGCCGGTAAATTCTTCCAGACTCTTCCCGGCGGTACTTTCGACAATCTTTCAGGAGATAAGTGGGCTGGTGTCCGTGTGGATGACTTTATCGTCAGCAGTGTTGATGCTTGGAATGCGAATGGGAATAAGAATGGTTATGGGATGCCGGATGCAGAGACATATGCGGCGGATTTGACGGATGTCGATCAGAATGATTTAGATGCTAATTTTGAGAAGGTGTTGAGGGCGCCGGGAGTTTATCAGATCCCAGTTTGTAAGAGTAGTGATATGAGCGATATTGCGGCGCAAGTGGGTGGTTCAAAGGGGAAGCCGAGTGGGGACTGGTGGCCCTGTAATCCATAAATTCAGGGAGAACCTGTGAGGGTGCCAAGATAGAAGGTTTGGATTAGAGACGAAGCAGGTTTATACAGTGTTGTCCCCTAAAAGTTATTCGTCCATAATCCCGTAGAAGGGCTATCGTGACTTGGAGAAGGTTGGAGTCACCCTCTGGAATAAGGCCTGAAAGTAGAAAAGCGGTTTAGTCTGCTGAATAAGTGTTTCCGGAAAATGAATGTGCGCTAAGCTGTGATGTCAAAACAAGTTTATTGAGTGGTTAGAAAGCGGCTGAGCTACTGGCTAGCATATTAAGGCGCTCTTGTATGGCGTCCGCTCTTTTCGTCTTATACTTTATCCACCTTAGCTGTCTCAACCCCGGATTATTAAGTGCTCTGACGCTCAGCTCCTTTTGAATTAGCTGCCAGGTTAATCTCAGGCCCGACCTCACCTGCTTTCATAAACTTCAACTCTAACATCAGCTTGTCTGTTTCCGAAATTTTAACATAGAGTTTGTTAAATCATGGGACACGACGAGAATGGCTATATGCACTCTGCGCTAAGGTCACAAGATGAGATACGCCTAATTCGTATTCTCTCGGGCGGCCTTGCAGATCCATTGGAATGCAGCACATTCTACACTCGTCTACCACAATGCATGTGTTCCTTCGAGCATACTTGTTTTCCACGGTGCCCTGAATATTCAGACATTGGTGCGCCTTGCCATGATACGAAGCGCTGTTTTATACTTGGGATCGACGCTCAAATCCCAAGATGATCGCTACGACACCAGGTTCGTGATTTATCTCCAATTGAATGAAGCTGGACGTTTATGTACGCTGCGATTGTACCAAACTTACTGTAACTGCGAATTATTACCACGCTTTGACACGGCTCCGACGACAAACAATGCCGAGACTGCTCTGGGCAGACGCTATTTGTATCGACCAGACCAAGGAAAGCGAGCGGAATCACCACGCTCGTTTAATGTCGCGAATTTATTGAGCAGCCACCAGAGTCCTGATCTACATAGGAGAAAGCAATGATATATCGGATCGAACCATGGAGGACGTACATATACATGTAGGGCAGCAGCTTATCGACTCACTTTTTCATCTTGAGCAACCGCCTCATGATTCTGAAGAGCGCTCATCGCAAACTCTAAGAAATGTTCTTACCCTTTTGGAAAGTCCGTGGTTCAAGAGGGTTTGAGTGTCCAAAAAGTGGCTTGGTCTTGGGACGTACTTCTACTATGTGGATAGAAGGAAACTCACTAGAACGAGCTCCGCCAAACTATATTGAAGCGCTTGGAACGCAGGGTAGAGCCCAAGACGATCCCACATGTACTACAATTTCACGCTCATCACTTAGAAGTTGTAGAGTACAGCGCCAGTGCTCTATTCAGGCAATGATGTCGATCGCGACACTGCAGAGTTACGGATCCACGAGATAAGATTTTCCGGGTCATTCGTCTGGTTTTATCCTTCGGTGCCCCACGTCTGTACTTTTCCATTGACTGTTCCCAAAGTGTACCTAATACCTTTACGTGGGTAGCAACACACCTGTTCCTCTCCGTTAGATTAGATGTACCTCTTTTCTGCCCAAGGTCCTCCGTTACCAGGTCCACCCTCATGGTACAAGACTGGTCGATAGCCCCTCGGAGGTCAATTGTCGGATTGATGAAGCTGCTATCGAGATTCCAGGCTGGTAGCCGACACCATGACGGCTTAAGTACCTTTTCCATATTGGACAATACACTTATGACTTGTGGCGTGCGTATGGACACAGTCTTTGTCGACAGAAGAGCCTAGCGACACGGAGGCATATTCGCCACTCCAGTGCTATGAAATTGTTTTTGATGGATGGTACAGAGTCGTTGCTCCGGATTCAAGCTCTTTCATGGACAATACTACAGTTTCCGAAGAACACTCTGGCGAGAGAAGGAAGTTTTGACGGACAATAACAATGAATCCAGTATTTCACAAAGAGTACATTGAAAATTCGAGTAAGAAAATCCGGCGCCTACTATATGATCAGAACATAGGCTTGAATGGACTTGCAACCAGCAACCGAGGAAAGCTTGAAACCTGCAAGGTGCCTTATAGTATCTCCTATCAACCAGTGTACTACCCATCATCATCAGCGTTCATATAGTCATTGTACCGCTCATAAGAAAGGTGAGAATCTTGACAAACAGCGGCCTACACTAGCAACGAATGTTTCGGGGGCCTTTGGGAGGTGATTGCCGCACAATCGAAGAGGAGCTGAGCATATTATTGTATTTCCATGGTGGCTAAAAGATTTTCGCAATATCTGTTCTTCCTTTTGCGTCAATCTCCACCTGGATTAGGAGCCGGTTATTCTGGTCTGGGTACCTAGGTCTAGCAGGAAAATTGTGAGTAAGCCCATTAGAATACTCATGGCCGAAAATACTAACAAGGATAACTGCAGGTACAGTCCTCCGAAGTTACTCCAACACGGGGTGGTTTGGATTACCTTCTATTCTTTGGAAGCGGGTTGTAGATGCGAACAAACAGCACTATTCTGCAAAGAAGGATTTAGATAGCATATCTCTCTAGACTTGATAGATTACTTAAACTCCATAGAAAAGTCACAGAAATCTTATTGGCTTGAAGCAAAATAAAATTCTTATCCTTTGTCCTTCTATATTTTATAAATTCGTTTGGATACCTTTTTATTCCCGGGACGGGGAGGGGGAAACATCATATCTAGTGTCATATACATTTCCCGAGAGAATGAAAGTTTTTGGGAGCAATATGGAGCATATTCAGGTTAATGTGATGGATTGGATTGAGGATACCACGGGAACGGAGCCAGAATCTGTGAGATACTGATGCAGTTTTGAAGTTTTGATTTGCGCAGCCGTCTATTGGATTCAGCGCAGTTACATCTCCAACCCTATGGCTTAAATAGGCCTCCCTTTCCCTGCCGATTGGCAAGAGCTCGTACTGCTACCCTCACCCCCATTAGAGTCCGGTAAGTTGCATTTGCTTGCTCCAGCGCTTTGTCCGTTGCCTTTTTCTCTCTCCACCCCGGTTTTTTGATATTTTTTGGCAGAATCCGATCCGTTCTTCGAATCCAGTAATCAGCCGATAGGCAGCTTTCGGGATGATAATCGTGATCCGATATCCAGATTCATGTCTTTGACGTCTCGGCCCTGCGACGAGCCCATACTACACCCACATCTGCATCCTCGAAGTACCAATACCGTCTCTTTCTCTCGCTACTTTTGGTCTCTCCGAGGTGGAGCCACGCTTTCGAGTGGAGAGCTTATAAAGCCACTTGATATGGACGGGGAAGATGTAGGAAGATTCTAACCACAAGGGCTCAGGTTTACCCACCGAGCCAATTTGGAGTGAACTCTGTGAGCCAATGGTGCCAAGCTCGGGGTGTGTGTGGCACCAGATAACGTAGGACTCAACGATTGACTCTTCCCAACCCCATCCCATCTCTGCTTTCTAATCTCCGTGGCCGAGGTGAGGCTCAACTGGCCAATGTTCTCTACATTTCCACTGCTAGAATGCATGGGCAATCTCATGCGTAATAGTCATGGCCAAAAATCAGTTTGCTCGCAGAATCTCACGAGCAGGTGGATCGACGTCATCCCCCAACAGGCATACACGATAGTGGTCGTTCGTACAGATGTAAGTGTGCTTATCAGTGGAGTAACGAATTGGAATATTCCTTGATTTCGTATGACAGTCCTTGTCAATGTTGGAAATGTTGGTCGACATTATGCCGTGGGTTTGCCGATTTCCTGTTCTGCACTAAATCGCCAAAGAAGAGGTGCGTTCGACTTGACATGCTCTGAAGATGGGTTTCCAGAGTCCGGTAGGCTTCAGGATTAGTTCGCTCAGGATCTTTCAAATACGCCCAGTCTGTTGGTTTGTCTCTCTTTTTTACACCGAAAAGGACATGTATCTACCAACTCTGTACGTTTCTGTCTGCTATAAACTTGGAAGTAAGCATAAGATTGGGCTACGGCTCCCACCAGAATTTGTCGTTTGGCAACCAAGAGCAAGGTTTGCGTATCCAATTTGAGCTATTGATTTACTAGGTAGAGCTCATTGTCCAGATCACCTTCTGGAGGTCCATCAAACGGGATATTGCTTGGCCAGCGCGGCGAAGCTTGGAAGGGAACACTAGGAGGGCCAGGTTCTGTATGACAGCCCGACCTTTCAGGTCTGCACCGTCTCTATCGCTATTACAAGAGTCTCCTGGTTCTTCTTTGCTCTCTACATTTCAGCTGTCAGTTTCGTCACTGTCGTCGTCGCAGTCACCATCGGTTCCATCAATATTTCCGTCGTCGCTTCAGTCGTCCTCATCATTGCAGTCGTCGCATTCTCCTTCCTCTTCACTGCTGCAAGCATCCCTGTCATCGGGCTTGAGGATTCCAATCGTTATCCCCGCTTTCATCCCCGGTATAATCCTTACCTTTCCTGTTATCAACGCCTTGAGACTTCTTCCAACTCCGAATTCCACGCGCAACTCTGTCGTCTTGATAGACTTCTATCGTACCGGCGTTGTATTCCTCGAATTCCCTTTATACTCGTTTGGTCTACATTCATATCTATCATTACCGCTTCTTGGTCGTTAGCATTGTACATTTCGGAATCATGGTATCGGAGTCAAGGATCCATCGTACGCGAGGTTTCCAGCTTGTTAACCTCGAGGGTTTTGACAGCCGGAAGCTTAAGTTTCGAGTCCTGACACTTGTCCGTGGGAGTGGAGGTTGAGCCGTCTCAGCCCCCTGAAACGGTCGAGCATACGAACCGGCGATCACATCGTGGGTTTTGATCTACATCTCGGCCGTGATACATCCTGGTATTGTGACGTTGCTTATCAGTGAATGGTATCTGTATTCTAGTGATAGGAATTAAAAGCTTAGTGGTAGTTCGAGCATAGGAAACAATTCCTTGGGGAGGGGTTATTCAGATGTGATTTTGTATAGTGATAGGAAGATAGATGCCCCTGGGTGAAATTTACTTGAATGGTGCGGGGAGCAAGTGGATGGGATGCGTTATTTTAATCAGCTGACTTCATTGGTGGAAGTTGTGTCATGATATCGATTGTATGTAAGCTAAAATTAGCGAAGTGCGAAGGATAGAGGCCACCTTGTGAAGGTGTGGAGCCGCATAACTATCCTCTGATAGTGACGTGACCTGGAAACATGACGTTTCTGACCGGACGCAGGGAAAAGATGTGGCAACCTCATGCATTGAAAACTATGGATGGCTATCCTACTTAAATAATGAGCGAGATGAGTTGGAATGAGGATTCCTAACCTCCTGACGTTTGACAAGGCAGGATTTGCAATCTCCTGACGACAATGGAATGAAAACAACCGAGCATTGCTCGGTTACAGCAAGGAATGCTGCTACCTGAGAGCCTAGCACTCGGTTAGAAGGTTTCCCGATAGGTTGGGAAATATTGGGAAGAAAGGATAAGACAAACAATAATTGCGGCGCGGTTAAACCGATGAGGGGTGTTTTAAATACAATATTAATAAGAACTATAGAGATAATTGAATATCAGGTGTTAAATTAGCTACGTCGAGAGCAAAACATGCAGGAAGGACTGATCTTGTCGTAGGCGGCTTTGACCTTTATCTGTACGACAACGCTAGATATACACCCCTTATAACTAGTAGTTATCTATGTAGGATTAATTCTCCTTGTACTCTACAGAGAGCTGTTACAGACTTTGGGAACGGCCGAAGCTCTGGACTGCTAGTTCAGTATGTGAAGTGCAAGTGCAGCTACCAGTGTACACTGACAGTTCATATCTCACTATTGTTCAACATTACAGTGACCACAGATATCGCGCCTTCTTCCTTTGATATTTTTGCCCAAAAATAGCAAATTTGCCAAACTGCTGTGATCGCTCGGTTATCCTGTTGAGAACCACGATACAGTACGCGTAATACTGTACTGGACACTTGCCTACACACACCCAAAAAAAATTACCCACAAACATCACCAACATACAAAATTCTCTTCAAACAAAAACAACGGCAGCCACCCCAAATGGAATTGAAAAGGGGGGTACGTATTGTCATTATCATCAGACTATCTACCTAGAGTACACAAGGACCAAACCGCCCACACAAGGAAGGAATCCAAAACACAAAGGAAAATCTACACACAAAAGAAATTTCTGAACTCAACAAGCACTTACCCACCAACCATCCCACCAACCTCCCATACCTACCAGATGTCCTATGAACTCCTCTAACCTCTCCACACCAATCCAATCCCTTCCTACCACCTCCTCCACCTTTTCCTTAATCTCCAACTCCCTATCCAACTTCTCCATAAACTCCTCCAACTCATCCCTCTGCACTGTTGTCAGCTTTCTTAATCCTTAAATAGTATCAATGCACTACTTACATAAACCTCCAATACCAATGGCTCCTGCCTAATCTCTGCCTCTACCTCCTCCATTTCCATCACAAACCTCCACCACAAAAACCACTCTCTTCCTGACATGTTGTTAGTTAGAAATGGAGGTAAGGAAACTTACCAGAAATGTAGAATAGGTCCTAATGGTTAATAGCAGTAATCTGTAGCGTTGTTAGCGCTTTTGGGGGCGTTGTGAGCACTTACCTGCTAGGATCTCGAGATCTCTTTTGGGGAGCAAAGAATACAAAGGACTGGTAGGGTTTTTTTTTTTCAGTGGACCGTGCAGGCCAAGAAGCCTGAGTCAGGAGGCCGAATTTGGAGGGAAAAGGACGAATTGGATACATATTGATATGTGGTGACCGTCAACACTATTGTTATAGGCATTGGGAACCATGGTTGCACCTTAGGGCACGGTATCCTACTTTCCTCAAACGAACAGCTACCTGTCCACCTCGCTAAAAATGTCCCAATTTTTCTACAGAGAGTAATATGCCACCTGCACCGTCTGATGGGGCCCACACCACTTTAGCGATACTATCATGTGATTCATGTCCACCAAGCCTAAGCAAGAAAGCGTATTCGCAAGCACAAGCTAAAATCAGCAAGACGTACGAGGCTAAGCCCAAGGAAGAGGCAGAGGACACAGTTAAGTTTTAAGTTTTCCACTTTGTCTGCACTCTCTGTATTTTTCTGTCAGCAACGTCAACCACATTTGAAGATCGGTGAATTCCCCCCCTCTCCCCCCAAATATAACCAAGTACATCACGTCTAACGACATCACTAGGTATTAGCTCATGCAATTTCTGCGGTTACATGATGCCTTACAGGTGTAGAAGTAGGCGACTTGGCAGAGGGATCATGAATTTTAGCACAAGACGCAAGTTCAGGCCTAGCGTTCGGGCATCCATCGCCCTTTCCATATTTTGCTTTAACTGTGCCGACTGTCGTCTGCCTCGGACGTCGACAATGGAAAGCACACGATAGGAAATGCCAAACCTTACCTGCACTGCTAATTTCGACGTACTTGTCGTCTAAACGCTTCTACTTTTGTAATATAGTAGCTTGCAGGCAAGAATATAGACCGAAGTCACTATAGGGTTATGGGGCCAAGTGCAATTGCTTACCCATTCATCATGATAGTGGATAAAAGCGTGCAAGCGTACATCCCTTGCTTCGACAAGTTCCTTCATATTTTAGGTCCTCCGCAGGCACTAGTAATAACGCCGAACCGACACAACGGCCCGCCCACTAGATGCAGGTTGCACCCGCCATCGCTCTCTGATCTGCATGTCTTCCAACTCAGTGCACTATACTTATCAAGTCTTAGTAAGCTCACGAATTCCAAATGATCTGATCTCTTCGCACAGCCTTACAGCTTACTTCTCAACTATAAAGGATTCTCAGACCTCCCATCTCTCGATCATACACCACTTAGTCTTGCAAATTCCCATCCCCTAAAACACCATATCCGCAAACCTCCTCAAAATTCATCACGAAATGCCAGATCACCACCTCACCCGCCAAGGCCTCTGGAACATCAAAGAAATCGGTATCCAAGCGGGCTGGTTCGATAACTCTGCTCTGCCCCACTACCGGTAGAACTCCCTCTCCCCCCTTCTGCCCCTTCCTATTCCTTTCATACCTCTATCCCCTCCTCCGATTCTGATTTGAATAAATTAGGAATTCGGATGGCAAAGCGCACTGGTCCAACTGGACCGACGACGACGGCACCCAACACTACACCTACCACATCACGATAGACTGGCGATGGACTGAGAATGGACAGGCAAAACAGAGAACATGCCATGCTAATATTGATGAGAAAACGGGGAGCCATGTAGATACGAAGTGGTTTCAGGAGATGAATATTTGAGGGAAGGTGTGAGCTAGGTGATTTGAAATCGAGAAGTGTAACCGAGCAGCACCATCAGCTATCTCAAACAATCGTTCTGGCACTCCTTGTTTCTTATTTTCTTACTGCTTACAAAGCTTATTTCGTCAGTTATTTATGTAAAGTAGCCTTCCGCCCGTTCAATCGATTATCGAGTTGCTCATCGACTTCGTACATCTGAATGGTGCTAGCTCACAAGAAGAGGACTGTGAATCATGAATCGGTCTCAGATAATTATTTCGTCCAGCATCTTTCCCGTGCCGAATCTGAACTAGAAACAATATCTATTCCGAGCGAGAATTCGTTCAAGTTGAACAGTGCGACACATATTGTTCAGAGTCGTCGACAAGTATTATCTGTATACACATCATCCACATCCCTTGCCTCCAACCCCCCCCCCCCCAAAAAAAAAAAAAAATTCCTCCATGGCTACTGCATCCACCCATTCCACATTTCGGGTCCTACTCCCTTTCGGAAACACCATCTGCACAATCCTCCGTGTCCTAGTCACCGTCTCAGTGTTCCCCTCCCCCCCAAAAATTCCTAGATCTTGTCCTTGTCCACGTCGGCGTAATCGCACTCGTAACTTCTGCAATCACAATACTAGTAGTCTAAGATCCTGTCACCGTTCTCATACTACTCGTCTGCGCGAACTCTTCCTGGATTACTTGTCGCTGTGGGGGTGGATGTAACGCTCGTGGCAGTTGGAAGTCATGTGCTCATTATGGGACCGCAGAATAGTGGGTCGTGGAGGGCGCCTCCTGAGCTTGGCAGACATGGAGATTGCTGGGTGGAAAACGGCGGCAAGTTCTTAGGTTTCCAGCGATGCTGTTACCTGCTTTGTCGAGTTCGGGGTGGTGTGGGTGTGGACTATGTGAGTGGAGGGGTGATTGTGTTTTGTGCATGTGTGTGTCTAATCAGGAGATCCGAGGCCAGATATGGTTGTTCACTAGACTACTGAACTCCGAGATGGTAACGAACTTAAGGCTCTATATTGAGTGTCCTGATACTGGTGCCGACTAGAGGGAGAAATTTTGTCCAAAACGGGCTGAGGAAGGTAAGTGTATCTTCAAGACGCCCTATTCCTGGACATATTGTGGTGCTTCTGCGGCTTACGCAGTGCATCAGTAAAGGGCCATCGCGAAGAAGAAACCTTGGAAGTGTCTACATACCGTTCCCAGCCCGCTCCGGCACCTTATCGGCCTCTCCCTCATTTCCTACCTTCCGTTCCTGTATCAAATCCTCCACGCTCAGCGACAAATGTCGGTCGCAATTCCACGAACCACATACGATCTGAGCCCGGTCCGCTCTTTCATATTCTCCCTCTTGAGCGCAAATTTCTCCTCTTGCTCGCTCTTTGCCGCCACAAGGTTTTAATCCCATCCATGACATATAGGAGTTCAGCCTCGGGACAGTGCGTGCGAGGAAATGCATACAGAGGCCTACGGATGTTGCGGCGAGTCATTTCGGTGGCGCCATCGAGAGAGAAGGCCACGCAGTAGCCGAAATGCTTACCCCGTCCTAGTAGTCAATTAGCTAAAACTATTACAAGCCGATACAAGCTGCGGGGGGGATTGTGAGTTCTTTGGACTGGCCTTCAGTGTACAAGCGTGGCTTGTCCCACGACTCCTCACATGGGTCTGCGTGGACCCATCGCCGCCTGTGTGTAGACTATATCTCGAGCCCAACCATACCCTCAGAATTTCACATCCAGCACACTCTGCAATCCAATGCTCGACAACGCATCCGAAAACAATTCGCCCATTCACCACTACGACCGCATCACGTCTGGAGCAAAACAAAGGCGTCTGTGTATCGTGGAAGGCGTTCGTACCAGCTGCACTTCTCGTTGGAAGGCTTGAGAAGTTGAACCTCGACCGCAATTCTAGTGACTTCATCTGGTGTCCTGGCTGTCAATCCCACGCCGATCATTCGACTACTACAGGCACTGCAGGCCGGATTGTTGACCTAAGAGAAGAAGTCACGCTTATACCAGCGAAGGAGTACTCGAGCAATGCAGTCTTGATAACCCCCTGCAGATTTTTTTGCCGATGTTTCCGCTTCTGCCTCGAAAATTTGAGACTCTTCCTCCGCTTCGGTGTAGATCATCTCCAATGGGATTTGTTGGGAGCTTCGTCGAGTAAAGTCGGACTTTCCTACTTTAATGGCACGTTCGAGAGAGTCATCAGCAGAGTCATAAATCGAAGGAGCTGTGATGACCTACGTTGGGTGGGTACTAGAGGTAATTCCTTATAGATTCCTTATAGATTCCTTAAAGAGGAGTATGAAGGCGGGCCCCCCGGCTCGGCTGATGCTTCGTTGAATAAAGAGGGACTATCTTCGGTGCCGGCTGTCGATGATCGAGACCTCGATTCAGTCAGCTGGTGCATTCGCTTGGTACCCAGCAATTGTCTGAAGCGCTCTATAAGATCTTCGGCGAAACTTAGTTCAACAGAACATGCCACTTTCTTCGCTTTTGAGCGACTCCGAGATGCAAGCTCCGTATTAGATAAGTTCGAATGTGGTTTCTTTCTATATCTGGTGTTCTCGCATGCTTCGGGGTCAACGGTCGGCTTAAGAACACAAGACTCAGAGAGAGCTCGGAGAAGGCTCAACAGAAAAAAAAGTGACGGCGGCTTCCCTAGGTAGACTGTCCTCAGCGCCGGCCTCGAGGATACTTAGTGTCGATCGTATCCGGGTTCGCAAGGTATTGTGACAGTTGATTTGCTCGCCTATTTCGGAGTGCTGGTAGAAGTGATAATGCCTCTACCAAATCCTGTGCGTATCACAGGTTTTTAGCCTAGTCTCTGTTCAATATCATTGAATACTTGATGGGATGGGACGGCATAGGCAATTCTCGCGCGAGGCGAACCGGCAATGATATGGCCATAAAGTAGGCCATTCCCAACATCAACGACCCAAGATCCGCAATACCCGTCCTCGAGCTGGGCATCTATGCGAACAGTGTATACCTCTTGGTACTCTTTGGCGTATGGTAATTGCGTGAAGGCAGGCATTCCAGACAACTCGCCAGCAACGCGTCCTTCAGATGCAGTAGTAGTAAAATCCTAGTGTTTCCCGGGCTTTGACAGACAGGTTTCATATCGTTGTCCAGCTGGCCGGACACCCAGAATCGTCACTCGCGAGGCTATGCCAACAGATTGATAGAAACTGGTTTTGACATGCATTGCGGCGCTTCTGCTTAAATTGTGAGGCTGAGGTATATGTAGAAGAGGAGAGCTCCAGGGCGATGTACAGTGGTTGAAGGTCGAAGATCTTAGGGTGAGTCCCCACTGTTGAAGGTGCACCCAGCGATCATAGCTTCAGCCAAGGCTTGCCCGCTCGACACCCCTCTCCAACCGTCTGCCAAAGACATCATTCTCAACACTCTTTAGGATGTCGACTCCACATACAACTGCTTCTACTAGGACGCGACTAAATATCCAGTGTACCGGGGCTTTTACTACGAAGAATGCGGCTACACCCTACACGATACTGGAAGACACGTCTCTGCGAGAACGCACCAGGATATCCTGGACATCGTCACACTTCTCAAACAGCCCCATTCCCGGAAAGAAATTAGAGAGATGTTGCGTTCGAAGCTGTCGAAAGCTTGACCCAATGAAGATGAGCTCGTGAACAGTCTAATTGATCCAGCAGCCCGCCTGCTGCTCATGATCGACTTCGGAAACCTGCAGTATGGCTTATCGGACCGGAGACAGCTGCATTGGAGAGAAAAGGACCTGAAAAGCTATTTGCAGTCATACTTTTGTGTGCCGCCTGCACTAGACCATGAGAGGGTGAAGCTTAAAAAAGTCTTCAACGCCAGAAACTTAGGTCGAATCGCCGGAGTCGAGATCATGCCTGCAACAACTTCGCCGGCCGCCTGCATGTGGTAGACGACGACACCAAGCTTTAAATCTTCAATCTGGCTTCGTTCCTCGAACTTCAATCGCAGACGTATGTTCGGGATCTTCAAATCGTCAGACCGTTCCATCGAGACTGACCTTTGTAGCACCATTCTTCCAGCCTACCTTGCAGACGAAACCTTGCGCACACTTACCCTACTTTTCCCCTGTCTGACCCCACAACTCGAAAACGGTTTCGTCGACTGCCGTTCCCCTTCTCTCTCGACCCCCAAGTAATACAATGTGGCCACCTGAAAACCAATGATCGTCAGATCGAGAGCTTCACCTTTTGGCACGATCAGCTAGTGATATTGAAACAGGTCTTCGACGAAGCCACACCGCGCATAATATTTCAGTGGTGGTATGATAGGAGAAATGGGGTGGAGTGATATACATTCTGGGTCACCATACTGGTGCTAGGGTTTACCCTGGTCTTTGGTCTGGTTCAGTGTATTGAGGGCGCACTGCAGGTGTACGGAACTTTCCATTCTGCGCACTAATCATGCTTGGCTGGATTGAAACTCAGGAATAGGATGCCTTTAGTTGATTAGTGCTTAGCAGCTTTAGGTGAGTAGCCAAGAGTTGTTATCTGGGTTGTGGGTAATTGGCGGTGTTTTCTTGTGGAGGCTAAGCTGCCTAACTCATATCTCCCGGTATTGCTCGCCCGCACATGGCCTTACTCTTAATGCCTTTGTCCTAACTTTCCACTCACGGTTGCCATATTCTTCGCCTGTGGCCGCATTATGAACGTAAGATGCCACGGCAACGGCAAACATGACTACGCAATGGGTCCTGGTGTGTTCAAAATAAGGCCGGAATCACTCTGTATTCAAGAATGCTGTAGAGATCGAATAGGAGAGCGCTAGCAGAAGCTAGGGTTACAGTAGAGAGCTGGAGAAGATTCTAGAACACTCTTTCACTTACCTCGTCCGGGCCGACACTTGCCCGGACCTCCGCTTTGACGCAAACGTGCTAACGCGGATGTCTACAATCACGAAAACATCCCCGCTTAGCTCACACCGCCACCTCGCACTACCAAGAAGATGTGGAAGCACTGATTAACGCCGCCGCTAGGATCTATATATCCAACTTCGAAGAGGTTGTGTGCGAGGAAGCCGGGACGAATACCCTCGTCAAAGCATCTTTCGAACAGCTCATGAGGTCCTACAAGACAACAGCTTTCTGAACAGCTCGAAACGTCCATCTGGTGATAGAAAATTCGTCCCAGATATCCAGGCTAAATACTGGATGACGCGTGCCGACGAAAGTCAGGTTCGATGGGTCTCTGCTGGGATGAAGAGAGGCTTTGGGGTGACTTGGATCTTCTAGGTTTTTCTTCGGGGTGTTCAAGATTCAGAATCCACCGCAAAAGTCTCAAAACCCTTTTTGGACCTTCCAATTTTCACCGCTTAGAACGGCGAGCAGATATATCGCTCAATAGTAGAGCGAAATGTAGGGCTGAGGAGGGCAAGATGGAATTTTCGTACACAGAGAACGTCTGGAATGTTCTCATATGTCTCGATATTCCGCAGGATGCAATTAGCTCTGAATTTTCCACTCAGGCCGCTGCCGCCGAAGCCGGCACCGAATATCCCGAGCGATTCCACGGATACGAATTCGGAGATACAGTCATGTTTTGGATGCTGGGCTTTGAGAATTACGGGCGTACATGCGCCATCCGTAAAACCGCCCAGGATCCTCATTAGAAAGCGGAGTAAGATGCAAAAGGAGTTCAGCTCTCCGATCTCAAGACGCTGTCGAATGACAAGTGAGCCCCAAGCGCCGCCAACCATCTGATGGAACGAAATCCGGTTTCGCAAGATAACGATAGCTGTGAAGAAGGCTCCGATGAGAATGAGAACTCCAAGCCTCGCTTCCCCGGAAATCCAGCATGCATCTTTCTATTTCTAGCACAAACATTTCGCAGAAGAAGAATGAACTTCCAATCATTTTCCATGTTATGGAAGGGGCTTGGTGCGGGGATCCTCTTTCATGGAGACAGTCAAAGGATTTCTGCCGCTGCGCATAGGCCCGGAATTGTTAGTCAACGGTGACAATCTGGGATTCCCTTTTTTTTTGGAGGGGGGAGTGTTGGGGGGAGCGGAACCCAAGATACCAATGGCGAGATGATGTAAGGATTGTTCAAGGACATGGGAGGCACTCAAACCTTTAAGGGGAGGACGGCATCAGGACCCGGAATCACTCCAAAGGAAGCACGCGATTCGAGTTATTCTCAGCAGGAGTGGGGCAAATATCACGCAGAGATTGTGAAGCGTGCCTATGTCCTCCCATCGACGGACGACAACGGACTCCAACTAGAGGCGCCAGAGACGCTCGAAGCGGATATTTTCGACGAAGATTCGATCCTCAATATCTATCAACACCTGCTGGCATATTCCCGAACTGCGTGGTCATTGGAGGACCACGCATCTGTCTGAGCCCGAGCAGCCCTGTTGAGAACGGCGATCATTGGAATGGTTACACGTTCAAGGGCCAAGTACGCTCCCAGGAAAAGTCAGTAGCGAAATTCCGCTCTTCTCCTTCAACCCTAGAGTAAATATGTGGCATAACTGAGACACATTAACATCAAATTCCATTTTCCCACTCTCGTTTCAGTAGAACCGAATCCCTAATTTTATCTCAGCCAAACAGATCGCTAAGCCTTCCGGTATAGGAATTTCATTTCAGAGAATGCATCTCAAGGCTTCTACATGTGAAGCACCCTAACCTATCCAAAATCCCTAATTGAAATTTCGGCCAAAATAGCTACTTCCCTCTCCACACAATTCGTCTCCATGGCCTAAACCGAGTTTTCTATTCCACTCAATATTCCGTTAAATCCCTCATCTTACTGGCCTCACCCTCAGGGCAACATCTTCCCCTTTAACTGGCGCCAACACTCTTGCCGACGGAATCGTCTCACCCATCATCGGAAACTCTACACCCCTCCTGACCCCCCCTTCAAAAATCACCCCGAATCTCTTCAAAACCGGCCCCACAAACATATAAACATCCCTTCTCGCCAGAAACCTTCCCTGATGATGCGTAGCTGCCCCACCAAAAGGCCAATAACTCGTACTCCGCACCAGATTCGTGTTTTGAGGAAGCGTCCGGGGTCGAAGTCGGATGTATTGGAGCTAAGCGCGTCAGGATTGAAATGCACCTGTTTGTACGGCATCAGGATTTTCTTACCTAACGAGAGAACCTTGTTTCCATGGTTACGGAGTGGAGGACGAGGCGAGTGCCAATGGGGCCGTTGATGCGCACGATTTTGTCGTAGAAGGAAGATAAGAGGGGCAGTTCTCGAGGAGATACGGCATGCTGAGGATCCCATCGGCTTAGAAGGCGGGTTCGATATCTTGTGTTATGGAGGTGAGGAGGGGATGGTTGTGGAGGAGGTATGTGAGACATCAGAAGTAGAGGTTATATGCGTTTGTGTTGACCCTATTTTGCGGTGTCAGTTCCCCTTTTTCTCTGCGACTTGCGGGTTGGTCTAACTTACAATCAATACAACACGAATAGCATCGGACCCGTCTGCGACTCCTCCTCAATACCAAGATCCATCATCCCTTGTTCGATTGCCGTAACAATCTATGAACCATCCTCTCTCCGCTCCTCCGACATAGCCAGATACTCAACAAACGCAGCTTCAGCTTTCGCCCTTGCTTAATACATCTCGGGCGCCGCGAACTTGGCGTACCCACAACTCAACTTCCAGCCTTCATTATCGAAGATGAAGAAATCCGATGACAAATGAGGGGCAACTTGGTCTATGGAATCGCCGAAAAAGCTCGTGTTGCTGAGTCTACGAGGACCTCGCCGACCACCTCCACAAGACGCAGTCCTTTTGCAGAGTCTATGGGGAGTACGATAATACTATGGAACCGGAAAATCGCTCCCAGTGCAAGCGCATCTCTATATTCCCCATAAATGTGGCTTGGTGTACGTCGAGTTTGTCGCCTGGATGCATTTGCGGCTTGAAGTTCTCGTGGCAGGTGTTCATCAACATTTTCCTGCGAACTTGTGGTCCAACATCTTATCCAGCGTTTGATGAGTTGAACCGAAGTCGGCCATTATACCTTGGACTATGGCGTCGAAATCCAGTGCGGAGGTTTCATTGTAGGTCGAGAGAACGTCGTCAGGTGACGTCACGATATAAAGCTCCTCCCCCATGACGGTCAAGGCAAAGATTGCGTGGGAGTTGCGGAAAGATTCCCTAAGAATATCGACGTCAGCATTTCTTCCAGCTCTCTTCATTTCGTGGTTGAGAATCATATGGATGGACTGTCACCTAGCGAATACATAAAGAGAATGGTGAATAGGTGATGATGGAAATTCAGGAGACGTACCTCCCACAAGAGAACACTTAACCCGCATTCATCATCATACCCTTTGCATGGCCAATGACTGATAGAGCGGTCAACGTGCGAACCGGAACTCCCAAGGATAATCTTACATGGAATCTAATATGTTAACTGCCTAAGGGCGTTCGGATGAAGCAATGGTTGCAACTTCAACCTCCATATCCACCACGAGATCCAGAGCACAGCCATGGTGAGCGCCGTAGAGAGAATGCCGCGATATATTGCGTCTGGGCGAGAGCAGTTGCGGTTGTAGCTACACAATCAAAGACAGATTGAGAAACTATGGTCATAAGCAATTTGCGACGAGAATTGTTGCGGTTTGTGACGTGGATGCGTGGATGTGTGAATTACGTTGGCCGTTGAAAGACGGATCATCGTTAAGGGAGCGACCTGTTGCGAAGAACCTGCCCTCCACAACCACGTGAAGTGCTTTGACGACGGTAACACTACATAATCTGATGCATGAACGCCTCATATTTCGGAGCGATATTCAGTCGCACCAGTTCATAATATGAAGTCTCCCAGCATTTAAGACGAAAGGACCGGTTTTCCCGACCTTTACGACTTCCTTCTTGTCCTGTTTTCAAGTACGATTCGAGCATTGGGTGTATGTTGATTTTCAAGATGTATTCTTGTGTGAGCACGTAACAAAGAATCCCGTGCACACCCCCTTTTTTCAGCGTCCTTGCGCCTCTCTGGAATAAATGAAGCGACCAATCTTAGCCCATCCAACAGCACCATCAGCACATTATGTACCAACCCTTAAATTAGCTTGTTCAACCTTTCACAAATAATAGTAAAGCATGATGTGGCAACTGACAACTCATCAGGCATTAAGAATACAATCGCTTGAACATAGGGTCATCTTCATATTCCGACTCGACTCACTATCCTCACTACTTATGCCACAAGCAAAACTCTGCTAACACTCATGCAGCATTACAAGAACTCTAAATACTAAGCCCCGACCAGGGATAACAGAGAAGTGCTACCTCACCTCACTGCCCGTGAACAGCGCCGCAACCTCCACCTCAACCGTGCGCCGCTACGTTTTCGCCCCGCCTCGCTCTGCTGACCACACAAACAAGGAGCTGCACAACCGTACCAGGATCTCCATCTCACCACTGCCCGAAACCGTTCCGTGCGCACTATACACGCAGGGATCTACAAAACCGTACTCAGCTGTGCTTCAATCTCCAGCTCATTGCTCCCCAAAAACAGTGCCACAATCTCCACTTCAAACCTACCAAGCAACCACATCCACGTCACCTCCGCAACCTCCCTACAGCATGATATCGCACATCTTTCCCTGTTCCCCTCTAACTCTTATATTGTTAGACAGGAACAGTTCGATAAGCATATGAGGCCAAGCGCTCTGCTATTGGGGTCCGGATCAGGCAATAATCAACCCAACATGCCGCTTAATATGCCCTTGAAGGGATGAAATGGGATGTTGCCAGTCTTACTACATGGAGCTTAGAAGTGTCATACTTCCTATCAGTAAGAAAGATCTACGATGAGCAGTTGATGTGACTTCCCTTTGCCAAGTTCACAATTTTGGGAGGGGGAAGCAGGATGCTTTTCACGTAACACAACCCAGACGATAGAGAAGACACCTCTTCTCCCTCCATTAGCTGCGGCATGCACAATAGCCTAATGGAAATACTTCCAAAAGGAAAACGCAATCCAGATCCTCAAATTGGGGATAGGGTCGGTAGGAAATGGGAGTGCTCTCTGCGTACTTTACCATCGATCCTCCGAAGCCAAACAATAAATGCACGGCTGGTAGCAAAACAAAAATCCCAAAATTAACACGAGGAAGGCTTCCCTTGATTTGATCAAATCTTCATCAAGCCTTCACGCACTCAAACCCCTTCCACCCATCAAGTGCCTCTCGAATCTCAATCTTATACTGCGGAATCCCACCTGCTTGAATATTAGCACAATCCCTTGTCCCTGCTCGGCCATGTTCCAACCCCCGAGTAAAAACATATCCACTCACCAGCAAAATTACCCTGCTCAAACGCCTTTCCCGGCAAAGAGCCCCCCATATACGTACTCCTCGTCGTCGGAAAAAGCGTAGCATCACTGAGTGCATTGATCCTCTTTTTCCACTCCTTCGTTGCTTCTTCGGTCGGATTGATGTATTTCAATCCCTCGCGTGTGGCCTTGCGGATACAGTCTACGATCCAGCGGCCCTGGACTTCGACTGTGCTGGGTCCGTTGCTAAGGAGAGTGGGGCCATGGGGGCCGTAGAGGTGGAACATGTTTGGGTAGCCTATTGGGGGGTTAGAAGCGTTTGAAGAAGAGGGTGAAAGGATAGGAGGGGAATGTTACCAGAGACGGTGGTTCCGAGGTAGGTGTAGGCCGCTTTGTGCCATTCGTCTTTTATGGTGGTGTTGTTTATGGAGACGAGACCCATGTTTGTCATGCCGCCGGTTGTGATGTCCTAATTGGCATCAGCCTCCCCCAATTTTTACTTCAAAATCGGAAAGATGGCAAAGAAATGATGGAGAATAAGGAACTCACGAAGCCCGTAGCCACAGCAATAACATCAAACTCATAATGCTCTCCATTCAGCAACTTGATCCCAGTCTCTGTGATCTCCGCAATCGGATTATCTTTGATATCGACAACATCGACATTTGGACGGTTGAATTGCTCGTAATAATTCTGCTCGAGGCAGGGTCTATACTTGTCAGCAAGGTCCGTCCCCAACGCAGCGTATCGGCAAGATTGAGAACATACCTCTTCACACCAAAATAATGCGGCATCTTCAACGGCGCCAAAATATCCCTCTTCCTCGAGTCCCCAATCCGATTCCTGACATTCTTAGCCCAGAAATTATATGCTTCCTGGTTCGCCTTGGCATCGATGAGCATCTAAAACGTCCACCAGTCAGCAACCTCATACTTCTCCCACCGTCCCCTCCTTTCCAAACACCACTGTAAAGGAGTCAAACTTACATCCTTATAATTCCCCAGCCAAAACCTAAACCCACCATAATCCCACAAACTCCTATAAAACTCCTCCCTCTCCTGCTCATTATCATCAAACGTATTCTTCTCATGCATCCCATAAAAGAAGCCCCCAAAACACTTCTCCCTCAATTCGTACAACCGATAATACCAATCCTTATCTCGATTCTGCTCTTCAGGCGTCAGATTGCGTTTTCCCATGGGAACAGCCAGATTGGGCGTGCGCTGAAAGACTTTCATTTCGCCAGCCACGGGACCGAGTTCTTGTGCGATTTGGACGCCGGAAGCGCCGGTCCCGATGACGGCCACGCGTTTGGTTTTTACATCGACGCCTGCGTGACATTAACAGTTCGCATACCTCGCCATGTCGGAAGCGGGCGCTAAGGGAGAAATACCTTCCTCAGGCCAAAAACTCGAATGATGAATGGTACCCCTAAACCTCTCCAACCCCTTGAAATTCGGAATATACCGCTTACTCGCAAACCCGGCCGCAACAATCAAAAACCTGCTTTTCGCCAACCTCCCATCTTCAGTCTTAACATGCCACTTCCCCTCATCGGTATGAAACTGTGCACCGACGACGACGGTCTCGAACGAGCAGTCTTTGCTGAGGTTGAGAACGCGGTCCACGTGATCGAAGTAGGCGCGGAGTTCTTTGTAGTCGGGGTAGTTTGTGGACCAGCACCAGTCCTTGTACGTCTCCGGCCAGCTGAATTGGTATTCGGGGACTTCAGAATCGACGCGGGCACCGGGGTAGCGGTTCCTTTGAAGTATTAGTGGAGTGTGCACGGGGCATCGGAGCCGCGGTCCTGGGCGAGGAATGGTATGTTAGAAATGAGGAAGGGAATTACCAGCGCCATGTGCCACCGAAACTCTCTCCTGCCTCGTAAATTACGGCATTGAAGCCTTGTTCTCGAAGAGTCTTGAGGCAGAAGACTCCTCCTAGAAGAGCATTGTCAGTCATCGGAAAATGGAATGGGAGCATAGTGATCAACTGACCGAATCCAGCACCAACAATCAAAACATCAACATCCAGATCGTCATTATACGGGTACTCGGTTCCCCTACGCCTGGAGTACTCCTTCAGCTCAGAGTGCATTCTGGCTGGGAGAACGGGCGTGTCGTCGAGCTTGTTCGCGTTGGAGGTTCTGTTTCCGTTCATGATGACAATACTGAAGTGGTTTCATGCGGAAGTGAAGAGATAAGCGATGAAAATGGAAAATAAAAGACCCTTGAGCGTTGTTCCCTCAACATATTTATGCTGCTCAATTCTACCTCCAACGCCATGGTAAGTACACACATCCCCTGGATGAATGGATGCACTCCGGAACCGAAAGCGGAACCCGTCGACGCGGCGGACCCGCGAGACCGGTTGACACAATATCCGCAGGCTGGTCAGTTTGTTCCTAGTCTATAGTACTACCGACGAGATGGGAGCACGACGTTTCACCTGCATAAAACCAGCCATACCATTCCCTAGACAATGAGGAAGTCGAAAATTGACTAAGCCCCCATCCCAATCTGGCAAGCCTCAGTCTTCCCCGCAGGCGAAGCGGATCCGCTTTAGTACCAGGAACCGCAAGACGCAGATCACTACGACAAAAAGGGATCCGCTACAGTTGGGAAAGAGCTCTAAGATGACGTGCCGGCGCGGAAACTGCGTCGGCTAGGGAGCTGCGAGCACAAATTTATGTCCGCATACCCACGCCCATATTTGAAAATATCTGGTGGTACAGATCACCGTGACCGTATTCCCCTTTCGAAATTACTTGTGATACCTTTTTAATTTGTGCAGTTACCAACATGGCTCTGTCAGCCGAGACGAAGCAAAAACTCCAGCGGACGGTCGAAGCTGCATGCCGGGATCAGAACTCTGATATTCCTGGTGCAAGCGTCGTCATTGTTGCAAAAGATGGCAACGAGCTGTTTGCGCATGCAGCAGGCAAGAGAGGCTGCAAGAGCAACGAGCCCATGACACTCGACAACATCTTCTGGATCGCTTCGTGCACTAAGATGGTTGTTGGTGTGGCATGCATGCAGCTGGCTGAGAAGGGTGTGCTAGGATTGGATGACGCTGATCAATTGGAGAAGTTGTGTCCAGAGCTGAAAGACATAAGAGTTTTGCAAGATGATGGGACCTTGGTGGAGAAGAAGGATCGCATTACTTTGAGAATGCTGCTTAATCACACCGGTGAGCTACCACAACCCGCCAGGTAGTATGTAAATACTAAGAGAGATAGCTGGCTTCGGATACACCTTCTTCAACACGAAACTCCGCGACTTCAGCCATCCCATAGGCTTCGACGAATTCTCAGGCAGCCTCAAGGACATGATACAGCCCTTGGTACATCAACCAGGCGAAGGATGGGAGTACGGCGTGAACATCGATTGGGCTGGACTTGCCTTGGAGCGCGCGACTGGACTCTCGTTGAACGACTACCTTCATAAAAATGTGTTTGCTCCACTCGGTCTCCAAGCTATCTCAATGTTCCCAAATGAGTCAATGAGAAAACGGCTTGCATACATGAACCACAGGAAGGCTGATGGGTCATTGATTGGGCGTGATCACCTCTTGCGACAGCCTTTGGTTGTAGGGGCTGCTGAAGCTTCGAGTGTGTTTAATAGTGGAGGGGCGGGGTGTTTTGCCAAACCACGGGACTATTGCCGTGAGTACATACCTGTCGCACTTGACGTCGATTTGTTGCAATTCCCCACTAATATCTCGCAGAAATTATCGCCATGCTACTTAACGACGGGAGATCACCGCGCACCGGCTCCCAGCTTCTGCTGAAATCAACGGTCGATGAAATGTTCCGCAACCAGATCCCCGATTTTCCAAACTTCGCTCGTCAAGGTATTCCCGACGCCAAGCCCGACTTAACAAATCCCATTCCCGAAATCTATCCGGTGCCAGGGAACCCACCGCAAGGCTGGGGCTTGACGTTTATGCTGAGCAACGGCGGTGCGACAGGAAGGTCTAAAGGCACGGGATTTTGGGCAGGCCTCCCTAACTGCTGGTGGTGGTGCGATCGAGAGAAGGGAGTTGGCGGCTTGATCTGTAGCCAGATATTGCCTTTCGCCGATGCAAAGGTATTGGAGCTTTGGTTCGATGTTGAGACACAAGTGTACAATGCTCTAGCGGGATATAAGGACGAATAATTCGTGCACAAGGGCACACACCGCAGTATGTCCTCATGACGGGAAATCTGTCTTGATATCTGTTCGTAGTTAGTGCTTCTGGAAGAATGTCAATACCCAGCCACTGAGATGATGGCTAGATGGAAAGTTTGGGCTAATTCCTGAAACATGCGGTCAGCGACAACGTTTTCTGGCAATGAGGCGAAAAGTCAGACGACGGGGCGAAAAGGTGTGGCGGGAACGGTCCGTAAAAGGAGGATTACATCCAGGTTGCCCTTGCTGATGAACCCCTTGTGAAGGATCTCTCAATGTCACTCGGTCCGACTGAACAGACAGAGTTTGTATAAGCCGTCCGGCTGCCTCGGATTGGACGTGAACAACACGAGGTGAAGTTGAAGACGGAGGTCTGGCGACCAGTTTATAGGTCTGGCGACCCGTTTATGAGGTGGACGCCCCAGTGTGGCCCCCAATCTGTTCCCAATCCGTGGTGACAGGCGCTAGAACTTCCCCGCATTCTCAGCCGGACCTTCCAGGGATTGTGGAGCTGACACGTGCGGGGTGTGCATATCAGCATCGGTGCCACTCCATGCCACCCAGGATTCGCATTCTTCTTTTCGACATCTTTTGCGGCCATCCATCATGAATTTCGTCGACGTGCAACCGCAATCTTTCCTAGACTATGCCTGGACAACGCCATCTCCAGCGCCCGCCAGCATCGCGAAACCTTCCAAAACGAGTCGAAAGCAGAATCGGTGTTGCGACCAGTGCCGGAAGGGAAAGCGGGCGTGCGATGCAGCGATTCTAGAGGACACTCTGCTCGACACAAGTGCGCCACCGACTTCGGGTGGAAACCCGACGGTATTCCATTACAGTGGTGCGTGCTTCTGATGACTGGAGCGATGACTCTTCGATAACTGATGGATATGAGCAGATGTCTTCGGTCCCTTAGCGCCGTGCGGAAATTGCGAGAAAACGAAGAAGTCCTGCACGTTCGAGTGGCTGCGCTCTCAAAGGGTGTCACAGGCAGCCCCGCAACCAAACTCAGCGCCCCCGGCGAAGAAACGAAGGAAAAGCAGTGAATCGAACAACTCCCAGAAGCGTGTTGACCCTGCTCGCCAAATGCGAAGCGGAATGGGCCCGAACACACACACATTGATGGAAAACGGCACCTCGAATGGTGGAAGTTTTGTTCCTCGAGAGCTTGGTGAAACGTTCGCTGATTTTCCCACCGGGACTCCCCTTTCCCATATGAGCCTTGCACCGTCATTTCCTTTGGAGCCGGCCCTGGATGGCTGGCACGACTTTGATCCGGCCCAGAGTGGAGGAATGCCAATCGACCGCGATTCTGGTAAGGGATCGTCGGTTGAATCGCAGTCAGACCAAACGTACGAGAGTATAGACAGTGAAAGCCCATTTAGCCAATCTTCCAGTACCAACGGGTACTTAAAACCAAACACCGCAGTCATCCGAGCTCCTCGGAAGAAAAAGAGGCGTCTTTTCCAAGGCCTAATCGCGAATGGAAGGATCCCTTCTCCCTATACTGACACCATTGTGTCGTCGGCGGACAGCTCCTTCTTGACTGAAGGGCTACTTAAGATTTACCATGATAGTTTTGAGACCGCTCTCTCCTGCTGGCTGACGGAGAGGACATGTCCTTATAGCAAGGATTCAGATGTGGCATTGGCTGATGACTCCGGCCCCGACTGGAACCGAATCTACCACCGGGTATTTAAACTGGATAGGCTGGCGTCCGGAATTCGTGGCAGGAATCTTACACTTGGAGAGGACAAGGCAGCATCGAAAGCGATCAATGCGGCGATCTTCTCTTTTGCCACGCAATGGGCGCAGTCAAGCGAAAGAAGCAAGTCGAAATATCCCTTCCACAGCCAGACGCCCAGGGAATCCGCGAGGAAGAACGGTCAAAATGGCAGAGCAAAAAGATGTCGGGAGCCCTCTCCGGCTCCAACGGATTTCGATCGCAATCTTCAAGTGTCAGCTTGGCATGAGGCACGGATGGCGTTGCAGAATGCTTCGGAAATCGAGTCGTTTAGGGTTGTCCTGGCGCAGATTGTGTTTTCATTAACGCAAAAGCCGATCGACACGACCAAAGAAGAATCCGTATCACAGAATGGAGAGTCAAGGCAGTCAACCATGTCTGCGTCACCAACCGATGGCTCCGACACGAGCTTACCGGAAGCTGATTCGCCGTCTGATCCCGATGACAAGGGCGTCTCGGAGTGCGAGGATCTACTCTCCAAACTGAATCTGACAATCGATGGAGAGGGTCCGCCAATTCACCTAGAGCAAGGACTGCGACTCATTCACTCTCTCAGATCCCGGATGGCCATGTCTCGTTCAATGGGGAGAGGATGTGGTAGACAGCCTAACCCGTCTTCGGAGCGACTGGACGCAGCTGACCGAGCTACGGTCGACCTTCTGTTCTGGCTCGGGATCATGTTCGACACGCTCTCTTCTGCTATGCACAAGCGACCGTTGGTGGTATCGGACGAAGACAGCGACATCTATGCGAACGAGCCTAGGCCTGCGACGAATGGTAACAGCGATGGCAGCGCATCACCGACAACGCTCAGTAACAGAACAACCAAGACTGAGGGACTTTGGGACGACTACCTATTTGCTCGTCAGCGCAAGAGACTCCAGGGACCACAGGTGAGGTGGCCTTGTTCCAACGAACAAGCTACTTCGTTGCTGTGCGATGCCGCTCCCGTCAAAGTGCTCCTATTCCGCAAGGTGACTCGCATTCAGACGCTACTATCCCGGAATGTCCGTGGAGAAAGGATGGAGAAAGCAATGAGAGAAGCATTGAGCGTGTACGACCACTGGGGGAAATTGTATGATCCCTTCATTCGAGACTGCATCGCAAACCACGACGATCTTCCATCTCGGGTGCAGTCATGGTACATCTGTCTGACAGGTCATTGGCATCTCGCGACGCTTCTACTGGCAGACCTTGTCGAGATAATCGATGGCTCGGAGGTAAGCGTTGAGTCACAGCGCCTCGAGCGAATGGCGACAGATTTCGTAGCGACTTTCCGAGAAAGGAACTGCAATGCACTTTCTGATCTCGCGAGATGTGCTTGTCCACGAGATGATGCGTCGTTTTCAAATGACGGTGAATACCATTTTGCTGTCAACCAAGGGGCAATCCTGACTGAACCATGGACGGTGGTCATGATCAAGGCGTTTGCCAAAGCTGGAGTTCACCTGCTCGAGTCTTCATTCTTGGACAGTGGCAGAGGGAAAAATGGAGAAGATAGCTTCAGGCGGGCTGACGACTGCGTTAAGGCGCTGTGGTATCTCGGGCGAAAGTCGGATATGGCTCTACTGGCGGCTGACACATTGGGGAGTGCGCTGAAGAAGAGGCGGAAGGAGGTGGAGGAGATAGCGCAAGAGATGAATCCATTTGTAAACGCGCAACTATGGGATGGTTTTGATGATCTGAATAATGGGATGATGGGAGAGGAAGGGATTCTGTCGTTTTAGGACTGGCTTGACTCATCTGTACGGGTAACCAAAAAAGAGCAGTGTAAAATATCTAGCAAATTCACGAATACGTTTTCAGAGGTATGTTCGAGCATACTATATAGCTGGTGAAGGCTGATGCAGGTGTGAATGGTGATGTTGTTGAATGTTAAGGATGGATATGTCTCGGTGGTGCGAATCTGAGCTGATGCCATTCCCCTAACCTTGCATCTGGAAATACCCGAGAGGGAAAGTACGATCATGTAAAGCGTGCTACATAACGCCTGGAGGGCGCAACCTTCACGACTCCTGCCAACCTCAGGGACGAGAAGACTTGACGAAGGTCTTTCCCAACATACCGTCGGATTAGCAACTCATTGAATCGTCTACAGAGGCTAATACTTGTAAACGCACGGTCCCACCTGGCGCACCCTTTTTTGGCCAGATCACCACATCCACCAAATTTTCGGCTTAATCCTATCTCCACCAAAATAAGTTGCCTTGAGATCCCGTTGTATTAATTGAAATCCTTAGTACATGGAGAAAAAGTTAATTTTACTGCGACAGCGGAAAAATATGGTTGTAGTTAGTTAACTCACTTGAAACGTTCTTACAGGCCATAAACCACCTGTAAAAAGGAAATATATAAGTTAGTAAAAAGAAGCTCTTTTATAATATAGTAATAATGTCTATAAATAAAACTTTTATATATACTAAATAATGTAAATATTATTAAAAAATATTTATATAATAAAAATATTTATAATTTTATTAAAATTATTATTTAACTTATTTATTACACTTTAAATATTTTTAAATTAATACATTATATGCTAGCTTATAAAAATATAAAATAAATTTAAGTAAAATAAATAAATATTTATATTATATTTAATATATATATATATATATATATTTATTTTTTGTATTTTATATATTTAAATATTTTTTAAATATATATAATTATTATTTTATATTTTAGTTTATTAATAAATATATTTAATTTGTTTGTAATATAATTAAAGTACTAATTTATTAACTATAATAATTATTTTAGTTATTAAAAGTTTTTTTTTAGCTTAATAATACATTATATTATTAGCATTTTTTAAAAATAATTATATTATATTTAACTAATATTTTATTAAATTTAATTTATTATTATTATTTATAATTAGTATTACTAATTAAAAAAATTTAAGAAAAAATTATAAAAATTAAAAAAAATTAACAAAAAAAATTATAAAAAATATAAACATTAATAAGTTATTATTATAGTAACTATTTATAACTTTAGTACTTTTATTAAAACTTTTAAAAAAATCAATTTTTTAAATAAAAATAACTAAAAAAAATTAGGAATTTAAAGAACTTAACTAGTAATTTATAAAACCATAAATATTTAAAAATTAGGAATTTAAAATTACTTATAAAAATTTATATAAATACACTAAACAAAGTAGTTAGTGTAAATTTACTTAAAAAAATATTTAATAAACTTTATATTACATAAACTTATAATTATTAAGTTAAACTATAATATATATAATAAAAAACTATTAGCTATAATTTAAGTACAAAAAAAATTTACTTTAAAAAAAAAATTTTTAAATTACTATATATTTAGACTATTATAGTAACTATTTATATTATTTTATAAAAACTTTTTAAGAAAAGTTTTTTTATAAGCTTTGTTTCTTATTATATATTTATATATTAACTATATACTAGTATGTAAACTCTACTTTTAAGTATTTTTACTTATAACTTATTTTTTTTTTCTAAACAATATTTTAAACTATTATTTAGTATTATATATAGTAATTAATTAATACTTTTTTTAAGTTTTTATTTTTTATACATAGCACTTTTATAATATAAACTATAAAAATTTTATAGTTTTTACTATAATAAAAAAGTTAAATTAATAAAAAAGTTAATAATTAAAATCTTTAGTAACTTTTAATTATAAAATACTTTACAAAAAAATAAAGTAACTAATGTATTTAGTTAATAAGTTAAATAACGTATTTAATAAGTAAGTAACTTAAATAAATAAGTAACTTACTTTAAAACTTACTAAAAAAATCAAGAATTTGTACATAAATATTTTAATAACTACTTAGTAATAAATTCTAGAAATTTAATAAATAATTAATAGTACTTTAAAATAAAAGTTATTAAATTTTTAAGAACTGCTAATTAATTATTATTAAAATAGTATTATTTTAGTTTTTAAATTTACTTTTTCTTAAATATTTTAATAATAAGTAATTACTAGTTCTTAAAAATTTAATAGCCTTTATTTTAAAGTACTATTAATTGTTTATTAAACTTTTAGAATTTATTACTAAGTAGTTGTTAAAATATTTATATATAAATTCTTAATTTTTTAGTAAGTTTTAAGGTATGTTACTTACTTATTAAATATATTACAAGTTATATATAATAGTATAAAATTGTTTATATTTAATAAATTACTATTTTATATTAATTATAGTTATAAGCTAATAGTTTATAAAAAACTATAAAAATTAAAAAACAAATTATATAAAGTTTATATTAAAGTTAAATAACCTTAAAATTTATAAAATTAGTAAATAAATTACTGTAAAAAAAATTCTAATTTATAGTAAATATAAATAAATTTAAAGTTAAAAAACGAACTATAAAAAAATAAAGTTTTTTTATTATACAAAAATTTAAAAACTAAAAAACTAACTAAAAAACTAAATTATGTTTAAATTAAAGGAATTAAAATTACGAAAATAAATAAAAATTAGTTGCTTATAAATTATAACTACTATAAAATATAGTAGTTTATTTAGTTTTTTATATATTAGTACTTAAGTTAATGCTATAAATATGTTACTAATTATAAATATAAATATAAAATTATACTAATTAAAGTATAAAATTAAAGCTTAATTTTATAAAAATGTATAAATTTTAAAGCATATATATAAAGCTACATAAAATAGTTAAAAAATAACTAGAAAGTATTATTATAATACTATTATTATAACTATTTTTTTAAGTAGCTATTTTTAGTTACTACTTTCAATTATAGTAAATAGTAAAACTTTTATAATTACTAAAAAACTAAATTAAACTAGTATTAGTAAACTTTTAAAACTTTATTTTATAAAAATAAACTAGTAAAAACTACTACTTAAATACTATATATTAATGAAATATAGTTTTTTTAAAAAAAAATTTTTTAATTAAATAAATATTTATACTTAATTTAAATGTATTATAAAAAATTTTTAATAAAATTTTTACTAAAAAGTTTTTATTTAATTTAGTATTAAATTTAAGTATATATTTATATTTTTTTTAGTAAAATTTTAGAAAAATTTTACTAAAAAAAATTAAGTAAATATTATGTTTTTATAATTAATAGTTTATTTTAGTTAATTAGTTAATAATACTTTTAAAAAATAAGTTTACAAGTATTAATATATTTTACAAGTAAGTAAGTTACTTTAAATCTTACTAAAAAATTAAGAATTTATACTTAAATATCTTTATAACTACTTCATAATAAGTTTTAGAAATTTTATAAGTATTTAATAATACTATAAAATACAAGCTATTAAATTTTTAAAAGCTAGTAAGTAAACATTTTTAAGATATTTAAGAAAAAGTAAATTTAAGAGTTAAAATAATACTATTTTAATTACTACTAATTATTAGCTTTTAAAAATTTAATAGCTTTTATTTTAAAGTACTATTAATTACTTATTAAATTTCTAAAATTTATTATTAAGTAGTTGTTAAAATATTTAAGTATAAATTCTTAACTTTTTAGTAAGTTTTAAAGTAACTTATTTACTTATAAAATACATTATATACAAATAATATTAAAGTAAATACATTTTAGTAAAAGAG
This sequence comes from Zopfia rhizophila CBS 207.26, assembly GCA_010093925.1. Taxonomy (NCBI): domain Eukaryota; kingdom Fungi; phylum Ascomycota; class Dothideomycetes; family Zopfiaceae; genus Zopfia; species Zopfia rhizophila. Next base: position 889,490 of record ML994622.1, read on the forward strand.
TTACTAAAAAGTTTATTTAAATAAGTAATAAACATTCTTATGTAAACTAAAAATTAAAGTAAATATAAATAAAAATTTTACTAATAAAAAGTACTAAAAAGTAACTTTTAAAAATTATAATTAAAGTTAACTTTATGCTTTTTTATTTTAAATTAATTAAAAATTATTTTATTTATTTTATTTATTTTATAGCTACTATAAATTTTATTAAAATATTTATTATTAAATCTAGTAACATAAGAAATGTTTAAAAGTAGTAAAAAAACAAAGCTTTTAAAAACAAACTAAAAATTTCTTAATATAACTTATACTAGTTGCTTTAATATTAAGTAAAGTAATAATAATATAAAATACGTTATTTTATTAAATAATATATAAAACGTTTACTTTATAATTTTAAAAATTAGTTTAAAGTTATATGTTATAAGTTAATAAAACTTTAGTATTAAAAATAATTTAAAAAGTAACTTAACTTTTAAATAAAAAATTTAGTAAATTAGTTTAAAAACTTTAAACATATTTTATTTACAAAAAGAATTTAATTTAAAAAAACTAAAATAATTAAAGTATAATTTAAAGTAAACTAGTATATTAAAGTTTTAGTAAAAAAATAATATAATTTTGAAAAATATATAGTTAATATGCTATTTATATAATAAAACTTTACTTAATAACTATTTTTTATTTAATTAAATTAAACAAAAAAAACCTAAATTTAAAGTATTAATTTTATATTATTAAAACTTTTTTATAATATTAGTTATAGCTCAAAATACTATAATATAAAATAATAATAAAAGTTATTATTATATAAAGTTTTAAAAAAAAATATAATTACTTAAATTATTAAAAAATTTTAATACTTACTATAATTTAATAAAAGTTATTATTTAGCAATTTTTTTAACTAAATAAATAAACTAATTTTATTTGATTTGTATTAAAAGCTAGTTTATAAAATTTAGTAAAATAAATAATAAATATTTTAGGTATTAATATAATAAGTTAAGTTTATTTAATATAAGAATTTTTTAGTTTAAGTTTTTATATATAATTTAAAAAAAAAAAAAACTAAAATTATTTTATTAAGTATATATTCTTATTTATAAAATTTTTATAAGTATTATTAAGTTTTGTTTAACATAAAGTAAATATATAAAAGTTAAGAATATTTAATAAAATATTAATTAACATTGCTTTTAAGTTTATAATAAAGTTTTTTAATAAAAATTAATAAAAAAAATTAAGTAAATAATTAAATTTTATTAAAAAAAGTCATTAAAATTATATTAGTTACTAAAATAATATTATAAGTTATTATAAGTAAAAGTTTATTATAAATAGTAATTAATAAAATTTAGTTAATAGTTTAAAAAATATTACTAAAAGCTAATATAAAAAAATACTCAAAATATTAATGTTAAGTAAAAATTAAAATAAAGACTTTAAAAATTTTTTTAACTAAAATTATAAAACTTTTAAGTAAAGTTAATAGTAAAAATAACACGTAATATTTTATATATATAGAAAGTAATAAAAACTTAGTAAACTTATTAAATATTACTATAATATAGTAAATTAAGTAGTAAATTATATTACTTTAATGTTTTTACTTAATATAAGTAAATAAAATAAAATAGTTAATTAATTATTAAAAAATAGTTAAATAAATATTAAATGTTTTTTATTTTTATTTTTATTTTCAAAACTTTTTTAAACTAACTAAACTTTGTTTTCAATTAATATAGTAAATTTTCTACTATAATAAAATATATTAAAGCTAAAAAACTTACTATTTAATAAAGTACTTTTATTAATTTTTAATTATTTAATATTTTATACTTATTTTATTATTTTTAACTTAACTTTAATATAATTATATAATAAATTATTAAAATAAATTGTATTAGTATACTTATTTAGTTTATGTAATTACTAAAGTTTTAATATATATTATAAATATATTTACTACTTTAAAAAAAATTTAAACTTTATTTATTATAATATATAATTAAGTTTACATAATTTTATTATATAAAATGTAAATAAGTTAAAAAGAAAATTTAACTTATAATAAGTAAATAATATTATTTTTATAGTAAAAACTAATAATATATTTAATAAGTAAATAGCTTAAATAAGTAAGTAGCCTACTTTAAAACTTACTAAAAAATTAAGAATTTGTACATAAATATCTTACTAACTACTTAATAATAAATTCAAGAAATTTAATAAATACTTAATAGTAATTTAAAATAAATGCTATTAAATTTTTAAGAGCTAGTAGTTAAACATTAATAAGATATTTAAGAAAAAGTAAATTTAGAAGCTAAAATAGTACTATCTTAATAACTATTAATTACTAGATCTTAAAAATTTAATAGCATTTATTTTAAAGTACTATTAAGTACTTATTAAATTTCTAGAATTTATTATTAATTAGTTAGTAAGATATTTATGTGTAAATTCGTAATTTTTTAGTAAGTTTTAAAGTAAGCTACTTACTTATTTAAACTATTTATTTATTAAATATATTAAGTATTTTTATTTAGTAATTTTAAGTTATTTTTTAATTTAATAATTATATATAATTTTAAAACTAACTAATTAAAAATATTAAAAAGTATAAAAATATTATAAACTATAATAAAAAAGTAACTATAACTAAAAAAGTGTTATTATAAAAATATAGTATAAAATATATATAAGTAATACTAAGAAGTAAAAACAAATTAGAGAAAATAAAACTTATAAATAAAAGTACTTTAAAGTAAGTTTAAGTTTTATAGAAAATAGTACTTAAATAAATAACTAAGTAAGGTTATATAACTTACTATAATAAAGTATAAAAAAAGAAGTATTAATAAAGAAAATAAGTTTAAATCTAAACTTATTTTTTTATTTTTTCTAGTAGTATTTAATATACTTCTAATTAGTATATAATATATGTACAAAGAATTTTCTATAAGTATAAAGGATTAAATAGTTTATAGTTACTTTTAATTTTTTAGAGTTACTTTAAAATTAGGATTTAACTTTTAAGTAAAATAGTTTAATACTATTTTATTAAACTTAACTTACTATATTACTTTTTTTACTTTTACTAATTAAACTTACTTTTACTAAGTCTAATAAGTTATTTAATTTAAACGTAAGAAAACTAAATAATACTAGTATATTTAGTTAAATAAAAGATTATAATATAAGTTATATTTTTAAGTTAATAACTTATAAAATTATAACTACTATTTTAAAACAGTAGAAGAAGTAGTTAAATAAATTCTAATAATAAACTATTTAGTTATAATTTATAATAATTTAATATAAAAGAAAAAAAGAACTTTATTTAAGTAGTAAGTTAAGTAGTAGCAATGATAAACTAATAGCTAAACTATTATTTACTATTAAATATATATTTAAAGATAAAAGTGCATAATAAATTATATAAAAATAAAGTTAAGTTATTAGAAAATTATAACAGACTTTAGTTATTATATAATAATAAGTTAAAGTAAACAAACTTATAAAAAAAGTATAGTAAAAATATACTTTTTTATAAAATTTAATAGTAACTAAAAAAAACTTAAAATATTTATAATAGTAATAAACTTATACTATTAATGTAACTAAGTATTATTTATAATTAATTAGAATTAAATTTTAGTAGCTAGTATAAATATAATAGAATAAGCTATAAAATAGTTTAAACTACTTACTAAAAATTATTTAACTAATAGAAAACTTAACTTAAAGTTAGTAGAACTTAAATATTATAGTAATAATATATAAAGAACTTTTAAGAACTATAAGACTTTTAAATAAAAAATAATAATAGAATTTAAAAAAGTTAATAAAAAAGAAGATACTATATAAAAACTCTAATACTTTAAGTAAAAAAAATTAGTAGCTAAATATACTATAAAGTTTAAATAACTTTAATTACAACTTATATAAAATAATTAACTAATAATTATAATATACTATAAAGAACTTAAGAATAGAGTTAAAAACAAAATTACTAGAAACTAGTAATTTATAATACTTTTAGAAATAATGAAAAATGTTATAGTTATTAATAACTATTAGTACTAGTACAAATAAGAAAAACAATAACACACTTAAATAGTAATTTAAGTATCTAAAAAAAAAAATAGAAAAAAAACTAAGTATATAACAAAATAGAAATTAATAAAGTATTTATTAATAAAAAGTAAAAAAAGTAAACTAAAGAATATATAAAATACTATATATGTAAAGTATACTTAAGCTATAAAAAGTAAGAACATTTTATTAAAAACTATAAATAATAATAATTAGATATTAAAAAAACTTATATTTAAACTAAAGTAATTAAGAAAATTAAGGTTGTTATAATTTAAATAAAATAAACTAAAAATTAAATAATAAAAAAATAATTATATAAAAAATTTAGTAGAAATAATACTAGATATATAAAAGCTATATATATTTTAAATAAAAATATAAAATACTATATTAGTAAGTAAAAAATTATTTAGTAAAATAACTTAATAATATAATTTTTATAATATAAAAAGTAGTAATTTAATAATATAATATAAAAACTAACAAGAAAATATAACAATTTTATAAGATTATAAAGTAAAAAAGAGGACTTTTAAATAAAAAAAATAGATATTTAAATAAATAAAAATTAAGAAACTAAAAAGAGTAAAAAACTTATATTTATAATAATTATATAATAAATAAACTAAAAATACTATTAAATATATAAATTAAAGTATTACTTAAAACAATACTATATTACTATTACTAAAAAGTTATTTTAAGAAACAAAATATATAAATACTAATAAGTACTATAAATAGTAGTAAATAAGTACTATAAATAGTAGTAAATAAGTAATATAAAAAACTTAGTATATAAAAACTAACTATATAAATAAATAAAATCTACTAATAAAAACTAATACTAGTTACAATTTATAGAATATACTATTACTTTATAAAATACTTTAAACTAAAATAAATTTAAAAAAAAGAAACTATTTTATTAGTTTTATAGGTATAAAATAATAACACTATAAATAAAATAATAAAGTAAGAATACTAAATATATATAAAAAAAACTTATATAAAATTAAACTATAAATAGGTAATATATACTATATATATTAAAAAACTAAGAATAAAGAAAGTACTCTAATACTTAGTATAAAAGAAAAAACTTAACTTTTAGTAAAAACCAATTTATATAAATTTAGAAAATAAACTGTAGAATTTAAACTCTAATAAATATAAATAATTAATATAAAATAAGTACTAACTAGAATACTAATAATACTAGGCTAAATATTATTAAAAAAAATAGTTAACTATAAAAACGCACACAAAACTTATATATTAAGAATATTTCTTTAAATAGAAATATAAGAATTATAGAAAATAAGTTAAAAACACATATAAAATACTTAGTAGAGACATATATTAACTCTAAAAATACTTAATTTATAGACTTAAAAAAGAAATGCTAAAGAAATAACTACTACTTAAAAATTAATTATAAATAAAAAACTAGTAAACTAGTAAATAATAACTAAGCTACTAAAAAGCTATATAAAGGTTTAAAAAAATATAATATTTATATATACTTAACTTAATTAAAGAAAATATAAAAATAAGCTATATATAAATACATATATTAATAGTAACTAAATAGTAGTACTTATAAACTATAAAACTAATAAAATACTAATATTAAATAAGTAAGTATAAAGATATTAAATACTAACTAAAGTTTTAAACAAACTTATATAAGTAAAACACATATATAATAGTTCAGTAATATTTAGAAAAAGTTTAATTAATTTTAAAATATAGAATATAACTATTATATTAAAATTATAAATTTAGGTAGTAAAAAATTTATTTTAAAATAAAACTAGCTAGTACAATAAAACCTAATAATTAATTAAAAAAAACTATAAAGATTAGAAACAAATACTATAAATAATAATAAGTAATAATATAAATAAAAAAATAATACTTTACAAAACTAAATTTATTATACTAAAAGAATATTAAAAGACATTTAGAAAATAGTTTTTAAAAAAACCTAAAAACTAATTACTAGAATACTAAAACTAGAGTTATAAAATTAAAATTAAAGAAAAAACGAATTTAAAACTAACACTACTGTACTAGTTATTTATTAATTAATAAAAAAAGCTATAATAATATTTAAATAATAATTTATAAAAAGAATATATATAAATAAGTAAAGATAAAATAGTATTACTAACACTTTTTATACTTAAAAAATAAGGTAAACTATAACTATATATTAACTATTAATATCTTAATAATATAATAGTAAAAAATTACTATCTAATATTACTAATATTAGAACTTATAAATAAAGTTAAAAAAAACTAAATAGTTTAGCCTTTTTAACATTAAAAATAAATACTAAAAAAAAAAAATAACTAAAAAATACAAGTAAATAATAGGTTATAAAATAAAATATAAACTATTTAAATACTTAGTTATACTATTTAAACTTACTAATATATTAGTAATATTTTAAATAATTATTAACTATATACTAAGAAAATACCTAAATATATTTATAGTAACATATTCTAATAATATACTTACATATATAAATAGAATACTAAAAGAATATATTAAGTATATTAAAAAAGTACCATAAAAGCTTAAAAAACATAAGTTATATATTTAAATAGAAAAATGTATATTTTATATAATAAAAGTTAAGTTTTTAAAATACTTAGTATTTTAAAATAAAATAGTAGTAAACTTAAATAAAGCTAAAAACATTCTTTTTAGTTTATACTAATAAATATAAAAAAAGTTTATTCTTTTCTTAAATTTATAAAGTTCTACTAATAATTTATTAAAGTTTACTTAAAAATTACATTACTTTTAATAAAATTACTTAAAAAGAATTAACTATTTAAGTAAAAATAATAAAAGGAAATAGCTTTTATAATATTAAAAAATATATTTTAATAACTACTAATATTAAAAATATTCATTTCTTAACTTTAAATAAAAATATATATAAATATATTAAATAAAGCTATAAAAGTCATTTTACTATAAATATAAAATAATAAATAAAAATACCTAGTAAATTTTTTAATTTATAAACTTATAACTACTAAATTAAACTATAATATATATAATAAGATAATATAAAGCTAGAAAATTTCTTAATGAGTGTATATTAAGGGCGGCTTAAAAGAGCCGTCAGGCATCACAAAAATTAAAAATATTCATCTATTAATAAATACCCTTAAGTTTAGGAAGCTGCATTAAGTCACTAATAACATACTATTAAGTTATAAATAGTTATTAAAGTTTAAGGCCTTATAATAAAGATTTTTTCGTGCTAAGCTATTATAATATACTAGTAATATAACAACACTAGTAACTTTATATAGCCTAACTAATTATATAAAGGGATACTAGGATATGAAAACTACCTAACTTAAAGCCGTTCTAGTAAATAGATAGGGTACTTTTAGCTCTAACTAGCTCTAGAATTACGTTAGTACTCTATAATATATATATAAGTATAGAATTTCTGCTAACACGGTAAAGGCATAGACAAAGTCTAAGTATTACTACTAGAAGTAAAAGAAGTTATTAACTAATAGGGTTATAGAAATAGCTAATAGATCTATTAAGTTAAAACATAAGTAATTAAGCTATTTTAGTGAGTTAAGTTAATATTAATACTAAAACGCCCTCTTAAAGACAGTACACCGCACCTGGATATATATATAACATGATTAGGACAAGTTAGTAGGCGATGTAATTAGGGGCTTTATACTAGCTAGATAAAGCCTCTAAGTTATTCACCTGTAAGACATAGACGGCCTATAGAGGGAGACCTTTATAGGTAACGGGAAACTAACTCTAGAGTAACACCTAGGCAGCTAGCGAGCCGTGGCACTATATTATGACTAAGGAGGTAGTAATAGAAGGCGCAGGCAATACGCTCTCTACTCGCACTAAAGGTGCTAGAGGCTGAACCGGGCTGGTGACCTATTTAGAGCATAGGAGTGACCCAGTTCACATTCAGATTGTGCTAGAGAGCACGCTTTTTGCCTCTAGTAGGGTGTCGCCGGCGTAGAGCCTACATACCGAAGTCGCTACCTGAAGAGATAGTATAGTAGCCGGAGAGGACGGATGCGCATGTCGGTAGGCCAAGAGGGCAGAACCTAGAGGGCTGGAGCGAACCCGACTCGTACTCGGGCCGGCTGTGAACGCATACACGGCGTAGGTATCGCCTTTCTCTCCAACTTCTTTTAGAAGGCTGGAGCGAACCCGACTCGTACTCGGGCCGGCTGTGTACGCGGACACGGCGTAGGTATCGCCCTTCTCTTCAACTTCTAGGGGTGCTGCCAGAGGCCTGCTTAAGGTGCAAACTTCTAGGGTGCGACTACCAAGGGTCCTCCCCTGCATGGCGACAGACTGCCTACGCAAATGGAGACAGCCTAAAAGTAGCACCGCAGAGAGCCTCGCAATTTCTCTACTATCTAGACCTGGCGCGACCGGATCCGTTAAGTTCGACACGGGTAGCACGAGCATCAGGAACCTAGATAGGACCCTAGGGGCCCAAATAAATTCCCATGGTGTGACTGCGGCTGGCCAGTGCAGACTGTACGCCATACTCTTCTTTACTGCCCTAGGCTAGAGAGAACTGAACTAATAACGTCATTCCCATCAGAACGACTGGAAAGAATACTAAGCCAGAGAGATAGTGCCCAAGCAGCAGCAAGGTGGTTTGTAAGGACGGGATTACTCGCTCAGTTCCGAGTAGCAAAAGCAATTAATACTAAGGAAATAGACAACTTCCGCCCATTCCAGAGCATAGACAATTGGTAGGAGACAGAAAAAGGGGGTAAAAGGGAAAGAAGAAGATGAGATCGTCCGCGAGACGCGGGCGCAATGGCTAAAATCGCAGACCACACAAAAGGCAAGAAGGCGGGGAAGAAGCGCTACGACAGCGGAGCGCCGGCGCCCCTCCGGCGTGGCACGTCAACGGGTTTTCTCATTAGTGAGTTTTTCCCATAGAAGGAATTGGCCTGCATGGACCCATTAGGGGGACTGAATCGGGCGGTAAATAGAAATAATAATAATAATAATAATAATAATAATAATAATAATATATATAATAAAAATTTATTAACTATAGTTTAAGTATTTAAGAAGCAGAAAGTATACTTAAAAGAAACTAAATATTAGATTATTATATATTTAAATTATAAGAACCTAATAACATTTATAGTAACTAAGAAGTTAAATTAATAATAAATTAAATAATAGAAATTACTATTTACCTTTAATTTCTAAATACTTTATAAATTAGAAAAAGAAAATATAGTAGCTAATATACTTAGTTAACAAGTAAACTATATAAAGAATATACTAAAAATCTATAATATAATACTTAAATTAAAATAAGATAAATTTTTAGAAAGCTTATAAATAAATATTAAAATAGTAGTTATTATTAAAAATATATAGTAAAATTAAATTTAAGAATATAATAATAAATAATTATAATAACACAAAGTAAAAACTATTTTTGTACTAAAAGTATTATAAACTAAATTTATTAAAGACTAATATTTAGTAGAAATACATAAATATTAAGAAATTAAAAAAACTATAAAACAAGTTAATAGATATTTTTAAATTCTAGAAATTAAAAAAAAAATAAAACTATTCTTTTAAATTATATTAAGTATAAGAAGAATAAAACGTTAAAATATAAAATGTATAAACTTATATAACTAATTTCTTTATTTAACTAACTATAGAAATTAGTTGTAATAAACTTTATTATAAAAATGCTAATAATAACCACATTTTAAGACTAGTAGTATAATATAATACTAGTTATAATAAACTAACTTATAAAGTATACTTATTTTAAACTAATATATATAGAAATTAAAATAAATAAGTTAGTAACTATACTAATTAAAGTACTAATTATGTAATATAAAATGCTACAAGAATTTATTATAAATAAAAATAAATTATTTACATTAATATTCTAAAAACTGTTTATAAAAAAGTTAGAAACTAAATATTATTTTTTAATAGTATTTTCTTTATAAATAAATAAGTAAATAAAATAAATAAACTAAATAAACTAAATATTAGAATAATACTTAAAAATATACATTAATAAATAACTAAATTAACTAAATTAACTAAATTAACTTACTATTAATAACAAAAAAATTACTATTTTTTATAAACTATAGTTATAAGCTAATAATTTATTAAAAACTATAGAAACGAAACAAAATATTAAAAATAGTAAGAATAAAAGTTAAAAAATTATAATAATTTTACTAAAAAATAGCAAGAAAAATTACTTAAAAAGGAAACTTTAATAAGTAATAAGTAAATAAATTTAAGATTAAGAAACCAATTTTTTTTTTAAAAAAAAAAGGTTTTCTTATTATAAAAAAAATTTGAAAACTAAATAACTATTAAAGAAACTAAATTACATTAAATTAAGACTATTTAAAGTTAAATAATAAATAGAACCTATAAATTCTAAACTATAACTACTTAAAAATACATAAATTTACTTAGTTTTTTATCTTTTATTATTAGAACTAGTACTATTAAACACTAAACTAACAACAAAAATTAAACTTAAAAAAAAACTATTAAGTACAAAGTTTAATAAATTCTAGACTATTAATAGTTTAAATATTAGTAGAAATATTTAGTTAATAAAAAAACTATAAATTTAAATATAATATATGAAAGCTAATTAGAAACTTAAAAAATAGTTTAAAGCTAATTAACTAGTACTATTAAATAAACTAGTAAATACTTACTTTAAAGCTATATTTAATAAATATAGAAAATATAAAACATTTTACTTAAAATTAAAAAAAAGTAAAGTAATACTAAATACTATAAATAGTAGTATACTAAATTAATTTTAATAGTTTTACTTTTTTTTATTACAAAAGCTTTATTAATTAAGGTAAGTTTATACTAGAATTTTTTTTTAAAAAAAATCTATTTAAGCTAGTTAATAAATAATTTATTTTTTATAAATACATAGTTCTTTCTTATAATAATAGTAAGCTAATAAATTATTCTAATTTTTTTTTAAGTTATTATTAAAGTTTTAGCTTTTTATAATTTAACTAATTTTACTTAAATTGTAATACTATAAAATTGTACTTTATATTTTAAATAATATACTTAAAATATTACTTAGAAAATAAATTTACTAAATAAATATAACTACTTTTTTAGTAAAAAGAATATAAAATAGTATTTAATAGTTATACTTATAAACTTTATTTACTAAATAGTAAGCTTATATTAAAAATAATTTTACTTAAGTTATTCTTAAGATATTAGAAAAATAAAAAAGGTATAAAAAGATTTTATAATTTTAGCTTTTATGTAAAAAACTAGTTACCTTTATACTACTTATAAAAAAAATAACTTTTAAACTAAAAGCTTAAAAAAAAGATAATATTATAAATTATAATAAAAAAATAACTATAACTAAAAAAGTATTATTATAAAAAGAATAGTATAAAAAAATATATAAGTACTATTAAAGAGTAGAAGTAAATTAAAGAAAATAGAACTTATAAATAAAATTATTTTAAAGTAAAGTTAAGTTCTATAAAAAATAGCATTTAAATAAATAATTAAGTAAGGTTTTATAATTTACTATAATAAAATATAAAAAAAATAAGTACTAATAAAAAAAATAAGTTTAAAACTAAACTTATTATTTTATTTTTTTAAATAGTATTTAATATACTTTAATTAGTATATAATATATACACAAAAATTTACTATAAGTATAAGGTATTAAATAACTTATAGTTACTTTTAATTTTTTATAGTTACTTTAAAATTAAAATTCTTATTTCTAAAATTAGAATTTAACTTTAAAGTAAAATAGTTTAATACTATTTTATTAAACTTAACTGTTATGAACGGTAATAAAAAGGTAACTATACTTAAGAAGCTAAAGAAACTAGTAATAACAGCTAATAAAGCTCTAGAATAGAAACATATATTTAAGCTTAAAAGAAAGAATTATAAGTAGATATAGGATATATTAGCACAGGCTAAAGCACAAACTAAAAACTAAGAATAATAATATAAAATCATGCTAGTAGATTAAAAGCGCCCATCTATATAACAGGACTTAGTAACTAGAGATATTAGAAATATTAAAAGCTCTAATATCTCTAATAGCTTTAACAGTATCTAATATACTGTTAACTAGGATATAATATACGCACGGAGGATTTATTATAAGTATAGAACATTAAACAGCTCATAGTTACTTTTAATTCTTTATAGTTACTCTAAAATTAAGATTTATATCTTAAGTGATATAGTTTAATACTATTTTATTAAATCTTAACTTATTATAACGTATTTAATAAGCGAGTGACGCGGACAAGCGAGTAACGCATCCTACTAAGTTTCGACTACTTTATAAATAAATAACAACTCGACACTAACAGCTATCGCCATAATATTTGACTAGTAAATAGTTATCCTATTCTTCAGCCTTTTTACAAGTTCTTGAAGTATGCCCAGGCTCTCTACAGCGTCCACAGCGCCTTTGCTTTAGTGTGTCAACCTTTGTGCACCCCCTACTCTAGCGCGTTTCGCCCTTAATCTGCGCATCAACATTAGCTTGAGCAATTATCTTTAAGCCCTCTTCTTTTGTTAGCGTTCCTCGCTTCTGAATCCGCTTTTTTTATCACTTTCTGCGTTGTATTACAGCCTCATTTGCTTTCTGAAGCTTGGTGACTTCTGAGCGCAGCAACACAGCTTCATGCATCATCAGCTCAGCACCTTTTACAAGCCGATAAATTGACTCAAAAATGTGTGTAGGTGAGCTATTTTGATGCTGCTAAATCTGATTACGAATTAAAGCATTTTAAGACCCTAATTCAGCAGCAGTTTTAGGTGTTTTTGATTCCCAAATGGTGTCTTCTTCTGCAGGTGGAGATGGCGTCCGAAGCTGAACATCAAGCTTTAAGAGTACAGCATCTGGGTCGAATGGAACTAAGCCAGCGCCTTAGAAACCTGCGCGAATATTACTTTCTATAATTATCTCTTAATAGGCTGCTTTAAACGCTGGTAGAAACTCAAGCTTCATGACGTAGTAGATGTGGTTGCGGATAAGATCCTCAACTTAGCGCCCGTACGCGTCTTTCAAAGGCGAAAAACAGCCTATATCAAGTAGCTGAAGTAGGTGCGACGAATAAGATGGCATGCAAATCATAATAATTTGCTTCTCCTTGCAAAGCTGCTGAAATTCAAGCGAATCATGGCTCTCATGGCCATCAATTATTAGTAGACGATGTACGCCTACTATACAATACTTTATATGCTTATTAAAGTGCCGTAGCCACTGAATACCAAGCTCATTCGTCGTCCAGCCATTGTCGCTCAATGAAATAGGCCAATCTGATGGTATATCGTTGCCCTCATACTATGCAGAAAGGTGGTACGTTCCTGCAAAGATGATGAATGGTGGAATCGCCTATCCTTGAGCGTTGATACCCTAGATTACTGTAACCCACTCACGGTTGCCTGGCTGGACTGCTTTACGTCAATTACATCTGTCAGAGCCTGTAACAACCTTACCGCCTGAAATAACCCCTATCTAAAAGCCAGTCTCGTCAAAGTTGTACATGTCTTCTTCAGTAATACCGTACTTCTCTTTTATACGGCGTACGCGCTTAAACCATGGTTTAATAATCTCAAGATCCTCACATAAAGCTCTCTGGTAGTCATACCTTTGATTGTATACTGTTTTGACTTCTGGAGTTCGCCGTACAAAGTTCTCTAGCTACTTAATACTAACCTTGCTATCAGAGCGTGCAGCAAGCAGTTGATTGGCCATATCTCTTATAGCACCAAGCCTGAAGGGAAATCCTCATGAATCTAGGTTAAGTACGTGTTGAATAATAACTGATTCCTCTAGCTTATTAAGCTTCTTTGAATTGGCTTCGCAATCGCGTCGAAAGGTAGTTCCAGCAAGTCGTCGTCTTAGTGTTGGTTTAGAGACATTATATACTGTTACAGCCTGTCGCACGCTTTGTAGTTGACTTTTCTTAATTGCAAAGATAGCTAAGGATAGCCTGCCTTCGTTATGGATTGATTGAGTTTTAGTTCGTTGATGCATCGCGCTTGAAAGTTGGTGGGTCGCGTTTTCTTAGTAAGGTGCGTCACTCGCTTGTCCGCGTCACTCACTTATCAAATACGTTATTACTTCTTTCTTACTCTTTACTAAGTTAATTAACTTCTACTAAGTCTAATAAGCTCTCTGATCTGGAAGTAAGGGAATTACTAAATATTATATAAGTAATTAGACAGCTTATTACTAGTATACTTTATATTAGTAAGTTAGTAACTTATAATATTATAACTACCATCTCAAAAAAGTAAAAAGAACTATTAGATAGAATTCTAATAACTAATTATTAAGAGTTTATAATAACTTATTATAAAAGAGAGCAAGAACTTTACTTATTATCAAAAAATAGTAGTAAAAAAGAAGTTATAGTAAAATCTTTATTTATAATAGAAAGTATATCTGGAGAAACTAAGAGCATGTAATAAGTTATCTAGAAATAAAAAGTAGCTATTATAGAGTTACGTAATACTTTAATAAACCTATAATAATAAATTAAAACTAAATAATAAGCTATAGTAGTTTAGAAGGGAGAAATAGTAAAAATACAATCTCCTAAGAAGTTTAATAGAAATTAAGATAAACTTAAAATCTTTATAGTAGTAATAAATCTCTACTGTTAATTTAATTAGAAATTATTCCTAATTAATTAAGATTAGATCTTAGTAGCTGGTATGAATATAATAGGTAAAACTATATAATAGTTTAAACTACTAGTAAGAAATTATCTTACTAATAAAAACTTTAACCAGGAAGCAGCAGGATTAGCTAATTATAATAATAATATATAATAAGCTTTTAGAAGTTACGAACGCTTTAAGCAAGAAATAACTATTATTTTTAAAAAAATTAATAAAGAAACTAAAGTAATTTAGAAGCTTTAGTAACTTAAGTAATAAATATTAGCAACTAATTACATAACAGAGTTTAAATAAATCTAATTATAACTTAATTAGGTAGGCTAACTATTAGTTATAATATACTATAAAAAACTAAAAAATAAAAATAAAAATAAAATCTCCAGAGGAAAGCGGCTAAGCACTTTATTAGAAATTATTAAATAAATAATAACTATTAATAACTATTAGTATTAGTAAGAATAGAAGAAAAAAGTATATAGAAGATTAGTAATTTATATACCTAAAAGAAATAGAAAAAATAACCGAACCTATAATCTAATAGATATTAATATTAAAAAAATATTTATTAGAAATAGGTAAGGAAAGTAAGTTAAGAAATAAATAAAACACTATATATATAAAGTCTACTTAAAATACGGAAAACAAGAACACTTTATTAAAAATTATAAATAATAATAATTAGATATTAAGAAAACTTATGTCTAGACTAAAGCGCCTAAGGAAATTAAGATTACTATAATTTAAATAGAATAAGTAAGAAACACCATAATAAAAGAAATAATTATAAAAAGAATTTAAAAGGAATAGTATTAAATCTATGGAAGCCATACCTATCTTAGATAAGAATATAAGATACTGTATTAATAAGTTAAGAATTATCTAGTAGAATAATCTAGTAATATAATTATTATAATATAAGAAGCTACAGTTAAATAGTA
Source organism: Zopfia rhizophila CBS 207.26 (assembly GCA_010093925.1). Classification (NCBI taxonomy): domain Eukaryota; kingdom Fungi; phylum Ascomycota; class Dothideomycetes; family Zopfiaceae; genus Zopfia; species Zopfia rhizophila. The sequence goes on from ML994622.1 coordinate 905,297, forward strand.
TAATATAGAAACTAAGAAAGAAATATAGATATTTTATAAGTGTTATGGACGGTAATAGTAAGGTAGCTATACCTAAAGAGCTAAGAGAATTAACAATAACAGCTAATAAAACTCTAGAATAGAAACGTATGTTTGAACTGGAAAGAAAGAATTATAAACAGGCATAGGACGCTCTAGCACAGGCTAAAGTATAAGCTAAGAAATAAAAACAGAAATATAGAATTATGCTAGAGAATTAGGAGTAGTAACTTACGTAACTAAGATAAAGCTTAGTAGATAGAGACTAAGTAAAATAATAAAATCTCTAGTAACTCTAGCAGTCTCTAGCAGTATCTAATATACTGCTAATAAGTATATAATATACGTATAAAAGATCTACTATAAGTATGAAGCATTAGACGGTTTATGGTTACTTTTAATTCTTTATAGTTACTCTAAAATTAAAATCTTATCTCTAAGTTAAGACTTAAACTTAAGTGAAATAGTTTAATATTATCTTATTAAATCTATTATACACCTCTCTTTTTATTTTATAATAAAGTAATAACTCTTACCTGTTAAACTTAAGGCTATCTAATCTAAATATAAAAAGAGCTAAGGTTCTGTTAGAATATTAATTAGAATAAAGTCACTAACGCGAAATATACTATTAAATAAAGGTAACTCATAATATTATAACTACCCTTTCAAAGTATAGGAGAGGACGTTGGATTGATTTTAATAATAAATTTCTAATTATAGTTTATAATAACTTATTATAAGAACGAACAAGAACTTTACTTGTTAAAAGAAAATAGTAGTAAGGAAGAAGTTATAGTAGGATTTTTATCTACTATAGAAAGTACATCAGGAGAAAGTAAGAGTATATAATAAATTATCTAAGAATAAAAAATAGCTATTATAGAGTTACATGATGCTCTAGTTAACCTATAGTAATAAATAATAGTAAATAAGACTAATAGAAGAGAAATAGTAAAAATACAGCCCCCTATAAAGTTTAATAGTAATAGAAATAAACTTAAAATCTTTATAGCTATAATAGACCTTTACTATTAGTTTAATTAATCTTTATTCATGACTAACTAAGATTAGATTCTGGTAGCTAATATAAATATAATAGAAAGAGCTATAAAATAATTTAAACTACTTATAAAGAACTATCTAGCTAATAGAGATTCTAATTTAGGATTAATAGAACTTACGGACTATAACAGCAATATTAAAAGAACCTTTAAAAACTATAAAAGCTTTAAAAAGGAAATGATTGTAGTCTTTAAAGAGATTAATAAGAAAATAGAGATAATTTAAAAGCTTTAATAACTTAAATAATACACGTTAGTAGCTAACTACACAGCAGAATTTAAATAAATTTAATTTTAACTAGATTAGGTAAACTAACTCTAGTTATAATATACTATACAGAACTAAAGAATAAAATTAAGGATAAGATTTCTTAAGGAAAATAACTTGGTATACTTCTGAAAATTATTAAACAAGTAGTAACTATTAATAACTATTAGTACTAGAGAGAGTAAGAAAAGAAAAATAATACTAAGCTAATAATTTATACACTATAAAGAAATAAAAAGGATATCTGAATTTATAATATAATAGAAATCAACTAAATATTAGTTAAAAACGCATGGATTGATAAAAAAAAGTAAGATAAATAAACTAAGGAATGAATAAATTAATATACATGTAGGATATATCTTAATTATAGAAAAAAAAAACACTTTATTAAAGACTATAAATAATAAAGAGTAGATATTAAATAAACTTATGTTTAAACTAAGGCACTAGTAAAAATTACTATAGTCTAAATAAAACTAGCTAGAGACTAGATTACTAAGGAAACTATTATATAACAAATCTAGAAAAAATAGTGCTAGATCTATAGAAGCTATATATATCTTAAATAAGAATATAAAATACTATATTAGCAGGTCAAAGATTATTTAGCGGAATAAGTTAATAATATAATTACTATTATATAAAAAGTTATTATTAGATAATACTAAGCTAGCTCTATAAAAAAAGCTAACTAATTTTATAAGATAATTTAACAGAAAAAAGGACCCTTTAGAGCAGAAGATCAGAAATTCAGATAATAACAAGATTAAGAGATAATAAAGAGTAAAGAGTTAATATTTATAATAATTAGATAATAAGTAAACTAGAAATATTACTAAATCTATAGATTAGAATATTATATAGGGGAATATTATATTATCAAGCACTAGAAGGTTACTCTAGAAGATAGGATATATAAATACTAATAAATATTACAGGCAGCTAGTAATAAGCAGTATAAAGAACTTAATAAATAGAAACTAGCTATATAAATAAATAAGATTTATAAATAAGAACTAATACTACTTATAAGTTATATAACCTATTACTATCCTATTAGACATCCGGAGCTAAGCTAGAATTAGAATAAAAAACCAGAGAAAAAACCTACCCTATTTATTTTATAGATATAAGATAAAGAAGCTGCTGAAAGAACTATATAAAAAAAATACTAGATATATAGAGAAAAGTTGTATACTAGATAAGAATATAAATAGGCAGCTTATACTATATAAGTTAAAAAACTAATAATAAAACAGATATTAAAATAAATAATATAAAAATAAAAACTTAATATATAGTAAGAATTGATCTATACGGACTCCGAAGAAGAGCTTCAGGATCTAAAAACTAAAAAACATAAATAGTTAAACTAAGATAAATACTAACTAGGATGCTAATATTACTAGGCTAAACACTACTAAGATAAATAGTTAGCTATAAAACTACATACTAAACTAATAACTAAGGAATGTTTCTTAAAATAGAAGTACTAAAATCATAAAGAAAAAGTAAAAAAAGAATATAAGATATTACTAGAAAACTAATATTAACTCTAGGGATGCTCTATCTACAGACTAAAAGAAAAAACACTAAAGAAATAACTACTACTTAGGAGTTAACTACTAATAAAAAACTAAAAAGCTAGTAAGTAATAACTATACTGCTAGAGAGCTAATCTAAAGTCAAAATATAAAAATTATTACTTAATTATATATAACTTAAATAAAGACATAAAAATAAGCTATATATAGATGTATATATTAATAGCTTTTTAACTCAAGCGCTTATAGATAGCAGGGCTAGTAAAACACTTATATTAAATAAATAAATATAAAAATACTATATTTTAACTAAAGTTTTAGAAAAACCTGTAAGAGTAATACGCATAGATAATAATCCAGTAATATTTAAAAAAAGTCTAATTAATCTTAAAATAGAGAATATAACTATTAAGGCAGCAGGTTATACAGATAACTATTATATTAAGATTATAAATCTAGGTAGTGAGGATTTTATACTAGGATAAAATTAGCTAGCACGATAAAACCTACTAATTAACTAGAAAACGAAGTTTATAGAAACTAGAAGGAACTACTACAGATAAACGTAAGCTATAATATAGATAAAGAAAATAACTCTTTATAATACCACGTTTATTATGCCAAACGAATACTAGAAGGAATTTAGAGAATAGTTTTTTAAGAAAGCTAAAGACTAACTACTATAATACTAAGACTAAAACCATAAGATCACGCTTAAAGAGGGAACGGATCTAAAACTAAAACTATTATATTAATTATCCATTAATCAACAGAAGGAGCTATGATGATATTTAAATAAAAACTTAAAAAAAGAATATATATAGAAAAGTAAGAGCACTATAGCATTACTAACACTCTTTATACTAAAAAAGAATTGTAAATTAAGTTTATGTATTAACTACAGATATCTTAATAAAACTATAGTAAAAAACTATTACCCTATACCTTTAATATTAGAACTCATAGATAAACTTAGAAGAGTTAAATGATTTAATCTCTTTAATATTAAAAATAGATACTATAGAATATGAATAGCCGAAGGACACGAATGGATAACCACATTAAAGACAAGATACAGGTTATTTAAGTACCTAGTCATGCTATTTAGACTCATAAACGCACTAATAACATTCTAGATAATTATTAACTATATACTAAGAAAATACCTAGACGTATTTATAATAGCATATCTTAATAACATACTTATATACATAAACGGAATGATAGAAGAACACGTTAAGTATACTAAGAAAGTATTATAAAAGCTCAAAAAACACAGCCTATATATTTAAACAGAGAAATATATATTCTACAGAAAAGAAATTAAATTCTTAGAATACTTAATATCCTGAGACGGAATAGTAGTTAACTTAGATAAAACTAGAGACATTTTATTATAGCCTATACTAATAAACATAAAAGAAATTTATTCTTTTCTTAGATTTATAGGCTTTTGCTGATAATTTATTAAGAACTATTTAAGAATCACAGCACCCTTAACGGAATTACTTAAAAAAGACTAATAATTTAAGTAGGAAGTTAAGAAAGACGAAGCTTTTATAATTCTAAAAAAGATATTCTAGAAACCACTAATATTAAAGATATTTAATTTATAACTTTAAATAGAGATATATATGGATGCATCAGATAAAGCTATAAAAGCTATTCTATTATAAGTATAAGATAATAGGCGTAAACACCTAGTAGACTTTCTATCTTATAAATTTATAACTACTAAGTTAAACTATAACATCTATAATAAGAAACTATTAGTAATAGTTTAAGCATTTAAAAAATAGAAACATTACTTAGAAGGAGCTAAATACTAAATTATTGTATATTCAGACTACAAAAATCTAACAGCATTTATAACAATAAAGAAGTTAAATAGATAATAGATTAGATAATAGGAATTAGTTTCTATATTTAATTTTTAAATACTTTATAAAGTAGGAAAAGAAAATATAGCAGCTAACACGCTTAGTTAATAAACAAACTATATAAAAAATATACTAGAAATCTATAACATAATACTTAAATAAAGATAAGATAGATCCTTAGGAAGCTCATAAATCAATATTAAATACATAATTATTATCGAAAATACCTAGGAAAAATAAATAAGGGAATTTAATAATAGATAACTACTTTAGAATTTAGACTAAGGAACGATTTATGTACCAGATAAACTATAAACTAAATTAATTAAAAACTAACATTCAGCGGAATTGCACGGACATTAGGGAATTAAGAAAACTATAGAACAGATTAACAGACATTTCTAGATTCTAGGAATTTAAAATAAGGTTAGGAAAATTCTTTTAGAATGTATTAATTATAAAAAGAATAAAGCATTAAGATATAAAGAGTACGGACTTATGTAACCTATACCTTCACTAAAACTACTATAGAAATTAGTTATAATAAACTTTATTACGGGAATACTGATAATTACTACCTAAGAAGGTTAATAATATAACATGATACTAGTTATTATTAATAGACTAATAAAGTACGCTTACTTTAAACTAACCCACACGGAAATCAAAGCAAACAAATTAGCTATATTATTAATTAAAATTCTAATTACATAACATAAAATGCTATAAGAATTTATTATAGATAGAAATAAATTATTTACGTTAATATTCTAGAGAACGTTTATAGAGCAGCTAGGGGTAAAATATTACCTCTTAATAGCATTTTACCTATAAACGGATAGATAAATAGAATAGATAAATCAAACATTAGAATAATACTTACAGATGTATGTTAATGAACTATAAGATAACTAAATTAACTTACTACTAATAGCTAAGTTTATATACAACTCTATAAAGTTATTAATAATAGGAAAATTACTATTCTATATAAACTATAGTTATGAGCCTACGGCTTATCGAGAACTACAGAAACTAAACAAAATATTAGAATCTATAAGAAGGAAGGTTAAGGACTTATAACTACTTTATAAAGACATTATATAGAAAATCACCTATAAAGGCAATCTTAGCAAATAAGTTAAGAATAGATCTAAGGTTAAGGAACCAATCTTTAAGGAGGAAAATAAGGTTTTCTTAAAAAAGAAAAATTTAGAAATAAAGCAACTATCACGAAAACTAGATCACATTAAATTAGGACCATTTAAGATTAAACGGTAAATAGAACCTATAAATTATAAACTATAACTACCTAATAATATAAGGATTTACCTAGTTTTTTATATTTTAAAATTAGAACCAGCACCACAGAATGCCAAACTACAGATAAGACTTAAACTTAAAGAAGATATTACTAAGTATAAAGTCCAGCAAATCATGGACTACTAATAGTTTAGTTATTAGTGAAAGTATTTAGTTAGATAGAAAGGCTACGGACCTAAAGATAATATATAAAAGCTAATTAAAAACCTAAGGAATAGTTTAGAGCTAATTAACTAGTATTATTAGATAAACTAATAAAGGCTATATCCTACAGAAAGGACGACTATAGCATGTTCTAATCTAAACTAAAGGAAAGATAAGATAAAGCAGGTTAAAAGGAAGCTATCACTATAGATTATAGTATATAAGCTTTTTAACCCTAAGAATGAGTCTCCACCTCTTTAAGAGCTTAGACCTTATAAATAGAGGCTATCTCTTAATTAAACATCTCTTTCTCTTTAGAATCTACTTTTATAAGCTTATGATAAAGTCGTAATTCTTAAGCTTAAAGCTTAAGACACTAATCCTTAAGGAAGTTAAGCTAATAACAAAGTTTTTCCTTATCACAATTAATATAATCCTATTCTGGCTGCGAAATAATTAAGTTATATTTTACATTATAATTAGTATAAGCCGAACAGTGACTGGAACTTAGATTTATAAGATAATTATTACCTTAATAAGAATAGTTCAAGTAGGGTGTCAGCATATAATAGAGTTTATTATAAATCTAAGAAGCTAGGTAGTAAGTATGTATTAGAAATAACTCAGAACGTGTCATTATTAGAGAGCTAGATAGAAAAGAAAAAGAGTTAAAAGTCTTATAGTTTAGAACATAAAGTAAAGAACTTACTACCTTTATATTACCTATAGAAGGAAAAAACTATCTTCTAAAACAAAGACTTAAAAAAGGGGGATAATATTACGGATGGTAATAGTAAGGTAGCTGTACTTAAAAAGCTAAGAGAATTAATAATAATAGCTAATAAAGCTCTAGAATAGAAACGTATATTTAAATTAAAAAGAAAAAATTATAAGCAGGCACAGGACGCTCTAGCACAGGCTAAAGTATAAGCCAAAAAGTAAAAACAAAAATATAGAACTATACTAGAGGATTGAAAGCAGTAACTTACGTAACTAAAGTAGGGCTTAGTAAATAGAGACTAAGTAAGATAATAAAATCTCTAGCAGCTCTAGCAGCCTCTAGCAGTATTTAATATACTGTTAATAAGTATATAATATACACATAAAGGATCCACTATAAGTATAAAGCATTAAATAGTTTATGGTTACTTTTAATTCTTTATAGTTACTCTAAAATCAAAATCTTATCTCTAAGTTAAGACTTAAACTTAAGTGAAATAGTTTAATACTATTTTATTAAATCTATTATACACTTCTCTTTTTATCTTGTGATAAAGTAATAACTCTTATCTATTAAACCTAAGGCTATCTAATCTAGATACGGAAAAAGCTAAAGTTTTATTAGAATATTAGTTAAGGCAGAGTCGCTAACGCGAAATATACTATTAAGTAAAAACAACTCATAATAATAAGATTATAAAATAAGAAAATAGACTATTCTATAAAGAGGATTAGAAGTTTAGGTAAAGAAAAAACTAAGAGATTATAGAGAATAGAGAATTTATATTTATAATAATTATACAGCACGTGCGCTAGGAATATTGCTAGATATATAAATTAAAATACTATTAAAGAAAGCACTATATTACCAAACACTAGAAAATTATTTTAGGAGATAGGATGTATAAATACTAATAAATATTATAGTTAATAAAAAATAGATAGCATAAAAGACTAAGTAGATAAAAACTAGCTTTATAAATAAACGAAATTTATTAATAAATATTTATACTAGTTATGAGTAACGTAATACACTATTACCTTATTAAATATCCAGAACTAAAATAGAATTAGAATAAAAAGAAAAAAGAAAACCTTTTACTAATGTTATAGGTACAAGATAATAACGCTGTAAATAGAATAATAAAAAAGAAATACTAGATATATATAGCTTCTAATTATATAGAAAAGAATTATAGATAGAATAAACATACCATACGTGTTAAAGAATTAAAGATAAGAAAAGTATTATAATAACTAGTAAATAAAAAAGAACTTAACCTGTAATAAGAATTAGTTTATATAGAATTAGAAAATAAATTATAGAACTTAAACTCAGATAAATATAAATAACTATTATAGAATAAGTGCTAGATAGAATGCTAATAATACTAAACTAAATACTATTAAAAAGAATAGTTAGTTACAGACTCACATAAAAGACTCACATATTAAGAATATTTCTTAAGATAAAAATGTTAGGATTATAGAGAATAAGCTAGAAATATATATAAAATACTTAATAGAGAAGCATGCTAACTTTAGAGATATCTAATCTATAAACTTAAAAAAAAAGACTAAAGAAGTAACTGCTATTTAGAAGTTAATAATAAATAAAAAACTAAAAGACTAGTAGACTATAATTAAGCTACTAGAGAGCTAAGAACCAAAGGTTAGAAATAATATATTAATTATATATATATAACTAAACTAAAGGAAACATGAAAATAAGCTATACGTAAATATATATATTAATAGTAATTAAATACTAGCGCTTATAGACAGTAGAGCTAGTAAAACACTTATATTAAATAAGTAAATATAAAGATACTAAATACTAACTAGAGTTTTAGATAAATTTATGTGAGTAAGATATATAGATAATAGTCTAATAGCATTTAGAAAAGGTCTAATTAATTTTAAAATAAGAAATATAACTATTAAAGCAGCAGGTTATATAGATAACCGCTATATTAAAATTATAAATCTAAGTAGTAAAGATTTTATCTTAGGATAAAACTAGCTAGCATGATAGAACCTAATAATTAATTAGAAAATAAAAACTATAGGAATTAGAAATAACTACCACGGATAGTAATAAATAAGAGCTATAATATAGGTAAAGAAAGTAATACTTTATAATACCACGTTTATTATACTAAACGAATACCAAGAAGAATTCAGAGAATGGTTTTTTAAAAAAGCTAAGAACTAGTTACTAGAATATTAGAACAGGGACCACAAAATCACGCTTAAAGAAGAAATAAATTTAAAACTAGAACTATTATATCAAGTACCCATACACTAACAGGAAGAATTATGGAAATTCTTGTAAGAAAATTAATAAAAGAGATATATATAAACTAGTTAAAGCAAGATAGCATCACTAATACTCTTTATACTAAAAAAGAATAGAAAACTAAAGTTATGTATTAATTACAGATATTTTAATAAAGCTATAGTAAAGAATTATTACCTTATACTATTAATATTAAAACTTATAAATAAACTCAGAGGAGCTAAATGATTTAGTCTTTTTAATATTAAGAATAAATATTACTAGATATAAATAGCTAAAGGACACGAATAGATAACAATATTTAAAATAAGATATAAATTATTTAAATACTTAGTTATGCTAATAGAACTTACTAACGTACTAGTAATATTCCAGATAATTATTAATCATGTGCTAAGAAAATATCTAGATATATTTATAATAGTATATCTTAATAACGTGCTTATATATATAAATAGGATGCTAAAAGAATATATTAAGTATACTAAAATAGTATTACAAAAGCTCAAGAAACATAAGCTATATATTTAAATAGAGAAATATATATTCTATAAGACTAAAGTTAAATTTTTAGGATACTTAGTATCCTAAAATAAAATAGCAGTTAACCTAGATAAAGCTAAAAATATTCTATCTTAGCTAATATTAATAAACACTAAAGAAGTTTATTTTTTCCTTAGATTTACAGGTTTTTATAGATAATTTATTAAAAACTATTTAAAAATAATATTACTCTTAATGGAATTGCTTAAAAAAGATTAATAATTTAAGTAAGAACAACGTGAGGAAAACGCCTTTATAATATTAAAAAAATATTTTAATAACTACTAATATTAAAAATATTTAATTTATAACTTTAAATAGAAATATATATAGATATATTAGACGGAGCTATAGGAGCTATATTACTATAAATATAAAATAATAAATATAAATATCTAGTAGATTTTCTATCTTATAAACTTATAACTACCAAGTTAAACTATGATATTTATAATAAGAAATTACTAGTAATAGTTTAAGTATTTAAAAAATAGAGACACTACTTAAAAGGAGCTAGGTATTAAATTATTATATATTCAAATCATAAAAATTTAAAGGCATTTATAATAATAAAGAAACTAAATTAATAATAAGTTAGATAGTAAGAATTAGTTTCTATATTTAACTTTTAAATACTTTATAAGTTAGGAAAAGAAAATACTGCGGCTAACATACTCAGTTAATAAGCAAATTATATAAAAGATATATTAAAAATTTATAATATAATACTTAAATAAAAACTAAATAGATCTTTAGAAAGCTTATAAATAGATATAAAAGCTATAGTTATTATTAAAAACACATAGTAAAAATAGATTAGAGAATATAACTATAAATAACTATAATAACATAAAACAGGAACTATTTTTGTACTAGAAGTATTATAAACTAAACTTATTAAGAACTAACACTCAGCTAAGATGTATAGATACTAGGGAATTAAAAAAACTATAGAACAAATTAACAGGCATTTTTAGATTCTAAAGATATAAAAAAAGGTTAGAGATATTTTTCAGAATGTATTAAGTATAAAAAGAATAAAGTAATAAGATATAAGGAATATAGACTTATATAACTAATTTCTTTACTAGACCTATTATAGGAATTAGTTATAATAGACTTTATTACTAGAATACTAATAATAATTACCTTTAGAGGCTAATGGTATGACATGATACTAGTTATAATAAACTAACTTATAAAGTATATATACTTTAAACTAATACATACGGAAGTTAAAGTAGATGAATTAGTAATTATACTTATTAAACTCTTAATAGTATAACATAAATTACCACGAGAATTCATTACAAATAGAGATAAATTATTTATATTAATATTTTAGAAAACGTTTATAAAGAAGTTAGAGGCTAAATACTATCTCTTAACAGCATTTTATTTATAGATAAATAAATAAATAAAATAGACAAATCAGACACTAGAACAATACCTATAAATATATATTAATAAATAATAAGATAATTAGATTAACTTATTATTAATAGCTGAGTTTATATATAACTCTATAAAGTTATTAATAATAGAAAAATTACTATTTTTTATAAATTATAGTTATAAGCCTACGGCTTATTGAGAACCACAGATTCTAAATAAAATATCAGAATTAATAAAAATAAAAGTTAATAAATTATAATAACTTTACTAAGAAATAGTAGAAAAAATTATTTAGAAAGGTATTCTTAATAAATAATAGAAAAATAAATCTAGAGTTAAAAGACTAATTTTTAGAAGGGAAGATAAAATTTTCTTGTTATAAAAAAATTTAGAAATAAAACAACCATTAAAAAAACTAGATCACGTTAAGTTAGGACTATTTAAGGTTAAAAGATAAATAGGATTTATAAATTATAAACTATAACTATCTAAGGATATAAGAATCTATCTAGTTTTTTATATTTTTAGATTAGAACCAGCACTATCGGATGCTAAACTATAGATAAGACTTAAATTTAAGGAAAATACTATTAAGTATAAAGTTTAATAAATTTTAGACTACTAGTAGTTTAAGCGTTAGTAGAAGTATCTAGTTAGATAAAAAAATTATAAACCTAAAAACAATACATAAAAGCTAATTAGAAACTTAAGGAATAGTTTAAAGCTAATTAACTAGTATTATTAGACGAACTAATAAGGGCTATATCCCACAGAAAGGATGATTACAATGTATTCTAATCTAAATTAAAGGAAAGAGAAGGTAAAGTAGGTTGGGAAGAAGCTAGCACTATAGATTACAGTGTATAAGTTTCTTAACCCTAAGAACGCATTTCAGCCTCTTTAAGAGCCTAAATCTCATGAATTAAGGTCATCTCTTAATTAAACATCTCTTTCTCTTTGGAATTTAATTTTGCTAGTTTATGATGGAGCTGAAAAGCTTGGGAGTAAATCTCTAAAGCCTCCTCCTCAACTTTTTCAAACTAATAACAAAGTTTTTTCTTATTATAATTAAGACGATTTTACTCCGGCTATAAGACAATTAAATCGTATTTTATATTATAATTATTACAAGCTAAATAATGACTAGAACTTAGGTTTATAAGGTAATTATTATTTTAGTAGAAATAGTTTAAGTAAAGCGTTAGTATATAATAGAGTTTACTATAAATCTAAGAAGCTAGGTAGTAAGTATATATTAGAGACAACTTAAGACATGTTATTATAAAAAGGCTAGGTAGAAAAAAAAAAGAGTTAAAAGTCTTATAATTTAGAACATAAAGTAAAGAACCTACTATCTTTATACTACTTATAAAAAAAAGAAACTATCTTCCAAGATAAAGACTTAGAAGAGGGGGATAGTGTTATAAATAATAATAAAAAAATAACTATATTTAAGAAGCTAAAGAAACTAGTAATAATAGCTAATAAAGTTTTAAAATAAAAATATATATTTAAGCTTAAAAGAAAGAATTATAAGTAGATATAAAATACATTAGTATAAGCTAAGATATAGGCTAAGAAATAAAAATAATAATATAGAACTATACTAGTAGATTAGGAGCGTTTATCTATATAATAGAGCTTAGTAGCTAAAGATATTAAAGATATTAAAAGTTCTAATATCTCTAATAGCTCTAATAGTATTTAATATACTGTTAACTAGAATATAATATATGTATAGAGAATTTACTATAAGTATAGAATATTAAATAGCTTATAGTTACTTTTAATTCTTTATAGTTACTCTAAAATTAAGATTTATACTTTAAGTAATATAGTTTAATACTATTTTGTTAAATTTTAATTTATTATATTATTTTTTTCTTACTTTTTATTAAGTTAACTAACTTCTACTAAGTTTAATAAGCTTTCTGATCTGGAAGTAAGAGAACTATTAAGTATTATATAAATAATTAAACAGCTTATTACTAGTATACTTTATGTTAATAAGTTAGTAACTTATAATATTATAATTACCATCTCAAAGAAATAGAAAATATTATTAGATAGAATTTTAATAACTAATTATTAAGAGTTTATAATAACTTACTATAAAAGAGAGCAAGAACTTTACTTATTGTCAAAAAATAGTAATAAAAAAAAAGTTATAGTAAGACTTTTTATTTATAATAGAAAGTATATCTAAAGGAATTAAGAGTACGTAATAAATTATTTAGAAATAAAAAATAGCTATTATAAAGTTATATAATACTTTAGTAAACCTATAATAATAGATTAAAACTAAATAATAAGCTATAGTAGTTTAGAAGAGAGGAACAGCAAAGATATAATTTCTTAAAAAATTTAATAGAAATTAAAATAAATTTAAAATCTTTATAGCAATAATAGACTTCTATTATTAATTTAATTAGAAATTATTTCTAACTAATTAAGATTAGATCTTGGTAGCTAGTATAAACATAATAGGTAAAACTATATAATAGTTTAAATTACTAGTAAGAAATTATCTTACTAATAGAAACTCTAACCAGAAAGCAGCAGAGTTAACTAATTATAATAGTAATATATAATAAGCTTTTAAAAGTTATAAATACTTTAAGTAAGAAATAACTATTATTTTTAGAAAAATTAATAAAGAAACTAAAGTAATTTAGAAGTTTTAATAATTTAAGTAATAAATATTAGCAGCTAACTATATAACAGAATTTAAATAAATTTAATCACAACTTAATTAAATAGACTAACTATTAGTTATGATATACTATAAAGGACTAAAAGATAGAATTAAAGATAAAATCTCCAGAGAAAAGTAGCTAAGCACTTTATTAGAAATTATTAAATAAGTAGTAACTATTAATAACTATTAGTACTAGTAAAAATAGCAGAAAAAGACATATAAGAGATTAGTAATTTATATACTTAAAAGAAATAAAAAAAATAACCGAACCTATAATCTAATAGATATTAATATTAAAAAAATATTTATTAGAAACAGGTAAGGAAAGCGAGCTAAGAAATAAATAAAATACTATATATATAAAGTCTACTTAAAATATAGAAAATAAGAATACTTTATTAAAGATTATAAATAATAATAATTAGATATTAAGAAAGCTTACGTCTAGACTAAGGCGCCTAAAGAAATTAAGATTATTATAATCTAAGTAAAATAAGTAAAAGACACTATAATAAAAGAAATAATTATAAAAAGAATTTAGAAGAAATAGTGTTAGATTTATAGAAGCTATATTTATCTTAAATAAGAATACAAAATACCATATTAGTAAGTTAAGAATTATTTAATAAAATAATCTAGTAATATAATTATTATAATATAAGAAGCTATAGTCAAACAGCATAACACAGAAACCAAGAAAAAAATATAAAGATTCTATAAGATTATAGAATAAGAAGGTAGACTATTTTATAAAGAGAATTAAAAATTTAGATAAAAAAAAAATTAAGAGACTATAGAGAGTAGAGAATTTATATTTATAATAATTATATAACGCGTGCGCTAGGGACACTGCTAGATATATAAATTAAAATACTATTAAAAAAAGTACTATATTACTAAATACTAGGAAGTTATTTTAAGAGATGGAATATATAAATACTAATAAGCACTACAGTTAGCAGGAAATAGATAGTATAAAAAATTAAATAAATAAAAACTAACTTTATAAATAAATAAAATTTATTAATAAATACTTATATTAATTATAAATAATATAACATACTATCACCCCGTCAGACATCTAGAACTAGGATGGGATTAAAATAAAAAGAAAAAAGAAACTTTTTATTAATATTATAAATACAAGATAATAACACTGTAAATAGAATAATAAAAAAGAAATACTAGATATATATAGTTTTTAATTATATAGAAAAGAACTATAAATAGAATAAACACACCATACATGTTAAAGGACTAAAGATAAGAAAAATATTATAATAATTAGTAAATAAAAAAAAACTCGACCTGTAATAAGAATTAGTTTATATAGAGTTAAAAAATAAACTATAAAATTTAAACTTAAATAAATATAAATAACTATTATAAAATAAGTGCTAGATAAGATGCTAATAATACTAAACTAAATACTATTAAAAAAAATAGTTAGTTATAAACTCATATAAAAAACTCACATATCAAGAATATTTCTTAGGATAGAAATGTTAGGATTATAGAGAATAAGCTAGAAATATATATAAAATACTTAACAGAGAAGCATGCTAACTTTAGAGATACTTAATTTATAAACTTAAAAAGAAAACACTAAAGAAGCGACTACTACTTAGGAGTTAGTAATAGATAAAAAACTAAAAAACTAGTAGACTATAACTAAGCCACTAAAGGGCTAAGAACTAAAGATTAGAAGTAATATATTAATTATATATATATAATTAAACTAAAGGAAACACAAAAATAAGCTATATATAAACGTATATATTAATAGTAATTAAACACTAGCACTTATAAATAATAAAACTAGTAAAACACTTATATTAAATAAGTAGATATAAAGATACTAAATACTAACTAGAGTTTTAGACAAACCTGTGTGAGTAAGATATATAGATAATAATTTAATAATATTTAAAAAAAGTCTAATTAATTTTAAAATAAGGAATATAACTATTAAAGTAATAAGTTACACGGATAACCGCCGTATTAAGATTATAGATTTAGGTAGTAAAGATTTTATCTTAGGATAAAACTAGCTAGCATAATAGAACCTAATAATTAATTAGAAAATAAAAACTATAGAAATTAAAAATAATTACTATAGACAGTAATAAATAAGAGTTATAATATAAATAAAGAAAGTAATACTTTATAATACTACATTTATTATGCTAAATAAATACTAAGAAGAATTTAGAGAATAGTTCTTTAAGAAAGCTAAAAACTAGTTACTAGAATATTAGAATAAGGACTACAAAATCACGCTTAAAGAAGAAATAGATTTAAAACTAGGATTATTATATTAAGTACCCATACACTAACAGAAAGAATTACGGAAATTCTTGTAAGAAAATTAATAAAAGGAATATATATAAACTAGTTAAAGTAAGATAGCATTACTAATACTTTTTATACTAAAAGAAAATAGAAAACTAAGGTTATATATTAATTACAGACACTTTAATAAAGCTATAGTCAAAAATTATTACCTTATACTACTAATATTAAAACTTATAAACAAACTTAAAGGAGCTAAATAGTTTAGTTTTTTTAATATTAAAAATAGATATTACTAAATATAAATAGCTAAGGGACATGAATAGATAATAGTATTTAAAATAAAATATAAATTATTTAAATACTTAGTTATACTAATAGGACTTACCAACGCACTAATAATATTCCAGACAATTATTAATTATATACTAAGAAAATATCTAGACATATTTATAATAATATATCTTTATAATATGCTTGTATACATAAATAGGATGTTAAAAGAATATATTAAGTATACTAAAATAGTATTATAAAAGCTCAAGGAACATAAGCTATATATTTAAATAAAGAAATATATATTCTATAGGACTGAAGTTAAATTCTTAGAATACTTAGTATCTTAAAATAAAATAGTAGTTAACTTAAATAAAGCTAAAGATATTCTATCTTAGCTAATACTAATAAACACTAAAGAAGTTTATTTTTTTCTTAGATTTACAGGTTTCTACAGATAATTTATTAAGAACTATTTAAAAATAATATTACTTTTAATAGAATTACTTAAAAAAGATTAATAATTTAAGTAGAAACAACGCGAGGAAAACGCCTTTATAATATTAAAAAAAATATTTTAATAATTACTAATATTAAAGATATTTAATTTATGACTTTAAATAGAGATATATATAGATACATTAAACAGAGCTATAAGAGCTATTCTATTATAAATATAAAATAATAAGTATAAATATTTAGTAGACTTTCTATCTTATAAACTTATAACTACTAAGTTAAATTATAATATTTATAATAAGAAATTACTAATAATAGTTTAAGCATTTAAAAAATAGAGACACTACTTAGAAGGAGCTAGGTATTAAATTATTATATATTTAAATCATAAAAATTTAACAGCATTCACAATAATAAAGAAACTAAATTAATAAGAAGTTAGATAGTAGGAATTAGTTTCTATATTCAACTTTTAAATACTTTATAAGTTAGGAAAAGAAAACACTGCGGCTAACACACTTAGTTAATAAGTAAATTATATAAGAAATATACTAGAAATTTATAATATAATACTTAGATAAAGACTAGACAGATCTTTAGAGAGCTTATAAATAGATATAAAAGCTATAGTCATTATTAAAAATATATAGTAAAAATAAATTAAAGAATATAACCATAGATAATTATAATAACACGAAATAGAAACTATTTTTGTATTAGAAGTATTATAGACTAAACTTATTAAAAACTAATACTTAGCTAAGATGTATGGACATGTTACGGACAGTAACAGCAAGGTAACTACACTTAAGGAACTAAAGGAACTAGCGACAACAGCCAATAAAGCTCTAGAATAGAAACATATGTTTGAGCTAGAAAGAAAGAACTATAAGCGTATACGGGACGCTTTAGCGCAAGCTAAAGTACAAGCCAAAAAGTAAGAATAGAAATACAGAACTATACCAGTAGATTGGGAGCAGTCACGTACGTGACCAGGACAGAGTCTTAGCAGATAAGACAGATAAGACAAATAAGGGACTTATTACTCTTATCTTCTCTAGCAGTATCTAATATACGGCTAGCAGGTATATAATGTACGCACGAGGGATTTCCTATAAATATGAGACGTGGAACGGCTCAGGAATATTTTAGATTCTTTATAGTTACTCTAAAATCAAGATCTTCTCTCTAAGTTAAGATCTGACCTTGAGTGAAATAGTTTGACACTATCTTATTAAATCTATTATACACTCTCTTCCTACCTTGCGATAAGACCAAACTCTATTCTGTTAAACCTAGGGCTATCTGTTCTAGATACGGAAAGGGCTAAGAACTATTAAGTGATCAGTTAGGGTAGAGTTACTAACGTGAAACGTACCGTTAAGTTAAGGCAACTCATAACATTATAACTACTCTTTCAAAGTGTAGGAGAGGACGTTGGATTGATTCTAATAAACAAATTTCTAATTACGGTCTATGACGACCTACTATAAGGATGAATAAGAACTTTACTCGTTGAGCGATAGTAGCAGTGAGGAAGAAGTCATGGCAGGACTTTTATCTACTACTGGAAGTACATCAGGAACTAAGAGCGCACAGCAGGTCATCTAGGAATAAGAAGCAGCTATCATGGAGTTACGCGATGCCATGATCAGTATGCGGCAACAGGTCGAAGCAGTAAAGAATAAGAGGGGAGGAATTGCAAAAATCCAACCACCCTCTAAATTCGACAGGAATCGGGATGAACTCAAGACATTCATGGCCGCAATGGACTTATACTGTCGGTTCAATCAAGCTTTATTTACTACTAACCAAGATTGAATCTTGGCAGCTGGCATGAACATAACAGGAAGAGCCATGAAATGGTTTGAACCGCTCATAAAGAACTATCTGGTAAAAGGAGACCCTAACTTAGGATTGGCGGGACTCACGAATTGTAATGACGATGTTAAAAGAACCTTCGAAAATTATGAGAGCTTCGAAAAGGAATTGGTTGTAGTCTTCAGCGAGATTAACAAAGAAATAGAGGTAATCTAAAAGCTTTAACGACTTAAGCAACGAACATTAGCAGCTAACTATACAGCAGAGTTCAAGTAAATCTAATCACGACTCAATTAGGTAGACTAACCACTGGTCATGATATACTATACAGGACTAAAGGACAGGATTAAGGGTGAGATTTTACAAGGAAAGCGACCTAGCACACTTCTGGAAATCATCAAACAAGCGGTGACTATTAATAACTATTAGTACTAAAGGGAATAAGAAAAGAAAAACAACGCTAGGCCGGTAATCCATGCACTATAAAGGAATAAGAGAAATACTTAAATCTATAATGTAATAGAAATCAATCATGTATTAGTTAAGAACGTATGGATTAATAAAAGAAAATAAGATAAATGTACTAAGGAATAAATGGACCAATATGCACGCAAGGCATGCCTTAAATACAGAAAATAAAAACACTTTATTAAAGAATGTAAATAATGAATAGTGGATGTTAAACAGGCTTATGTCCAGACTAAAGCACCAAAGAAAATTAAGATTACTATAGTCTAAATAGAAGTAGCTAAGGACCAGATAACTAAAAAGACTATTATATAACAAATTTAGAAGGAATAATACTAGATTTATAGAAGCCACACACATCTTAAATAAGAATACAAAATACTATATTAGTAGGTTAAGAATTATTTAGTGGAACAGACTAATAATATAATTACTATTATATAAGAAGTTACTATTAGATAATACTAGGCTAGCTCTATAGAAGAAGCTAATTAATTCTATAAGATTATCTAATAAGAAAAAGGACCCTTTAAAAAGGAGGACTAGAAATTTAGATAATAACAAAATTAAGAGATAATAGAAGGTAAAAAGCTAATGTCTATAATAATTAAATAGCAAGTAAACTAAAAACACTACTAGATTTATAAATCAGAATACTATATAAGGAAATACTGTGTTACTAAGTATTAGAAAGTTACTTTAAGAGATAGGATACATAAGTACTAATAAGCACTACAGGTAGCCAGTAATAAGTAATATAAAAAACTTAGTAAATAGAAACTAGCTATATAGATAAATAAGATTTATAGATAAGAATTAATACTATTTATAAGTTATATGACTTATTACCACCCTGTAGGACACCTAGAACTAGGATAGAATTAGAATAAGAAAGCTAATAAGAAACTTACTTTACTAATATTATAAGTATAAAATAACAATACCGCTGAAAGATCTATATAAAGAAAGTACTAGATATGTGAAAAAAAAATGTATAAGAGATAAGAATATAAATAAGCAGCTCATGCTATATAAGTTAAGAGACTAATAATAAAACAAGTACTAAAATAAATAGCATAAAAATAAGAACTTAATATATAGTAAGAACTGATCTACACGGATTCTAAGAAAGAGCTCTAGAATTTAAAAACAGAGAAACATAAATAATTAGATTAGAATAAGTACTAATTGGGATATTAATATCACTAGGCTAAACACCGCTAAGATAGATAGTTAGCTACAGAATTACATACTAAATTAATAATAAAAGAATGTTTCTTAAGATAGAAGTGCCGAAATTACGGAGAAGAAATAAAAAAAAAGTATAAAATACTACTATAAAAATAATATTAACTCTAATAATACTTTATTTACAGACTTAAGGAAGAAACGCTAAAGAAATAACTACTACTAAGAAATTAATAACTAATAAAAAACTAGAAGACCAGTAAGTAACAACCATACTACTAGAGAGCTAATTTAAGGTTAAAATATAGAAATTATTACTTAACTATACACGACTTAGATGAAGATATGAAAATAAGCTATATATAGATATATATATTAATAGCTTTTAGACGCAAGCGCTCGTAGACAGCAGGGCTAATAAAACACTTATATTAAATAAGTAAATATAGAGATACTATATTTTAACTAAAGTTTTAGAAAAACCTATAAGAGTAGTACGCATAGATGATAATCCAGTAATATTCAGAAAAGATCTAATTAATCTTGAAATGGAGAATGTAACTATTAAGGTAGCAAGTTACATAGATAACTATTATATCAAGATTATAAATCTAGGCAGTAAGAATTTTATATTAGGATAGAATTAGCTAGTATAATAGAATCCGCTAATTAACTAGAGAATAAAGTTTATAAGAACTAGGAAAAACTACTACAGATAAATAAAAGCTATAATATAGATAAAGAAAGTAATTCTTTATAATACTACGTTTATTGTGCCGAACGAATACTAGGAGGAATTCAGGAAATAGTTTATAAAAAAATAGGAAAACTAAATACCAGAACACAAAGAATAAAACTATAAGATTATACTTAAGAAAAAAGAAAAACTAAAACCAGCACTATTATATTAAATACCTATTAAATAATAAGAGGAGTTACGACAATATCTGAATAATAATATTAGAAAAGGATATTTATAAGAGAGTAAAAGCAAAGTTACATTACTAGTATTATTCATACCAAAAAAAAACAGGAAACTATAACTTTATATAGACTATTAATAATTAAATAAAGCAACAGTTAAAAATCACTATCTAATACCCTTAATATCAGAACTTATATATAAACTCAGAGGGGCCAAATAGTTCAGTCTATTTAATATTAAAAATAGATATTATTAAATATGAATAGTAAGCGGGCACAAATGGCTAATAGCTTTTAAAATAAGCTATAAATTATATAAATATATAGTTATGCCTATAGGGCTCACCAACGCACCAGTAACATTCCAAGCTATTATTAATTATATTCTAAGGAAATATCTAGATGTCTTTGTACTAGTATATCTTAATAATATCTTAGTATACACGAATAGGACACTAGAAGAATATATTAAGTATACTAAGAAGGTATTACGAAAGCTTAAGGAACATAACTTATATATACAGACAGGAAAATATGTATTCCATAGAAAGAAAGCCAAGTTTCTAGAATATGTTATATCTAGAAACGGGATAGTAGTTAACTTAGATAAAGCTAAAAATATTCTATCATAGCCAACACTAATAAACACGAAAAAAGTTTATTTTTTTCTTAGATTTACGGGATTCTGTAGGTAATTTATTAAGGGCTATTCAAAAATTACAGCACCCTTAACGGAATTACTTAAAAAAGATCAATAATTTAAGTGGATGAATAAAGAAAACATAGCTTTTATAGAGTTAAAGCAGAGATTCAAAGAACCACTAATATTAAAAATATTTAATCTGGGACTTTAAATAGAGATATATGCCGACGCATTAGATAGAGCTATAGAAGCTATTTTATTATAAACATAAAATAATAAATAAAAACACCTAGTAGACTTTTTATCTTATAAACTTATAACTACTAAGTTAAACTATAACATATATAATAAAGAATTATTGGCAATAGTTTAAGTATTTGAAAAATAGAAACATTACTTAGAAAAAGCTAAGCATTAAGTTATTATATATTTAGATTATAAAAATCTAACGGCATTTACAACGACGAAGAAGTTAAATTAATAATAAATTAGATAATAAGAATTACTATCAACTTTCGATTTCTGAATACTTTATAAAGTGGGAAAAGAAAATACTATGGCTAATACACTCAGTCAATAAGCAAACCATATAAGAGATATACCGGAAATATATAATATAATACTTAAGTAAAGATAAAACGGATCCCTGGGAAGCTTACAAATAGATGTTAAATTAATAGTTATTATTAAAAACACTTAGAAAAAACAAATAAGGGAATTTAATAATAGACGACTATTTTAGAATCTAAACTAAGGAATAATTTACGTACTAAACGAACTATAAATAGAGCTAATTAAAGACTAACATTTAGCTAAAATACATAGACATTAAGGAGTTAAGAAGACTATAGAACGGATTAACAGACACTTCTAGATTCCAGGAATTTAGAGTAAGGTTAGAAATATTCTTTTAGAATATATTAAATATAAAAAGAATAAAGCATTAAGACACAAGGAGTATAGACTTATGCAACTAATACCTTTACTAAACAGACTATAGAAATTAGTTATAATAGACTTTATTATAGAAATACTAATAGTTACTACCTAAGCAGATTAATGGTACGACATGATATTAGTTATTATTAATAAACTAATAAAGTACGCTTACTTTAAACCAACCTATACGGAAATAAAAGCAGATAAACTGGCGTTATTACTAATTAAAATACTAATTACATAACACGGAATGTTATAAGAATTTATCATAGACTAAGACAAGTTATTCACGTTAATATTTTAAAAGATATTTATAAAATAGCTAAGGGCTGAGCATCGCCTCTTAACAGTATTTTACCTATAAATAAATAAACAAACAGAATAGACAAATCAAACATTAGAATAATACTTATAAATGTATGTTAATAAACTACAGGATAACTGGATTAACTTACTACTAATAGCTAAGTTTATATATAACTCTATAAAATCATCAACAACAGAAAAATCACTATTCTATGTGAACTATAGTTATGAGCCAACAGCTTATTAAGAACCAAAGATACTAAACAAAATATTAGAGTCTATAAGAATAAAAATTAAGGAACTATAATAATTTCATAAAGAAATCACACAGAAAATCACCTATAAAGGTAATCTTAGTAAATAAGTTAAAGATAAAGCTAAGGTTAGAAGACTAACCTTTAAAAAGGAAAATAAAATTTTCTTAAAGAAAAAAAATTTAAAAATAAAATAACCATCACGGAAACTAGATCACGTAAAATTGGGACTATTTAAGATTAAATAATAAATAGGATCTGTAAATTACGAACTATAACTATCTAAAGATATAAGAATTTACTTAGTTTTTTATATCTCTAAATTAGAACTAGTACTATAGGATGCCAAACTATAAATAAGACTCAAACTCAAGGAAGATATTACTAAGTATAAAGTTTAATAAGTTTTAGACTACTAACGGTTTAGGCGTTAGTAGAAATACTTAGTTAAATAAAAAAGCTATAAACCTAAAGACAACACTTAAGAGCTAATTAAGAACTTAAAGAATAGTTTAAAGCTAATTAACTAGTATTATTAGAGAAAATAGTAAAAGCTTACTCTAAAACTAAGTCTAAAGTATAAAAAGAATACAGAACGTTTTACTTAAAACCTAAGAAAAAAAATAAGGTAATATTAGATGCTGTAGATAATAGTATACTAAATTAACTCTAATAGTTTTACTCTTTTTCTTTTATTATATGAACTTCGTTAATTGAGGTAAGCTCACGCTGGAATATTTTCTTCTCCTAAGAATCTATTTAAGCTAGCTATTAATAAAGGTATAATTTATAGAAATAAGCAGCTACTATCTCCTCCTAAGTATAATAAAGTTACTTCTATAATTTCTTCTTATCGCGATTGAGATGATTCCACTTAGATTATATTATAATAAGATTATATTTTATATTATAGTTAATGCATTTGGAATAACAACTAGAAGCCGGATTCACTAGGCATTAAAAACCATTATTATAATAACAAAAACACGGTAACAGTATGTGATGGGGTTTATTATAGATTTAAAAAACTAAACAGCAAGCACGTATTAGAGATAACTTAGAACGTGTTATTATTAAAAAGTTAGGTAGAATAGAAAAAAAGTTAAGAATCTTATAGTTTAGAGCACAGGCCAGAGGACCTGTTGCCTTTATACTATTTATAAAAGAAAAAAACTATCTTCCAAGATAAAGACTTAAAAGAGAGGGATAGTGTTATAGATAGTAATAGTAAGATAACTATACTTAAGGAACTAAAGGAACTAGTAATAACAGCTAATAAAGCTCTAAAATAGAAACATATATTTGAGCTAAAAAGAAAGAACTATAAATATATACAAGATACTTTAGCGTAGACTAAAGTATAAGCTAAGAAGTAAGAATAGAAATATAGAATTATACTAGTAGATTAGAAGTAGTTATGTACGTAACTAAGACAGAGTCTTAGCAGATAAAGTAAATAAAATAAATAAGAGACTTATTACTCTTATTTTCTCTAGCAGTATCTAATATACAGCTAGTAGATATACAATATACGCATAAGGGATTTCCTATAAATATAAGACATAAAACAGCTTAGGGATATTTTAGATTCTTTATAGTTACTCTAAAATTAAGATCTTCTCTCTAAGTTAAGACCTAACCTTAAGTAAAATAGTTTAACACTATTTTATTAAATCTATTATACATTCTCTTCCTACCTTGCGATAAGACTAAACTCTATTCTATTAAACCTAAAGCTATCTATTCCAGATATAGAAAGAGCTAAAAACTATTAAGTAATTAGTTAAGATAAAGTTACTAATATAAAACATACTATTAAGTTAAGGCAACTTATAACAGGACACTAGGGAATTAAAAAAACTATAAAACAGATTAACAGACATTTTTAGATTCTAGAGATATAAAAAAAGGTTAAAAATATTCTTTTAGAATGTATTAAGTATAAAAAGAATAAAGTAATAAAATATAAGAAATATAAATTTATATAACTAATTCCTTTACTAGACCTACTATAGGAATTAGTTATAATAGACTTTATTACTAAAATACCAATAATAACTACCTTTAGAGGCTAATGGTATGATATGATACTAGTTATAATAAACTAATTTATAAAGTATATATACTTTAAACTAACGTATATAGAAGTTAAAGTAGATGAATTAGTAATTATACTTATTAAACTCTTAATAGCATAATATAGATTGCCACGAGAATTTATTATAAATAGAGATAAATTATTTATATTAATATTCTAGAAAATGTTTATAAGAAAGCTAGGGGCTAAATACCGCCTCTTAATAGTATTTTACTTATAAATAAATAAATAAATAGAATAGATAAATCAGACACTAGAATAATACCTATAAATATATGTTAATAAATAATAAGATAATTAGATTAACTTATTACTAATAGCTAAGTTTATATACAACTCTGTAAAGTTATTAATAATAGGAAAATTACTATTCTTTATAAATTATAGTTATAAGCCTATAGCTTATTAAGAACCACAAATTCTAAATAAGATATTAGAATTAGTAAGAATAAAAGTTAATGAATTATAATAACTTTACTAAGAAATAGTAGAAAAAATCACCCAGAAATGTATTCTCAGTAAATAATAAAAAGATAAATCTAAAGTTAAGAGACTAATTTTTAAAAAGAGAGATAAAATTTTCCTACTATAAAAAAATTTAGAAATAAAACAACCATTAAAAAAACTAGATCACGTTAAGTTAGGACTATTTAAAGTTAAAAGATAAATAGAATCTATAAATTATAAATTATAACTACCTAAGAATATAAGAATCTATCTAGTTTTTTATATTTCTAGATTAGAATTAGTACTATTAGATACTAAACTATAGATAAAACTTAAACTTAAAAAAGATACTACTAAGTATAAAGTCTAATAAATTTTAGACTACTAGTAGTTTAGGCATTAGTAGAAGTATCTAGTTAAATAAAAAAGTTATAAATTTAAAGATAATATATAAAAGCTAATTAAGAACTTAAGAAATAATTTAGAGCTAATTAACTAGTACTATTAAACAAACTAATAAAAACTATATCCTATAGAAAGGACGATTATAATATATTCTAATTTAAACTAAAGGAAGAGAAGGTGAAGTAGGTTAGGAAGAAACCGGCACTACAGATTATAGTATATAAGTTTCTTAATTCCAAGAACGCATTTCAGCCTCTTTAAAAGCCTGAATCTTATGAATTGAGGTTATCTCTTAATTAAACATCTCTTTCTCTTTGGAATCTAATTTCGCTAGTTTATGATGGAGCTGAAGAGCTTGGGAGTAAACCTCTAAAGCCTCCTCCTCAGCTTTTTTAAACTAATAATAAAGTTTTTTCTTATTATAATCAAGACAATCCTACTCTGGCTGTGAGATAATTAAATCGTATTTTATATTACAATTATTATAAGCTAAATAATAACTGGAACTTAAGTTTATAAGGTAATTATTACCTTAGCAGGAATAGTTTAAGTAAGGTATTAGTATATAATAAAGTTTACTATAAATCTAAGAAGCTAGGCAGCGAGCATATATTAGAGATAACTTAAAACATGTTATTATAAGAAGACTAGGTAGAAAGAAAAAGAAGCTAAAGGTCTTATAGTTTAAAATATAAAGTAGAGAACTTACTACCTTTATACTACTTATAAAAAAAAGAAACTATCTTCTAAGATAAAGACTTAAAAGAGAGAGATAGTATTATAAATAGTAATAAAAAGATAACTATATTTAAGGAGCTAAAGAAACTAGTAATAATAGCTAATAAAATTCTAAAATAGAAATATATATTTAAGCTTAAAAGAAAGAATTATAAATAGGTATAGGACATATTAGCATAGACTAAAGTATAAACTAAAAAGTAAAAATAATAATATAGAATTATACTAATAGATTAGAAGCATTTATCCACGTAATAGGGCTTAATAGCTAAAGATATTAAAAATATTAAAGACTCTAATATCTTTAATAGCTTTAATAGTATTTAATATATTATTAACTAAGATATAATATACGCACGGAGGATTTACTATAAGTATAAGATATTAAATAACTTATAGTTACTTTTAATTCTTTATAGTTACTTTAAAATTAAAATTTATATTTTAAGTAACATAGTTTAATACTATCCTATTAAATTTTAACTTATTATATTACTTTTTTTTTTATTTTTTACTAAGTTAATTAACTTCCACTAAGTCTAATAAGCTTTCTAATTTAGAAGTAAAGAAACTATTAAGTGTTATATAAGTAATTAGATAGCTTATTACTAGTATACTTTATATTAATAAGTTAGTAACTTATAATATTATAACTACCATCTCAAAGAAATAAAAAGGACTGTTAAATAGAATTTTAATAATTAATTATTAAGAGCTTATAATAACTTACTATAAGAGAAAGCAAGAACTTTACTTGTTATTAAAAAATAATAGTAAAGAAAAAGTTATAATAGAATTTTTATTTATAATAGAAAGTACATCCGGAGGAACTAAGAGCACGTAATAGATTATCTAGAAATAAGAAATAGTTATTATAAAGTTATATAATACTTTAGTAAACTTATAATAACAGGTCGAAACTAAATAATAAGCTATAATAGTTTAGAAAAAAGGAATAGTAAAAATACAACCTTTTAAAAAGTTTAATAGAAATTAAGATAAACTTAAAATCTTTATAATAATAATAAACTTCTACTATTAATTTAATTAGAAATTATTTTTAACTAATTAAAATTAGATCTTAGTAGTTAGTATAAACATAATAAATAGAGCTATATAATAGTTTAAACTACTAATAAGAAATTATCTTATTAATAAAAATTCTAACCAGAGAGCAGCAGGGTTAGCTAATTATAATAATAATATATAATAAGCTTTTAGAAGTTACAAACGCTTTGAGTAAGAAATAACTATTATTTTTAAAAAAAATAATAAAGAAACTAAAGTAATCTAAAAGCTCTAGTAACTTAAGTAATAAATATTAACAGCTAACTATATAATAGAGTTTAAATAAATCTAATTATAACTTAATTAGGCAAACTAACTATTGGTTATAATATACTATAAAGAATTAAAAAATAGAATTAAAGATAAGATCTCTAGAGGAAAGTGGCTAAGTACTTTATTAAAAATTATTAAATAAATAATAACTATTAATAACTATTAGTACTAGTAAAAATAAAAGAAAAAAATATATAAGAGATTAGTAATTTATATACCTAAAAAAAATAAAATAAAAATAACTAAATTTATAACCTAATAGATATTAATATCAAAAAAACATCCGTTGGAAATGGGTAAGGAAAGTGAGTTAAAAAATAAATAAAATACTATATATATAAAGCCTGCTTAAAATACGGAAAATAAGAATACTTTATTAAAGATTATAAATAATAATAATTAAATGTTAAGAAAGCTTACGTTTAGACTAAAGCACTTAAGAAAATTAAAATTACTATAATCTAAATAAAACAAGCAAAAGACATTATAATAAAAGAAATAATTATAAAAAGAATCTAAAAGGAATAGTATTAAATCTATAGAAGCTATATTTATTTTAGATAAGAATATAAAATACCATATTAATAAGTTAAGAATTATCTAGTAAAATAACTTAGTAATATAATTATTATAATATAAGAAGCTATAGTTAAATAATATAACACAAGAACCAAGAAAGAAACGTAGAGATTTTATAAGATTATAGAATAAAAAGGTAGACTATTTTATAAAGAGAATTAGAAATTTAGGTAAAAGAAAAACTAAGAGATTATAGAGAATAGGAAACTTATATCTATAATAATTATACAGCGCGTACGCTAGGGATACTACTAGATATATAAATTAAAATACTATTAAGAGAAGTACTATATTACTAAATACTAGAAAGTTATTCTAAGAGATAGAATATATAAATGCTAATAAGTACTATAGTTAGCAGGAAATAAACAGTATAAAAAACTAAGTAGATAAGAACTAGCTTTATAAATAAATGAAATCTATTAATAAATACTTATATTAATTATAAGTAACGTAACACACTATCACCCCATTAAATATCCAGAACTAAAATAAGATTAGAATAAAAAGAAAGAAGAAAACCCTTTATTAATATTATAAATACAAGATAATAACGCCGTAAATAGAATAATAAAAAAAATACTAGATATATATAGCTTTTAATTATATAGGAAAGAACTATAAGTAGAATAAATACGCCATATATATTAAAGAACTAAAGATAAGAAAAGTATTATAATAACTAGTAAATAAAAAAGAACTTAACTTGTAATAAGAATTAGTTTATATAGAGTTAGAAAATAAACTATAAAATCTAAACTTAGATAAATATAAATAACTATCGTGAAATAAGTACTAGATAGGATGCTAATAATGCTAAGCTAAATATTATTAAAAAAAATAGTTAGCTACAGACTCACACAAAAGACTCACATATCAAGAATATTTCTTAAAATAGAAATGTTAGGATTATAGAGAATAAACTAGAAATACATATAAAATACTCAACAGAGAAGTATGCTAACTCTAGAGATACTTAATTTATAAACTTAAAAAGAAAACACTAAAGAAGTAACTACTACTTAGGAGTTAATAATAAATAAAAAACTAGAAAGCCAGTAGACTATAACCAAGCTACTAGAAAGCTAAGAACTAAAGATTAGAAATAATATATTAATTATATACATATAACTAAATTAAAGGAAATACGAAAATAAGCTATATATAAATATATATATTAATAGTAATTAAATACTAGCGCTTATAAATAGTAGGGCTAGTAAAATACTTATATTAAATAAATAAATATAAAGATACTAAATACTAACTAGAGTTTTAAACAAACCTATATAAGTAAGACGCGTAGATAATAGTCTGATAGTATTTAAAAAAAATCTAATTAATCTTAAAATAAGAAATATAACTATTAAAGCAGCAGGTTATATAAATAACTATTGTATTAAGATTATAGATCTAGGTAGTAAAGATTTTATCTTAGAATAAAACTAGCTAGCATAATAGAACCTAATAATTAATTAGAAAATAAAAACTATAGAAATTAGGAATAACTACTACAGACAGTGATAAATAAGAGCTATAATATAAATAAAGAAAGTAATACTTTATAATACCACGTTTATTATACCAAATGAATATTAAGAAGAATTCAGAGAATAGTTCTTTAAGGAAGCTAAAAACTAGTTATTAGAATATTAAAACAGGGACTATAAAATCACGCTTAAAGAAAAAATAGATTTAAAACTAAAACTATTATATCAAGTACCCATACACTAATAGGAAGAATTATGGAAATTCTTATAAAAAAATTAATAAAAGGGATATAACGTATTTCACAAGCGAGCTAGTCAAACAAGCGAACCAGTCAATTTTCCAAGAAATTACTAAAACCTTAATAACTTTATTAATTCTTAATATTTTTTAATAAAATTTTATGATTTATAAAGCTATATACCGTACCTAGCTAGTATTAAATTTATAGTATAATTATATTATTAATTAATTTAAATACAATAATTAGAATAAGTTTTAATAAAAAGGTATATAGATAACATATTTTCTTTAAACCTTAATAGAAATTTATAAAAATTTAATAACGTTTTATTACAATTATAAATTAAGTTATTAAATTAGTAAATAGTGGTAGAAGTTAATACTAATCTAAATATTAAAAATTGGGGGCCGAAAATAGCTCTATATAATGTAACTAATAAAATTAGACTAGTTATAAACAATTAACTATTTTATTATAAATTTAAATAGTTTGGAATAAATAATAAAAATTGCTCTTATAAATATTTACAATAATCTAATAGAATAGTATTATTAAAGCGAATTTTGCTAAGTCTTTCGTATTAGTTAAGTAATTAACTTAATTAGTAATATAATTATACTGTAAATTCAAAACCTGCTAGGTATAATATATAGATTTATAAATTTTAAATTTTTATTAAAAAATATTAAGAATTGATAAAGTTATTAAGGTTTTAGTAATTTCTTGGTAAACTAACCGGTTCGCTTGTTTGACCAGCTCACTTATAAAATACGTTATATAAACTAGTTAAAGTAAGATAGCATTACTAATACTCTTTATACTAAAAAAGAATAGAAAACTAAGGTTATGTATTAATTACAGATACCTTAATAAAACTATAATAAAAAATCTTTACTTTATACTACTAATGTAATGACGGGCTCGGTCTTCACGCGTCATAACATAAATACAGATTAACAGAATAAGTTGGCTCTATTTTAGCTACACTAAGATAGGAAAAGAAGAGGTACAAAGAGAGCTCACCTCTAAATAGGGCGGTGCATAGCCTGAGCGTAAGCTAGCCATGCTCTAAGCTTTACGCTAGGTTATAGCTAGTATAGCTAGTTACGATATCATATAGCTTATAGTAAGTAGAGTGAGCAGCACCGTTACATTACCCCCTCTCTAAGGGAGGCTCGTCCTTAAGTCTCTAGGTTACAGTCTCCTCCTTGCTAGTCTCTGTACCACTCTTGTCTTTAAAGCCGCTTTATTGTTCTCCTCTATTACGTCCAGACTCTTCTCTACTTTGTATGCTTTTAACTAGGTGTCTAGTCGTGCCGGCGGTTCTGCTTTCTCTAGATAGGCCTTATGATAGTCTCTTACCTTATATAGGGCGCCTATAAAGCCTCAGGCGTTGTACCAGGTAGAATCTGGGTCATGAGCTAGCCAGAATGCTTTATACTATAGTCGGCCATAAAATAAGCAGCTATTAAGGATTTCCTGTACTAGCCACTTAGAATGCCCGTTAATCTCAATAGGCAGTTCCTCAGGTTCAATTTAGCTAGACAGTAGGCAAGTAGAAGCCTTTTGTAGATAGTCTACATAAAAGACATCAAGCATACGCATGTGCGACAGCAGCTTAAGGTGATAGGAGTATCCCTTTATGCCTACAATAGAATAGAGTCTGTATATCTGCTGGTTAAGCTTCTGGCTAGGTCGACTAGTAGTAAAGCCCTTAGGTGTAATGTATACCTCATCTCCTGTAGAGAAGTCTAGCTTGCGGCGCTTCTTATTAGCCTATTAAGCCTATCACTCTTGTGCTTAAGTGATCCCTTATTGAGCTATCTTTATAGCTAGCTTTACTATATCATAACGAGCTTTAGCGTAGCTCTGCGCTTCCTCACGTGACATCTGTTTATAGACTATAGTAGATACCTTCATACGTTCCTCCCAGTCCCAGTGATAGATTGGCTAGTAACTAAACTCAATTTAATAGGGTGATAAGCCTGTAGTCTCATGCGGTAGAATTGCTTAGGCCTAGTCCATATAAGGCAGCAGGTCTAACCAGTTGTCCTGATAGTGGTTAACAAATAGGCGTAGGCGCTGGTTAATGTACTAGTTCAGGACCTCAGTGTTCCCGTCAGTTTGGGGGTGATATAGTGTTAAGAGCTTTTACTTAATTCCTGTTAGTCAGCATAGCTCATCCATGAATGCTGAGATGAACTAAGAACCGCGATTAGAGACTATTAACCTAAGCAGGCTAAATACTCGCCAGATGTAGCGATAGTACATATCAGCTGCCTAAGCAGCTATAGTGGTCTTGTGGCAAGACAGTAAGAAGTAATGCTTGCTTAGCTAGTCCACGACGACAAAGGCGCAGTCATATCTTTTCTTATCTAGAGAGAAGAACTTAAAGTTTATAGAGACGTCTCACCATGCTCGCTCAGGGATTAGCAGTAATTTAAGTAAGCCTAAGGTTTTATCGTGAGGTATGTGGCTCCATCTGTAAGCTTTACACGCAGCTACATAGTCATCTACATCTTTACTCATGCGGCCCTAGTAGTAGCGGTCGCGAAGTAGCTTACCTGTCTTTCTCTTACCTGGGTAAGCAGTCACCTAGGTAGCATAAATAGCTTGAATGAGGTGGGTCCTTAAGAAGTGTACAGCAGAGACTACTAGCTTGTCATGGTGCATGAGAAGGCCTTGGCTAAGTTTTTATGCTAGGTAGTTACTAGAGAGAGCGCGCTCTCAGAATGGCTGTAGGCTCTCATGGCTACAGTTCGCCTCAATAATGCGATCAATCAGTAAGTAAGGGTTATTTAGAGGTAGTAAGGCCATGAAAGTATTAGTAGCAGCTACTTTAATTATATTGGCAGCTAGCATGCCTCTTGCTAACAGCGCAGCTAGGTTATCGCTTACGGTCTTAATGAAGCTAACGTCAATTTGCTCTGCTAAGAGGAAGGCGCGTGTTCGAGCTGCTTTATCCTTGTCTTTCTAGGTCTTTAGTTCCTCTTGCTTGCGCGAGAGCGTGTCGGCTACTATATTAGCCGTGCCAGGGCGATAGGTAAGCGTCAGGTGATAGTCTGCTACGCTCATTGCCCAGCGCATCTGGCGGGGAGTAAGCTCTCGCTTTGTAGAGAAGTACTCTAGCGCGCGATGGTCAGTCAGGGCACTGAATGACTTAGTGGTCTGCAAGCCTATAAGCTGTGAGCGCCATTCTCGGAGGCCGTAGATTACAGCCAACATCTCTTTGTCGTGTATGTCATAGTTCATCTGGGGCTCGCTCATAGTCTTAGAGTAGAAGGCTACAGGTCGCTAGAGGCCATCCTCTTGGAGCTGCGATAGCACCCCTGCGATAACTCCATCACTTGCGTCCGTCTCCATGCGCGTCTGACGATAGGGCGAGTAGTGAGCTAGGACATTATCTGACAGCATTAGATCCTTAGCTTACTGGAAGGCTGCCAGCTCGCGTTCACCAAAGGTGTGCCATGCGCCCTTCTTGAGCAGCTTAGTGAGTGGTCGGATGATGCATCCATAGTCCCTCAAGAAAGCTCTATAGAAGTTACAGAATCCTAGGAAGGATTGCAGGCTTTTGACTGACGTAGGTACTGGCCATTCCTGTACAGCAGCGACCTTCTCAGGGTCCTTTTGAATCCTTTCTGTGCTAATGATAAGGCCTAGGAACTTCGTTCTAGTGACGGCGAACTCGCTCTTCTTGATGTCTGCCTAGAGGCCGGCGTCCTAGAGACGTCTTAGCACCTAAGCGACATGCTCCTCATGCTGCAGCGGGTCTTCAGAATAGATTAGAATATCGTCAAGGTAGGCAGTGCAGAAGTCATCAAGTAGGCCATAAAGCACCTTGTTAATGTAGCGCTGAAATGTAGCAGGGCCATTACAGAGACCAAATAGTAGCACGCGGTACTTATAGTTCCCATACCGAGTACAGAACGTGGTTAGATCCTCTATGTCCTTGTTCAGACGTATACAATAGAAGGCCTGTCATACATCAAGCTTAGTAAACACTCTTGCACGCGCTAGCCGGGCGAGGGTTTTCTGAATCAGCAGAATCAGATAGGCGTCTTTCTTTATAATAGCATTAAGCTTACAGTAGTCGACGTAGAAGCGCTACCTTTTTCTAGACTTCTTAGTAAACAGTACTAAGGAAGCATACAAAGCGTTGCTGTGAGTAATAACCCCTTATTAAAAGTAGTTGTCCAGATAGGTCTTAACAAGCTGCAGCTGCTCGAGAGACATGCTATATAGTAGACTTAACGTCAGCGTGTTCTTAGCTATCAGTTTAATATCATAGTCGACACCTTCACAATGCGGGGGCAGCATGTCTGAGTTCTTCTTTAAGAAGTAGGCCTAAGTCATGCCGGCGTAGCTAAGGTAAAATAGCTTCTACTTAATAAGCTGCTAAAGTTCCTCTTCTTCCGTGAGGTCCTTATTTAATTAATAGGGCCCTTCTAGCAAAGCCTTCACTAAGGGGTTTCTAGAGTCTTAGGAAGAGGGCTTTAGGTCTAGTAGGCTAAGCTTATCTCTACAGTCCTAAATAAGCTTATCTACTTCATAAACGCTAGTATGCTCTAGTATAGTTTCCTTCTGCTATACGTACATTATAAAGGTAATAGCTTTTATAGTATTAATCTTAAGGCCTGCCTTAGAGAGGTCTTTGTATGAGATAGGCTAAGAATAAAAAGTTTACTTACTTAGCTCTAGCTACTATCATAGGTAAAACTACTCTTCTATCTTTCTAAAGTTCTCTTACTATACCACATGCTGAAGTAAGCGCTGAGATAGCTTATAAGTATACTATAAAATCACTATATTTATTAGCTCATCACGTCAGTTAGCATTAGCTTAGTATAAGAAATTAATTTTAATTAATAGATCTCATATTAAAATAATAATATCGCGTTTATAGTTAATTAGCTTATTATCTAGCTATTTAAGTGCTTACTTTTTATAGTTAATTAAAGCACTTATATCTTTAAAAAGCTTACAGCCAATTATAAGATCATAGCAGCTAGTATTACAAAAAATAAAATAAGTTAGTAAGTGGTAGTTATCTAGTACTAGATTTACCTAAAAGTACTTATCTACTTATCTATTTAGTCTATTATTATAGCTAGTTAGGGGGATAGATTTTATCTAGTAAGTTTTTATCTTAAGCTCTTTCTTAATAGCGCGTATATGCTTTAGGTGTACTAGAATAAAACTACTAGCTCTAGTATTAAAAAAGCTACTTAGCTTAATAGCTAGTCTACTAATAGAGATATAGCAGAGCAGGGTAAAAGCAGGTCTACTAAATAGTAGTTAGTAAGAGTTAAATTAACTAGTAGCTCTAAAGAGTAACTCTAGAAAGAAGACTTCCCTTAAGATAAGTCTTTTCTTAATAGTTCTTCTATAATAAGC
Source organism: Zopfia rhizophila CBS 207.26 (assembly GCA_010093925.1). Taxonomy (NCBI): domain Eukaryota; kingdom Fungi; phylum Ascomycota; class Dothideomycetes; family Zopfiaceae; genus Zopfia; species Zopfia rhizophila. Next base: position 941,500 of record ML994622.1, read on the forward strand.
TAAAACTTCTTATTATTGCTAGTGTCCTAGGGCGTATAAAGCTTTTTATTAGTATTTATAAGCTTAATTACTTTAGCTATAGCTTAAGCAGGTAGTTAATAGTTTTTTATAAAGTAATTAAGTTTCCCGTAATTATAGTAACTAGCTAGCTTAGAGATAGGTATTAATAAAATAGTAGTAGTTACTATATAAGTTAGGCACTTAGTTTCTAGATAAAATTACTAAATTAGTAGTAGCTAAGTCTTCCTAGTTCTTTTATTAATTTACTTAGTAGCTTTCCTGGCGCTGAGAGCTAGCTCTCTAGTAAAGTCTTAAGCTAAGTTTATATACTTATTATACTAATTATAGTACTATTATTAATAGATACCTATCTATATATATAGAGTGTTTAGGAGCTTCTTATAGAATTCTTTTACTCATTAATTTATAAATAAGCTATGTTTTTAAGCTAGGCAAAAGAAGTCACCCTAAAATATAATAAAGTTAGTAGGGTTTTTAAGGTAGAGCTTTTAGAAATTATAGTAAGTATTAAATCTCTTATATAGATTATTATACGTTTTTTTTAAGTAATTTACTATATACTAGTAGCTAACTAGCTACTCACTCTCTTTTATTATATATATAAGTATTAAGAAATACTAGTTAGCAGGACCCTCTATATATGTATATATATAAGAGATAATATTCTCTTAAATAGCTTACTTACTAGCTCTAGTAAATTAGTTTTAGTTAGTGCATACCTTATCCTCTAGGATATCTCTTTATTAATTAAAGGTAATGTCCTTACCGTCCTTAAGTATTAGCAGATTAGGAAATTAGGCTAAGTAACTATTACCTTAATAACTATCTATAATAAACATAGCTAGTAAAGTAGCTGGTACGTAGAATAATACTTAAAAAGTTTAGTTACTAAAATCTTCTGTATTAGAACTATTGTTAGATTTTATAGCTATATAGCTAGCCTAGTTCTAAAAGGTTTATAGCAGAGCTGTAAAGCGTGTCTTCTTTACTAGTATTAATAATAATACTAAGCTAACCTTTATAAAAAGGAAGAAGTGTATATTATATATAAGTTTCTTTATTTATATTTTTAGTATTTTAATTTTATTCTCTTAATCTGCTACGCGCTTAAGCGTGTTATTTAATAGCTAATAAAACTTAGTAAGCTTATCTCTAGTCTTATTAAGCTTAGTTTTAGACGTGTTAAGCGCTTTTCCTAGTATATTAGTATAGTTATAATATATAAGTACTTTAAAATAGCTACGCTCTAGCTCGCTAATGATTATTACTTAATTAAGAATTATTAGAGTAGAAAGCATAATCTCTATCTTCTAAGGCTTATAGATATTAGTTTTTTAGGTAGTGCTCTTAGTAGTAGCTATAAAAGGTTTCTTATTATATCATGTCTAGATACAGAGCTTCTTAATAGTGTAGTTTTCTTTAATTACGTTATTAAAATAGTACGTGGCGGCACACCTAAGTGACTTAGAGATAAATATATAGTTATTACTAGTAGCTATTATTTTAGAATTAATTCTTATCTTTAGTGTTAAGAGCTTTCCTATAGTCCTAACTTATTTATTTTTATATATGTATAGAGCTTCTAGTCTCTAGCAGAGTAAAGTAATTAGCTAATTCTTTAGTATAGAAAAGACAAGCTAGTAGTGCTTATAGGAGTTAATTTCTTTAATAAAAAGAAAGTAAGCTAGTGGTGCTCACAGGAGTCAGTTTCTCTAGTAAGAAAAAGATAATAAAAGAGAGGGAAAAGAGATTACTAGAGCTCTCATAGCTCTCTTCCAACCTAATAGATATATTATCTACTACTATAGGTCTTCTAGTTACCTATTAAATTACTCTTAAGGCCTATTATATAGAGCTTATATAGGCTATCACTTAAGGTTTTAATTACCTACTACTATAAAGCTTTTTAGTAGAGATTATATAGTTAACAAACTAACAACTTAGTATAATTATGTAATTAATTCTCTAGGTGCGGTTATTAATAAATTAAATACTTAAATTAATTATATAAGTTAACCTTAATATTATATCGCCGTCATCCAGCTGAGTTAGATTAATCTTAATATAATATAATAATAGGCTTAGTCTTCACGCGTCGTAGTATAAATACAGGTTAATAAAATAAGTTAGCTCTATTTTAGCTACACTAAGATAAGAAAAAAAGAGGTATAAAAGGGGCTTGCTTCTAAATAGAGTAGTGTATAATCTAAGTATAAGCTAGTCATACTCTAAGCTCTACGCTAGGTTATAGCTAGTATAACTAGTTATAATATTATATAGCCTACAGCAAGCAAAGCGAGCAGTATTGTTATAACTAATATTAAAACTTATAGATAAACTTAGAGGAGCTAAATAGTTTAGTCTCTTTAATATTAAAAATAAATATTATTAAATACAAATAACTAAGAGACATAAATAGATGATAATATTTAAAATAAAATATAAATTATTTAAATACTTAGTCATGCTAATAGGACTTACTAATATACTAGTAATATTCCAGATAATTATTAATTATATACTGAAGAAATATCTAGATATATTTATAATAGTATATTTTAATAATATACTTATATACACAAACAGGACGCTAGAAGAATATATTAAGTATATTAAAATAGTATTATAAAAGCTTAAGGAACATAAGCTATATATTTAAATAAAGAAATATATATTCTATAGAACTAAAGTCAAATTCTTAGGATACTTAGTATTTTAAAATAGAATAGTAGTTAACCTAGATAAAGCTAAAGATATTCTATCTTAGCTAATACTAATAAATACTAAAGAAGTTTATTCTTTCTTCAGATTCACGGGTTTCTATAGATAATTTATTAAGAACTATTTGAAAATAACATTACCTTTAATGGAATTGCTTAAAAAAGATTAATAATTTAAATAGAAACAACGCAAGGAAAACGTCTTTATAATATTAAAAAAAATATTTTAATAACTATTAATATTAAAGATATTTAATTTATGACTTTAAATAGAGATATATACAGATATATTAAATAGAGCTATAAAAACTATTTTACTATAAATATAAAATAATAAGCGTAAATATTTAGTAGATTTTCTATCTTATAAATTTATAACTACTAAGTTAAACTACGATATTCATGATAAGAAATTACTAGTAATAGTTTAAATATTTAAAAAATAAAGACACTACTTGGAAGGAGCTAGGTATTAAATTATTATATATTCAAATTATAAGAATTTAACAGCATTTATAATAATAAAGAAACTAAATTAACAATAAGTTAGATAGTGGGAATTAGTTTTTATATTTAACTTTTAAATATTTTATAAGTTAGGAAAAGAAAATACTGTAGCTAACACACTTAGTTAATAAGCAGATTATATAAGAGATATACTAGAGATTTATAATATAATACTTAAATAAAAACCAAACGGATCTCTAGGAAGCTTATAAATAAAAATAAAAGCTATAGTCATTATTAAAAACACATAGTAAAAATAGATTAAAGAATACAACTATAAACGATTATAATAGCATGAAATAGGAACTATTTTTATACTAGAAGTATTATAAACTAAACTTATTAAAAACTAATACTCAGCTAAAATGCACGGACACTAGGGAATTAAAAAAACTATAGAACGAATTAACAGGCATTTTTAGATTCTAGAGATATAAAAAAAGATTAGAGATATTCTTTTAGAATATATTAAGTATAAAAAGAATAAAGTAATAAGATATAAGGAATATAGACTTATATAACTAATTCCTTTATTAGACCTACTATAAGAATTAGTTATAATAGACTTTATTACTAGAATACTAATAATAACTACCTTTAGAGGCTAATAGTATGATATGATACTAGTTATAATAAACTAACTTATAAAGTACGCATACTTTAAACTAATATATACGGAAGTTAAAGTAGATAAATTAGTAACTATACTTATTAAACTCTTAATAGTATAATATAGATTACTATGAGAATTCATTATAGATAGAGATAAATTATTTATATTAATATTCTAAAAAACGTTTATAGAGAAGCTAGGGGCTGAATATTGTTTCTTAATAGTATTTTACTTATAGATAAATAAATAAATAGAATGGATAAATCAGACACTAGAACAATACCTATAAATATATGTTAATAAATAATAAGATAATTAGATTAACTTACTACTAATAGCTGAGTTTATATACAACTCTATAAAGTTATTAATAATAGGAAAATTACTATTCTTCGCAAATTATAGTTATAAGCCTACGGCTTATTGAGAACTATAGATTCTAAATAAGATATTAGAATCAGTAAGAATAAAAATTAACGAATTATAATAACTTTACTAAGAAATAGTAAAAAAAATTACTTAGAAAGGTATTCTTAGTAAACGGTAGAAAGATAACGCTAGAGTTAAGAGACTAATCTTTAGAGAGAGAAATAAAGTTTTTTTACTATAAAAAAATTTAGAAATAAAACAACCATTAAAAAAACTAGATCACGTTAAGTTAGGACTATTTAAGATTAAAAGATAAATAAAATCTATAAATTATAAACTATAACTACCTAAGGATATAAGAATTTATTTAGTTTTTTATATTTCTAAATTAGAACCAGCACCATTAGATGCTAAACTATAGATAAGACTTAAATTTAAGAAAAATACTACTAAATATAAAGTCTAATAAATTTTAGACTACTAGTAGTTTAGGTGTTAGTGGAAGTATTTAGTTAAATAGAAAAATTACAGACCTAAAGATAATATATAAGAGCTAATTAGAAACTTAAGAAATAGTTTAAAGCTAATTAACTAGTACTATTAAATAAACTAATAAAAGCTATATCCTATAGAAAGGATAATTACAATGTATTCTAATTTAAACTAAAGGAAAGAGAAGGTAAAGTAGATTAGAAAAAAGCTAGTACTATAAGTTATAGTATATAAGTTTTTTAACCCTAAGAACACATTTCAGCCTCTTTAAAAGTCTAAACCTTATAAATTAAGGCTATCTCTTAATTAAACATCTCTTTCTCTTTGGAATTTAATTTCGCTAGTTTATAATGGAGCTAAAGAGCTTAGGAGTAAGCCTCTACAGCCTTTTTCTTAATTTTTTTAAACTAATAATAAAGTTTTTTCTTATTATAATTAAGATAATTCTACTCTAGCTGTAAGACAATTAAATCACATTTTATATTATAATTATTACAAGCTAAATAATGACTGGAACTTAGGTTTATAAGGTAATTATTATTTTAATAGGAATAGTTTAAGTAAGGCGTTAACATATAATAAGGTTTATTATAAATTTAAGAAGTTAAATAGCAAGCACGTATTAGAGACGACTTAAGACATGTTATTATAAAAAGACTAGATAAGAAAAAAAGAGAGCTAAAAGTCTTATAATTTAGAATATAAAATAAAAAACCTACTGCTTTTATACTACTTATAGAAAAAAAAAACTATCTTCTAAAATAAAGACTTAGAAAAGAGAGATAGTGTTATAAACAGTAATAAAAAAATAACTATATTTAAAAAGCTAAAGAAACTAGTAATAATAGCTAATAAAGCTCTAAAATAAAAACATATATTTAAGTTTAAAAGAAAGAATTATAAATAGATATAAGATATATTAGCACAGGCTAAAGCATAAGCTAAGAAATAAAAATAATAATATAAAACTATACTAGTAGATTAAAAGCGCCTATTTACGTAATAGGGCTTAATAGCTAGAGATACTAGAAATATTAAAAACTCTAATATCTCTAATAGCTTTAATAGTATTTAATATACTATTAACTAGGATATAATGTACGTACGGAGGATTTACTATAAGTATAGAATATTAAACAGCTTATAGTTACTTTTAATTCTTTATAGTTACTCTAAAATTAAGATTTATACCTTAAGTAATATAGTTTAATACTATTCTGTTAAATCTTAACTTACTATATTACTTTCTTTTTACTTTTTACTAAGTTAACTAACTTCTACTAAGTCTAATAAGCTTTCTAATCTGGAAGTAAGGAAACTACTAAGTATTATATAAGCAGTTAAGTAGCTTATTACTAGTATACTTTATATTAGTAAGTTAATAACTTATAATATTATAATTACTATCTTAAAGAAGTAGGAAGCACTGTTAGATAGAATTCTAATAACTAATTATTAAAAGCTTATAATAACTTACTATAAAAGAGAGCAAGAACTTTACTTATTATTAAAAAATAATAGTAAAGAAAAAGTTATAGTAGGATTTTTATTTATAATAGAAAGTACATCCGGAGGAATTAAGAGCACGTAATAGGTTATTTAGAAATAAAAAACAGCTATTATAAAGTTCCGCGATACTTTAGTAAACCTATAATAATAGATTAAAACTAAATAATAAGCTATAGTAGTTTAGAAGGGAGGAATAGCAAAAATACAACCTTCTAAGAAGTTTAATAGAAATTAAAATAAACTTAAAATCTTTATAATAATAATAGATCTCTACTATTAATTTAATTAGAAATTATTTCTAACTAATTAAGATCAGATCTTGGTAGTTGGTATAAATATAATAGGTAGAACTATATAATAGTTTAAACTACTAATAAGAAACTATCTTATTAACAGAGACTTTAACTAGGGAGTAGTAGAGTTAGCTAATTATAATAGTAATATATAACACGCTTTTAGAAGTTACAAATACTTTAAATAAGAAATAACTATTATTTTTAGAAAAATTAATAAAGAAACTAAAGTAATTTAAAAGCTCTAGTAACTTAAGCAATAGACATTAGCAGCTAACTATATAATAGAGTTTAAATAAATCTAATCATAACTTAATTAAGTAGACTAACTATTGGTTATAATATACTATAAAGGACTAAAAAATAGAATTAAAGATAAAATTTCCAGAGAAAAGCAGCCAAGTACTTTATTAGAAATTATTAAATAAATAGTAACTATTAATAACTATTAGTACCAGCAAGAATAAGAGAAGGTATATAGAAAATTAATAATCTATATATTTAAGAGAAATAGAAAAGATAACTAAACCTATAATTTAATAGATATTAATATTAAAAAAACATCTGTTAGAAACGGGTAAGGAAAGTGAGTTAAAAAATAAATAAAATACTATACACATAAAGCCTGCTTAAGATACGGAAAACAAGAACACTTTATTAAAGATTATAAATAATAATAATTAGATATTAAGAAAGCTTATGTTTAGACTAAGGCGTTTAAAGAAATTAAGATTACTATAGTCTAAAGAAAATAAGCAAAAAACACTATAATAAAAAAAAAATTATAAAAAGAATCTAAAAGGAATAGTATTAAATCTATAGAAGCTATATCTATCTTAAATAAGAATATAAGATATTATATTAGTAAGTTAAAAATCATCTAGTAAAATAATCTAGTAATATAATTATTATAATATAAGAAGCTATAGTTAAATAGTATAACACAAAAACCAAGAAAGAAACACAGAGATTCTATAAGATTATAAAATAAGAAGGTAGACTATTTTATAAAGAGGATTAAAAGTTCAGATAAAGAAAAAATTAAGAGATTATAAAAAATAGAGAATTTATATTTATAATAATTATACAGCACATACGCTAGAGATACTACTAGATATATAAATTAAAATACTATTTAAAAAAGTATTATATTACCAAACACTAGAAAGTTACTTTAGGAGATAGGATGTATAAATACTAATAAATATTATAGTTAACAGAAAATAAACAGTATAGAGGACTAAGTAAATAAGAACTAGCTTTATAGATAAATAAAATCTATTAATAAATATTTATACTAGTTATGAGTAATGTAATACACTATTATTCTATTAAATATCCAGAACTAAAATAGAATTAGAATAAAAAAAAGAAGAAAACCCTTTACTAATATTATAAGTACAAGATAATGACGCCGTAAATAGAATAATAAAAAAGAAATACTAAATATATAAAGCTTCTAATTATATAGAAAAGAATTATAAATAGAATAAACACACTATACGTGTTAAAGGACTAAAGATAAGAAAAATATTATAATAACTAGTAAATAAAAAAAAACTTAACCTGTAATAGAAATTGGTTTATATAGAATTAGAAAACAAACTACAGAACCTAAACTTAGATGAATATAAATAACTATTATAGAATAAGTGCTAGATAAGATGCTAATAATACTAAATTAAATACTATTAAGAAAAATAGTTAACCACAGACTCACACAAAAGACTTATATATTAAGAATATTTCTTAAGATGGAAATATTAGGATTATAAAGAATAAGCTAAAAATATATATAAAATACTTAATAGAAAAGCATGCTAACTCTAGAGATACCTAATCTATAAACCTAAGAAAAAAACACTAAAAAAGCGACTGCTACTTAGGAGTCAGTAATAGATAAAAAATTAGAAAACTAATAAACTATAATTAAGCTACTAAAAGACTAAGAACTAAAGATTAGAAACAATATATTAATTATATACATATAATTAAACTAAAGGAAACACGAAAATAAGTTATATGTAAATATATGTATTAACAGTAATTAAATACTAGCACTTATAAATAGTAGAACTAGTAAAATACTTATATTAAATAAGTAGATATAAAGACACTAAATATTAACTAGAGTTTTAGATAAACTTGTGTGAGTAAGATACATAGATAATAATCTAATAATATTTAAAAAAAGTCTAATTAATTTTAAAATAAGAAATATAACTATTAAAGTAGCAGATTACACAGATAACCGCCGTATTAAAATTATAAATTTAGATAGTAAAGATTTTATCTTAGGATAGAACTAGCTAGCATAATAGAACCTAATAATTAATTAGAAAATAAAAACTATAGGAATTAGGAATAACTACTATAAATAATAATAAATAAGAGCTATAATATAGATAAAGAAAGTAATACTTTATAATACCACATTTATTATGCCAAACGAATACCAAGAAGAATTTAGAGAATGATTTTTTAAAAAAGCTAAAAACTAGTTACTAGAATATTAAAACAGGGACTACAAAATCACGCTTAAAGAAGAAATAGATTTAAAATTAGAATTATTATATTAAGTACTCATACACCAACAGGAAGAATTACGGAAATTCTTGTAAGAAAATTAATAAAAGGAATATATATAAACTAGTTAAAGCAAAATAGCATCACTAATACTCTTTATACTAAAAAAGAATAGAAAACTAAGGTTATGTATTAATTATAGATATCTTAATAAAGCTATAATAAAAAATTATTACCTTATACTACTAATATTAGAACTTATAAATAAACTTAGAGGAGCTAAATAGTTTAGTTTTTTTAATATTAAGAATAGATACTACCAGATATAAATAGCTAAGAGACATGAATAAATAATAGTATTTAAAATAAAATATAGATTATTTAAATATTTAGTTATACTAATAGGACTTACTAACGTACTAGTAATATTTTAGATAATTATTAATCATATGCTAAGAGAATATCTAGATATATTTATAATAATATATTTTAATAACATACTTATGTACATGAACGGGATATTAAAAGAATATATTAAGTATACTAAAATAGTATTACAAAAGCTCAAGAAACATAAGCTATATATTTAAATAGAGAAATATATATTCTATAGGACTAAAGTTAAATTCTTAGAATACTTAGTATTCTAAAATAGAATAGTAGTTAACCTAGATAAAGCTAAAGATATTCTATCTTAGCTAATACTAATAAACACTAAAGAAGTTTATTCTTTCCTTAAATTCACGGGTTTCTGTAAATAATTTATTAAGAACTATTTGAAAATAATATTACCTTTAATGGAATTACTTAAAAAAGATTAATAATTTAAGTAAAAACAACGCGAGGAAAACGCCTTTATGATATTAAAAAAAAAATATTAATAACTATTAATATTAAAGATATTTAATTTACGACTTTAAATAAAAATATATATAGATATATTAGACAGAGCTATAGGAGCCATCCTACTATAAATATAAAATAATAAACGTAAATATCTAATAAACTTTCTATCTTATAAACTTATAACTACTAAATTAAACTATGATATTTATGATAAAAAATTACTAGTAATAGTTTAAGCATTTAAAAAATAGAGATAAATTATTTATATTAATATTCTAGAAAATGTTTATAGGGAAGCTAGGGGCTGAATACTGTCTCTTAATAGCATTTTACCTATAAATAAATAAACAAACAAAATAGATAAATTAGACACTAGAATAATATCTATAAATATATATTAATAAATAATAAGATAATTAGATTAACTTATTACTAATAGCTAAGTTTATATATAACTCTGTAAAGTTATTAATAATAAGAAAATTACTATTCTTTATAAATTATAGTTTTAAGCCTATAGCTTATTAAGAACTATAGATTCTAAATAAAATATTAGAATCAGCAAGAATAAAAGTCAATAAATTATAATAACTTTATTAAAAAATAGTAGAAAAAATTATTTAGAAAAGTATTCTTAGTAAACAGCAAAAAGATAAATCTAGAGTTAAAAGACTAATTTTTAGAGAGGGAAATAAAATTTTCCTACTATAAAAAAATTTAGAAATAAAACAACTATCAAAAAAACTAGATCACGTTAAGTTAAGACTATTTAAGATTAAAAGATAAATAGGATCTATAAATTATAAATTATAACTACTTAAGGATATAAGAATCTACCTAGTTTTTTATATTTCTAGATTAGAACTAGCATTATTAGATACTAAACTATAGATAAGACTTAAACTTAAGAAAGATACTACTAAGTATAAAGTCTAATAAATTTTGGACTATTAGTAGTTTAGGCGTTAGTAGAAGTATCTGGTTAGATAAAAAAATTACAGACCTAAAGATAATATATAGAAGTTAATTAGAAACTTAAGAAATAGTTTAGAGCTAATTAACTAGTATTATTAGATAAACTAATAAGAGCTATATCCTACAGAAAGGATGATTACAATATATTCTAATCTAAACTAAAGAAAAGAGAAGGTGAAATAGGTTGGAAAGAAGCCAGTACTATAGGTTATAATATATAAGTTTCTTAATTCTAAGAACACATTTCAGCCTCTTTAAGAGCCTGAACCTTATGAATTGAGGCTATCTCTTAATCAAACATCTCTTTTTCTTTGGAATCTAATTTCGTTAGTTTATGATAGAGCTGAAGAGCTTGAGAGCAAGTCTCTAAAGCCTCTTCCTTAACTTTTTCAAACTAATAATAAAGTTTTTTTTTATTATAATTAAGATAATTCTACTCTAGCTATAAGATAATTAAATTATATTTTATATTATAATTATTATAAGCTGAATAATGACTGGAACTTAGATTCATAAGGTAATTATTACTTTAGTAGGAATAGTTTAAGTAAGATATTAGTATATAATAGAGTTTACTATAAATCTAAGAAGCTAAGCAGTAAACACGTATTAGAAATAACTTAAGATATATTATTATAAAAAGGCTAGATAGGAAGAAAAGGGAGCTAAAAGTCTTATAATTTAAAATATAAAGTAAAGAACCTACTATCTTTATACTACTTATAAAAAAGAGAAACTATCTTCTAAAATAAAGACTTAAAAGAGGGGGATAGTGTGATAAATAGTAATAAAAAAATAACTATACTTAAGGAGCTAAAGGAACTGGTAATAATAGTTAATAAAGCTTTAAAATAAAAACGTATATTTAAGCTTAAAAGAAAGAATTATAAGTAAATATAAGATATATTAGCACAGGCTAAAGCACAAGCTAAGAAGTAAAAATAATAATATAAAACTATACTAATAGATTAAAAGCGTTTATCCACGTGACAGAACTTAGTAGCTAGAGATACTAGAGATATTAGAAACTCTAATATCTCTAATAGCTCTAATAGTATCTAATATATTATTAACTAGGATATAATATACGTATAGAGGATTTATTATAAGTATAGGACATTAAACAGCTTATAGTTACTTTTAATTCTTTATAATTACTCTAAAATTAAGATTTACACCTTAAGTGATATAGTTTAATATTATTTTATTAAATTTTAATTTATTATATTATTTTCTTCTTACTTTCTACTAAGTTAACTAACTTCTACTAAGTCTAATAAGCTTTCTAATCTGGAAGTAAGGGAACTACTAAATATTATATAAGTAGTTAAACAGCTTATTACTAGTATACTTTACGTTAATAAGTTAGTAACTTATAATATTAACTTACTATATTACTTTTTTTATTTTTACTAATTAAACTTTTACTAAGTTTAATAAGCTATTTAATTTAGATATAAAGAAACTAAATAATACTAGTATATTTAGTTAAAATAAAAAGTTATAATATAAGTTATATTAATAAGCTAATAACTTATAATAAAAAAAATAAAAGTTAAAATAAAATTATTTAATTTTTTTTGTAAAAAAAAATTTGTTTAAAAATAGTTTACTAATTATATAAAGTTTAAGTAAAAAAACTTTTATATTATAGTAAATAATTTTTTATTAAAATTATAAGCTTAACTATAAATGTGTTTAATTTAAGTAAAATAGTTATAATATAAAAATAGTAATATAACATAATATTACAAAAGTGCTATAAGTAGAAAGTTAAATTCTTAAAGAAAAGTGTTGATTAATTACTAAGTATAATACTAGGTAATAAGCTAAGACGTTGCGTGAAGAAGAACAGAACAGGTTGTAAACAGAAATGTTTGGGGCGGGGGCTCGTGCGCTAGCGCGAGGCCAATGCGTAAACACGTGACGCGAAGACGGGCTTGTAAGAAAGGCTTCCTCAAAAGGCTCTTATAAGGTGTCACGTACAGTTACCGTGACCATACCAAAAGCTTTAATTTTAGCTGTTTGCTACTACAGCGCTTGTGAATTACTAGAATACAATAGAAGGACTTGTTCTGCACTTAAAGAGGCCTTAGACAGTGTAGTTATCATTTAAAATTGGCTCGTGGTGGCATAATTTAAAGAATTCAATGTGGTGTTCGCAACACCAAGAAATGCGCTCACGGTTCGGCGATTCACTACGTTAAGAGATGTTTGTTGTTAATGTCTCTCGCGAACGGACAGCAAGCGCTTATTTTTCGAGAATTAGTCACCATGAGAGCCGGACCACCGGAAATGAGAGTAAAATTCCGAAACCTTGGTGATGAGTGTTTTATATATGCATATTCCGTTTCGTGTAGGGGCCGATGTATCTCTCAAACAGGCTTAGCGTCCAGTTCCCGCTCTGCTTGAAACAGGAAGGAATCGTCGCGCGTCACGTCCAACAAACTTGTCTCTCGGCGCAGGTCAACCATCAACTTTTCCCGCTGCAAGAGATCGGGACGTAAATGTGATGAGGCATGGATCGACAGACATCTCCACACCTTTTGCTCGGAAAGGTCGAAGGCTGTGGCATGCTGATGCTGCTCCTGTCCCATCGCCGAGAGCCTCGCCACACTCCTGCGCATAGCCGCAGAACACCTGGCGGGGGTCACCAAGGTTCATATCAGTCCTTCTATTCCTCTGTCCTGGAGCCTACATCAGCATTCCTCTTTTCATCCGTGCCGTGCATGGGGACATGTTCACACTGAATAACCGGAGAACCGATATCGACAAGTCAGCTAACAACAGCAGGAACGCAATATGGCAGATTCCAAGAGAGAGCAAGCTCGTTTGTTTATTAAGAAGTTGCTGATTAAGAATGGTGGCCTTTCGAAGGAGGACCGAGAATTCCTGCAGCGGGAGAAGCCGCACATCCTTGAAGCGCATGAGAACACACGCCGAAAGCTGGGTGCGGCAACAAGGACGTAAGTATTTCTTAAAAAAATATGGGTTCTGCATAGATATTCTTTGCAAAACGAGGTTTTCTGCTGCGCTAAGACAACGGTTGAGGCAGTCTTGCCACGAACCTTTACGCCAAAGACACTCGTTTCGTCTATGAACTCATACAAAATGCCGAGGATTGTGATTATTCGATAGCGGAATCCGTAAAAGAAACCCCCTGCATCCAATTTACACTGGACCGAAGCCGCATCGTGATCGATTCCAACGAAGATGGCTTCTCGGAGAAGAACATCGAAGCTATTTGTTCCACGGGCGAGAGCACGAAGACATACAAACGTGGCTACATCGGCGAGAAGGGGATCGGTTTCAAGTCTGTTTTTAAAGTTGCGCACAAAGTCCATATCCAATCCGAGCCGTTTTCCTTTGCCTTCGAGTACAGGCAAGGAGATAGAGATGGAGGACTTGGCATGGTTACTCCCATGAATGAAGAGCATCTGGAGGTGCCCGAGGGAATCAGGACTCGCATGATATTGCACCTATTAGACGGCTGTGATCGAGAAGCGCTACGCAAGGAATTGGTCGAGCTGCCGGACACGCTACTACTGTTCCTGAGAAAGCTGAAGAGCCTTTCGATCAAAATTTCCCTCCCAGGCCAACCCGAAGTGGAATGGGTGTACTCTATTGCGTCGAAAGGGGTTGACGAAAACCATGTAAGCATCGATAAACGCGTTACCACTTCAAACACTCCTTTAACACGACACTACTGGATGACGAGGAGATTGTTCTACGACATGCCACACGACGACTCCCGGAAAGATATCAAAGAAGCAGAGATTGTTCTGGCTTTTCCTCTGGACGCGAATGATGTTCCCGTTATCGAAGACCAGCATGTATTTGCCTTTCTTCCATTGAGGAGGGCTGGATATAAGGTCGGTGAACATACCCATTCCTGGCAAGAATGGGACTTATGACACTGACTTTCAGACGTAGTTTCTCATACAGTCCGATTTCATCGCACAGGCAAGTCGCGAAGATGTGTTTGACTCTGCGTGGAACAACCGCCTACTCTGGAATATCACTGAAGTCTTTCTCGACAATATCGACATCTTCTTAAAACATGACACATTGAGGCACCAGTGGGTTAGATATATCCCGATCGATTCAATTGCAGATGACTTCTGGGGACGGCTTCAACGCATGATCGTTGATGGTGTTTCCAACCGACACGCATTTTTCTCCGAAGCCAACGAAGGGCTTTGGACACCAAGCTCATTGACCATTGTTACCGAACAGTACAGAGATGCCGACGGACATCCCTTACTTCCGGATGCTACAACAGGAGGAAACAGATACATTTCAGAAACCTATGACCAGCGCTTGGATCTTCCTATTCTGGAGAAGTTGGGCACAGAATGCATGAAAACTGCCCGCTTCCTGGATCGGCTGAAGCAAGACCTTGCTCGCGATGGGTCGAGAATGCGTGTGATGCGCTCTGATCCATGGCATACGAAAGTTGCAAATCTCCTCATCCGGGCCGCACGACCCAAATCGTATCCCAAAACCGTCAAAACGCTGCCCATCGTCCCCCTGGACAACGGCCAGTGGGTCTCTCCTCACAACGCGAGTATCTTTTATCCTACCACAGGAGGTGTCCAGATACCCACCGACCTGGGCTTGAGTTTAGTCGACGCCAGCGCACTGAACAATGAGAGTCGACGGAACCTGTTTTCTCAACTTGGAGTCACCGTATGTGCTCCATCAAGGATATTTCCGCTTATTGAGCAGCGATATAAATCGTTTGGCAGATCGATTTCCGAGAGCCTTGCACACATCAAATTCCTATTCTGGCACCATGCTGAAATGCCATTTGGAGATATCTACCTACGATTGGCATGCAGAAACGGAGGGAAATGGTACGATCCCAGAAACATGAATGACGGTTGGACCACTGTCCTTGCGACAGAGGGCCGTATTCAACATCTCAGCTCTTTGGTGCATCAGTTCCGCAGGTTCTGAAGGATAAAATGAAGTTCCTCCGCCCCGAATACTACCATATGCTCGAGCAATGTGAAAACCGGAATGGCCTATCAGGAATCGAGTGGCTTCAGACCTTTGCGCAGCTTAAGATTACACTTCAGCTTCGGCGGAGGGATGCTGTTGGGGAAAGATCATTCGAGCTGGAGCACATTGCATGCCACCATTCACAATTTCTTCTTGGAGTGTTGGAGGCAAACTGGGATCAGTACCCAAGGACAGAAATTTGCTGTTGGGACGAATACTTTAAATCGGCGAAAGTCCCCATACTTCAATCTGCCGAGGCTCGAACACTTGGTTCAACCTATCTACCTCTACCGAGGCTTAGAGCCATTGCAGCCCGTCTCGGCCTGGAAGAAGGCTTTGGATTTCTACAGGAACTGGAGAATATCACCGACACTACAGCAGGAAGATGGATGTTTCTGGAACGATTCGGGGTGGGGATAGAAGAAGATGTTTCCTTTTGGCTAAAATTACTGAAACAGGCCCGCAACAAAGAAAGCATTGGACCAGAGATTGTTTTTGACATATACACGAACCTGCAAAGGTTCACCGGGGTTCAAAGCACTGAATTGCTGAAGTAAGTGAAGCATTTCCGCCCATTACTCCTCCGATAGGATACTACAGACTGCATTACCTCCAACACCCTTACTCTTGCCCCAGATTACCAGTGATTATCATTGCAGAAAGCTTTCTGGAGCTGGTTTGAAGTGCCCAAACAGGAGAGTTTTAGATTCACTAGGAGATGTTGGGTAGGGGGCAAGTCGAGGTCTGGGATGCACTCTTAGGTGTCCTACCAGAACTGGAAATGTGCTACATCATTTGATATCTTGGCTAACCATCATGCTTAGGGAAGCGTTCAAACAGGACGTTGTCTTTGTTCCTTCCCCCGAAACCCTGTCTACACCATCATGGACTCGACTTGAATCTTGTGTGTGGAGCGGACCAGCCTGGTTTACATTCAAGGTCCGCCTCAATGCTGTCAAAGAATACCAGTCGCTCTATCCTCTCTTCAATCTAGGCCTTAAAGTTGCCGACGCTGATCTTGAAGATTTTCTAGCTTACTTAGCTCATATCAAGGATTCCCAATTGTTTGCCAAATCGAAGGATGCAGAAGCTAAAGTCAGTCACATTTACAAACAACTGTACGGGAAAGCCAAGGATGCAGACACAGTTCAGTTCATTAGGTAAGAACGCTGGAACAGAGTCCAATGCAGCGATACTGACTCTAAGCTACAAAGGTCACGATTCGATGATGGACTCGTCTACAATCCGAACAGCCAATCATGGCACAACCCTTCCGCTTGCGTTTGGGCTGAAGATCGAATCCGCCTCCCGGGAAAGGTGTCTCTCGCTACCATATACACGTCCCAAGAGTCCTTCTTCTGCAAAGTTCTCGCTATTCCAAAGCCAAATTTGCGGATGCACATCATATCTCTCAAACAAAAGGCACTAGAAAATCCCGACCGGCAACAAATTTTCCAGGAGATGCTAAACATCTGTGCACTGAAGCCGACAGCCGAAGCACTCAAAGGATTATCTGGCTGCAACTGTCTACCTGTTACACTAACATCTAGGCAGAAGAAATGGGTAGACCACTCGAGTGATTTTGCCATTGTCGACCGCCGCGAGTATGCTGAAATATTTGATGGGAAGATTAGCATGTTGGACTTTTCACTGGAAGAGGTCCACTCATTGAGACCATTCTTGCTCGGTCTAGGGTTGAAGGACCGATACATGTCAAACGCCATTAGGGAAGAGACTGCGGTTTGCAATGGACTACTTTCTCAGGATCTAACAAACGATTTGAGGAGAAAGGCCTACGCAATTTTTCGGTAAGTTGTCCTATCTGGTGTTTCCATCGCCTGCTAATATAGAGAGCTATGCTGCTCATCTAGGGAGCAAAAGGGCCGAGAAAGAAGGATCTGCGTTGCACAATACCCTGCAGCACATGGATGTTTACATCAGTGACGACATTTCTAAGTCAGTTGCGATCCGCCAAAATAATAGGGATGTGACGATTCAGGGCGATAAGGCTTTATGCCACATTGATCAGCAAGGCGACGCAATCAAACTGTACGTCCCTAGAAACAAGAAGACTCAACAAGTCTGTCTAGCCAGGCAGCTCCCAATCACACTACTTGAACACCTTGGTGTAGAAAGAACGACAGCCTGTGCAGAACTAGGCGCCATCATTACTGCTTCAGGCCTTCTCGTAGTCGACATGCTCCTTCAGCATGCTGGCATCATTGAAGTGGAAGGGGTCGAACGGCCACAGGACGATGACGCTTCCGAGACAGATCTGTCGGAAAATACAGTCGGGTCAGGAACGGGTGCAGAGGAAGGGAATTCTTTGCACAGCGTGGATGACTCCCCGCCCAGAACCCCAACCATAGCGAATGCGAGTGACGATCCCTTCCTGACACCAGCCACTTCCATTTCAGATGCGTCGCCTCATGTATCGGAACGCCTGGACTTCTATAAAGAATTGTTGGATGCCGTCATCCGACAAGCTCAAGCCCTCGCGAATCTTCCAAACATCAGACAAACGATTACGGCACCAGGCGTCTGCACAAACCGAATTCCTAGCACTTCGCTCGCGGTGAGTTCCGCCTATGCCGGCGAAAGGGATTTCAAGATAGGTGCAGCTGGAGAGTTATTCGTAAGCTTATCTACATTGTCCAAAACTCTAGGTAAGCTAACTTTATGCCAGGTCTTCGAACTCCTGAAAGGGCTTGGTATTCCAGGATTTACCCAGGAAAACTGGCAGAGCAAAATTCGTGCATACGTTAGTGTTCACGAAGATTACCAGAATATATCCAACTGGCCCGGCCGCGAGACCGCCGACATCGTCTACCGAGACCGAACTAGCTGCCTGACTCGTCTCTTGATTGAAAAGGGATATCTTGGAGAATCCATCTGGGAAGGCTGTACGCCGACATATTATATCGAGGTGAAAACCACTACGAGCTTTCTGGAAACGCCGTTCTTCTGCAGCCAAGCGCAATACGACAGGATGGAGCGCACGCAACTGGACAATGATGCCCCTTCGGATGAGATTTACCTCATCGCAAGAGTTTTCTGGCTCGGCGATTCCGGAATGGGTTTGAAGTTGTATGTTGATCCTGCGACCTTGAGAAGGGATAGAGAGTTGTATTTCATGACAGACAAGTATTCCGTTACTCCGACTGTTTAGGTCTCAACTTTTGAATGTTGGACAAAGCCACGGTCCTTTGCTTGCTGTTTTACACAAGCAGCTATGAAACAAGCTGGCATTTTTTCGCTTTTCTTCAAAGGGACCTCTTATACGAGGCTATTTGGACTATGCAGAGATTACTTTGCCATATTCAAGATCTCCAAAACGTCTTCTTTCATTTTCAACTATCTTTTTAAGCCGCTGCAGACATCTATCATCTTCTCTGCAATAACTGAATCCGGTCGTTCTCTATAACACCCACGTCCCTCAAGGACGCCAGTAGTTCTAGCAGGCCGATAATCCGTGCCGCCGCGTCTGCTACCTCGTACTCCCCCCACTCCAACGTCCTATTGAACTCCTTCTACGCTGGTTCCTGCACTGCAGGCAGAGTAGCTAAGAATTAATCTAATTTAACCGTAAATCAAATCGATCTTGCATTTTTCCCAAACAAATCAAATTGACAGCCTCGATTTTCTCGTTTAGGTTGGCCTATTTGATAACCTCTAGCAGGGTAGGGAGGTAGGTGTTGATACATAAAGTGAGGTGCATGTTGCCGGGAAACCGCCAAACTTAGACTTTAGTAACGTTAAAAGCTCGAATTTTGACAGATTAATAGGTTAAACCTTGGCAACTTACTTGAATAAAGTTTCTCCAGACTCTAAACACTAGAGATTTCGCGTTTTATAAATAAGAAATTTATTTTAACATTAATATATACTTTTAATAGTAATTTTTATTAAAACCTGTTAAAAATAATATTTTAATGAAAAATTATACTATTTAATAAATAAAAGTAATAGTTACAAAATATAATATTAATTAAGACTTTAAAATATTATTAAATAAAGTTACATATTAGTATTTTAATAAATAAACTTATATACTAGTATAAAACTTATTTATATATATAAAACTTATATAAATATTTTTAAAAGTATTAAAATACTAAAGTTAATTATATTATTGAAAAATAATTAAAGTAAAATTTACTATCTATTTGTTACGGACGGTAATAGTAAGGCAGCTGCAACTGAGGAGCTAAGGGAACTGGCAACAACAGCTAATAAAGCTCTAGAATGGAAACGTATGTTCGAGCTGGAAAGGAAGAACTGTAAGTGGGCACGAGACGTATTGGCACAGGCCAAGGTAAGAGCCAAGAAGTGAGAATAGAAATACGGAACTATGCCACAGGATTAGGAGCAGTCGCACACGTGATTAAGCAAGGCTTGGTAGACAGAGGTCAGGTAAGGTGATAGAGCTCTAGCGACCTCTAGCAGTCTCTAGCAACCTCTAGTAGTATCTAATATACTGCTAACAAGTATACAATGTACGCACGAAGGGTTTCCTATAAATATGAGACATAGAACGGCTTAGGGATATTTTGGATTCTTTATAGTTACTCTAAAATCAAGATCTTATCTCTAAGTTAAGACTTGACCTTAAGTGAAGTAATTTAACTACTATCTTATTTATTCTATTATATAACCTTCTCTTACTCTTATGATAAAGACTAAACTCTATTCTATTAAACCTAGGGCTATCTATTCTAGATACGGAAAAAGCTAGAAACTTATAAGTAACTAGTTAGAGCAGAGTTATAACATAAAACGTACTATTAGTTAAAGCAACTTATAATATTATAACTACTCTTTAAAAGAGTGTAAAAGAGGATGTTGGATTAATTCTAATATATAAATTTCTAATCACAGTCTATAACAACCTACTATAAGGATAAATAAGAACTTTATTTGTTAAAAGATAGTAGTAGTAAGAAAGAAGTTATAACAGGATCTTTATTTACTACTAAAAGTATATTAAGAATAAAGAATATTTAATAAATCATATAAAAACAAGGAGCAGCTATTATGGAGTTATGTAATACTTTAATTAATATAAAATAACAAGTTAACATAATAAAAAATAAGAAGAGAAGTATAGTAAAAATATACCTACTAGTAAAATTTAATAGTAATAGAGATAATCTCAAGATATTTATAGTAATAATAAATTTATATTATCAGTTTAATTAAGTATTATTTATGACTAATTAGGATTAGATTCTAGTAGCTAGTATAAATATAATAAGAAGAGCTATAAGATAGTTTAAACTACTAGTAAAAAACTATTTAGTAAATAGAAATCTAAATCTAGGAATAGTAGGACTTAGAAATTATAATAGCAATATACAACAAGCATTTAAAAACTATAAAGCTTTTAAAAAAAAAATAATTATAGTCTTTAAAGAGATTAATAAAGAAATGGAGGTAATTTAAAAGCTTTAGTAACTTAAGTAACGCACGTTAGTAGCTAACTACATAATAGAGTTTAAATAAATCTAATTATAATTAAACTAAAAAAATTAACTATTAATTATGATGTACTATGCAGGACTAAAAGATAGAATTAAAAATTAGATTTTATAAAGAAAATAACTTAGTATACTTCTAAAAATTATTAAATAAGTAGTAACCATTAATAACTACTAGTACTAAAAAAAATAAAAGAAAAAAAATAATACTAGACCGGTAATTTATGTACCACAGAGAAATAAAAAGAATACCTAAATTTATAATATAATAGAAATCAATCACGTATTAGTTAAGAATATATGGATTAATAAAAGAAAGTAAGATAAATATATTAAGGAATAAATAGATCATTATACGTGCAAGGCATGCTTAGGATACGGAAAAAAAGAATATTTTATTAAAAACTATAAATAGTAAAGAGTAGATGTTAAGTAGGCTTATATTTAAACTAAAGCACTAATTAAAATTACTATAGTCTAAGTAAAGAAAGCTAAGAACTAAGTAACCTAAGAGATAATTATAAAGTAAATTTAGAAAGAATAATACTAGATCTATAAAAGCTATATATATTTTAGATAGGGATATAAAATACTATATTAGCAAATTAAGAATTATCTAGTAGAATAGACTAGTAATATAATAACTACTATATAAGAAATAGCTATTAGATAATACTAAGCTAGCTTTATAAAAGAGACTAATTAATTCTATAAAATAATTTAGTAAAAAGAAGGACTCTTTAAGGCTAAAGATCAGAAATTCAGACAACATTAAAATTAAGAAATAATAAAGAATAAGGAACTAATATCCATAATAATTATATAATAAGTATACTAGGAATATTGCTGGATTTATGAATTAGAGTACTATATAAAGGAATATTATATCACCAAATACTAAAAGATTATTCTAGGAGATAGAATATATAAGTGTTAATAAATACTATAAGTAGCTAAAAATAAGTAGTATAAAGAACTCAGTAAACATAAACTAGCTATATAAATAAACGAGATCTAAAAATAAAAATCTATATTAGTTATAAGTCTAGTAACTTATTACCACCCTATCAGACATCCTAAGTTAGGATGGGATTAAAATAAGAAACTAGAAAAAAAGTTTATTTTATTTATATTATAAATATAAGATAACGACACCGCTGAAAGATCTATATAAAAAAAGTACTAGATATATAGAGAAAAGACGTATACTAGATAAAACTATAAATAAATAGCTTATACTATAAGGGTTAAAGAACTAAAGATAAGAAAAGTACTAAAATAAATAGCTTAGAAATAAGAACTTAATACTTAACAGGAGCTGATTTACATGGATTCTGAAAAAAAGCTTTAAGACCCAAAAACAGAAAAACATAAACAATTAAATTAAGATAAATACTAAATAGAATGCTGATATTACTAGGCTGAATACTATTAAAATAAATAGTTAGCTATAGAGTTACATGCTAAGCTAGTAGTATATAAATATTTCTTAAAATAAAAGTACCAAAATCATAAAAAGATAGTAAGAAAGGAATATAAGATTCTAACTAGAAAATAGTACTAACTCTTTAAATACTCTATCTATAAACCTAAAGAGAAAACGCTAAAGAAATAATTAATAGCTAGAATAATATTACTAATAAAAAACTAGAAGGCTAGTAAGCAATAACTAAGCTACTAGAAAGCTAATTTAAAATTAAAGAATAGATAATAACACTTAATTATATATAACTTAGACAGAAACATGAAAATAAGCTATATATAAATATATATATTAATAGCTTTTAAACTCAAGCGCTCATAAACAGCAGGGTTAGTAAAATATTAATATTAAATTAATAAATATAGAAATACTAGATATTAACTAGAGTTTTAGATAAACCTGTAAGAGTAGTACGTATAGATAATAATCCAGTAACATTTAAAAGAAATCTAATTAATCTTAAAATAGAAAATATAACTATTAAAGCAGCAGGTTACACAGATAACTGTTATATTAAAATTATAAATCTAGGTAATAAGAATTTTATACTAGGATAAAACTAGCTAGCATAATAGAACCTATTAATTAACTAAAAGATAAAGTTTATAGAAACTAGAAGGAACTACTATAAATAAATAATAGCTATAATATAGATAAAGAAAACGACTTTTTATAATACTACGTTTATTATACCAGATAAATACCAGGAGGAATTTAGAAAATAGTTTATTAAAAAGGCTAAAGACTAATTACTAGAACACTAGAATTAAGACTATAAGATTATTCTTAAGGAGAAAACAGATCTAAAACCAGGACTATTATATTAATTATCTATTAATTAGTAAGAGGAGTTACGACGGTATCTAAATAATAACTTAAAAAAAGAATATATATAGAAAAGTAAAAGCATAATGGCATTACTAATACTCTTTATATTAAAAAAAAATAGTAAACTATAACTATATATTAACTATAAATATTTTAATAAAGCTATAGTAAAAAACTGCTACCTAATATTACTAATACTAGAACTTATAGATAAACTTAGAGGAGCTAAATAGTTTAGTCTCTTTAATATTAAAAATAAATACTACCAGATATAAATAGCTGAAGAACACGAATAAATAACTATATTAAAGACAAGATATAAGTTATTTAAATACTTAGTTATGCTATTTAGACTCATAAACGCACTAATAACATTTTAGACAATTATTAACTATATGCTAAGAGAGTATCTAGACGTATTTATAATAACATATCTTAATAACATACTCGTATACATGAACGGGATGCTAAAAGAATATATTAAGTATACTAAGAAAGTATTACAGAAGCTTAAGAAACATAACTTATATATTTAAATAGAGAAGTATATGTTCCATAAAATGGAAGTTAAATTCTTAAGATATCTAATATCCTAGAATAAGATAGTAGTTAACCTGGATAAAACTAGAGACATTTTATTATAACCTATACTAATAAATACTAAAGAAGTTTATTCTTTTCTTGGATTTACGGGTTTTTGCTGATAATTTATTAAGAATTATTTAAGAATCACAGCACCCTTAACGGAATTACTAAAAAAGAATTAATAATTTAAGTAGGAAGTTAAGGAAAATAAAGCTTTTATAATTCTAAAAAAAATGTTCCAGGAACTACTAATATTAAAGATATTTAATTTATAACTTTAAATAGAGATATATATAGACGCATTAAATAGAGCTACTAAAGCTATTCTATTATAAATACAAGATAATAGATATAAATACCTAGTAGACTTTTTATCTCATAAACTTATAACTACTAAATTAAATTATAATATTTATAATAAGAAACTATTGGTAATAGTTTAAGCATTTAAAAAATAGAAATATTACCTAAAAGAAGCTAAATATTAGATTGTTATCTATTTAGATTATAAAAATCTAACAGTATTTATAATAATAAAGAAATTAAATTAACGACAGGTTAAATAGTAGGAACTAGTTTCTATATTTAACTTTTAAATACTTTATAAAGCTGGAAAAGAAAATATAGTAGCTAACGTACTTAGTAAAAGAGCAAACTATATAAGAGATATACTAGAAATCTATAATACTATACTTAGATAATAATAAGATAGGTTCTTAGGAAGCTTATAAATTAATATTAAGCACGTAGTTATCATTAAAAGCACTTAGAAAAAATAAATAAGGAATTTTAATAATAGATAACTATAGTGGAATTTGGACTAAGAAATGATTTATATACTAAACGTATTATAAACTAAACTCATGAAAAACTAACATTCAGCCGAAATGCACGGATATTAAGGAATTAAGAAGACTATAGAACGGATTAATAGACACTTCTAGATTTCTAGAATTTAAAGTAAGATTAGGAAAATTCTTTTAGACTACGTAGAATATAAAAAGAATAAAGTATTAAAATATAAAGAATATAGACTCATGCAACCTATACCTTTACTAAATAAACTATAGGATTTAGTTATAATAGACTTTATCACAGGAATACTAATAATTACTATCTAAAGGGGTTAATAGTATAACATGATACTGGTTATTATTAATAAACTAATAAAGTACGCTTACTTTAAATTAACCTATATGGAAATTAAAGCAGATAAATTAGCTATATTACTAATTAAACTTTTAATTACATGATATAGAATACTATGAGAATTTATTATAAACAGGGACAAATTGTTCATATTAATATTCTAAAAGACGTTTATAGAATAGCTAGAGGTAGAATACTGTCTCTTAATAGCATTTCACCTATAGACAGATAGACAGACAGAATGGACAAATCAAATACTAGAATAATACCTATAAATGTATGTTAATGAATTATAAGATAATTAGATTAACTTACTACTGATAGCTGAGTTTGTATATAACTCTGTAAAGTCATTAATAATAGGAAAATCACTATTCTATATAAATTATGGTTATGAGCCTACGGCTTATCAAGAACCACGAATATTAGATAAAGTATTAGAATATGTAAGAAGAAAAGTTAAAGACTTACAGACACTTTATAAAGAAATCATATAAAAAATCACTTATAAAGGTAATCTTAGCAAATAAACTAAGGACAAATCTAAAGTTAAAGGACTAACCTTTAAGGAGGGGGATAAGGTTTTCTTAAAAAAGGAAAATTTGAAAATAAAACAACCATCACGAAAATTAGACTATATAAAATTAGGACCATTTAAGGTTAAACGATAGATAGGGCCTATGAATTATGAACTATAACTACCTAAGGATATAAGAGTTTACCTAGTTTTCTATGTCTCTAAATTAGAACCAGCACTACAGAATGCTAAACTATAGATAAGACTTAAACTTAAAGAAGACACTACTGAGCACGAAGTTTAATAGATTTTGGGCTACCAACAGTTTGGGCGTTAGTAGAAATACTTAGTTAGATAGAAAGGATACGGACCTGAAGATGACACTTGGGAGCTAATTAGGAACGTGAAGAATAGTTCAGAGCTAATTGACTAGTACTATTAGACAGAGCAGTAAAGGCTTGCTCTAAGGCAGGGTCTAGGGCATAAGAAGAATGTAAGACATTTTATTTGAAACTAGAGAAGGAAGGCGAAGCGGCACCAGACACTGCAGGTTACGGTATGTGAACTTCTTAATCTTGAGAACGAGCCTCTTCCTCTTTAAGAGCTTGGACTTCATGGATTGAGGCTATCTCTCGATTAAACATTTCCTTCTCTTTAGAATCAACTTTTGCAAGCTTACGGTGGAGGCGTAACTCACGAGCACGGAGCTCAGAATACTGGTCCTTAAGAGAGTTAAGCTGGTAATAAAGCTTTTCCTTATCGCGATCAATACAATCCCACTCTGGCTGTGAGATAATCAGATCGTATTTTACATTATGATCAGCACAAGCGGAGCAATGTCTAGAGCTCAGGTTTATAAGGCAGTTATCGCTTCGGCGGGAACAGTTTGAGTAGGGTGTTAGCATGTGACGGGGTTCGCTATGGATCTGAGAAGCTAAATGGCGAGCACGTATTAGAGACGACTCAGGGCGTGTTATCGTTAGGAAGCTGGGCAGGAAAGAAAGGGAGTTGAGGATCTTACAGTTTAGAACACTGAGCGGAAGACCTGCTGCCTTTATACTGCTTATGGAAGGGAGAAACTATCTTCCAGGACGAAGACTTAGAAGAGGGGGATAATGTTACGGACAGTAATAGTAAGGCAGCTGCAACTGAGGAGCTGAGGGAACTGGCAACAACAGCTAATGAAGCTCTAGAATGGAAACGTATGTTCGAGCTGGAAAGGAAGAACTGTAAGCAGGCATGAGACGCATTGGCACAGGCCAAGGTAAGAGCCAAGAAGCAAGGACAGAAATATGGAACCATGCCACAGGATTGGGAGCAGTCGCACACGTGATTAAGTAAGGCTTGGCAGACAGAGGTCAGGCGAGGTGACAGAGCTCTGGCGACCTCTAGCAGCCTCTAGCAACCTCTGGCAGTATCTAATATACTGCCAACAAGTATACAATGTACGCACGAAGGGTTTCCTATAAATATGAGGCATGGAATGGCTCAGGGATATTTTGGATTCTTCATAGTTACTCTAAAATCGAGATCTTATCTCTAAGTTGAGACTTGACCTTGAGTGAAGTAGTTTAACTACTATCTTATTTATTCTATTATACAACCTCCTCCTACTCTTATGATAAAGACTAAACTCTATTCTATTAAACCTAGGGCTATCTGTTCTAGATACGGAAAGAACTAGAAACTCATAAGTAACTAGTTAGGGTAGAGTTATAACGTAAAATATACTATTAGTTAAGGCAACTCATAACACTATTAATTTTAAAAATTTAGTTATATATAATTATATATAACATTATTATAATATAAATTTGTAACTATTTTTAATTTAAAGAAATTATTATATTAATCTTCAAAAAATTATTTAATTAATATTTTAAAGTTTAAATTAATTAAAACTAAAATATTTATTTTTTTAAAAGTAGGCTTCTATTATTTAATAGTTTTAAAGTTTAAACTTAAGTATTTTATATTTTACTTAATTATATTAAAATATACTTACTTTAATTTATTATAGTTTAAAAAAAGGGTTTAGTTTATAACTTTTATATAATTATAACTTAGAGTAGTATATTACCTAGTTTTTACTACTAATACTATAATAATATAGTATATAGGTCTTTTCAACATAGTAAGTATATATATAATTTATATTAAAGTTTTAATAATTATATAAAATTATATAATAACTTGCTAACATAATATTCTAATAATATAAAAATATAATAAAGTAATAGTTTAACTAATTTATTATATAACGAATTTTAGAAAGTTGCTTAAAAATAAAAAAATAAGTATAAAGAAAAAAACTATTTAAAAGTTAAAAAAAATTACCTTTTAAATAGTAAATTCTCTACTTATAATTTAGTAAGTAATAAGTTTTAATAAGTATACTAAGTTTTTATTACTATTTATTAAGCTTATTTTACTTATAACTTTACATATAAAATGTTACGTATTTTCTTTATTATTAGCTTTATTAATTACCTTAATAATATTAGCTAAAAGCATTACTTTTTACTTAGTTTTTTAGAGTATTTACTTTGTTTTTAGTTTAGCTTTATGTTCCTGTACGTGCTTTTTTGCTAATAGCTAGTAATTTTTCTTTAGTTAGTTTACTACTTTCTAATTATTACCTATAATAAACTCTTGCTTATTATTATTTGTAATATTATTATTTAAAATAATTTGCTATTATATTTACTATATATATAGTTTATTTTAAAACTTAATTTAGTTTTTTATTTTAATATAATATTAGTATAATGTTAGTTTTTAAAATTTCCAATTTATATATTAACTTAAGTTAGTTAAAAAAAAATTTTACTTATATTTTAACTAAAATAATTTTTTTTACGAATATTATATATTAAAATTTAGTTATTTATAATACTATATTAAAGTTATTTATTAACTAAATTTAAATTTAACTTAATTGCTTTTTAATAAAATTAAGTTATATTAACTAAATGTTATATTATAACTAAACTATAATTTTACTAATAATTTTTTATAGTTTTACTAAAGTTAAAAGTAACTTAATTATTTTTTTCTTAATGCTTACTTTACATAACTAGTAATAGTATGTAATGGAAAAGTAGTAGATATTAGTTTATTGGTTGTTTAATAGAGGAAGTGCGAAGTACTAAATCTATTTAAGAAGGTACAGAGCGGAATAACCATCCTCTAATAAGTCACCTAACCATAGAATCACCATATCCATAACATATCCCCCAACCCGAAAGAAACCGGTGTGCAGCGTTCTGGCTGACTACGCACAATGGGAGACAACAATTCGTAAGAAGCAGCTAATAATTATGCATTTGTATGCACGTGAAGCTTGTACTCTTCCATCTCGCCAAACCTTTTCGAACAGCTAGAACACTTGTAGTTGACCAAGGCCTGCGTACTTGCCTGGTGAGTGGAGACTACACATGATTCAGAATCCTCATCCTCCATAAGAACTGGATTAGCCGTGTATGCAGCGTTGGTGTATTTCTAGGTCTTTGGCGGTGGAGAGGAATAAGTCAAAAGCTTTTGTTGGCTGTTTAATTGTTGCGAGAATCAAGAAGTTCCAGAACGACTAGAAGGTGGTTCTTAAGGAGGTCCTTTGAACTTAAAGAGTGACCAGATAAGTTGTTGACGAGCATCAAATTTCTCCCGAATTTGGTCTAGCGGCAGATCCAGACAATCAATGAACTGAGCTCCGATTTCCGAATGAATGCCCCCCCACACATAGCCGCGTTGCTGGTTGTCGTCGTAATCCAAATCCCGGCAGAAACGTTGGATTTGATCGAGATATTGCTTTAATTCGGCGGTATTCCCCTTGGTGTCAAGGATGGTGTAACATGTGGAAAGAGTGGTGTGTAATGCTGTAGGTCTTTTAATCCGGAAGTGATCCAGTTTCAAGATCTAGAAGTCGACACTACCGTCGTACAATCGTCCTTGTTCTACTGTAAAGAGACTATTAATCCATGTAGCAGCCTTTCCACGTAAGCAGCTGACGATTGTGTCTCCGTATACAGGGAAACCTGGTTATAAGCACCTGCCGTCGGAGTAGTAAGCTAGTGCTTATACTGTTTTTTATGCTTATGCCCAGGGGTTAGTGATCCACGTCTAGAAATTGATTGTAAAGTAAACAAAGGGCCGCAAAGTGATTGTAAATAGCTGTATTTTTTGATGTTCTATTGACGCAGAGGCAACTGCTGGTCCTAAGCCTTTAAAATAATCTAATATTGCCCCGTTTCTAGAGCTTTGCTAGGTAACCAAGGCGTTGACGCAAGCGTACTCCCTCTATCTTGAAGTAAAACTCCAATGCCTTCTTGTTAGTGTTGTTCCTACTTTCTTCGAAAAATGGTAGTTTCTAGATCGCCTTAATAGCTTTAGTAATAGATACTTTTTAAGGCTACTTAAGATCTTGTTAAGGTCATTTAGTTCCTTAGGCTTGTACATCTCAACAATATGCTTAAAAAAGTTCTTAGAACCAATATTCTTTGAATTTACTCGTTTAATGGGTTTATAAAATTGGTAATAAATTAAGACTCAAAAATAGTTTTTATTAGCACTAATTACTATATACTTTTCTAAGTAGCTTTATAAGCTTGTTAGTTCTAATTTTAAGACTTTTTTTTTTAAAAAAAAAAAAGTTAAATGTAGTCTTAAGTAAAGTAGATTTTCTCTAATAGTTTATAATTATTTTAAGTTTAACTTTATTTTAAACTTGAATACTTCACTATATTACAGGTAAAAATATAACTTAATTAATAAAACTTTCTTTAACAAAGTTATAGTTTACTATGAAGTTAAGTTAAAACTATAATAAATAAGCGTATAATTTTAAATAATTTTTTAGTTAGTAAGTTAATAAAATTAAATTATATTAGCTAAAAAAATTTAATTTCAAGTTAAAGTTAGTATAAATATTAAAAAATTAAAGTATAAAACTTTAAAAAGCTATTAATAAAATACTATTAATTTACTAAAACTATTTTAACTTAATAAAACATTTTAGTTAACTAAATAGTATTTATATAATAGTTTTTAGAAATTAACTTTTATTTTAAAATTTTGATTTTATATACTTAATTTATTAAAAAAAAGTTAATAAATAGTAAATAGTCTTAAAATTATACTTAATTATTTAAATACTTTAAATAGTATACTATTATTATATTATTTATTTACTTTAAAGTATTAAATTTATAGTAAAAGTAAAATTTATTAGTAATAATACTTTTTTTAAAATAATGCAAATTTTTAAACTAATTAATTATTTATAAAAATGTTTTTTAAGCTATTGATATTAATAATAATAATAAAATTATTTTATTTTATTTTTTAATATTTAAAAAAAACTTTTTAGTAGCTAGTATTTTACTAAAAATTAAGTTATAAAATAAGTTTATTATATTTATATTTAAAATATTTGCAAAAAATACTTTTAGTAATGTTTTTAAATTTTTATAATTTACTTTTTTATGTTCTTAAAAATATTTACTAAAGCTATTTTTTTTAAAAAAAATAAAAGTATATACTATATTAATAGTAATAGCTTTTAATTTATTTATTTAAAAATAATACTATTTTTATATTTTTATATTATAGTATAATACTATAAAAATTAATATACTTAAATATTAATAATTATTTAATATTTATATATATTATTTAAAAAGTACTTTTTTAAAAACATAGTTAGTAGTTTCTATATATACTATTAGTATATAAATAAAACTATATATATATATATATATATATATTAAAATAATTACTATTTAAATGTTTATATTTATTACTTAACAACTTAATTATAATATTTAAGTTAGTTTTATACTTTAATTTAATATTTATAATAATAGTAAATTTTAAGTAAATTTTACTTATATTATTTTTTTTAAAAACTTTTATTATTTGCTATTTTAAATTAGTTATTTTAATATAATTTTTTAATTTATACTCTTAAGTTTTCTTATATAAATAAAATTTGAAACAGTAATAAAGTTAATTTTATATAAAATTAATAATTTTACGTTAATATAAATGTACTTAGTATTTAGTAAATTTACTAATTATTATTTTATTTATAGATTTTGTATAAATTAAACTTAATACTAATACTTAAATTAAAGTATAAATAATATATTAAAAAATATTTATAATATTTATATAAAAAGAATTAATGTTTGCTTTTTTATACTTTTTAATAGTAATTTAATAGTGTTTTTATATAAAGGGTAAAATATTAGTATATACTAATTTTTATTATTTTATATTGTTTTATACTATTTTTTTGTATATTATAATTTGTTTAAAATTAAATAAAAATTGTAACAAATAAAAAAGTTAAAAATTATATATAGTCCTTTTATACAAGCTATTTTATTTAATTAATAAAAAAAGGGTTTTTTTTAAAAAGTTTAGTATAAATAGCTTATAAAATAGTAAATATATTATTAATTTTAAAACTTATTTACTATATTTTTGTTTATAGTTTATAAAGTTAATTTTATTATTAAATAATTATTAAAGTTGGTTTTTATTTTAAATATATTTTATTTAATAATTTTTTTTATAAAAACTAAGTTAATATTAAACTTTATATAAAAGCTTTTAGTAATATTTAATAATGTTTAATAAAATTTTATAAAATTAATAAGTAATTAAAGTATAATTAAATTAAATAAATAAAACTATCAATTATTAAAAAATTAAGACTTTATTAAAAAATTTAATAAAAGTAGTTTTTTGTTTTTAACTACTATATATAATAGAAAAGTAGTAACGTTATATATTAAGTTATTAGTTATTTAATAAATAAAGTATAAAGTAAAATAACTATTTTTTAATAATAAAATTATTATATTTATATTAATAAGTTCTATAAATTTATTTTACTTACTTAAAATTTTAGTAATAAATAAAAAAATTATTATAATAATTTATTATATAATATAATAAAAAATTAAAATATTGTAGTTATATTTTTAAATTTTTATTAGGACTTACACTTTTAGTAAAAAAGTTTTATACTACTATTATACTATTATACTAATATTACGTAATTATATATATATTTATATTTTTTAAATAGTTTATTAAAATAAATTTAATAAAATATTAATAGTAGTTATTAAGTTTTTAAAAAATATTAGGTAAAAAACACAAAAGTTAATTTTATAAAATAAATTTTTTAATTATATTTAAAAATAATAATTTTAAAATAATAATTTTAGTATATAATTATAATTTAATTATTAAATTAAGTTAAATATTATAATAAATAAAAATTATATTATTTAACTTTAAAATTTGTTAATTTACAATTTTTTTTTAAATTACTAACTTTATTAAAAGTTATTATATATACTAGTAAAATACTTTATACTATTTAAGTATAAAAGCTATTTATTTAAAAAAATTTATACTTTTTAATTAAAAGTAAAAAAAGTTTTATTATTTAATTATTAATATTTTTTAATAAGTTAATATAAACTAATTTTTTTAAAAAATTTAAAAAACAACTATTTAAAAAAAATATAAAAAGTAATATATTAAATACTATTTATGATATATTAATAAAAAAAACTATTAATTTATTATTTTAAATTTAATTTATATATAAAAATATTTAAATTACATATTTTACTTTACTAATTTTTATAAAAATATTTTATAATGTGTTTAATTTCTTTATATTTTAAGTAAGCATTTTTTAAGTTAATTTTTTTGTTTTTTATTATTTTTAAATTAATAAATCCTAACTTTTTTTATTTACACTTTATTTATATTTATAAGATTTTAGTTATAAACTAATTTTAACTTTTTTATTTTAATTTTATAAAAAATATTTATTATTTTTTATATTTATATTTATATTATTAGTTACTAATTTTAGTTACTTAAATTATTATAGTATATAACTTCATTAACTAATTTTTTTAAAAAAAAATTTTTACTTTTTTTTTTAAAGATTTTTATAGTAAATTTTTATTATAGTAACTATTTATAATGCCTTATAAAAGTTTTTTTATAAGCTTTTTTATTATATTATGTATTTATGTATTAGTTTTATACTAAGCTTTTAAAGCTATTATAAAAATAGTATAATAATTAGTATACTTTTTTTTAATAGTAAAGTAATAGTTTACTAATTACTATAATAAAAAATTAAACTTAAGTAAAAATAGTATTTAGAATTTTCTAAACTTACCTAAAATAAAATTTCTAAAAATAAATAAATAATTTGTTTAAAAATAAAGCTTTAAAAAGTAGTTATATAATTAATTTAAATATTATATTAACTTTATAGCTTAAAGAATTATAGTTTTAAAGTAGTATTATAGTTAATATTATTTTTAGAATTAATATTTAAGTTAATAATTAAAATAGCTAAAGTTAACTACTTTAAATAAGCTAGTTATTATAATTATACTTGCTATATTTTCAACCTAAGTACTTAAAGAGTTATATTTAGTAAAATAGAAATAGTTTTAAGAATTTAAATACTTAAGTAATAATAAAAAATTATTTAAATTTTTTTAAATTTTATTTTATTACTAATAGCTTACTATAATAAAAAATAATTTTTAGAATAGTAGTAAAAGTTTAGCCTAATAGGTATACTTTTTAATATAATTATATTTATTTATACTCTATAAGCTTAAAACTTATTAAGCATATTTTAACTAAAGAACGCCAAAAGTAATAATAAACCTAAGTTTACTAAGCTTAATCTAGTAAGCTAAGTTAAGACGTGCTGAAACTCCTACCTATATACCTTTAAATATGCTATTCTTTTCTGTAATTCTCTCGACGACTATATAGCTATGATAATTGACAGGTACTAAGTACAGTAGGCCTCGAAGCGTTGCACTACTTAGTAGAGTGAAAAAATCCAGCCTATGCGATTTATACTCGAGGGGGGCATAAAGGTAAAGGACTAGGCAACGACCTTAGAGTATATTAATCTCCTCGCGCTTTTTAACTAGGCTACGCAGCTACTTTAAGGGCAAGATAAATATGATAATTATGGAGCTATCTAGGAAGTTCTTATGACTTTTGAGTGGTTACCTGCTACTCTAGAAGAGATGAAGGAGTGCTTAGCTAAAATTAATTACGATGATCTAGATGCCCTAGGACACTACTCGAAAATGAACGTTAACCTCGCCTATTCAAAGCTCTTGGAGTACTACGCAAAGTTTGAAGATTCTCCTATCTATTATACTGTAATAATACTCTATTTGTTGTACAAACAGGCTCTTAAGGCTCTCTAGAAGGTCCCTGATAATTAGCATAATAAGAAAAATGGCCTATACTACAGGCACAATTAGCTTTTTAAAAACCACAAGTTCTTCTTTCTATTGTACAATCCTATAAGGATCAAAAATCTTCTGACGGCAAATAATCTCTAGAGGGTAGGCCTTTAAAACGGCAGCGAGTAGGTCCTGCAGAAAGTAGGGTGGCATTTCTAGAGAGCTCTCTAAAGGCTGCGCAGAGAGAGGTTAAGGAGAACCTTGAAGATAAATATGAAGTCTGGAAGAGGCAGCCAGCTCTTAAAGACAACAACCCACTTGCCCTAAATCTAATTAATTACTGGCTGCTGATAGAGAAGCAGTTTCCTACTCTCTTACGCCTAGCAATCGACGTCTACACTATCCCAGCATCCTCCGCCGATTGCGAGAGGACATTTAGTGGGCTTGGAGATCTCCTGGGCGTATGACGATTACGCATGAAACCAGAGTTACTTTCTGCCCTGCAGTGTGTCAAGTCCTGGAAGAGGATAGGTATCAAACGCCCGTTAAGAGCAGGAGCTTCAGGAGCTCTGGATCCATCTTCTCCGCCTCTTTCGGAGCGGGATCTATCAGCTATAGAGGAACAACTTAGTCAGTTTTAAATAAATCAGTCGAATCAGTTAGTCCGCAGCTCCTCGATTTATCAGTCCAATCAGTCAGTCTCAATTCACTCGAAAAGTTTTGGCAGCCAACGCAGTCAGTCCCAAGCTCCCGATTTTATCAGTCAATCAGGCTGAGAGCCCTCAGACTGAACTGATTGACTCTTGACAACTCTGTCTACGAGTCCGGCAGAGAACTCCAAATCCGAAGATGACAGCGACACTAAATCTGATGATAAGCAACCGAAAGACAATCAGGATAACTCTACTTGGTCCTCAGAAAATGTGTGGTTCTGGACTAGGAAACTCGCTTCCCTTGCTGTTGGGTTTTACTCCGCATACACGAGTAAACAGCCACAATTTTCTTATAATGGATATGAGCACTATGACAATTATAATTTCGCATCTGAGGACGGTATTTCGTCTTTCTTCGAATCGGACTTTGGAGACTCATTCTCTGATGATGCCCCAGAACCACTGAGCGGACAGTCTTTGTGTGTTATTTTGTGAGCTTGGAGAAGTTTCTTGTCTTGTTGGCATTGCTTGTTTCGTATGTTCAAGTAATTTGAGCTCGGAATATGGACCAGTCAGGAGTTTTAGATCTGATTCTGAACACTTCATTTCCTTTTGAGATGACTTGCTAGAGGTCGCCTCTAGCTAGCCCGTGTCGTGGTCGAAGTGCGCCTGCAGGTCGTCCTTCAATGTACGCATTACTATTCTTTTAAGCCTACAGGTCTACCGCACCGGGAACTGCCATGTTCATGGGGCATTAGACGCTTCGTAAGCTAAGTGTAACCGAGCAGCCTTCGGATGTACACAAAATGAAGGAGACGATTCGATGAATTGAAAACTGAGGGCTATCCTACACAAATAACGAGCGAGGTGAGCTCTAATGGCGATTCGTAAGCTATATAGGGATCGACAGGGGGTCAGCGACGGCGCTGCTCTGTTACACCAAGGAGATGATGCAGTCACATTCAGGACTGGGCTTTATGCGTTATAAATTGGTGTGAGCCCGAACCCCAATGTCACGATTTGCCAGAGAAAGACTCACAAAACCAGACTCTAAAAGGTCGAAGGATGCCAGTAGGAAGGATCGCCTTCTGGACTGTAGCCGTAACTTGCCTGAGAGGGGACGGTACAAGCTGAGGGAGAGGGATACAGCGAGAGGACTAGAAGCGCCCAAAAATTCGTATACTAATACGTATGATACACAGGGAATCCGAGATCTAGACGGCATAGTTTGCATGAGCATAAGACGACGGGAAGGCAAAGAGCAAGGAAGGAGAGCTATG
The DNA here is from genome assembly GCA_010093925.1 of Zopfia rhizophila CBS 207.26. Classification (NCBI taxonomy): domain Eukaryota; kingdom Fungi; phylum Ascomycota; class Dothideomycetes; family Zopfiaceae; genus Zopfia; species Zopfia rhizophila. The sequence continues at coordinate 978,601 of ML994622.1, forward strand.
GATATAGTAAGAACGGCGGCCGTGTAAAAAAAAAAAAGCCTTACAAGGGATAGTTAGGGTCCAACGGGAGCAGCTGATGTGGACAAAAGGCGAGTGAGGGACGGGAGTAGTAGAGAGGAGAAGGTGAGAAGGGTGAATAAAAAGTACGGCGAAGGGACGGCCTTTTATAGGTAAAACGTCGAGACGATTACTGGTTTCGGCGTAGCGCGAAAACCGTAAGCGAGGCACGATTTGCCCAAACAAGATGCTTTTATTTCCTAATACAGGCTTGCCATCTTGTTGTTTACTCTAAAAATTATACAATTTTATTCATATGAGGCTCAAAAGCTTCGTATTTGAACCTTCAGATAGGCTAAAAAAGTGAGTCAGGTGGGACCGTGCGTTACGTGATCAGCCTCTGTACCTCCGATGCGTACGCCACATATGATTTACCGAGACGCGAATCGCTCTTCTCAAACGCGTCGCATGAGTAGTAATAATTCGCAGAACTTGCACCTCTACCATGGGCATTCCAGAGTACGCTTCTCAATCACCCATCTCCAATCTCTGGTCCTCATCTGACGCGCTTATTTCAGGCTTTGGAAATTCATTGAGCCTCAAGAAGAAGTCGTCGCAATCGCCAAGCTTTCCCAAGATCACTATCAGACACATGGACGACCTTTGAGGATAGCAATCGATGAGGCATCCTGGAGATTTAACAATCTCTCGCAGGCTCAAGTTTATGCTATTCGAGAAAGTCAGTATTCTGTACTACCATGTCTCCGTTTTGGTGCGAACAATGCTAACATGCACATTTGAATTAGGGTCCACCGAACCCGCCTTCCAGGGAATCGAGAAACAGATCTTCTACCGTATCTGCCGCCTACTCCTGCTCAATATTGATCTCCTCTTCATATTTGATGGCCCGAAGCGTCCCTGGAAGCGGGGAAGACATGGGAGTGGGAAGGTAGACTACGAAAAGATCAAATTGCTCAAGGAGACGTTGAGATGCCTCAAGATACCATACCACCAGGCCCCTGGTGAAGCCGAAGCTGAGTGTGCGAGATTACAAGTCCTGGGCATTGTGGATGCCGTCTGGTCTGATGATTCAGATACATTGATGTTTGGATGCGACTTCTTCATACGGGATTGCAGACTTGCGAAGGAGAAAGGCAACAATGACAAGTCCAGGGAGAATACGAAGAAGAGCAGGAAGATCATAAAGGTTATCCGGGGACAGGATATCCGAAAGGAACATGGCTTCGACCGAGAGGGACTAGTGCTCTTCGCAATGCTTTGCGGTGGAGACTACGATACGAAGGGGCTGTCGAAATGCGGCCCTGCGACAGCCAAGCGTGCAATTCAGGCTGGACTAGGCAGGTCCCTCTGTCGATGTCAAACTAGGACTGACTGTGAAGACTGGAGAGAGGAACTCCTCAGCTTTTTCCAATCTTCAGGCACGGATAGAGGCATCCATGTGCCTTTTGATTTTCCAGATATCAAGACACTGAACAAGTACAACCATCCGACCGTGTCAACGGACGAGCAACTGCGCAACCTTCATTTGCTTAAGGATGGATGGAGACCGCCAATCGATGAGCTGAAGCTATTAGAATTGACAAGCTCACGTTTCAATATATGGGGCAAGTTATACTTGAACTGGATTGGTCCAATTCTTCTCCTCAGGTCATTTGTCGCGAGAGATAGGGCCTCGCCTCGCGAGAACAAGCATGACATTAAATTCACAAAACTGCGAGTGAACAAGAACGATACGGAGCCTACTCCCGCGCCCCTTGAGAGGAAACTTACCTTCTCACCCTTCGGCGTCACATCACTAAAGGAGAAAGATTTCCATAGAAGTGAGAGAGAAGGTTACTGGACTGGAGCGAAGGACCAGCCGTTCGATCGTTACCATCGCGTCGAGTGTGAGTTTCCAGAGATATGGCTTCAAAAGACACTTCCACTCGACATACTGATTCCGCCGCCGGCTGAGCCAGAGAAGACGGGCCAGAAGAGGAAGCGGAAGGAGACAGGTGATGAGGACAGTGCTGACCATAATGCGGTTCAGACCGCACCAAAACGAAAACGGAAGTCAAAGGCCAACGACCCCTCACACTCTGATGCCGCCTCTGCCAAACGTACACCTACAGCATCAAAAGCCTCAAGGACAACAAAGGATTCTGCAGCCCGCGCTGGCGGACCTGTGGTCCTTGAGGTTCTGGAGGACTCGGACGAAGAGAATGGGTCCCCAATGAAAAATCTGCCGTTGCCTATTCGGAAACCTTTGGAACCTATCAGAAGCGAGAAACTCGGCAGCCCAGCTTCTACATCACCCTCTACCGGTCGCTCTCGGACCCGACTACCTCAAATGGAGATCGTGGATTTGTGCTCTGACGTTGAGAGCGAGGACGACGATGAAGAAGAGCAGCTGAATCGGGCCATTCAGCCTAGTCTCCAGAAACAAGGGACTCCAAAAGGAAGGATAAAGGCGCCCAGCAGAGATCCAATGGCATGGGAAGAATGGGAGGAAGATCCCGACAATCTCTTTATCCCTCCGTCTCCTAAGATCTTGATAGGGACGAGCAGCACTATCCCCTTCAAAGCACCTGTAGTTCCCACACCAACTATCCAACATTCACCAAGTTCAACATCGGCACGCAAGAAATCCACCACCAAACAAATCCCCTCACGATCGCAGAACTGGTCTTTCTCTCCCATACAACCTCCGTCCGCATCAACCCGGAAGACTACCTCCCCTGTTGCTCAAGCATCATTGCATCCAGAACCCTTGCAAGACCCGCTTCCACTCAATCCAACAGATGTCGATCCAACGGATGCGGCCGGGATACGGGCGGCCAGGCTACGACATTTTGAGATTAGAGTTAAGAAGGCGGAAAGGGGTGGTGATGATTCTCCTCAAGGTTCAATTCACGTTGCAAGCACAGCAGCTCCGAGGATCTCGACGCCGAAAACAGGGGAAAGCATGGACAAGGTGGAGAGCACGAAGCAGGTGCAGGTTGAGTGTATTGATCTTACAGATTTGTAGTGATATGGGAAGTAAAGTGGGACAGGAAGGGAAGATTTGGGGCAAGGCAATGGCATTGATATGAAGTTAGTATTGATGTGAGTATCATGTGTAGTTAGAAATAACTAAAGACAGTACCTTCCACCTTCCCGTCCACTAGCCCATGAAGTCATAATCCCCTAGTCCGAGCACCTGAACTTGACTCTACTAACAGTCTTGTTGCCAGCATCATGTCGCACACACAATGCAACAAGTCCCGCTGTCGAAGACGTACTTTGTAGCGTCTCGCCTTCTCTACATAATACCCACCATTCTGTGCTTTGCCAAGAAATGGCATATCAAATCTTGATACAATCACGGTAAGACACCCCAAATAAATCACAATCCGATGCGTTTGACTCACTTAGTAGCCCACAAGTAAAATTAAGGCTCCGCAGTCATACACTCACGCGTGAGTACCATGACCTCATTTCCGTCATTGTTAGCAGAGGACGTCTAAGAAGTTAGATTACAGGTTCTCTTTTCTAGACCCCTTACTTCCAACTCCTCTTTTTGCTGATAACGATCGGAGTGAGGAGTGTTGGTATATGATGACAACAAACAATTTCCTCGATGGTGCCTTCACCGAACGCTACAACGTGCTTAAACCCGCCTGCTCGGAACCAGAAGAGCACTGTAAGATCTGTAGGCTATTATGTTACTCTACTACTATGACTATAACGATAATATCCTCTGCGCTCCAGTGGATCTTCTCTCTGAGATTCCATAAGCAATGTGCGAGCTTGCAGTTCCAGATCAATGACGCGCGAAGACGGCATTTACCCCTTGAAGCACTATTTCCGCACCCATTGCATATCTTGCTGGCACATCGTATCCAATACCTGCCCATATTGTTGTAGCAAGATCGAAGTCCCTGGTTACGGTCCACTGCGTAACTGGCATCCAGATTCAAAACGCGAGATAATGACCCTGTTACTCGGCATCGCAAATCCCACGGACCGCGAGATCCTGACACTCCCTGTACCAAAGACCGAAGCGATTAATATCCTCTCGCAAAATGCTGTGTCGGATCCAGAACAGGATATGATTCTGATCGTACGCCGATTCTATTATCAAGGACGTGGGATTACACTTCCGACGTCGCGACTACACTTCACCGGGACAACTATGAGAACAAAGAATTGGAAACCCACATTTATTACCCCAGAAGACGCTCCGCTAGCTGGGTGAACGGATGCAGATCAAATATACTGTATAATTCGGAGGCGAATCGAGATTTTATGCCAGGCATGGACGGCTTCTGTTACCCTTGGAAACGACAGTAGTTTCGCATTGGATGTACTGCTCATTGTATTGAGTAAATGCGAATATTCTGCCAGCGGTGCGGGACGAGTTGCCGGCTGCGATGATGGGCTTCACTGTGATGTATGGTAGCTTATGTGCGAGTTGTTCTTACTTATCTGTTCAAATGGCAGTGGTATTGTGCGAAGGTAAAGGAGATGCTGCCGAGACAAGGAAATGGGCACTCTGAGGATGCAGTGATTCCATTAGTGCCAGAGGTTTGGACGGAGTTTGGTTTAGTTGTTCAGCCGGGTAAGCTGGGGTTGAGGATTCGAAGGATTTTTATATTTGTTTAGCGGTGTGTACTATACATAATAAGACCAGGGGAACTAATCAGCCTCTGGGGATTTTCCTAGTAGGTAGGGTCATTGAGGATATGGTATTTGAAGGAAGGGAGACACGACATAAGGCACTTGGCGCAATATACCAAGCCCACTCAACCATTTGCAATCTTGGACTCACAGCCCGGGCTTGTATTAGTATGTGATGTATATTATGTATTTAAGTGAAGAACTTAATTCTGTATCAATAGACAACCCACTTCCAGCTCTAGCATAATGAGTCGAGAATAATTCGAATTTCAATTTATACCCTAAGTTAAAATTTCCAGCAGAATTTTAAATATTTCCAAGTATTTACATCTAGCTTTACTAAGCATTTAATGTTTCTAATTACAGGTAGCGTAGTGCTACATTAATTGTTTTAAAGGTAATATACTTCAATATTGTCACGGATGTGCTACGAGCAGAAGGTCAAGTGCTCGAAGAGGAGCGTTGATTGATTGCTACGTACAATACCAGGTGATAATTCAGACGTTGCGCGAAGAAAGGAAGAAACAAGACGGTTTGTGAGCAGATATTCTCATGGGTAGGCCTGTGCTCTAGCGCGAGGCCCACGCGTGAATACGTGATGTAAATGGGGCCTTCGTGGCGAAGGCTTCTATAGAAGGCTCTAGAAGGTGTCACAGGTTGTTCCCGTGACAGTTGTAAATTAACTACTATAAAATAGTAGTGGTATTAAAATCTAAAGTAGCCGCCCAGAAGGATGAGCGGCAGCAGCCTGTTCAAATGCACACAGTTTCAGTATCAGAATCGCGCGTGCTACTAGCTGTTCTGGGACACTTCCGGTACTGCTCTTCGAGATTATGTGGGGTATCGAATTTAATGTCACTCAGTCGGCGCTTCATCGGGGGGAAGCTGCAGAGAAAGATTGGGAGGGTGGGATCTTGGGATATGGAGGAAGTTGAGGCATCCTGGAGAGATGTTCAAACTCACATGTGGCATTTCCATGACGCTAGAAGCCGTCGATTGATGCCCATGTTGCTTTGGAGTGTGAGACCAAGAGTCTACAATGTGCGAAGCGGTTTAGGACATCTCTCCACTGCTGCCAAATGTGAAGCCAGCTAGACCCTCAGTCACCCAAATTTGATTACCTTCTGGGCGCCCGGTTTCATTAGTATTGGCATTTTGATGCGCTGTTTCGTCTCAACGGTGGGCGTCATCGGGCGAGGATTACGATCACGGCTGGCTTCGAATGTTGGATATACCACTGCGGGACGGCGGGTGGGAAACAGTGACTTGGCGGCCTGTCATCGACATAACTTTGTAATGTGGAGGAAGGCGAAACGTAAAAATAGAGTGAACATGGAAGGCGAGGAGCTGTTGGTCGTTGGCGAAAAGAGAACAAAAGTTCGACACACTTCTGGTCAGCCTCTGGGTCCAGAGCCTGAAGGACTGAATGGGAATAGGATGGTATACTGTAAGATGAGGAGGCAGAAAGAAAAAAGTATTTGCCTACTTAGATTTGAGACACAAGAAAACGCCGTCCCTCGTGTCGTTCGACGTCACGTGGCTACAGAGCCGGATATCAGGAGATCAGGAGATTGTGGCAGCGCCAGATGCCCGACACGATCGTACGGTGGGTGCAGGACTTCAATGAACAGGTTTGTGCGTCAAGTCCCCTAATGTCTACCCTTCCGGAGATGCTCTTTATTTGTCAGCAATCGAATGCTTGCCGCGCCAAATGGAAAGCACACGGTACTCTACGTTCTCATTTTCCAGCTCCTAGGCATCCGCATCATCAACGGACCCATTTGTTTGCACTCAGCTCTCCCATTGCCGTCTAACTCTATATTTTATTCTTGGAGTTAACGTTAACTTCCCTAGTTGTACGCAGTAGCATTACCATCGCCTTGTCCCCGTTCTCTATAGCCGGTAACAGCGGTGTCTGATCGTATTCATCCTTAAAGTCCGGGTCGACGCCCTCCATCGCGAGCAGCAGTCTTACCACCGCCTGGTACCCGTTCCCGGCGGCCCACGACAGCGGCGTCCGGCCGTAACTGTCTTCTGGATCCGGACTATTACCACCGAGTAGGAGTCCTGCAGCTTCCTCGACCCCAAGTATGCCGCTAAATGCAGTCCCGTCATTTGCCTCGGGAATTCTTGGCTATACTTTGAGTGTGAGGGTACAACTTAACGACTAGCAGTGCTTGGCTTGATGCATCAGCTTGAGCTTTTCTTTGGAGAAAGCTGATGATATCCGGGATTGACGTCGAAGCCCCGCGAGCATGATGCGCCCAGTTACGTGAGGCGTAGTCGTAAAGCCGGTTCGACCGCAGCCGTTCTGCAAAACCCACTTTCCAACTCGTCGAATGAGAGCTATGTAATGCAGGTTGTCGTGATATTAGTCTCTGTATTCGGTAACCACTTTTCGGCGTCCACTCGAAGTATTTCTGGGTCGTGTAGTGGACCAACCGGATAATGTCGCCCTCTTCGTCAATAGTGACTAAACCGGCGCACACGGACACCATATCCTCAACTTCTGGGAGATTCTCTTCGTCAAGCTCCGCTGCGCCAATTTCCACGGCAAAGGCGTGTTGAAGCTCGGACGTGGTTAGAGGCATCTTAGCGCAAGTAACCCATGATAGGACCTGCTTGGCAAGTCCTTAAGAGTCTGCAATCTGGCCTTCAATCCTCTCTATGGCTTCATTGTAAGTATGGTTATATGCATCGGATCCTGACGGAAGATTATGTAATGCAGTCCTGACGGCTTTACGCGATCTCTTTCCGATTAGCGAATCCAAGTGTAGTTGTGCAAGTGGAAACCTGGTTAGCTATGAGTTTAGTTTAACTAGCTTAAATGTATTGGCTGCTCCATTCCATGAACGGCCTGTACAATTCCAGTCTTAATTTCCTCTTGCAGGTTAGGGTTACGTGAGACGAATGATGACAGTCGTAGCATGTTACCTTCTAGATATCTCTGCACATCATTCGCACTCGCGCGAATCTCCACTATTGCGCTACCTTCAAACGCCTTCTCGATCTCCGGAATATGTCTTGATGTTACAAATAGATTCGCCCGAGTTTTGCGCCTAAGGTTGGAGAGCTGTAAGAGGAACTCCCCACGCTCCCAATCGGAAATCTGACAGTCATCCAACGTATCAATAATAATGAACGCTCTTGAATAATTGCCGACAACGGAGTGCAACATTGTAGCAATTTCGTTAAGTCACGGCCGGGTCTGCTTACGGCTGTGGCGCTCATATAATGTCTTCATGCTTTCAGGCATAAACGTTTGCTCCCTCAGCAACTGCTTGAGAAGGCTCGACAGTACGTCTTCAGGCTTTTGCTCATGCTGTTGGCGGAAACTGTAGTAGATATATGCTACACCGGTGGTTGGATCGCCATCGTATTCGTTGCAGACGTGGTCGATAACGATCGATGCGAGGATTGTCTTGCCCGCTTCTGGAACGCCTGGGCGGAACATCGTTTGTCCACTTTTGTAGAGCCACTCCTCGAATTTATCTAAATACAATAGCCACTGCCCGGTGCCTTCCTGTCGTCTGCAAATGAAGTCGCTCTGCTGAGAAGTATAGTTGATTGGGTGAGCCAATCCGGTATTGCCTGATGCTCTTCACGACAATGCTGAACTTTTTGATACCCATGCAACTTATTCACGCTGTATTTTACAGCTGAAGTGACTTTTCTGTGAGCTTGGTAATTCCACACTGTCTTGTACGGTTGAAGTAGCTGTACTTTGAGCTTGATGGTATTCTTGTTGCTCCTTTTTTGCCTCTTTGACCTCCTTTAAGGTCATTGCTCCTAAAATGGCTGCGTCAATTGACACCATGCTGTTTAGGATTTCACATTGCGGGTGGCGATTTTTAACTGCATTCCGGGTGCCTTTGGCGAATAATCACCCTTTAATCTCTCCCAGCCGAATCGGTGGCCATTAGCTCTCTTCTGTAAGTCACTCAACAGGCATTCTAGTTTCTTCGACAGCTTTCTAGCATGAGCCTGGTGTTAGTTGTTACCGGGGTCCCAGATCCCAGCTGTGAAAGTAGCACTAAAGGTCTTCCCTGAAAAGCCTCCGCGAAGTTTGGATTGACAAGGACATTCATGTAGGTTTCTGACAAGACGGTTTTGAGTGATCCTACCTCAGACATGAAGCCCTTGGTGTCGGCCGGTGCATCCTTCTAGTCCTGGCTAACTTGAATGACGATCTTGCTGATCTGAATAGTTAGGCTGATAACGCCGATGATGCTTGCTCCAATCCCAAACGGATCTGCCGTGGACTTGTCCGGCAAGGGGTAGTCTTAAAGCTCAAAGAAGTAATAAACAAAACTTTTCTTACTGCCTCAGTGCGATGAAGAGGGAATAGAGGAAGAAGTCAAGTCAAGGTCCGAATAGAAACATTGCCGTCTTTAGTTTCCCCAGTTAGTTGGGGCGGTGCATCTTACACCGCCACCACGACCTCTGACCAGGAAAACCACCTTGTTGATGTCGTGAAAAGAGAAGATATCGATGATTGAATGGGGAAAACTTGCTGAAATTAGATCAGGTGTGCGACCTGACAGTCTCAGAAGGCAAGCGCGCTCTACAATCTCGTCTTCAGACTCTGTAGAGCGGAGTGTATCAATGCTCATCGGCAAAATAATCTACCAATACCCAATAGAGATCACCCTCCAAAGGTGGAAACATCTGGCGGCAGGCAGGGGAGGCTTGCCTACCGGAGAGGATCACAATGGCACTGCAATTTTAGCGCGGACGAAGAGCTGACTCACGTGACTAAGGAGATCTAATCAAAGAGAGCGGAGATTGAGGGGCACCAGGCTCCACGCATCCGCTGTGCCGAGATCGCGTCATGGCGCCCAAAGGGAAGAGTTGAGCAAGAAAAGCCCATCGCGGGGGGGACTGGAAACAACCCGCAAGGAACGCGTGGGCATACTGTATAGCGTGGCGCGGTTGCCAAGTCAATCGAAGCGTGGGGAACCCCCAACCCAAACAAGTTCTAGCGAAACTAACCACTAAACCTCGCGATGCAGACCAACTCATGGCCTGAAATACGGCTATATCTATGTCGCAGACTCTTCTGAAAGAACATCAGCATATCACACCGCCTTCGGGCTTCGTAGGCGCGCCTTTGACACCTCCGCCAACCGACGAGAAAGCCTTCGCATAAGCTCCCCGGGAGTCGCGCGTTTCAAGAATATCGAAGCTGGAAGACCCGTCAAACAACACCCGTGGACGAGCTTTCCGCTTACGCAGGGGGAATATGATAAGATAGAACGTCAGCTCAGGTGGGACAATTGCTATTCGGATACGTCAAGGAACGATAGATGCCGCAGCTGACCGTAGAAATTGGACAGATATTGACCACGATAGAGGAAATCATGGCCACCAAGCGGCCCCAACCTAATGGATACTCGCCTGATCGAGGGCAGAACCCTGTTAGATACATCTCTAATCCCTACGACTATCCCCGCAAACGCGCTTCCGTTGCCTGCGAAGTCTGCCGCGTGCGAAAGGCGCGGTGCGACTCTGGAAAGCCGGGCTGCGGTTCCTGCACCAAACTTGGTGTAGTCTGCTCCTATGCCACTGCTCGCAACAGTAGGTGAGTATCACGCTTTGTAAACCAATGGTTCTCTGCTTTCCCTGCAGTGCCGTTACCCTGCGCGGGGCTAACCGCGCCTAGGCCAGAGCAAGACACGGCCGGACTGTTTTTGAACAAACTGGATACCCGCCTAGATCAACTTGAGGCTAAGTTGGATCGGAGCCTCAATCCCAAACCTGCAGCTGTGCCCTTCCCACACCTGACTTTCCTCGCGCCCGCATCCACGCCGCAACACTCTTACACAAACCCATCGACTCCCCCGTCTGGCCCAGCGCCAACCCCTCTTCTCGGGTACGACCGGATAGGGCTGGGCCTTGAACCCTTCGCTCGGCTGGCGGGACACGAGATATCCCCCCTGCTTGAACCGCTTCAGTTCGATGAGAGTGAAGCTTTCCTTGAGCGCGAGATCGCGCAGGGCAAGCTTCTCTATCAAGCTGGTGATCCGGGTACCCTAGACCTTTCTCGATTATGCGGGAGACTGCTACAATCGTTCGCCAAGAACGTGCTTACATGGTTCCCCTTATTCGACAAGGACTCGTTTTCCAAACTTGCCGCGAGGTCATATACTCACGTATTTGATCAATCTGACCTCGAGATGTGTCTAGTCTTTTTAATGCTTAGTCTTGGAGCTCTGTCAAAGGCAGGAAGCCTTAGAAGTGACGATCCGCACGAGTTCCCCGGCCTTAACTATTTTCTAGCTGCCTGCAGGACCCTGAATAGGGACGCAACACTTGGTTACTCACTACTCGAGATACAATGCCATGTCCTAATATCGTATGATACCCCACGTGATTTAGCCTGTCGCTCCTAGGCGATAAATGCTAATACTTCCCAGACTCTATCTACTTCTCTGCCTCCGCCCACTCCAAGCTTCTCACGCCATATCCTTAGCTTCGAAGTCCGTCCTCACCCTTCTCAACTTCCGAAGTCGCCTCAATGTCGATGCTCAACTGCGCGAGTGCTGCTACCGTGCTTATTGGGCCTGCTTTATTATTGAGTACGAGCTCAAGAATTATGTCGTTTACAGGTCTACGCCGCTAGTCCTGGCTCACGAGGTTATCCCCCTTCCGCACGGCCATCACAATGAGCCGAGCATGTTATGGTTCCTAGCCGCGATCTCTATGCGGCGACTCTATACATATGCTCTTGAAAATACTTGGAATGCACCACAAGTTGTGTATGAGCCTAAGGTTATAGAGGTGCTACGACAGCAGATTTCAACGTGGTACGACAGCCTGCCACCCAGCATTAAATTTCCAAGGGACACAACTGTGATATTGGATCCCCAAAAGGCTTTTCTGCGTACGCAATACTTTGCCCTGCGTTGGGTTATCACTTGGCCCGCCGTCGTTCATATAGTAACTAAAGGACCGGATGACGAAAAGGAGCACGCTGATCTCCTAACGTTTTCGAGTGAGTTCATTCACTACGCTATCGCTCACGTTCTTTCATCGGAAAGTCTAGTCCAAGAGCGACAGCCACTGCTGTTTGTATGCCTAGCTAGGCAAGTGCTCCTTTTCTCAGCCTTCCCATCTTACGATATACCATCGCCTCCCCACTCTGTCATTTATGTTCCTTTCCAGTCCTGCTCCTGCTATCCCCTAAACTGACCTTATTTTTTGTCTGTAGCATGTGGTGCGCCGCGACACTGCTGGCTATCCTTCACCGCGCTCCTGTCCTTGAACCTATCCAAAATTCCGGCGCGCCTGCCGCCATACTTAAATGCCACGCTATGCTGTCCACCTGGGCTGCGAACCTTGGCGTCGCCAGCATTGTCCGCCGGCTCGAGGAACAGATGATCCGCCAGGGTCTCTGGACAACTCAGGATCCAGCCACTGCCTGTTCTGCCCGGACCGCAGCTGTGGCGAGTTGAGGATCTTATAAAGACCGGTATAGCTATACGATCTAGACATTATTTAACAATATAGGACGCTACCTAGTTATTTAGAAAAGCCTTTAGAAGCGGATATAGACCTACACTCCTAGTATATTTGAGTAGTAGTGAAATGCGGCATTGGAGGTGACTGTGGTTAGTAGATGCAACAGTGCTTAATCGCCACAACGCCAAGCCCAAACCAGCTGCTAGATGCAACGCTAACTACAGCCCACATATTTTCCTAGCCCAAAAAGTAGACGGTCACGTATGTATGTACGTATTATGGCCATGGACCCCTAAGGTATGGGCCACTACTAAGCGTCAGCTATATACACTCTGCCATCAGCCCGCTTGCACCGGTTCAACTGCACATCCGTTACCTAATGCCATGCTCAACAAAGAAAATAAAGAAAAGTAATGTATTACCAGTGATATATTAGAGTTTAGAGGCGAGTCGTTATAAATGTTTTCAAGGGTCTCTAATCCGCGGGGCAGTTCCAGCGTCGTGCGCTTCTTAATCGGCGACGCACTAGCGGAGGCACGTGTAGAGAAGTCTCGTAGGAAATTTGGTTAGGAGGTAGGAGAGGGACTCCTTAGGAGTCTTCATTTAATAATATCGGCTTCTGCTCTTGCTATTTATACGCTTGGGTGTAAGCGTCTAGTGTCCTTCGCAAGTTAAATAGTGGCTTTAACTACACTAAGGTCTAGCTTCCAACGTTTAATTGAGCCGTTAATGTTCTGACCTCCTTGTCTGCTTAAGTAGCCTCCTAGAGCATACGAAAGATCTCCAAATCAGACTCCGTTATGCTTTCTTAGTTTAATTCTCTACTATGTCCATTCCCCGTAAAAGAAAAGAAAGTATAGTACAGATTCTATGACTCTATAGTTATAAGCTACTAAGTTTAAAGTGTTGATCTTATAAAAGTACTTTTTAAGAAACAACTTTGTAGTATATAGCTACACAAGAATAGTTACTTTTAAGCTAGTTAGTTACTAGTAGAGTTTTATAGCTTTTTTTAAATAAAGTACTTTATTAATTTTCTTTATACATTTGCCTACATTTAATTTTAACAAAAAAAGTTTTTTTACTATAGTTTTAGTTTTTTTAAAACTAGTTAATAAAATATTATAACTACTTATTTATTTAAAGTAAATTCTTATTTTTTAGTTTTATTACTATTTTAGAATATTTATTTGCTTTTATTTCTTATAAATTCTATATAAAGAAAAATTTAATATAAAATAATATTATTTATTTAAAGTATTTAAATAATTTTATTATAGTAACTATTTATAATATATTATAAAAACCTTTTAAAAAACTTTTTTTATAAGTGTTTTTTATATATGTATTTATATATTAGCTATATACTAGTACATGTAATAAAAATATATAATATATAATACTATAAAGCTTTAAAATTAAATAAAGTTAATTATTTTTACTAGCTATAAAAGTAAGTAAAAAAAAATTATTTACTAACTAACTATAGTTACATAATACTATACTATTATATAGTAGTATATAAAGTTATTTTTTATATAATACTTTAGTTTATATTTATAATATATATAAACTTTACTTTAAATATTTTTATTTATAACTTATTTTATTTATTTTCTTTTTTTATATAATGTTTTAAACTATTTTCTAGTATTATATATAGTAATTAACTAATGCTTTTTTTTAAAATTTTTTTAACTTTTTATATATAATACTTTTATAGTACTATATTATATTACTAGCTTTTTAAAAAATAATAACTTAATTTATTAAAAATTTTAAAACCTTTACTTCTTAACTTTTAACTTTAAAAGTAAGTAATAAATTATTTATAAATATTTTAACTAAATAAAAAACTTACTACTAAAAAAGTATAAAAGGTTTTTATAAAAAATTTTATAAATTAAAGTAAGTATTTATTTACTTGGTTTTTACTATTATAATTTTTTTTAATAGAAGTTTGGCTTTTATTATTAGTATATTTAAAAATAGTTTAAATTTTATAAACTTAATGCTTATAGTAATTTTAATTATATTTTATTTACTAATTTTTTTAAAATAATTACCTAACTTTTATTTTTATTTTTAGTTAATACTTTAAAGTATAAATATTTATTAAATAATTATATAATAAGCTAACTAAAAATAAAAACAAGTACTTAACTAAAAAAGTTTATTTTTACTATACTATTAGTTAAATATAAAATAAAGTTTTTAATTTAATAAAATTAATTTAATTTAATATTATATAAAGTTTAGTAAATTTACTTAAAAGTATTTATAAAAATTTAAGCTAAAAAGTTACTATATAAAAAAAGTTAGTTTATATAAAATAAAAAAACCCAAAATTTTTTTTTTTTTTATAAAATTTTATAAATATGTTTAAAAATTTAAATAAAATAAATTTACTTTAATTATATACTTAATAAAAGCTTTTTATTTTAATTTCTATTATATTTTAATTAAAGTTAACTTTTCTAATAATTTTATTAAATATATAAACATAATTAGTAAACATTACAATAATATGCTTATATTAAATTTAAAAAAATAACTATAACTTACATTATTTAACTATAAAGCTAAAAACTATACTATAAAAATTAATATTATAAGCTATTTTTTTTTTATGTAATTAAAAAAAAAATACTACTAATAAAATTTTTATTTTAAGTATAGTAACTATAGCTATTTTATTTAAAACTATAATTTTTTTTATTTAAACTTTAATTAAATAGTTTACTTTAAAATACTTTTTAATAATTATTTACTTATTTTATTTAATTTTAATAAATTTTATAGTTAGGATCTTAACTAGTAATTTAAATTTAACTTATTAAAAACTTTGTTTTAAAAATATGTAGTTTTTTAAAATACTTTTAATACTAGATATTTTATTAACTTATAAATTTTTTACTTAATATAATAGTATGCTATTATATATATCATATTATATATATAACTAGCTAGCTAGTTATTTATCTATTTAATTATCTAGCTATATAGCTAGCTTGTACTAGTTATTAGTTTCTATATTATCTATTTTCCTTACACGAGATTTTTTTTTTAGTAATTTCTCTTATAACTACTTAAGTTCTATATATAGTAACTAATTTAATTTTATTATAAGTTTAGATATTACTACTTGTAGCCTCCTATAATACTTAATAGCTAATTTTTAAAAGTATTAAGTAAACGTTTTATATACTTTTTAATAAAATAACTTATTTTACTTTATTACTACTTTAATTAATATTAAAGTAACTAGTATAAATTATATTAGTAAATTTTAGTTAGTATTTAAAAACTTTTATTTTTACTATTTTTATATATTGTATATTTTACTAGTTTTAATAGTAAATAACTTAAAAAAAGTTATATTTTATATACTATTAGTATAACTTTTTTATATTTAAATTATATTAAAAAAATTGTTTTTACATAATAATTATAAGAAATTATAAATTAATTTTTAGTTAACTTTAACTATAATACTTAAAAACTATTTTTTAATACTTTTTATTATTAAACTTACTATTTAGACTTATTTTAATTACTAATATTTTTTTTTAAAGAAATTTACTAACTACTTAAAAAACTTTTATATTTATAAAAACTAATTCTTATAAATTTAATAATTATAGTTTTTTTTTTATAAACTTAACTTTAATATAAGTAATAACTTAAAATTATATTAAATTATAAATTAAATTTACTAAAAGCTAAAACACTATAAAAGTAATAGTAATAATAATAAGTAAAAAAAGTGTAAAATTAAAATAACTACTATAGTAAATTAAAATTATTAATTTTACACTATATATAAAAAGAAAGGAATTTTTAAATAATAATAATATGTTTTTAATTACTAAAATAGTTTTTTATTTTATGTATACTAATAATATTATAAGGTAAAATATAGTTAGTATTAGTAATATTTTTAACTTTTTTACTAAGTATTTATTATAAGTAGAATTAGTTAAGATTTTAAAAATAAATAATAGTTTTAATTTAGAATTTAAAGAAAACTATAAGTTTCTTATAATTAATAACTAAATTTAAGTTATAAATAAATAGTAGTTTCTTATTTATTTATAATATTAATATAATTTAAATATTTTAAACTTAAAATTTTTTTTTTATAGTTATTAAATAGTAATAACTATTATAACTTAAAAAATATTATTTAAAACATTTTACTATACAAGTTTTTAAAAAAACTAGAGTTATAATTATAAGCTTTTTTTTAAAAAAAATTGTTCTTAAAATAAAATAGATTTCTAGAAACTATTATAATTAAGATAAAAATAAAATAATCTTTTAAATAAGTAAATATTTTAGGTAATTTCTTTTAAAGAAAATAATAATTTTAGAAAATTTAAAGTTTTAAAAATAGCCTTTTTAAATAAGCAAATGTTTAATTTTTTTTAAAAAAAAATTTAGGATTTTAAAATAGGATTTTAAGTAGAAATTTTAAAATAATTTTCTTAAAAAAAAAAAAGGGTTTAAAAACTCTAAATTTAGAAATAACTCTTTAAACTAAATACTTTAGTTATATAAAAATAGTATAAAAACTAAGTAGAAATTAAAATTAAACATACTTTAACATTAGTTAAAAAAAAAAAAAAAAGGAATTTTATTTACTAGTTTCTTTAATTTTATTTTAAGTAAATTAAATTTTTTTTATTTACTATTACTATTTTATTTACTTTTCTTTTTTCTTTTTTTTTTTAATAAATTAGCTGTAAAGTATTTTTACTTTTTAAGCTATTAAGCTAGTTACCTATATTTACTAAAATATTTATAATATAGTAATTTTTTTTATTAAGTATACTAATTTTTATATTTTAGCTAGTAACTTTAAAAAAAAAGTATTAACTAAAGTACTTATTTTTTCTATTTTTTTTAATAGAAATTAGCTATACTTTAAATATTATAAAAATACTTACTTAATAGTTTTCAAAATAACTACTTTATTTTATAAAGTAAGTATTTTGTAATCTTTTTATATATATTTATATACTTACTTTTTAATTTACTGTGTTTAATTGCTACCTAAATGTTTATATTATGTTAGTAATTAAACTAAATAAAAAGTAGTTATTATTATATATATTTATTTTACTAAGCTATTAGCTTTAACTATAGGTAAAGTAGTCTAATATAATTAGTAATAAGTTAAAAGTATATAAGTTTTTTATATACTATACTTTTATATAAAATAGAATTTTTAATAGTAAATTATAAGTTACTTATTTTTTAAAGATTATAAAAAAGGTAAACAAAAAGTGTAAATAAAAAACGTAAATAAAAAACATAAATAAAAACATAAATAAAAAAAGTAAATAAAAGAAGTTAATAAAAAGTTAATAAAGAAAATTAAATAGTTTTAAGTTTTTTTTAAATTATAAAGTCTTTTTATATTTTTTTAACTCTCTAGTTAATAAGAAATTATAAAATAAATTTATATGCCTTAAGTATTTAATACTTTACTTTCATAATAAGTTATTTTTTTATATATATTTTTTATACTTTTATAATAAGCTATATAAATTAAAAAAGTATATAATATACTTTTTATTTTTAGTATAACAAATTTATAGGTAGGTAAACTAATAAGCTTTATAATAGTATCTTTCTATTAACTTATTTCTTAACATTTTACGTTAGTAGTAAAAAGTATAAGTATATATAATTAAAGCTACTTTTATGTACTTTATTTAATAAAGTAAATAATACTATTTTTTAAACTTAGTAACTACATAACTACTTTAGTAGTTTATTTATATAATTTATAAAATAAGTTTACTAAACTATATAGTAATTATAAAGCTAATTTTAGCTTAAATAATTTAAGTAGTATTTACTACCAAAGTATATAGTATTTAAGTTATTTTTAGATTTTTTTTAACTTTTATAATAATGTTTACTACTAATTATACTTTAATACTAAGTTAAAAGAAATTTATAGAAAGTTTCTAATAGTAAAATAACTAGCTATTTATAGTTACTAATTAGAAAATATAGTTAAATTAATTTATAACCTAAAAACTATTTTAAGTACTTATGTTACTAAATTATAGTAAATATAAGTTTTTATAAGCTATATAACTACTTAAAATATAAACTTTTATTTATAGTATTTATTAACACTTTTTACTATATTAAAATTAAGGTATAAATATACTATTTATATAAAAATTCTTTTTTAGCATTATTACATATAGTTTAATGAAAAGGAACCATTTTTTTTAAAAGTTAAATTAAGTATAGTAATAGTAAAATACTCTTAATATAGTAAATTACTACTTAATTTATTTTTACTTTTTAATTTTATAAATAACTATATTAGTAAACTACTATAAATTATAGTATTAAAGTAAAAGTAAAGTTTTACTAATATAGTTTTATTATTATTATTATGTACTAATAGTTATAATAAACTTACTAAATATATAAAACAAACAAATCTTTAAAGTTTATTATATAAAAAAGTGTTTTTTTAAAATACTTTATAAATTATATTTTTTTTAATATAACATCTTTTTTTTATTAGCTTTATTAATTACTTTTTAATTAAACTTTTACTAAATATTATACTTATATGCTAAAATGTTAAACTATATAAATAAAATAAAATAAATAAGATATTAAAATATAACTACTTTTAAAAAAGCTTTTTTATAGTTAGTATAACTATAATTATAATTATACTTACTTTAAATAATAAAGTTTATTAACTAAACCTAGTTATTTTATGTACTTTTTAGCTTTTTATTAATATGAATATAAATATCTTTATTTAAATTATTTTAGTTTACTAACTTATAATATAATTAGTTTACTTAAACTTTTTATGTTTTAGTTTTTTTTATTAAGTTATATAATTAGTATACATAATTATTATTTTAACTATACTTAACATTTTCTACTTTATAAAGTAAAAGACTTTTTTAACTTTAAGTTTTCAACTTTTTTAATTTAAATTAAAAATAAAAGTACATACTTTATTTATAAGTTTATACTAGTTTTTTATTTTATAATAATATTAATACTTTTTTTTAATAGTTTTATATAAGTAGCTAAAAAAGTATAAAAGCTTAAAGCTAAAACAACTTAATTTAAAGTATATATGTTTTTTAAATACTTTTCTTATTATAAACATAATTATAGTATTATACTAGTAATATAAAGTAATTACTTTTTATAATTTATTACTTATAAATAAAAAAATTAGTATTTAACTATTATAAGTTGCTAACTCACTAACGTAAATTATACTAGTAATAAGCTGTTTAATTAATTATTATAACTATTAATTAGTTCCCTTACTTCCAGATTAGATAGCTTGTTAGACTTAGTAGAAGTTAGTTAACTCAATAAAAATAGAAAGAAGCAATACGGTAAGTTAAGGTTTAATAGAATAGTATTAAACTATTTCACTTAAGATATAAATCTTAATTTTAGAGTAACTATAAAGAATTAAAAGTAATTATAAGCTGTTTAATGCCTTATATTTATAATAAATCCCCTATACGTATATTATATACTAATTAGAAGTATATTAAATACTGCTAGAGAAGATAAGAGAAAATAAGTCTATACTTAGTATTATCTTTATTATTTGTACTTATCTTTATTATGTTTTGCTATAGCTGGTTATTTAATTTACTTACCTACTCTAGGTACTATTCCCTATAGAACTTAAACTTACTATAAAGTAGTTCTATTTATAAGTTCTGTCTATACTAATTTACCTTAGCTTATTAGTATTACTTATATATTTTCTTATATTATGCCTTTTATAGTGACGTCTTCTTGCTTACGTTTTTTTTTATTATAGTCTATAATATTATCCCCTTCCTCTAAGCCTTCAGCCTAAAGGTTATTTTATTCTTTCTTTTATAAATAGTATAAAGGTAACTAGTTTTTTATATAAAAACTAAGATTATAAGAACCCCTTATACCTTTTTTATTTTTCTAATTTCTTAAGAATAACTTGAGCGGAATCGTTCTTAATATAAGCTCACTATCTAGTAAAAAAAGTCTAAGAGAATATTTATTAAATACTGTCTCTTTATTCTTATTATTATAATAATAACTATTATTATTTAGTACATCTCTCCTTAAGGTGATGTTCTAAGTGTATTAATTAAAATATAAAGTATAATCTTATTATAATATAACCTAAGTAAAATTATCTAGATTATAATAAAAAGTGTTTTTAGTAATAGTTAGAGAAGACTTAAGATAACTTACTAGTCTATTACTATTATAAAGAGAAACTCTATACCCATAAGCGCTGGCTTTATTATAAGCTAGCTTAAATAAATTCTTAGAAAAAAGAAATATTCCAGCATGAGCTTACCTCAATTAATAAAGTTCATATAATAAAAAAAAAAAGTAAAGTTATTAGAATTAACTTAATATACTATAATCTATAGTATCTAGTGTCGGCTTGCCTTTCTTCTCTGGGTTTAAATAGAATATTTTATATTCTTTATATTTCTTAAATATATTTCTAGAGCAAGCGTTTACTGCTTTTTCTAGTAGTATTAGTTAATTAGCTTTAAACTATTTCTTAGGTTTCTAACTAACTTCTATGTATTATCCTTAAGTCTATAGTTTTTTTATCTAACTAGGTACTTCTACTAACGCCTAAACTGTTAGTAGTCTAAAATTTATTAGACTTTATACTTAATAGTGTCTTCTTTAAGTTTAAGTCTTATCTATAATTTAGCATTTTATAGTGCTGGTTCTAGTAGCGAAATATGAAAAACTAGGTAGATTTTTATGTTTTTAGGTAGTTATAGTTTATAATTTACAGATCCCGTTTATCATTTAACCTTAAATAGTCTTAATTTAATATAGTCTAGTTTTTTTAATGGTTGTTTTATTTTTAAATTTTTTTATAATAGAAAAACCCTATTTCCCTCCTTAAAGATTAGTTTCTTAACTTTAAATTTATCTTTTTTTGTTTACTAAGTTTTCCTCTTTGGGTAATCTTTCCTACTATTTCTTAATAAAGTTATTATAACTTCTTAACTTTTATTCTTACTAATTCTAATATTTTATTTAGTTTTTATGGTTCTCGATAAGCTGTAGGCTTATAACTATAGTTTATAAAAAATAGTAATCTTTTAGTTATTAATGACTTTATAAAATTATATATAAACTTAACTATTAGTAGTAAGTCAGTCTAGTTATCTTATTATTTATTAACATATATTTATAAATACTATTCTAATGTTTGGTTTATCCGTTCTATTTATTTATCTATTTATAAATAAAATACTATTAAGAGGCGGTGCTCAGCCCCTAGCTTCTTTATAAATATTTTCTAAAATATTAATATAAATAGTTTATCTCTGTCTGTGATAAATTCTTATAGTAATTTATATTATGCTATTAATAGTTTAATTAATAATATCACTAATTTATCTGTTTTGATTTCTGTATGTGTTGGTTTAAAGTATATATACTTTATTAGTTAGTTTACTATAACTAGTATCATGTCATACTATTAGCCTTAATAGGTAGTTATTATTAGTATTTCTATAATAAAGTCTATTATAACTAATTCCTATAGTAGGTCTAGTAAAGGAATTAATTACATAAGTCTATATTCCTTATATCTTAATGCTTTATTCTTTTTATACTTAATATATTCTAAAAGAATAGCTCTAATCTTTTTCTATATTCTAAGAATCCAGAAATGTCTGTTAATCCGTTCTATAGTTTTTTTAATTCCTTAATATCCGTGCATTTCAGCTGAGTGTTGGTCTTTAATAAGCTTAGTTTATAATACGTTTAGTATATAAATTATTCTCTAGTCTAGATTCTAGTATAATTACCTATTATTAAAGTCCTTTATTCGTTTTTTCTAGGTATTTTCGATAATGACTACTGTTTTAACATCTATCCGTAAGCTTTCTAAGGATCTATCTAGTCTTTATCTAAGTATTATATTATAAATTTCTAGTATGTTTTTTATATAATCTATTTATTAACTAAGCGTGTTAGCCGCCATGTTTTCTTTTCCCACTTTATAAAGTATTTAAAAGTTAAATATAGAAACTAGTTTTTATTATCTAACTTGTTATTAATTTAACTTCTTTATTATTATAAATACCGTTAGATTCTTATGGTCTAAATATATAATAATTTAATACTTAATTCCCTCTAAGTAATATCTCTATTTCTTAAATGCTTAAACTATTACTAATAGTTTTTTATTATAAATATTATAGTTTAACTTAGCAGTTATAAGTTTATAAGATAAAAAGTCTATTAAGTGTTTTTATTTATTATTTTATATTTATAATAGAATAGCTCTAGTAGTTCTATCTGATGCGTCTGTATATATCTCTATTTAAAGTCATAAATTAAACATCTTTAATATTAGTAGTTATTAGAATATTTTTTTTAGTATTATAAAAGCGTTTTCCTCACGTTATTTCTATTTAAATTATTAATCCTTTTTTAGCAATTCTGTTAAGGGTGCTGTGATTTTTAAGTAGTTTTTAATAAATTATTAGTAAAAATCTATAAATCTAAAAAAAGAATAAACTTTTTTTATATTTATTAGTATAGGCTAAGATAGTATATCTTTTACCTTATTAAAGTTAACTACTATTCTGTTTTAAGATACTAAGTATTCTAAGAACTTAACTTCTGTTCTATTGAACACACATTTCTCTATTTAAATATATAGCTTGTATTTCTTAAGCTTTTATAATATCTTCTTAGTATACTTAATATATTCTTTTAGTATTCTATTTATATATATAAGCATGTTATTAAGGTATGCTATTATAAATACATCTAGATATTTTCTTAGCATATAGTTAATAATTGTCTAGAATATTATTAGTGCGTTAGTGAGTCCTATTAGCATAACTAGATATTTAAATAATCTATATCTTATTTTAAATATTATTATCCATTCGTGTCCTTTAGCTATTTATATTTAGTAGTATCTATTCTTAATATTAAAGAGACTAAACTATTTAGCTCCTTTAAGTTTATCTATGAGTTCTAATATTAGCGGTATAAGGTAATAATTCTTAACTATTACTTTATTAAGATATCTATAATTAATATATAACTTTAGTTTTCTATTTTTTTTTAGTATAAAAAGTATTAGTAAAGCTATCTTGCTTTAACTAGTTTATATATATCCTTTCTGTTAATTCTTTTATAAGAATTTCCGTAATTCTTCTTATTAATGAATAGATACTTGGTATAATAGTTCTGGTTTCAAATCCGTTCCTTTCTTAAGCGTAATTTTATAGTTCTAGTCCTAATATTCTAGTAATTAGTCTTTAGCTTCTTTAAAGAACTATTCTTTAAATTCCTCTTAGTATTCATCTGGCATAATAAACGTAGTATTATAAAAAGTCGTTTTCTTTATCTATATTATAGTTTTTATTTATTTATAGTAATTCCTCCTGGCTTCTATAAACTTTGTTTTCTAATTAATTATTAGGTTCTATTATGCTAGCTAATTTTATCCTAAGATAAAATCTTCACTACTTAAATTTATAATTTTAATATAACGGTTATTTGTGTAACCTGCTGCTCTAATAGTTATATTCTATATTTTAAGATTAATTAAATCTTTTCTAAATACTACTAGACTATTATCTATGCGTCTTACTTATATAAGTTTATCTAAAACTTTAGTTAGTATCTAGTATCTTTATATTTATTTATTTAATATAAGTATCTTGCTAGCTTTACTGTTTATAAGTATTAGTATTTAATTACTATTAATATATACGTTTACATATAGCTTGTTTTTATTTTTCCTTTAGTTTAGTTATATATATATAAGTATTATATTTCTTCTAACTATTAATTCTTAGCTTTTTAGTAGCTTAATTATAGTTTATTAGTTTTCTAGTTTTTTGTCTGTAGCTAACTCCTAAGTGGTAGTTATTTCTTTAGTGTTTTTTTTTTAGGTCTATAGATTAGATATCTCTAAAGTTAACATGCTTCTTTATTAAGTATTTTATGTATATTTCTAGTTTATTCTCTATAATCCTAACATTTCTATTTTAAGAAATATTTTTGATATGTGAGTTTTTTGTGTGAGTCTGTAGCTAACTATTTTTCTTAATAGTATTTAATTTAGTATTATCAGCATCCTATCTAATATTTATCCCATAATAGTTATTTATATTTATCTGAGTTTAGGTTTTGTAGTTTGTTTTCTAAGTTCATATAAACTAATTCTTACTATAGGTTAAGTTCTTTTTTATTTACTAGTTATTATAATACTTTTCTTATCTGTAGTTCTTTAACATGTATAGCGTATTTATTTTATCTATAGTTTTTTTCTATATAGTTAAAAGCTACACATATCTAGTATTTCTTTTTTATTATTCTATTTACGGTATTATTATCCTGTATCTATAATATTAGTAAAGAGTTTTCTTCTTCCCTTTTCTTCTAATCCTATCCTAGTTCTAAATATCTGATGGGGTGATAGTACGTTATATTAGTTATAATTAATATAAGTATTTATTAATAGATTTTATTTATTTATATAGCTAATCTTTATTTAGTTAGTTCTTTATACTGTTTATTCTCTACTAACTATAGTACTTATTAATATTTATATATTCTATCCTTTAAGGTAACTTTCTAGTATTTAGTAATATAATATTCTCTTTAGTAGTATTCTAATCTATATATCTAATAATATCCCTAGTATATATACTATATAATTATTATAGACATAAGCTTCTTATTCTCTATTATCTCTTAATCCTTTTTTTGTCTGAATTTCTGGTCTTCTTTATAAAATAGTCTACCTTCTTATTCTATAATCTTATAGAATTTTTACATTTCCTTCTTGGTTTCTGTATTATGTTGTTGAATTACTGCTTCTTATATTATAGTAATTATATTACTAAGTTATCCTACTAGATAATTCTTAACTTACTAATATAGAATTTTATATTCTTATCTAAGGTGCGTGTGGTTTTCATATATCTAGTATTATTTTTTCTAAATTCTTTTTATAATTATCTTTTCTGTTATGGTGTTTCTTGCTTATTCTATTTAGACTATAGTAATCTTAATTTCCTTAAACGTCTTAGTCTAAATATAAGCTTTCTTAATATCTAATTATCTTTATTTATAATCTTTAATAAAGTGTTTTTTTTTATATTCTAAACAGGCTTTACGTGCGTAGTGTTTTATTTATTTTTTAATTTACTTTTCTTATCTCTTTCTAACAAACATCTACTTAACGTTAATATCTATTTTATTATAAGTTTAGTTATTTTTTTTATTTCTTTTAGGTATATGGATTACTGATCTTCTATATACTTTTTTCTTTTACTCTTAATAGTACTAGTAATTATTAATAGTTACTACTTATTTAATAATTTCTAATAAGGTGTTTAGCTATTTTCCTCTAGAAATCTTATCCTTAATTCTATCTTTTAGTTCTTTATAGTATATTATAACTAGTAGTTAGTCTACCTAATTAAGTTATAATTAAATTTACTTAAATTCTATAATATAGTTAGCTATTAATGTTTATTACTTAAGCTATTAAAGCTTTTAAATTACTTTAGTTTCTTTATTAATTTCCCTAAAAACAATAATTATTTCTTGTTTAAAATATTTATAATTCTTAAAGGCTTTTTATATATTGCTATTATAATTAGCTAATTCTACTATTCCTAAATTAAAGTTCTTATTAGCTAGATAATTCTGTACTAGTAGTTTAAACTATTATATAATTCTATTTATTATGTTTATACCAGCCACTAAGATCTAATCCTAATTAATTAAAAATAATTTCTAATTAAAATAATAGTAGAGGTCTATAACTACTATGAAGATCTTAAGTTTATTTTTATTATTATTAAATTTTTTAGAAGACTATATTTTTACAGTCTCTTTTTCTTTAATTTATTTTAATTTATTATTATAGGTTTATTAGGGCATCACGTAGCTCTATAATAGCTATTTTTTATTTTTAAATAACTTATTATATACTCTTTATTCCTTTAGATATACTTCCTGTTATGGATAAAGATCCTACTATAACTTCTTCTTTACTATTACTTTCTTCTAACAAGTAAAGTTCCTATTTATCTTTATAGTAAATTATTATAAACGTTTAATAATTAGTTATTAGAATCTATCTACCTGCTTTTTCTACTTTCTTGAGGTGGTAATTATAATATTATAAGTTACTAACTTACTAATATAAATTATACTAGTAATAAGCCGTCTAACTAATTATTATAACTATTAATTAGTTTCCTTACTTCTAGATTAGATAGCTTATTAGACTTAGTAGAAGTTAGTTAACTCAGTAAAGATAGAAAAAAGTAATATAGTAAGTTAAGATTTAATAGAATAGTATTAAACTATTTCACTTAAGGTGTAAATCTTAATTTTAGAGTAACTATAAAGAATTAAAAGTAACTATAAGCTATTTAATGCCTTATACTTATAGTAAATCCCCTATACGTATATTATATACTAATTAGAAGTATATTAGATACTGCTAGAGAAAATAAGAGAAAATAAGTCTATACTTAGTATTATCTTTATTATTTATATTTATCTTTATTATGTTTTACTATAGCTAGTTACTTAACTTACTTACCTACTCTAAATACTATTCCCTATAGAACTTGAACTTATTATAGAGTAGTCCTATTTATAAGTTCTATCTATGCTAATTTACTTTAGCTTATTAGTATTATTTATATATTTTCTTATACTATACCTTCTATAGTAATGCTTTTTTACTTATGTTTTCTTTTTTATTACAGTCCATAACATTAACTTTACTAAAGTATATTTTTATTATTTTTTAAACTTTTTATATTACGTAATTTAATGTAAATAAGCTTATATATTTATATAATTACAATTTTTTTTTTACTTAACTAGTATTAAGTATTAAATTATTAACTTTATTAAAGCTTAAATATACATGTTAAACTTAACTAGTATAAATAATAGTAATATTTAAAAAGTAGTAAAATTAAATAGCTTATAAAATAGTTTGCAAAATTTATAAATAAAAATAATAATATTAATATAAAAATAAAAGTTATATATAAAATACTAAAATAATTTAAATTCAAATAGTAACTACATAACTTAATATTAGTAAGAATTATTTTAGTTTTTAGTTAAAGTTATTTATAGCTAAAATCTTAAAAAAAAAAAAAAACTAAAACTAGCTAAGTTAATATATTACTTATTAGAATTTTAGTTAGTACTTTAATAATATTTTTAATTAGTTTAAGTTTATACCTACTATATTATATAAAACTAAAGTTAAATTTATTTTTAAATTATTACTTTTAATAAACTATTAACTATATTATAGCTTTTTTATTATTTAGTATTTATAAAATTACTAAATATTTAAAATAATACTATAAAAGTAGGTATTTAATTTATGTAAATAATAGCTTTACTTTATAAGTAAAATATTTTAACTATTATTAATAACTATTTTTAGTATATTTAATTATTTTCTTAAATTTCTTTATTATTTATATAAGCAGAATTCTACAAATAATTTAAATATTACTTTTTTTTAAAACTTTATAAATAATATAATATTAGTCTACTACTTATTAATTTGCTTTACCTTACTTTTATTTTAAATTCTAGTTACTTTTAATATTAATAAAAAAAACTACTTTAATAAGCTTTAACTAGTTTAAAGGTTTATAAATAATATGCTTTAAAAATATATATATATATAAATTAATATAATTTAAACCAAAAAAAGTAAACTTATATTTTATTTTCATATTTTAGTAAAAATAAAGTATAGCTTAAGTTACTAAAAATGTAGTTACTAGCAACAAAAAAGTAATAATAATATTTTATAATTATTTAAAATACTATATATAAAAAATACTAAGTTTTATTATACTTTAAATTTTAAAAGTTTAAGTATTACTTTATAAGAGTATAAACTAAAGTTAAAATATACTACTGCTTTTTTTAACTTTTAGCTATATTATAGCTAATATTTTTATTTATTAAATACTTTTAATAGTACTTTTAAATATTTTAAATAACTTTAAAACACTAAAGCTAACATAAATATTAGAGAACTTTACTATGCTTAGTAACAAGTAGTGTAAGAAAAGCTACATAAAAAGAGTAGTAATAGAGAAGTAGTATAAGAAAAGTAGCCTGAGAGAAATAGTGTAAAAAAAAGCAGTATTAAAGTAGTAGCATTAAAAAAGTAGCGTTGGAAGTTACATGACAGAGGTAGCATAAGAAAAGTAATACTAGAGAAGTAGCGTAAGAGAAGAGCAGCGTTAAAGAGAAGAATAGTGTTAGAGAAGTAACGCTATAGAAGCTGTTCCAGAAAAGCCGCACTAGAAAAGCCGCGCTAGAAAAGTAGCGCCAGAAAAGCAGAGCCAGAAAAGCTGCGCCAGAAAAGTTGTTGCAGAGAGGCAGTACTATTAGAGAAGCCGCTATAGAGAAGCATCGTTGGAGAAGTAGCGATAGAGAGAGAAGCAGCGATAGAGAGAGAAGCAGCGATAGAGAGAGAAGCAGCGATAGAGAGAGAAGCAGCGATAGAGAGAGAAGCAGCGATAGAGAGAGAAGCAGCGATAGAGAGAGAAGCAGCGATAGAGAGAGAAGCAGCGATAGAGAGAGAAGCAGCGATAGAGAGAGAAGCAGCGATAGAGAGAGAAGCAGCGATAGAGAGAGAAGCAGCGATAGAGAGAGAAGCAGCGATAGAGAGAGAAGCAGCGATAGAGAGAGAAGCAGCAATAGAGAGAAGCAGCATCAAAGAAGCAGCTGGAGAGAAGTAGTGTGGGAGAAGCAGCGCAAGGGAGGTAGCTGTAGAGAGGCAGCGTTAGGGAGGCAGCGTTAGGGAGGCAGCGTTAGGGAGGCAGCGTTAGGGAGGCAGCGTTAGGGAGGCAGCGTTAGGGAGGCAGCGTCAGGGGGGTAGCTGTAGAGACGTAGCGTTAGGGAGGCAGCTGTAGAGAAGCAGCGTCGGGGAAGCAGCATTAGGGATAGCTAGGGCGTTGAAGTATTAGTCGCGCGAGAAGTTTTGGTGTTCCTCTGACACGGAATAACTGGAACCCAAACACGTGATGTTACATTTTTTGACCAACAAGAACGCGAGAATTTTCGGTGCAACCTCGACAGAGTTTTGAATTGAAACTCCCCTTCCTATTTAAATAGAAAGAAGCTTTACTATGTTTAGTAATAAAAAGTAAGTATTTAATTTATTAAAAAAATAACTAAACTAATAAGCTAAGATTTTTTATATTTTTATTAGCTTTTTTTAGCTTTTTTTTAACTACTATTTTTAGTTTTTTTATTATATTAACTAGTAGAATTTTATACTAATTATAAACTACCTAAATATTACTTTTTTTTAAACTCTTTTTAAAAAGTATACTACTAAATTCTTATTTATTAAGTATTTATCTATTTTTAGAAAACTTTACTAAACTTTTTAATTAAAAGTTTTAATTCTTATAATAGTAATATAAAAATGTAGTTATTATAGTTTAAAATTAAAAAAAATTTATGTTTAATTTTAATATACTTTAGTAAAAAAAAAAGTATAAGTTTTTTTTTGTTTTTTTTATTTTTTACTTAAGTAAAAATGTTTTAATACTATATTTTAGAAACTTTTTTATAAACTTATTTTACTATTTAAATAATACTTTATAAGACTTAATTTCTTACTATAAATTTACTTAAAAGTTATATTATTTTATAAAAGTATAAACTTAAGTATATAAAATTACACTTTTATAATAAATAAAAGCCTATATTTAAATAAAAAAATTGGTTTAATTATATTATGCTTATATAATAATTTCTTTACTTTATTATAAATAAACTATTTAAATATAATAATTTACTAACTTAAAATACTTATTTGTATTATAACTATAAAATAAATGTAAACTTTTTATTTTTTACTTAAATTTACTTTATAGTTATAACTCAACACTTTTATAATAATAAAGTTTTTAATAAGTTTAAATAATATTTACTTAACTTTAGTATTATATAAGCTTTATTATTATAAAATACATACTATTACTTTTAGTATATAAAATTAATAGTAAAATTTTTTTTAAAAATATTACTTAAAATTAATTATATTATATAAAGTTAGTTACGTTGTATTTTTTTATGTATAAAAAACAAAGTATTTTAATTAATAGAATTATTATTAAAACAGTTAAAAAATGTATATTAAAGTACTTTTTATAATAAACTCTTATTATTTTAAAAGCTAAAAATTAAATATAAATTATAATTTTTTTATATTATATTATAAACCTTTTTTTAATTTTTTTTTTATTTATATGTACACACAAATTTTTTTAAGTATTTTCTTTTTAGTTTTTTTTAATTATAGAAGTTATTAGCTTATTAAAATAAATAAAAACTAATTTATTTACTTTTTAATTTTAATAGCTATATAAGTTTAAGCTTATAAAAAAAATTCTATTTACTTATATTATTAAAATAAGCTAAGTTTTAATAATTTTTTTTATAAAAAATACTAATTACTTATTTAAAGCTTTTTTTTAGAAAAAATAACTAAAATATAAAATAATAAACCTACTATTAAATAAAACTGGAATTAAAATACTAATTTTAAAGTAACTAATAAAACTTTAGCTAAAGTACTAGTTAATAATAAAAAATAATAATAGCTTAAAAAAAAGCTACTATATAAATTACTAATTATAAAAACTTTTTTATAATAAGTTGTAAAACTCTATTAAACTTATTAATAAAAAATAAAAAAACTAAAGTATAAAACGTTTACTAAAATAATAATTAAAAAAAATTATAACAAGTTTATAATAAAAATGTAAACTAATAAAAAAAATACTAGTTAAAAATAAAAATACTAGTATTTAATAATTTTTTTTATAAACTTTATTTTCTTAAGTTTATTAATTAAAAAAGTAGTATATATATTATAACTTAAAGACATAAAAATATAACTTAATATACTTAATATATAAATAAATAATATTAAGAAACTTACTAGCTAAGTTACTAATTAAAAGTACTACTTAGTAATAAATAAAAGTAAACTTTATAAATATATACATTAAAATTAAAAGTTTAAACTAGTAGTATAAAATAGTTAATTAATTTAAAAGTATAAAGTTATAAACTACTAATTTTTTAACTAAAATATAAATTAAAGTAACTTATTTATACAAAATAATAATATATTATATAAAGTTCTTAATATAAAACTATTTAAGTAGTAAAAGTATAAAATTAAAATAATAAAGCTTTTCTTAAATATATTTAAAATTTAAATTAAAAAAAAATTAAAATACTTATAATAAATATTTAAAAAAAAGTCTAAAACATTTAATAGTAAAACTAGTAATAATATTACAGAATTTAGAGATAAGTAAAGTAAAATTAAAAGTAACAAAAATAAAAATTCAAAAAAAATTATTTAGTTTTAAAAGTATAACTTTATATATATTATAAAATATTTACTTATAATATAAATGACTTAATATTACTTAGTAATAATAAAAAAGTATTAAACTAATTATTTACTAAACTAATTAAAAATAGGCCTTTAAATTATTTTTTTAAAAAGTAAGTTTACTATAAATATAAAAGAAAACATATAACCTATATTTTATAAGTAAATATAAAATTTAAATAGTATATAACTAATAAATTAAACTCTATTTAGTAAGTAATATAAATTAGTTAAATTAAAATAAAATAGTTTATAAAGTAAATTAAAAGTATTATTTAAAAACTTAATATAGTTATTATGTAATTTAAAAATAAAATAAAGTACATATATTAAAAAAAATAATAAATAATAAAAAGTTAAATTTAAAAAAAGTATTAAAATTTAATAGCTACTAAAAAATTATAAAAAAATTGTAAAATTTTTTTATATATTTAAAAAAAAAGAAAAAAAGAAAGTTATATAAGTTTAATTAAATTTTAAAATAGCTTATAAAATAAGTAGTACTTTATAACTATATTTAAGTATACTTAACCTTATAAACTATAAAAATAAAAATAAAAATAAAAATAAAAATAAAAATAAAAATAAAAATAAAAATAAAAATAAAAATAAAAATAAAAATAAAAATAAAAATAAAAATGTTAAAAATTAATATTACTATAAAGTTTAATATTAGTAAAATACTTTTTTAAAATAAATATACTTAACTTAGTAATATTATATTTTTATTTAAAATAAAATATATAAACTAGTACTTTATTTATATAAAATATTATATATATATACTTACAAAAGTTTATATTAATAAAAAATTAGTTATATAATATAGTATATTAGTACTTTTTAAACATAAGTTAAGTAAAATAAAACTTATTATTATTATTTTAGTATTTAATAAATTACATACTATTTACTTAGTTTAACTTTTATATGTTCTTAAAATAAAATAAATGTAGTATATTATAACTATACTTTATACTTTATATATATATTTATTATTTCTTTTTTATAGAAAGGGCTAGAAATTAACGTAAATATATAACGTTTGTTTTTTACGTGCTAAGAGGCCCACTATGCTAAGAAATATAAAGGGTACTTTGACTTCAAGCAACTCAAAATCTGTGCACACGTTAATATTCACTATAATGCTATATAAGTCCTGTGCTACAGCTACTCTCAAACATCTAGAACCTCTTCCACCTAAATATTACATTCACATCGTGGCCTTCACGTCTAATTTACAAAGAGCCTTGTTTTCTAGCATAATAGTGTTCCTTTACTACAGCACCACTATCAAGCTCTTACCACCTACAATATTCATAAAAGGGTGTTATCCAAGCCTTAGAGCCTTACTATAGTGTCGGGATGTCATCATCAGCCTGTGTCTGCTGTGGCGCGCAAAATTCATGCAACGTCGCCACGCCGATTGGTACCCCAAACGAAGCAATTGCCTATCACAGCTAGTGCAAAACAACCCTGCATGTCCCACGTAATCATCACGATGTAATTTACTTACAGTGGCTGTCAGGCCTGTGGCTGTGCGGAGTCTTGGCAAGCGGGCCGACCTTAGCCCCCCAGCCTTGCGATCCAACTCAACCTTGGCCATAATTCAATTCTCTGAAAACACCTACAGAATTCGCCACCTCACAACCCTATGGCCGGAGCGGGTCAGCCGTCCTCTCTACTAGCGTACCCGCTTTCTGCGCCACCTGCCACAAGATACTTTTCGTTAAGCACTGGTATAATCGCGGTTAACTTTTAGACAGCGGCATAAACTATCGGTAGACAATCTGAAGGCAGACACGTAAGTTGTATTTATAATATGACACTATAGGGAGTACAAGGAGACTAATAGGAGGTGGTGGGCGGAGAGGAGATTAAATGAAGAGGTATTGTAGGTTATTGACGGAGGCTAACGTGCGACCGCATCAGCTTGGCCACCGCCTCGCGCCCGTTCTCTGCCGCCCTCAATAGCGGCGTCTGTCCGTACTGATCCTTCGAGTTAACGTCGACCTTGCCCGTGCCGAGCAGCAGCTTCACCACTGCTTCGGGCCCGTTCTTTGCTGCCCACCATAATGGCGTCTGTCCGTACTGGTCCTTCGAGTCGACGTCGACCTTGCCCGTGTCGAGCAGCAGCTTTACTATGGCCTCGTTCCCGTTTGCTGCCGCTAACCATAGCGGTGCTCGTCCGTATTGATCCTTCGAGTCGACGTCGACCTTGCCTGTGTCGAGTAGCAGCTTCACCACTGCCTCGTGCCCGTTCTTTGCCGCCCTCGATAGCGGCGTCTGTCCGTACTGATCCTTCAAGTTGACGTCGACCTTGCCTGTGTCGAGCAGCAGCTTCACCACTGCCTCGTGCCCGTTCTCTGCCGCCCACCGTAGTGGTGTCTGTCCGTACTGATCCTTCAAGTTGACGTCGACCTTGCCCGCGTCGAGCAGCAGCTTCACCACCGCCTCGGACCCGTTCAATGCCGCCCGCCATAGCGGCATCTGTCCATACTGATCCTTCGAGTCGACGTCGACCTTGCCCGTGTCGAGCAGCAGCTTCACCACCGCCTCGGACCCGTTCAATGCCGCCCGCCATAGCGGCGTTCGTCCGTACTGGTCCTTCGAGTCGACGTTGACCTTGCCCGTGTCGAGCAGCAGCTTCACCATGGTCTTGTGCCCGTTTGCTGCCGCTAACCATAGCGGCGTCCGTCCGTACTGATCCTTCGAGTCGACATTGACCTTGCCTGTGTCGAGCAGTAGCTTCACCACTGCCTCGTGCCCACTCTTTGCCGCCCACCATAGAGGCGTCCGTCCGCCCTGGTCTCTAGAGTCTGGCATGATGTTTACTGCCTCAAGCCCAAGAGCAAATATTACCTCGTCGCCAAGCTCTGCTAAATATGAGAGTGTGGTCCTCCGGTTTGAGAATTTGAAGTCGTGTCCAAACGGTCCCCGGCTGCCTTCAATATGACGGTACTGGCTGCACAGATTGTGAAGCCAACTCCCCGGAGACTGGGTCGCCGAATAAACTTCCACAAACGTCCGGACAGCTTCATTGCTCCCAGTCGCAAGGGCCGCGAAAAAGGGAGGCCCGTAACGCTCGTTTTCCACTTCAAGGCACGACAGGATGGATGGATGAACTCTGATGAGGTTTGACATATTGCCCTCCGCCAATATATACAGAAGACTCGCATCTTTTGTGTGCTTGCGTACTTCATGTATTTCGATCAGATTATAGAGTCTAATCCAATCGGTAAGCGGAAAACTCTGCATGAAATTTTCTTAAGCGATACCGCTTCCTGCTGCCACGTCTGCATGGTATAGCACATTACGTACGGCGTATTCTAAGAAGAGAAATGCAGCAGTAGCCGATTCGCGGAGGGCTGCAGCTTCCTGGGTTGATGCTTTTACAAAACTCTTACTGAGGTCCAGGGAGGTATAAAGATCGATGCTCAAGTAGTTAACGCAGCAATGCTTCAGCCGCTCATGACTTTGACCATAAAAGTTACTTCTGAGATCGGGCCAGATGCTTCCAAGTCCGTTTTCTTTAAGAAGAAAGTCCTTCACCGATTCGTGAATGAACTGGACTTTGGGGGCTCCGGATGTAGTGATTTCGGTAAGTCCTTTCGAGGAATCGAGTATGTATCGTTTAGTAACGTCTATTGGGATCCTACCAGGATCCCACTTTAATAGTTCCTCTGGCTCAACTCCAGAAAGAATGGCAAAGTATAACTGCTCCGGACTCAGGGGTTGCCTTGTGAAGAGCACCCACTGAACACAGAGAACTAGTTCGTCTCTATTATGGGAGTCGCGTGTCAAAATATCGCGAAATAGTTCGTGCAGGTCACTAGGGATCTCCCGGAGTCTTCGCCGAAGCGCATGCATGCGGCCACCGTCGTATTCTTTATTCAGTATCACTACCACAAGAACAACCCACAGAAAAACCCCAGAGGCCTTTTCCTGTAGTTCTATTCGGATCTGCTCCGCGACCTTACTCTGCCCAATCTTCAATTCACTCTCTAGATAGTTGGCTATATCCTGGTCGTGTCCTTCTTGTCTTTCTAGAACTAGACCTAGCCCTTTCTGGATCGTAATGTGCGGGTAGTGCCTGCTTGAAAAGCAGACTTGGAATCTGATACCGGCCGATACGGTGAGGCCGCCAATATGCTCAAAGAATAACATCATATCCCAGATCTGCCATTCTTCGCATTCATCTAACGCGTCAATAAAACAGACTACAGAGAATTCTCCGAGACTTTGTATAGCTTGTTCCAATAGTGTTTTGAGTGATTCGATGCTCCATTGGTGATTTGTGCTGATGGTCATCGTTGAGAGACAGAGTGAGTCGAAGACACAATGAAGCGCTGGAAGTCGTTCGAGAAGTTGCAGTAGCAGCGACCGATATGTCCCAATTGTAGACTTCTCTAAGTCCTCACCTCGTGCATTGAAGAAGAACGAGATGACAATTCTGTCCTTCATTGTCTTGCGGGCATGGGCAATAGCAAACTTCATTAACGTTGACTTTCCGGTTCCGGGCTTCCCTTTGATCCGCAAGAAGCCATGGTGTTCGCCCAGTTTAGTGGAATCAAGCCAGTCAACGTATTCAGGAGTTTTTAGCAACCATTTGCATGTCTCGGCGTGAGCATTCTTTATAGTCATATGGCGCGCATCGATTTGGTCAAATCTCAACGAGTTCAACAGCATCCGTCGTTGCTCGTCCAGTGAGAGCGATTCATCCTTCAAGGACTCTCTGATCTGCTTCTGAAGGCGAATCAACGCATTTTTTCGTCCTTCGCCGTATAGGAGAGGCATATAGATGCCGAAAAGGACTAGTAGAGAGTATGCCTCGTCTTCTTCGCGTTTTGTTCGGCGTTTTTCTGCCCACGACATGCGCTCATTCAAACTGAACTGAGACAAAGGGCTTCCTTGAAGGGCTTGGATGGCGATTCCCGTTATCTCATAGAGAGTTTCCTTCAGCGATTGCTTGTCACCGAGCCGCTGTTTCTCCTTAGAGAAGAACTCAACCGATTTCGGCGCAACAAGCTCTTGAAGCGTCCAGCCACGAGTAAACCACCTGCTTTTCCTGAATGCCGGCTTCCATCTCCGGGAGCACCCGTCGTCTTCAACCGACCCGCTGACTGAAACGTCAGACAAATACACGTAGCATCTTTCAGCATCCTGATACCAGCGAAACATAGAGTTGATAGCTTCTGTAAGCTCAGCGCTGCTTGATTTGTCGATGCAGCAAGTGTCCACCCAGAAGTATTGGAGGCTATCCTTAGCAGCTTGCTTTCCGCAAAATCGGATCTTCGCATAACCAGCTTTGCTCTTGCCTGTGCCTTCCACTATGTCTTTAAAGGTGACCTCTTCGTAATCTGCGCCCCAAGTATGCGAAAGGATAGCATATCGCGGAGTCTCATTGCCAACAAACTCAGTCAGGCTGAACTTGTCATCATCTTCAAGTTTCAGAAGACGCATTACGCTGTATAAGTCTGTTACAAAATATCCTAGGATGTGAAGATAAGGGTATGATGAGTAAGATGAAACAATTAAAGAATGCAGCTATGTTAGCTGTCAGATGTTGGGAATAGATCTGAGGATGGCTGAGGATGAGCGACGTCCAGTAATGCGGGTAGTGCAGTTACGCTGCGGGTTTCCTCTTTAAGACAGCCCCACACAAGCTGGGGCATTAGTCGCAATGCATCAACAAAGGCGCACCTCATGCAGGCAAAGCACGGAGATACAATATGCCGAAGACCCAAGTGTTTCACACTTAGCGTAATGGCGTCGGTAGCGCACTACTTTAGGTCTACAAAATTTGCCTGCGCTATCGACACAGCAAGCGTAGAGGCGGAGCTCAGCGAGAGAGGACAGCTACAGATTCCTCCACGTACCTCAAAACCGAACCTTTGCGAGCCTCCACCTTACCAGTCTCCGCCAGCGCGCTGCCGATTAAGAAGCGCACGACGCCGGAACTGCCCTGCGGATAGGAGACGCCGAAGAGTATGTTTTGGCTCGCCTCTTCACTTCGACTTGACACACTGTACGGTAACGTATCACTTTCATTCATTTCCTATGTTAAGCATGGCGTTAGACAAGGGATGAGCAGGTCTCATAGTTGGCTTTTGAACTGGAGAAAGTGTACGAAGCAGGATGTAAATATCTGGCGCATCGTAACGGCCCATACCTCTAGGGTGCATGGCCATAATAGAACACACACACACACACACACACGTGAGGGTCTAAGTTACTTTTGAAGTGACAAAGTAGAGACAACTATGGTTTGCGAAGGGACGAACTGTCTCGGGCGTGGCGTTGTGGCGCCACTGACTGGCCACGGTCTATTCTTGTTAAGGTAAAGTGTGATTCTGTGTAGCTGTGTTGCTGAGTCAACTAACGAGCGCCGGGGCCTTCGGAACCTCAACTCTCATTTCGGAGTCAGATTTTTATATATTCTAAGTGTCTGTAGAATAGGAAAAGGCTCTGCACAGCTATAAGCCTAAAAGCCACTATAAGTAAATTACACTATAATAATTATATAGGCTGTTTTATACTAGCTAAGATTAGTAATTACTTTAATTAAAGATACTAATTAGTATAGTAACTTTACATGAATTTATATATAATAGTAAATATAAAATTAATAATAATATTTTAGCATTATACTAAGACTTTAAAACTTAAATAAAACTCTTTTATAAATATTATAAGTAATAAGAGCTTAATAGTAGTACTATAGTAAAGAAATATTATTATATTATAAAAAAAGCTTTTTATAAATTAAGCGTGAAAACAATAATATAAATATAATTTTTAAATAAAATAAATTCTAAATATTTAAAAGTAGCTATAATATATAATTTATATAAAATTATAGTAAATATTAACATGTGTACAGATTTTAAGTTATTTGAAATTAAAATACTTTTTATATTTCTTAGTATAATAGGCTTTTTACTATATAAAAAAAAATAGCTTACTAATTTACTATAATAAAGTTTTAAACATTCTCTAAATTATATAATAAGAAAGTAAGTTATAAAATTACTTATAAAATTTTTACTACTTAAGTTTTTTTTATAGTATAAATAAATGCTATAATTATACTAGTAAAGTTAATAGTTAATATACTTTAATTAAAAAATTATAATAATATTAAAAATAAAAGTAGTAACTATACTATACTATTATATTAAGTAATAATGTAATAAACTTACTAACAACTAAAAATATAATCTTATAAAAAAATTATATTTATAAATATAACTTAAGCTTTATATAATAATACTATAAATTTTTATTATTATATTAGCTTACTAAATATACTAACTTATATAATAGATTTACTTTTATTATATTAGTAATTTATTATACTTTACTAATATAGTTTTTAAAAAGAGTAAAATAAATAACGAAAATACTTAACTAAATATAAAAGTTATAAGTATAAGTAATAGTTAGTACTTTTTATATACTTAAATTAAAAAAGGTAAAAGCTAAAGTAAATAATACTTTAATATAAAATTAGTAAAATTACTAGTAAAATGAGTTTTAAATTAAATACTATATTTTATTAAAAAAGTATTTTTCTAGTATTTGTAATAGTAACTAAATATATAAAATAAATATTTTTAGTTACTTTTATTATAAATTATATATAAATTTAAAAAAAAAATTTTTATTTAACTTTAAAACTATTAAGTTTTACTGTATAGTATTTTAATATATTAGTTTTAATATTACTATTTAACAAAAATAACATAATTAAATAAGTAAATATAATAAAAAAATACTTTATATTAATACAGTATACTAAAAAAGTAATATTAGTATAAAAATTTATTATAATTTTTAATATAATTAGCATAAAATTAAAAATAAGTAATACTTAAAAATTACTTATAATAAT
This sequence comes from Zopfia rhizophila CBS 207.26, assembly GCA_010093925.1. Taxonomy (NCBI): domain Eukaryota; kingdom Fungi; phylum Ascomycota; class Dothideomycetes; family Zopfiaceae; genus Zopfia; species Zopfia rhizophila. The sequence continues at coordinate 1,018,116 of ML994622.1, forward strand.
TAAATTATAGTAAATTATACTAAACTTATTATAATATATAATATAATAGTATATATTAAATATATATAAAATAATTTAAAAAGCTTTTTTTAAACTTAAAAAAAAGCTTATATTACTTACTATTATAGTAAGTAATAATACTAACGTATTTTATAAGCGAGCGGGCTACCAAAGCGCGTGGGCTACTTTTACTAAGAATTACCTTTTCTTTAATAACTTTACGAAAACTTAATATTATTTAACAAAAATTTAAAATTAGCTTTTTGGATACTAGATGCAACTAATTCTAAATTTGCATCATAATCACATTACGTAAGCATAAGTTATTAAGCTTAGAATCTACTTTACTTTAAAATATGTTTTAGCTATTTGTAGTTATAATATTACCTAATAATAAATTATAAAACTCAAATCTACTTAATTATATATGTAATTTAGACTATATTATGATTTTATAGTAATAGAATAAGTAGATTTTTAAGAACTCTAGATAAAGCAAGGTTTTGGCCCCCACTTTTTAATATCTTAAAAACTACTAATACTATGGCTTTAAAATATAAATATATTATAAATTTAGGTTTAAATACTTTGTATTTAAGTTTTATAATTTATTATTAGGTAATATTATAACTACAAATAGCTAAAACATATTTTAAAGTAAAGTAGATTCTAAGCTTAATAACTTATGCTTACGTAATGTGATTATGATGCAAATTTAGAATTAGTTGCATCTAGTATCCAAAAAGCTAATTTTAAATTTTTGTTAAATAATATTAAGTTTTCGTAAAGTTATTAAAGAAAAGGTAATTCTTAGTAAAAGTAGCCCACTCGCTTGGGTAGCCCGCTCACTTATAGAATACATTATAAAAAGAATTAATGTTTAATTTTTTATAACGTATTCTATAAGTGAGTGGGTCACATAAGCGAGTGGGTTACTGTTACAGACGGTAACAAAAAGGCAACTACACCTGAAGAGCTGAAGGAACTGGCAACAACAGCCAATAAAGCTCTAGAATAGAAACGTATGTTCGAGCTTGAAAGGAAGAATTGTAAACAGGCACAGGACGCATTAGCGCAGGCCAAGGCACGGGCCACGAAGCGAGGATAAAGATATGGAACTATGTGGACGGATCCGGAGCATCCACCCACGTGACAGGAATGGGGCTTAGTAGACAGAGAAGAAGCGAGGTAACAGAACCTCTAGCAGCTCTAGCAGCCTCTAGCAGTATCCAATATACGGCCGGCCGGTATACAATGTACGCACGGAGGATCTACTATAAGTATGAGACATTAAATAGTTTATAATTACTTTTAATTCTTTATAGTTACTCTAAAATTAAGATTTACACCTTAAGTGATATAGTTTAATATTATTCTGTTAAATCTTAACTTATTATATTACTTTTTTTTATTTTTATTAAGTTAACTAACTTCTACTAAGTTTAATAAGCTATCTAATCTAGAAGTAAGAGAACTAATTAACTATTATAATAATTAATTAGACAGCTTATTACTAGTATAATTTATATTAGTAAGTTAGTAACTTATAATATTATAATTATCATCTCAAAAAAGTAAAAGAAGCAGTTAGATAGATTCTAATAACTAATTATTAAGAGTTTATAATAACTTATTATAAAGATAAATAAGAACTTTACTTATTGGAAAAAAGTAGTAGTAAAGAAGAAGTTATAGTAGAATCTTTATTTATAACTAGAAGTACATCTAGAGAATAAAAGAGTATATAATAAATTATTTAGAAATAAAAAGTAGCTATTATAGAATTATGTGATACTCTAATAAATCTATAATAATAAATTAGAATAAATTAAGAAGTAAAAACAGTAAAAATATAGTCTCCTAAGAAGTTTAATAGTAATAGAGATAAACTTAAAACCTTTATAATAATAATAAACTTATACTATTATTTTAACTAAAAATTATTTCTAACTAACTAGGATTGGATCTTAGTGGCTGGTATAAATATAATAAATAGAGCTATATAATAGTTTAAATTACTAATAAGAAATTACCTAGTTAACAGAGACTCTAACCTAAAAGCAGTAGAATTAATTAATTATAATAGTAATATATAACAAGCTTTTAAAAGTTATAAATATTTTAAACAAGAAATGATTATTATCTTTAAAGAAATTAATAAAGAAATAAAGGTAATCTAAAAGCTTTAATAACTTAAATAATAAACATTAGCAGCTAACTATATAATAGAGTTTAAATAAATCTAATTATAACTTAATTAAGTAGACTAGCCACTAGTTATAATATACTATAAAAAATTAAAAAATAGAATTAAGGATAAGATTTCTAGAGGAAAACGGTTAAGTACCTTATTAAAAATTATTAAATAAATAATAACTATTAATAACTACTAGTACTAACAAAAGTAAGAGAAAAAGGTATGTGGAAAATTAATAATCTATATACCTAAAAGAAACAGAAAAGACAACTAAACCTATAATAAAATAAATATTAATATTAAATAGATATTTATTAGAAGATGGTAAGAAAAGTAAGTTAAAAAATAAATAAAATACTATACACATAAGACTTACTTAAAATACAGAAAACAAAAATACTTTATTAAAAATTATAGATAATAATAATTAGATGTTAAAAAAGCTTATGATTAGATTAAGGCACTTAAAGAAATTAAGATTACTATAGTCCAAGTAAAATAAGCAAAAAACACTATAATAAAAAAAATAATTATAAAGAGAATTTAGAAGGAATAATGCTGGATATATGAAAGCTATATATATCTTAAATAAAAATACAAAGTTCTATATTAAAAAGTTAAGAATTATTTAATAGGATAATTTAGTAATATACTTATTATAATATAAGAAGCAGCAGTTTAACAACATAACACGGAAACTAAGAAAAAAATATAAAGGTTTTATAAGATTATAAAACAAGAAGGTAAACCATTCCACAAGAAAGATTAGAAATTTAAATAAAAAAAAATTAAAAGATACTAGAGAGTAAGAAACTAATATCTATAATAATTATATAATATATACGCTAAGGATATTATTAAATATATAAATTAAAATACTATATAAGAAAATATTATATTACTAAACACTAGAAAGTTACCTTAAGAGATGGAATATATAAATACTAATAAGTACTATAGTTAACAGGAAACAGATAATATAGAAAACTAAATAAATAAAAATTAGCTATATAAATAAATAAGATTTATTAATAAATATTTATATTAATTATAAATAATATAACGTACTATCACCCCGTCAGACACCTAGAATTAGAATAGAATTAAAATAAAAAGAATAAAGAAATTTCTTTATTAATATTATAGGTACAGGATAATAATGCCGCAAATAAAATAATAAAAAAGAAATACTAGATATATATAGCTTTTAATTATATAGAAAAAAAACTATAAATAAAATAAACACGCTATACGTGTTAAAGGACTAAAAATAAAAAAAATATTATAATAACTAGCAAATAAAAAAGAACTTAACTTATAATAAGAATTAGTTTATATAGATTTAAAAGACGAACTACAGGACCTAAACTTAAATAAATATAAATAACTATTATAAAATAAGTACTAGATAGGATGTTAATAATACTAAACTAAATATTATTAAAAAAAATACTTAGCTACAGACTCATATAAAAAACTTATATATTAAAAATATTTTTTAGAATAGAAATGCCAGGATCATAAAGAATAAGCTAAAAATATATATAGGATACTTAATAGAAAAGTATACTAACTCTAAAGATACTTAATCTACAAATCTAAAAAGAAAATACTAAAGAAATAACTACCACTTAGAAGTTAACTATAAATAAAAAACTAGAAAACTAGTAGACTACAACCAAGCCACTAGAGAGCTAAAAACTAAAAATTAGAAATAATATATTAATTATATATATATAATTAAACCAAAGGAAACACGAAAATAAGCTATATATAAATATATATATTAATAGTAATTAGATACTAGTACTTATAAATAGTGGGGCTAGTAAAACACTTATATTAAATAAATATAAAAATATTAGATACTAACTAGAGTTTTAGATAAGCCTATATAAGTAAAACGCGTAGATAATAGTCTAATAGTATTTAAAAAAAATCTAATTAATTTTAAAATATAGAATATAACTATTAAAGTAGCAGATTACATAGATAACTGTTATATTAAAATTATAAATCTAAACAGCAAAGATTTTATCTTAGGATAGAACTAGCTAGTATAATAGAATTTAATAATTAACTAGAAAATAAAGTCTATAGGAACCAGGAAGGGCTACTATAAATAAATAAAAGCTATAATATAAATAAAGAAAATAATACTTCACGACACTACGTTTATTATGTCAGATAAATACTAAGAGGAATTTAGAGAATAGTTCTTTAAAAAAGCTAAAAACTAATTACTAGAATACTAGAACTAGGACTATAAAATCACGCTTAAAAAAGAAATAAATTTAAAACTAGAATTATTATACCAAGTACCCATACACCAGCAGAAGGAATTACGGAAATTTTTATAAGAAAATTAATAAAAAGGATATATATAAACTAGTTAAAGTAAAATAGCTTTACTAATACTCTTTATACTAAAAAAAAATAAAAAGCTAAGATTATATATTAATTACAGATACCTTAATAAAACTATAGTAAAAAACTATTACCTTATACTACTAATATTAGAACTTATAAATAAACTTAGAGAAGCTAAATAGTTTAGTCTCTTTAATATTAAGAATAAATATTATTAAATATAAATAACTAAAGAACACGAATAGATAACAGTATTTAAAATAAAATATAAATTATTTAAATATCTAGTTATACTAATAGGATTCATAAACGCACTAGTAACATTCTAGATAATTATTAATTATATACTAAGAAAATATCTAGACGTATTTATAATAGTATATTTTAATAATGTATTTGTATATATAAATAGACCGCTAGAAGAACACGTTAAGTACACTAAAAAAATATTATAAAAGCTTAAGAAATATAGATTATATATTTAAACAGAGAAATATATATTCTATAGGATAGAAATTAAGTTCTTAAGATACTTAATATCTCAAGACAGAATAGTAGTTAATTTTGATAAAATAAAAGATATATTATCTTAGCCTACACTAATAAACACTAAAGAAGTTTATTTTTTTCTTGGATTTATAGAATTTTGCTAATAATTTATTAAGAACTACTCAAAAATCATAGTACTTTTAATAGAATTGTTAAAAAAGAATTAATAGTTTAAGTAAAAGCAACGCGAGGAAAACGCTTTTATAATATTAAAAATATTTAACTTATAACTTTAAATAGAGATATATATAGATATATTAGATAGAGCTATAAAAGCTATTTTATTATAAGTATAAAATAATAAGTATAAACACCTAGTAAACTTTCTATCTTATAAACTTATAAGTACCAAGTTAAACTATAATATTTATAATAAAAAACTATTAATAGTAGTTTAAGTATTTAAGAAGTAGAAACACTACTTAGAAGGAGCTAAGCACTAGATTATTATATATTCAAATCATAAAAATCTAACAGCATTTATAATAACTAAGAAGTTAAATTAATAACAAGTTAGATAGTAAGAGCTAGTCTTTATATTTAACTTTTAAATATTCTATAAATTAGGAAAAGAAAATATAGTGGTTAATATACTTAGTTAATAAGTAAACTATATAAAGAATATACTAGAAATTTATAATATAATACTTAAATAAAAACCAGACGGATTCTTAGAAAGCTTATAAATAGATATTAAAATAGTAGTTATTATAGAAAATATATAGTAAAAACGGATTAGAGAATATAACTATAGGCAATTATAATAGTATAAAATAGAAGCTATTTTTATACTAAAAGTATTATAGACTAAACTTATTAAAGACTAACATTTAGCTAAAATGTATGGATATTAAGAAATTAAAAAAACTATAAAATAGATCAACAGGCATTTTTAGATTCTAGAAATATAAAAAAAGATTAGAATTAGTCTCTTAGAATGTATTAAGTATAAGAAGAATAAAGCATTAAAATATAAAAAATATAGACTTATATAACTGATTCCTTTACCAGACCTACTATAGAAATTAGTTATAATAAACTTTATTATAAGAATACTAATAATAACTACCTTTTAAGGCTAATAGTATAATATGATACTAGTTATAATAAACTAACTTATAAAATATGCATACTTTAAACTAACATACACAGAGGTTAAAGTAGATGAATTAGTAATATTACTAATTAAACTCTTAATTACGTGATATGGATTACTATGGGAATTTATTACAAATAGAGACAAATTATTCACGTTAATATTCTAAAAGATATTTATAAGAAAGTTAGGGGCTAAGTATTATCTCTTAATAGTATTTTACCTATAAATAAATAGATAGACAGAATGGACAAACTAAATATTAGAATAATACCTATAAATATATATTAATAAACAACAAGACAATTAGATTAACTTATTATTAATAACTAAGTTTATATATAACTCTATAAAGTTATTAACTATAGGAAGATTACTATTCTTTATGAATTATAGTTATAAGCCTACAGCTTATTAAGAACCGCAAAAGCTAAACAAAATATTAGAATTAGTAAGAATAAAAGTTAAAAAGTTATAATAACTTTATTAAGAAATAGTAGGAAAGATTACCCAGAGAGAGAACCTCAGCAAATAATAGAAAAATAAATTTAAAATTAAGAGACTAATCTTTAAGAAAGGGGATAAAGTTTTCCTATTATAAAAAAATTTAGAAATAAAACAGCTATTAAAAAAACTGGATTACATTAAATTAGGATTATTTAAAATTAAAAGATAAATAGAATCTGTAAATTATAAACTATAACTACCTAAAGACATAAGAATTTACCTAGTTTTTTATATTTCAAGATTAGAACCAGCACTATAGAATGCTAAACTTTAGATAAGACTTAAACTCAAAAAAAACGCTACTAAGTATAAAGTCTAGTAAATTCTAGACTACCAGTAGTTTAGGCGTTAGTGGAAATATTTAGTTAGATAGAAAAGTTACAAACTTAAGAATAATACATAGAAGCTAGTTAGAAACCTAAAGAATAGTTTAGAGCTAATTGACTAGTACTATTAGACAGGCCAGAAAGAGCTTACTCTAAAGTCATATCCTAAAAAAAAAAAGAGTACTATATATTCCAATTAAAACTAAAGAATAAAAAGGGTAAAGTGATAGGCTAGGAAGAAACATAAACTACAGGTTATAGTATGTAAATTTCTTAACCTCAAGAATAAACCTCTTCCTCTTTAAGAGCTTAGATCTCATAAATTAAGGCTATCTTTTAATTAAATATCTCCTTCTCTTTTGAATCTACTTGCGTGAGTTTATGACGAAGTTATAACTCATAAGCACAGAGCTCAGAACGCTAATCCTTAATAGAGTTAAGCTAACAACAAAGCTTTACTTTATCACGGTTAAGGCAATTCCATTCTGACTATAACATAATTAGGTCACACTTTATATTACGGTCAGCGTAGGCTGAGTAATGACTAGAACTCAGATTCATAAGGCAATTATCGCCTCAGTAGGAACAGTTCAAGCAAGGTGTTAGCATGTAACAGGGTTTATTACGGATCTAAGAAGCTAGGCGGCAAGCACGTATTAGAGACGACGCAGGACGTGTCATTATTAGGGAGCTAGGCAGGGAAGAAAGGAAGTTAAGAGTCTTACAGTCTGGAACACAGAGCGGAAGACCTGCTGCCTTTATACTGCTTATAAAAGAAAGAAACTATCTTCCGGGACGAAGACTTAGAAGGAGAGGATAATGTTATAGACAGTAACAAAAAGGCAACTGCACCTGAAGAGCTGAAGGAACTAGCAACAATAGCTAATAAAGCTCTAGAATAGAAACGTATGTTTGAGCTTGAAAGGAAGAATTGTAAACAGGCACAGGACGCATTAGCACAGGCCAAGGCACGGGCCAAGAAGCAAGGACAAAGATACGGAACCATGTGGACAAATCCAGAGCATCCACCCACGTGACAGGAATGGGGCTTGGCAGACAGAGAAGAAGTAAGGTGATAGAACCTCTGGCAGCTCTGGCAGCCTCTGGCAGTATCCAACATACGGCCGGCCGGTATACAATGTACGCACGGAGGATCTACTATAAGTATGAGGCATTAGACGGTTCACGATTACTTTTGATTCTTTATAGTTACTCTAAAATTGAGATTCACACCTTAAGTGACATAGTTTAATACTATCCTGTTAAATCTCAACTTACTATATTACTTCTTCTTATCTCTACTAAGTTAACTAACTTCTACTAAGTCTAATAAGCTATCTGATCCGGAAGTGAGGGAACTAATTAACCATTATAACAATCAGTTAAACGGCTTATTACTAGTACGATTTATATTAGTAAGTTAGTAACTTATAATAGTTACTTTAAAACTCACTAAAAAATTAAGAATTCGCACTTGAATATCTTAATAACCACTTAATAATAATTCTGAAATTTGAAATTTGAGCTTTTCTATATGCATTACAGTATTTCTAAAGGTCGCATAAAAATTAATTAAGTAGTTTTTAAGATATAGTAATTTAGGAGCTAAAACTATGCTATATTACTATATCTTAAAAACTACTCTATTAATTTTCATGCGACCTTTAGAAATACTGTAATGCCTATAAAAAAGCTCAAATTTCAAATTTCAGAATTTATTATTAAGTGGTTATTAAGATATTCAAGTGTGAATTCTTGATTTTTTAGTAAGTTTTAAGATAACCTACTTGCTTGTGTAACCCACTCACTTATAGAATACATTACTAATATTATATTATATATTTATTCTTTTTTCTATACTTTAAATTCTAGTAAATTTGTAATAAAGTTTATTAAAATTAATTTCTATAGTTCCTTAGCTATAGCTAGTAATTATAGTAAATTATATAGTTTATATTATTTTAACTTATTTTTATTATATTTTAAGTAATTAATAAGAACCTTTTTAACTTCTTTATATATATATAGAAAATAGAAGTTTTTGGAAATATATTCTACTATCTTTTTAATTTCCTAGTATTTATGTGTAATGGTATTGTAATTTTCTTAAATTAATAAATTTTATAAAAATTTTAGCATGTAAATAAGTTTATTTTATTAAATAAGTCTATTATTTTTAATGTACTGTATTAAGCTAGGTAGTAAATAATTAGTTTTTAGTTTACTTTTAATTTATTATTTTTAGTTACTTTTAACTTAGGTAATTATCACGATTTTTATATAAACATATTTTAAAAATCTATTTAAGTTTTCTTTAAATACTATATTCTAAACTAGTTTTATTTTGTATATATAATTATATTATTAGCTTAAAGCATTAGTTATGCTATTATTTTTACTTTTTTTTATAAAATATTTTAAAATTAAAAGTTATAAGTAGCTTTACTTATTATACTTATTATTAATTTAACTTTTTTTATTATTATAAAACCTATAAGGTTCTTATAGTTTAAGTAAATAACTACTTAATATTTTACTTTTTTAAAATATGTTTTTTATTTCTTAAATACTAGAACTACTATAAGTAGTTTTTTATTATAAATATTATAATTTAATTTAGGTTCATTAAATTTCTTTAATATATAATTAACTAGATATAAATACTTATTTCTATATATTTAGCTATATATTACTTTATATACGTAATTTAATATATTAGTTTTTAAAATAATTAATAATTTAGAATTAAATATTTTAAGTATTAGTATTTTAGTAAATTTTCTTTTAAGTTTCTAGAATACTTTTTTCTATAGTTTGTTCTATTTAAATTTAATATTTTTATATATAATCTTTATAAGTAGTACCGTGATTTTTGAATAACTTTCTATAAACTTTTAATAAAAGTTTATAAATTCTAAAAAAATTAAACTTTCTTAACTAATATTAAGTATAGCTAGTTTATAATATTTTTAGCTTTATTAAATTTTATAGCTATTTCTTCCTGTAAGATAATAAACTTAAAAAAGTTTATTTCTATTTAATAGAAATAGTATTTTTCTAGTTATATAAGTAAATTATACTTCTTTAGCTTTTATAATACTTTCTTAACGTATTTTTTATGCTCTTTTAATAATTTTTTTAAGTAAATAAAAATATTATCTGAATAAGCTAGTATAAATATATATCTAAATATTTATATAGTATATAATTTATTATTACTTAAAATATAGCTAGTGTATTAGTTAATCTAAATAATATTATAAAATATTTAAATAATCTAAATCCTATTTTAAATACTATTAGCTATTTATACCTTTTTTTTATTCTTACTTTATAGTATTCTTTATAGATATTAAATAAACTAAACTATTTAACTTCTTAAAGTTAATTCATAAGTTCTTAAATTAGTAGTAATAAGTAATAATTCTTTATTATTATATTATTAAGTTATCTATAATTTATACATAATTATAATTTACTATGTTTTTTAGTATAAATAGTATTAAAAACACTATTAGGCTTTTACTTACTTATATATACTCTTTCTTAAAGTTTATATTTAGATATTTCTTAATCTCTTTTTATTAATTCTAGTTAAGTCTATATATTTAGCCTGGTTTTAACGTTGCTTTTTTTTAAAATAGTATTTAATAATTCTATAGTTTATATTCTAGTAAATTTCCTTCTAGTTTCTCTTTAAATAACTTTTTAAATTTTTGAAATTTTTTTAGAATAGTGAAACTAGCTGTTTCTTATAATAAATATATTCTTTTAACTTATAAAAGTTTAATATCTTCTTATTTTTTCTTACATAATTACTTTATTTTACTTAAAGAAATGTGTTTTATTATAAAGACCTTTTTCTTATAATTTGGAATTTAAGTTAGTGTAATTTTGTGTGTAGATTATTAATTTAAAATTATTTCTTTTTTCTAATTAATAATTAGATTCTACTTAGTAAACTAGTCTTATTTTAGAATTATATCTTTTTTACTTAAGTTAGTAATTTTAATATAGTAGTTATTTTTATAACCTACTACTTTTATAGCTACTATTTTAGTTTTTAGATTAATTATTTTTTTTCTAAAGTTTATAGTATTATTATTTACTTTTTATAGTTTTACTAGCTTATTTATAACCTTATATAGTATAGTATAATTATATATTTATTTATTTAAAATAAATATTCTATTTGCTCTACTATCTATAATTATAAATAGTTTTTATTTATTAATATATATTTTTTAGTATATTTCTTACTAATTTAGAGAATATTTAAATACTTAGGTATTTTTAATAACTCTTTTATTATTATATTACTTTTAAAGGCGAAATTACTTTACTTTTTTAGTTTTACTAGCTATATTATTAACTATAGCTAGTAGTTAAAAGCTGCCTAGTTTTTTAAATTACTACTTAAAGTATATTTAAAAGTAGACTAATTTTATTAATATTTTATTTTTATGTAAATTAAATATTTTAATAAATAACACTAATGCTATAGCTTTTTATTATGTATATTTTTTATTTCTTTTCTATAGTTAAAATATTTCTACGTTAGGAAAAAAATTAGTGGCATTTTTATAATACTTAATAATAATTAACTACTATTTACGTATTTTACGTATCTTATTTTATAGCTTATAGTCTTAACTTTAAAGTAGTATTAAGTCACTAAATATAATACTATCTTATAAAATACTATAAAATACGTAATTATATTCTCTAAAGCTTTTATTATTATTTATAATATTTATCTATTACGCGTATTTTATAAATTTAATATTAAATATATTTTATATTTTATATTTGGTTTACGTTTTATATGTAGTATGTATATTTTAAACTATAGTTTTAAATTACTAGCTACTACTAACCTATTATATAAAATAATAAAATACTATATAAGCTCTATTTACTTTCTTTTTTTTATATTAAATTAGAATTAGCTTTTATATTAAATTAAAATTAGCTTTTATATTAAATTAAAATTAGCTCTTATATTAAATTAAAATTGGCTTCTACACTAAATTGAAATTAGCTTTTATATTATATCTAGAGCTCTGTATAGAGCTCTAGAGATAGTTTAATATATAGCTTTAAAAATAGCTTAGTATATAGCTCTAGAGATAGCTTAGTATATAGCTCTAAAAATAGCTTAATATATAGCTCTAGAGATAGCTTAGTATATAGCTTTAGAAATAGCTTAGTATATAATTCTAAAAATAGCTTAATATATAGCTCTAAAGATAGCTTAGTATATAGCTCTAAAGATAACTTAGTATATAGCTTTAGAGATAGCATAATATAGAGCTTTAAAATAGCTTAATATAAAGCTCTAAAAATAACTTAATACAAAGCTCTAAAAACAGCTTAATATAGATCTAGATATATATTAGTAAATAAATTAGTAAAGGGCTTAGTAGACCTAAATATTAGCTTAGTATAAATATATAAAAAAAGGAAAATAAAGAGAAGAAAATTCTATTAGAGCTAAATAAAAAACTAAGTTTAACTTTTTATATATAAAGAAACTGTTACGGACGGTAACAGTAAGGCAGTTATATTTAAAAAGCTAAGAGAATTAGTTATAACAGCTAATAAAGCTCTAGAATAGAAATATATATTTAAGCTAGAAAGGAAGAATTATAAGTAGGTATAAGATATACTAGCATAAGCTAAGATACAAGCTAAGAAGTAAGAATAGAGATATAAAACTATATTATAAGATTAAGAGCAGTCATGCACATAACTAAAAGAGACTTAATAAATAAGTATTAATAAAAGAGATAATACTAAGACTAGACTTATCTTTATTATCTTTTTTAGTAGTATTTAATATATTACTAGCAGGTATATAATATACGCATAAAGGGTTTTCTATAAATATAAAACATGAAACGGCTCAAGGATATTTATAATTCTTTATAGTTACTCTAAAATCAAAATCTTATCTCTAAGTTAAGACTTGAACTTAAGTGAAATAGTTTAACATTATTTTATTAAATCTATTATATATTTCTCTTTCTATTTTGTGATAAAGCATAAACTCTTATCTATTAAACTTAAGGCTATCTGTTCTAGATACGGAAAGAGCTAAGATTTTATTAGAATATTAGTTAAGATAAAGTCACTAATATAAAACGTACTATTAAGTAAAGGTAACTTATAACATTATAACTACCCTTTTAAAGAGTAGGAGAGGACGTTGGATTAATTCTAATAACGAATTTCTAATTACAGTCTATAATAACCTACTATAAGGATAAATAGAAACTTTATTTATCAGAAAAAAGTAGTAGTAAAGAAGAAGCTATAATAGGATCTTTATCTACTACTAGAAGTACATCAAGAGAAAGTAAGAGTATATAATAAATTATTTAAGAATAAAAAGTAGCTATTATAAAGTTATATAATACTTTAGTTAACCTATAATAATAAGTAGTAGTAGGTAAAACTAGTAGAAAAAAAATAGTAAAAATATAACCTCTTATAAAGTTTAATAGTAATAGAGATAAACTTAAAACTTTTATAGCCATAATAAATCTCTACTATTAGTTTAATTAATCTTTATTTATAACTAACTAAGATCGGATCTTAGTAGCTGGTATGAATATAATAGGAAGAGCTATAAAATAGTTTAAACTACTTATAAAGAATTATCTAGCTAAAGGAGACTTTAATCTAGGATTAGTAAAACTCACGAACTATAATAACAATATTAAAAAAACCTTTAAAAACTATAAGAGCTTTAAGAAGGAAATAATTATAATCTTTAAAGAAATTAATAAAGAAATAGAAGTAATTTAGAAGCTCTAATAACTTAAATAGCGCACGTCAGCAGCTAATTATATAGTAGAATTTAAGTAAATCTAATTTTAACTAAACTAAGCAGATTAACCTCTAGTTATAATATACTATATAGAACTAAAAGATAGAATTAAGGATAAGATTTTCTAAGAGAAATAACCTAGTATACTTCTAGGAATTATTAAACAAGTAGTAATAATTAATAACTATTAGTACTAAAAAAAATAAGAAAAAAAAAACAACACTAGGCCAGTAATCCATATACTATAAAAGAATAAAAAAAATAACTAAACTTATAATATAATAAAAATTAATTAAGTGTCAGTCAAGAACACATGAGTTAACAGGCGAAAATAAGATAAGTAAATTAAGAAATAAATAAATTAATATACACGTAGAATATATCTTAATTATAGAAAAAAAAACACTTTATTAAAGACTATAAATAATAAAGAGTAGATGTTAAACAGGCTTATATTTAGACTAAGGTACTAGTTAAGATTACTATAGTCTAAGTAAAACTAGCTAAAGACCAAATAACCAAAAAGACTATTACATAATAAATTTAGAAAAAGTAATATTAGATTTATAGAAAATATATATACCTTAAATAAGAATATGAAATACTATATTAGCAGGTCAAGAATTATTTAGTAGGATAAATTAATAATATAATTATTACTATATAAAGAATTACTATTAAATAATACTAGACTAGCTCTATAGAAGAAGCTAATTAATTCTATAAAATAATTTAACAGAAAAGAGGACCCTTTAGAGCAGAGAATCAGAAATTTAGATAATAATAAAATTAAGAAATAATAAAAGGCAAAGAGCTAATGTCTATAATAATTAGATAATAAATAAACTAGAAATACTATTAAATCTGCGGATTAGAATACTATATAGGGAAATATTATATTACTAAGCACTAAAAAGTTATTTTAAGAGATAGGATATATAAGTACTAATAAGTATTACAGGCAGCTAGTAATAAGTAGTATAAAAAACTTAGTAAACAAAAACTAGCTATATAAATAAATAAAATTTATAGATAAGAATTAATACTATTTATAAGTCATGTAACCTATTACTACCCTGTTAGATATTTAGAGTTAGGATAGGACTAGAACAGAAAACCAGAGAAAGAACTTATTCTATTTATTTTATAAATATAAGACAAAGAAGCCGCCGAAAGGACCATATAAAAGAAGTACTAGATATATAGAGAAAAGACGTATATTAGATAAGAATATAAATAGGCAGCTTATGCTATATAGATTAAAAAACTAATAAAAAGATAAATACTAAAATAGATAGCATAGAAAAACTTAATATATAGTAAGAACTAATCTACACGGATTCCAAAGAGGAACTTTAGGACCTAAAAACTAAGAAATATAAATAATTAGACTAGGATAAGTGTTAACTAGGATGCTAATATCACTAAATTAAACGCCACTAAAATAGATAATTAGCTATAAAATTACATACTAAACTAATAACTAAGGAATGTTTCTTAGGATAAAAGTACTAAGATTATAGAGAAAAAACAAGAAGTAAGTATAAAGTATTATTATAAAAATAATATTAACTCTAATAATGCTCTATCTACAGATCTAAGAAAAAAACACTAAAGAAATAACTACTACTTAGGAGTTAATAACTAATAAAAAACTAAAAAGCCAGTAAGTAATAACCATGCCGCTAGAGAACTAATTTAAGGTTAAAACATAGAAATTATCACTTAACTATATATAACTTAAATAAAGACATGAAAATAAGCTATATATAGACGTATATATTAATAGCTTTTAAACGTAAGCACTTATAGACAGTGGGGCTAGTAAAACACTTATATTAAATAAATAAATATAAAGATATTATATCTTAACTAGAGTTTTAGAGAAACCTGTAAGAGTAGTACGCATAAATAATAATCCAGTAATATTTAGAAAAGGTCTAATTAATCTTAAAATAGAGAATATAACTATTAAGGTAGCAGATTACACAGATAACTACTATATTAAGATTATAAATCTAGATAGTAAGAATCTTATATTAGGATAGGACTAGCTAGTATAATAGAATTTACTAATTAACTAAAGAATAAAGTCTATAGAAACTAGAAAGAACTACTATAAATAAACGTAAGCTATAATATAGATAAAGAAAATAACTTTTTATAATACTACGTTTATTATACCAAACGAATACCAGAGGGAATTTAAAAAATAGTTCTTTAAAAAAGCTAAAGACTAATTACCAGAATACTAAGACTAGAACCATAAGATTATACTTAAAGAGAGAATGGATTTAAAACCGGGACTATTATACTAACTATCTATTAATCAGCAAGAGGAGTTACGACGATATCTAAATAAAAACTTAAAAAAAGGAATATATATAGAAAAGAAAAAGCACTATAGCATCACTAATACTTTTTATACTAAAAAAGAATAGTAAATTAAGGTTATATATTAACTACAGATACCTTAATAAAGCTATAGTAAAAAATCATTACTCTATATTCTTAATATTAGAACTTATAGATAAACTCAGAGGAGCTAAGTAGTTTAGTCTCTTTAATATTAAGAATAAATACTATAGAATATAAATAGCCAAAGGACACGAATGGATGACTATACTAAAAATAAGATACGGGTTATTTAAATACCTAGTTATGTTATTTAAACTCACAAACGCACTAGTAACATTCTAGACAATTATTAACTATATACTAAGAAAATATCTAGACGTATTTATAATAGCATATCTTAATAACGTGCTTATATACATAAATAGAATACTAGAAGAATATATTAAGTATACTAGAAAGATACTACAGAAGCTTAAAGAACACGACCTATATATTTAAACAGAGAAATATGTGTTCCACAGGAAGGAAGTTAAGTTTCTAGAATATATTATATCTAGAAATAGAATAGCAGTTAACTTAGATAAAGCTAAAGATATTCTATTATAGCTAACACTAATAAATGCGAAAGAAGTTTATTCTTTCCTTAAATTCACGAGATTCTGTAGATAATTTATTAAGGACTATTTAAAAATCACAGCACCCTTAACAGAATTACTTAAAAAGAACTAATAATTTAAGTGGGAAGCTAAGGAAGACGAAGCTTTTATAATTCTAAAAAAGATATTCTAGGAACTATTAATATTAAAGATGTTTAACTTATGACTTTAAATAGAGATACATGTAGATACATTAGATAGAGCTATAAATACTATTCTACTATAAGTACAAAATAATAGATATAAATATCTAGTAGACTTTCTATCTCATAAACTTATAACTACTAAGTTAAACTATGATATTTATGATAAAGAACTATTAGTAATAGTTTAAGTATTTAAAAAATAGAAACATTACTTGAAAGGAGCTAAGCACTAAATTATTGTGTATTCAGATCACAAAAATCTAACAGCATTCATAATAATAAAGAAGTTAAATTAATAATAAATTAAATAGTAGGAATTAGTTTCCATATTCGATTTTTGAATACTTTATAAAGTAGGAAAAGAAAATATAGTAGCTAACACACTTAGTTAATAAATAGACCATATAAGGGATATACTAGAGATATATAATATAATACTTAAGTAAAAACAAGATAGATCTCTAGAAAGCTCATAAATAGATATCAAATCAGTAGTCATTATTAAAAACACTTGGGAAAAACGGATAAGGGAATTTAATAATAAACAACTACTTTAGAATTTAGACTAAGGAATAATCTATATACTAGATGAATTATAGACAGAGCTAATCAAGAACCAACATTCAGCTAAAATACATAAATATTAAGAAGTTAAGAAGACTATAAAACGGATTAACAGACACTTCTAGATTCCAGGAATTTAGAGTAAGGTTAGAAATATTCTTTCAGAATGCATTAATTACAAAAAAAATAAAGCATTAAGATATAAAGAGTATGGACTTATATAACCTATACTTTTACCAAATCTACTATAAGAATTAGTCATGATGGACTTTATCACGGGAATACTAATAATTACTACCTTAACAGGTTAATAGTATAACATGATACTGGTTATTATTAACAGACTAATAAAGTACGCTTAATTTAAACTAACCCATACGGAAATTAAAGCAAATAAATTAGCTATATTGCTAATTAAAATATTGATTACATGATATAGAATACCACGGGAATTTATCACAGACAGAGACAAATTATTTACGTTAATATTCTAGAAAACGTTTATAAAGCAACTAGGGGTAGAACACCGCCTCTTAACAGCATTCCACCTATAAATAAATGGACAAACAGAATGGATAAACTAAACGTTAGAATAATACCTACAGATGTATGTTAACGAACTATAAGATAATTAAATTAACTTACTACTAATAGCTGAGTTTGCATACAACTCTGCAAAGTCATTAACAACAGGAAAATCACTATTCTATATGAACTATGGTTATGAGCCTACGGCTTATTAAGAACCATGAAAACTAAATAAGGTATTAGAATCTATAAGAAAGAAAGTCAAGGACTTATAACTACTTCATAAGAATATCACATAGAAAATCACTTATAAAGGCAATCTTAGCAAATAAATCAGGGACAAATCTAAGGTTAAGGGACTAATCTTTAAGGAGGGGGATAAGGTTTTCTTAAAAAAGAAAAATTTAGAAACAAAACAACCATCACGAAAACTAGATCACGTCAAATTAGGACCATTTAAGGTTAAACAACAAATAAGACCTGTAAATTATAAGCTATAATTACCTAAAGATATAAGGATTTACCTAGTTTTCTATGTCTCCAAACTAGAACCAGCACCACGGGATGCTAAACTATAGACAAAACTTAAACTTAAGAAAGACACTACCGAGTATGAAGTTTAATAGATTTTGGACTACCAACAGTTTAGGCGTTAGTGGAAATATTTAGTCAGATAAAAAGATTATAGACCTGAGAATAACACCTAGGAGCCAATCAGGAACTTAAAGAGTAATTCAGAGCTAATTAACTAGTATTACCAGAAGAAGCAGCGAAGGCTTGCTCTAAGACTGGGTCCAAGGCGTAGAAAGAATACAGAACGTTCCATTCAAAACTAGAGAAGGAAGTGATATCAGACACTACGGGTTATAATGTGCCAGATTAACTCTAACGGATTTGCTCCTCCTTTATCGTGTGAACTTCATCAACCGAGGCAAGCTCACGCTGGAACATCTTCTTCTCCCAAGAATCTATTTAGGCTAGTTTGCGATAGATCTGACGCTTGCGAGCTCTCAACTCTTCCTCACGACGATAATAATCAAGGAGATCATTCTGGGTTTTTTCTAGTTAACAGCGAAGGCGCTCCTTGTCGCGGTCTAACCGGTTCCACTCAAGCTAAATCACAACTAGGTCACACTTTGCGTTACGGTCAATACACTCGGAGCAACGCCTAGAGGAGAGATGGACCAAACAGCGACAACCGTTATCACGGCAGCGAGAACAGGGCGACGGCATGTAACGGGGTTCGTTACAGATCTGAGAAGCTAAACGGCAAGCACGTATTAGAGATAACTCAGGACGTGTCATCATTAGGGAGCTAGGCAGGAAGGAAAGGAAGTTAAGGGTCTTACAGTTTAGAACACCAAGCAGAAGACCTGCTGCCTTTATACTGTTTATAGAAAGAAGAAACTATCTTCCGGGACGAAGACTTAGAAGAGGGGGATAGTGTTACGGACGGTAATAATAAGGCAGCTGCACCCGAAGAGCTGAGGGAATTGGCCACAACAGCCAATAAAGCTCTAGAATGGAAACGTATGTTTAAGCTGGAAAGAAAGAATTGTAAGCGGGCACAGGACGCACTAGCACAGGCCAAGGTACAAGCTAAGAAGTGAGGATAGAGATATGAAACTATGCCATAAGATTGGGAGCAGTTGCGCACGTGACCAAGGGAGGCTTGGCAGATAAGTGTTAATAAGGGAGATAATACTAGAACTAGGCTTATCTTTATCATCTTCTCTAGTAGTATCTAATATACTACTAGCAGGTATACAATGTACGCATGAAGGGTTTCCTATAAATATAAAACATGGAACGGCTCAGGGATATTTATGATTCTTTATAGTTACTCTAAAATCAAGATCTTATCTCTAAGTTGAGACTTGAACTTGAGTGAAATAGTTTGATACTATCTTATTAAATCTATTATACATTTTTCTTTCTACCTTGTGATAAAGTACAAACTCTTATCTATTAAACCTAAAGCTATCTATTCCAGATATAGAAAAAGCTAAGGTTCTATTAGAATATTAGTTAAGATAAAGTCACTAACGTGAAACGTACTATTAAGTAAAGGCAACTCATAACAGAAACTTAATATATATAAATAGAAAATAGTAACTTTACAGGCTTACAGCGCCTATAGATATTAGTAATAAATTTTAGAAAATAAATAAACAAAAACTAGACTATTATACAAGTAAAATAGTATAGAATTTAGAAGAAGAGTATAGTATATTATAGTATTTAATAGCATTTTATAGCATCTTACTGTATACTTATAGTTAAAGTTATAATTAGTTATATTTTTTAGTAGAAGAGTTATAAAAGAAGTCACATTTAGCAGCTAAATACTATTAAATACTTAAATAAAGTTATAATTAGCTGTATTTTATAATAGAGTTATAGAAGCAGTCATGTTTAGTAGCTAAATACTACTAAATACTTAAAAATACTAGAATTGCTAGAATAGCATGAATATAAAATTCTTAGCCACAAATTTTTTTCCTGATATATTCTAGAAAATATTTTATGTAAAGTAAGAGTTTATAACTTATATTACTTATATTTTATTTATTAAGTTTTTATTATTTTTAATAGAACTTATATTTTATATAATATTAAGTTTAACTTACTACTTAATGTTTATTACTTTTTAAATTAAGTTTACTATTAAAAAATTTACTTATTATAATATTAATATTTTTTAGTTTTTATTACTTTACTATTTAGTAGAGTGTTTATTTTTATTTAATTTTATTAAATTATACAGTATACTACTTTTATATATAATTTCTTTTAAATAATATTTAAAACTATATAGCTAATATTTTTTTTACTTTAGTTATTTTTTTACTAGTATAGACTCTAGTTATAGTGCTAGTAAAGTTTTTTCTTTTATTAATATTTATTTATTAGCCTATTTAAATTCTAGTTTAATTACTTTAAACTCTAATACTAATAGTATATTTAATATTATTATATTAAAAAGTACTTTTAACTTTTTTATGTATAATTTATTTTTTTAAATTACTTTTAGAAACTGTAACATTTCTCTTATAGTAAATATATTATATTATTTAGGTTTTATTTCTTATAAGCTTTATTAATAACGTTTTTCATAAGTGAGTGAACTATATAAGTGAGTGAACCACTTTTGCCAAGAATTACCTTTTCTTTAATAACTTTACGAAAACTTAATATTATTTAGCCAAAATATAAAATTGGCTTTTTAGATATTAGATACACCTGGTGTTAAATTTGCATTCTAATAGTCTTACGTAATCATAAGTTATTAAGCTTAGAATTTACCTTTTAAAAATTTAGTTTTTAGCTATTAATATTTTAATAACTATTAAATAAGAAACTATAGATATTAAACTTAAGCTATTTTATATATAATTTAGACTATATTATGCTTTTATAGTAATAAAATAAGTAGGTTTTTAAGATCTTTAAGTAAGGGGAAATTTTAGCCCCCACTTTTTAATATCTTAAAAACTACTAATAATATAGCTTTAAAATTCTAATATATTATAGATTTAGGTGCTAATACCTTGTATTTAAGTTTTTATAATTTATTATTAAGTAATATTATAAATATAAATAGCTAAACATTATTTTAAAGTAGTGTAAATTCTAAGCTTAATAACTCATAATTACGTACGACTATTAGAATGCAAATTTAACACCAGGTGTATCTAATATCTAAAAAGCCAATTTTATATTTTGGCTAAATAATATTAAGTTTTCGTAAAGTTATTAAAGAAAAGGTAATTCTTGGCAAAAGTGGTTCACTCGCTTGTATGGTTCACTCACTTGTGAAAAACGTTACTTATTTATTTTATTTTTTAAAATAATATTCTAGTATTTTATTAAATACGTTTTTTTAAATACTAGCTTAATTTATAAATTTAACATACTTTCTATTATACTTAAGCTCTAATTATAGTAAATATTAGGTTACTAGTAATTATAAAAAAGTTACTTTTACTTATAAATTCTTTTTTTATTATAAGTTTTAGAAGAGTTACTTCTAAAATTCTAACTTTTTAAATAATAGTTTAGAAATAATAATTTCCTGTAAAAAACAGTCTTTTATTTTTTTGTTTATAATATTATGTTATTTTCTTACTACTTTGTAAATAATTTTATTATATTTATTCTAATTATTTTCTAAAGTTGAAAGTATTGTTTAATACTTTATTTAATAGTTAATTTTAAAGTATTAAAATAGAATTATTCTTATAATTATAAAATAATAAATAATAAACTTATAAATATAAATACTACTCTATATATCTAATATTAGTTCTAATTAATTTTCTTACAAATATCTTATTTTGTAAGTTCTTTTAATTTAATATATAATATAGTAACTTTATATTTTTTTAGTTCTAATATATATTTTTATATAAAGTATTCTACTTTTCTATATTTTAAATAGGCTTTTTATTTTAACTAATTTTTTCTTTCTAGTGTTATTTACTATAGCTTAATAGACTTTAGCTTTTTATCTTTTATTTATACTTTCTTAACATTTACATCTATTAAATTCTAGTTATATGTAAGCTTTGAATTTTTTTTAAGTTTCTTAAAAATAAAAACATTATTTTCTTTTTTTAATTGTATTTATATTATTTATTATTAACTTATACTACTTTTATTATTATTTTTAATAATTTATTTAGCTAGTTTCTTTTAGATATTTTATTCTTAACTTTATTTTTAAGGTCTTAGTAGTAGTATTTAATTAATAGCTTATTCTCTTAATTAATATATAATTAGAGTTATTTAAACTTTGCTGTGTATTTAGCTATTAATTTTATTTACTTAAAAACTCTAAGTCTTTTAACTACTATAAGTTTCTTATTAACTTTTTTTAAATACTATATTTACTTTTTAAAAAAAAAGTTTAATAGCTAATAAAAACTTTTTATACTTTATTATTATAGTTTTTTAATCTATTACTTCTAAGGTTTAAATTACTAGTTTTAAGATAATTTTTAGCTAAAAGCTAAAACTACTTTATAATTCTACCTTCTATATTTATACTAGTAGTAAGAATTCTATTCTACTTAGTTATAAATATTTTTTAATTAAACTTATAATATATATTTATTATTGTTATAAAACTATAAAGCTTTTTACATGTTTTATTGTAATATTTTAGTAACTAAATTTTAACTTATTTATTTAACTTATTATTAAGTTATATTTTAAGTATTTAAATTATTTATATAAGCTGTTAAATTTACTCTACCTACTATTAAACTACTTAAGTTATACTTAGTATTAGTATGTTTATAGCAAACAATAGTTTTACTATATTTATAATTAATATTATTTTATAACTTAATTATGTTTTTACTTGTACTATGTATAGGTATTTATTTTTATTATATAATAAAAACTTTACCTAATTTAAAAAAATTAATTATAGTAAAATCTATTAGAAATAAAATTTAAAGATTTAGCTATTAACTTTAATTAATTACTTTAGTATAATAAGACTTTAAGCAAGTAAAAAAAAAAAATTTGTTATTAATAAAATTAAAATATTTTATTAATTTAGAACACTTTTATAACAAAAGCAAAACATTAAGTAACTATAAAAAATAATATAATATAATAAAAAATTTTATATAACTTTAATTTTTAGTAGTTATAGTTAATTAACTTTTACTTAGTTTTATTAAGTTAATTTACTATAATTTCTAAGATTTTATAATACCTTTTATAATTTACTTAAATTTCTAAAATCTTATTACGTGCTTTACTTAGCTTTTTTCTTAGTAAGTTTCTTACTAATCTAGTCTTTAATACTTATTTCTAACTACTTTTAATTAGTATTACAAGTTTTAGTAAAGTTACTTTTATGTTTTTACTTTATAATTTTTTTATACTATTTATTTAAGTACTCTATATAATTTTACTATTAAGTATTTACTATATATAGTATTTAGTACTTACGTTCTAATTTATTAGCTTATTACTAAAGTTCTTAATTTTTAATAACTATTTATATATTATTGTGTAGCTATGTTTCTATTTTAGTTTCTTTATTATATTTTATAATAATAAGTATTTACTTACTTAAACTATATAATACTACTATTTTTAATAATAATTTTTTTTAAAATTAAAAGCTAATAAGTGGTATTTATATATTTATTAGTACTTTAAAGTTAGTTATAAAACTTATATAGTACTTATTTATTTCTACTTTTTAAGTAATAAATAAATAACTAATAAAGGCAAGTAAAGTAAGTACTATAAAAACTATTTAAAATAGCTTAAAACTATTTTTTTATAGTAGAGCTACTTGTTTTCTAGAAAGCTCTTATAATACCTAGACTTTACTTTTTTTATTTTGAAAATATAAGATTACTAGCTACTAAGTGCATAAATTAGTTTTACTAAAATACTTAAGTCTAGCATTAAAATAAAATGCCTATATTTTTTATGTACACGGTTCTTTCCCTTAAATAAATACTTATTAAACTATTTCTAAGATATTTATAGAGTAGACTTTAGAAAGGTATAGAAATAATGCAGGGCCTTATCTTATATTAAAGAAAGTAAGAGATTAAGCTCCACTTACTAGCTTTTCCTACACCTAGAGAATAAGGCATTCAAAGCCAGGTTCGTTAATTGTATATTAGTAATAATCACATCTTTAAACCACAAAAAAAGGAAGACATCTAGGACTGATACAAGCCGACATATAAGGAGAGCGAAGCGCTATCTTCCTGTAAATCAGACAATACTAGCGTTTACTTCCAAGAAGAATAAAAGGATGTTAGTGCAAGTTAAAGGACAGAGCGAACTCCATTCCTCGATACTTACTCCATCAAACCATTATCCACATCACTCGATAAGTACCAGCTCCAAGATCTCATTCCACCAGGCTGGATAGTATCTGTTATCATACCTACAAAAAGAAGCATCGCTCCGTTGACTACATAACAAACAATAGGAAGTTGGAGATGAAGAACTAGAAGGCAGTCAAGGAAAGGGTTCTAAATATATTATTTCTAGTTGCGTATTCAGAGAATTCTTCAGCACCCTCTTTACTAAAAGGAAGGATGGATTTCCGCTTTTCGTAGTTATTCTAAAAAGTTATCAAACAAGATGAATTCCTAATACTGTTTGCCTAATATTAGCTGTGCTATCTATACTAAATGCCATACCCACATTTTAAACATTCACCAAATGCATACGGTCCATTTAATCTTATGAGTTAATGAGACGTGTATTTATGCTCCACTAGTAACATCTTATTACAAAGTCACAGGAATAATTATATGTAGCGCGTGCATTTGATGATAGTTATTCTCTAGATATTTCCAAGTCTTTATGTAGCTCTTGTTGGACTTGCATCTGTCTCCTCTTATTTAATATAGTGGTTTTACTCTTTGCGTATTAAGATGATAGAATCAATCCGGTCTCGTTAACTATCCATTAGAAATAATTACATCTTCAAATCACGATGCAATAGATGCACAGGTTTACGTTCGTAAATCTGCATTTTTACTCTAGTAGCTTTTAGTCCTATTTTGGCATCCACTAAGATGTCTGAGTACATCTCCCCTTTTATTTAGTCTGTGAGCTCCTAGGAGTAAAACTCCTAAAACTGCTTTTACTAGGAAGTGCTGCAACGCCAAAACAGATGACTATTCCCTATTAGGTAGCGTAGCAAGTTACTGTATATCCGCTCTCGACACAGTAGATTAAGTAATTATATCACGTAATGCTGTGGGCAAATACTGGCTCCCTAATGTACTTGCGGGAGTGTCGCCTGTCCAGTGCGGAAGAAGCTAACGATCCCCCGCATGGGGGAAGGGAAGGGGGGTTGGAGCTCCCAGGAGCAAAACTCCGCGAGAATACCTCCCAGCCAAACCTAACGAGATAATCTACTAGCCGAGCTGGAGCGTATTAAGTGGTAGACCCAGCGGGGTGAAAATGCTAGCATCTAGTAAAGGACAGCCATCTCAGCCTCCCCAGAGCGGAACGAGACGAGATGAGAGCCTCCTAAGGCACGTAGCCAGAGGGTTATCGTCCCAGTATAACTTCCCAGGGGAGATATGAGCAGGAGATTTGCTCCTAGAAGCTTTCCAGCGGCAACCCTAAAAGCGCCTCCCCTAGATAAGCCTAAACCGGTTGATGTATCCCATGCACTGCCAGAATGGCCGTCGCTGTCTGTGCGCTCGCCAAGAGCAAATGCGGCCAATTAGAAGGCAAGGATCCTGTATTAGTAAGTGACCACGGAAAATCAAAACTCAAGATTTTAGATAGCTGATAGTCAACTCTACAAGTGTATTTATCAACACCATACTTAAATTAAGAGCCTACACATTTCAAATTTAATTCTACAGTGCTCTAGCCTATAAATCTTGCTAATTCAACCTGTTTTAAGTGCTCATTCCAGCATTCTCCTAATTTACAGAGTGGTATTTGACATAACTCACACCCAAACTTCGTCTCTGGCGTACGCCGACGTATATTAGGATCTAGCTTACTAAGAGGCTCTCTCTTTCGGCCAATAGCAGCGCACGCTGAGCAGGTCCTAACTTTATTATTGATCTTAGTTGGCTTAGGTCCGTGTTCTTCTATTTTGATGTGATTACCTCTTATAGAGGGTGTACGGAAGCTCCTGTTAGCTGGCCTTGCAGAAGCATTAAATAGGCCATTAACCAGGCTTTGAAGGAACTTCTTATGACCCCCTCTTTTTGTATTAGGCTTACTAAAGAAGCTTGAAAGCCTATAGCAATTGGAGAGAACCAGATTAAAAAGAAAGAACCAAAGAGGCTTCCAGGTCTTCCTTTTGGCCCGAAGAGTCGAATAATAAGAGGTACTTTGATCAAAACGATCGACGCCGTTCATGAAGTGATTATATAAATCAATAAATACCGGAATAGAAAGAACTTTTACTGTTAAGTCTCCAAAAACTAGTCTTGTACACTTAGCGTTGGTAGAGGTTTTGGCAGGTCTCTTTCTCTCTCTCTCAACTGTTTCCTCAGGCCGAGCGACAGTACTAGCAAATAAGACGACCTGGGCGTCTTTCCAGGCGAACTGAAGAACCGTTTTGTTATCTGACACGTCGTAATACAGCTCCCCCCACTGTAGGTCGTTGGTGTGGTATAATTTGACATTCATCAGCTTTTGAGAGAAGCGCTCTCTTGATTTGTTGGCTACATCCTCCTAATCTTTATCCTCCCAATCCTCCTTATCCACCTCCTTCTCATCTACCTCTTCTTATCCACCTCCTTCTCCCCTCCTTCTCCTCCACCTCCTTCTCATCCACCTCCTTAGGTGTCGAATATGGGAGTAGAGGAGGAGGTGTCTTTTGGCTCAAATCCTGGTTAAGGCTATAGCTGAGAACTTGGCTGGGAAACTGGGCATTTTGGCTGGAAATCTGGCGATTTTCCCATAAGATTTCGACGTTCTCCAGAGCCTGTTTAGCCTTCCAAGAGAGAGTTGATTTCCTGCTCGTGCGCCTGAGATTTTGGCTGAGATTTTGCTGATTTTTGCTGAGATTTTGGCTAAGATTTTGGCTGAGATTTTGGCTGAGATTTTGGCTGAGATTTTGGCTATGATTTTGGCTATTTTGGGTGACGTTTTCAAGCGTTCCTATGGGCTTGTAACCTTCGTTTTCTATCTCCTTTTACTTAGCTAATGTCTTGGTCCTCTTCTTAGGACTTTGGCCAAGAAATTGGACGTTTTTAGTAGTATTTTTCCTCTTTTCCCCATGCTTCACAAAGGGCTTGTTTTGAGTAAGATTTTGACTCGAATTTTGGCTGAAATCCTGGCTATTTTCCTGGGTCTCCTGGCTGAGGTCCTGGCTAAGAATCTGGCCATTTTGGATAGCGTTTTTAGACCCCCTTCTACGTTTCCTACTACCCTTTTTCTTGTCTAGATCCTGCTCACGCTTCGTACGAGTTGTACGGATAGTCCCTGCACCTCCTATCCCTTCCTTCCGTAGGCGTTCTAGTAGCTTAATTGAGGTAAAGAGGTTGTCAATCCAAACGATATGGCGATTACCACCTAAAGAAGATCCTTCTTCCTGCCTCCTTAATAAAAGATCTAAAACTACTGCCTCTGTAGGAGTAAATCCTTCTTTCTTAGTCCAGTAAGAATCTAGCTTATACGGTCCATTGGGTCCTTTAGCATGAAATAGCCAATCAAGTACATAGCCCTCGTTTGCTAAAATCCATATTTTAAAGCCTTCTGGTGTTGGCTTAGAAGGAATGTTAACTATTTCTTTAGCCCGGCCAGTAAATCTCTTTATAGACTCATCTACTGCCAAATGTGTTCCAGGGGTGTAGTATTTTCAGCTAGCCTTTCGGAAGTGCTCAGAAACTTGCCAAATCCTCTCAAATGGGCAGGTAAATGTTGGTGATTGGCTAGAGTCCTCGCAGTAGAGGTATTGGTCAATGGCTTGAAACCGATTCCTGGATATCCACTGATTAATTGGGTGTTGAGGTGCATATTTATCTCCTTTTTTCCAATAGTCTTCAATGGCTGGTTCTTTATGTAGACCCATATAAATAAGTACTCTAAAGTATGCATATATTTCTGGCCTAGATACATCTTTCCATGCATGTATTCGAGCATCTTTTTGATGTGGGATTGATTTAACCTTGGCTGCATTTCCATTAGTATAATAGACAAGTAAATCTATTAATTCATCTGTAAAGAAGAGCCTAAAGAGCTCAAATGCATCCTCATCGTTTGTTCCTTCTGGAAGATTTGGCTTTCCATGAGGGCAATCGTTGTCGATTGGTAGGGGGTCAAACTCAGGTGGGGATCGGTCATTTGGTAGCTCTGGGATTAGTGTATCCTTTGTCAGCTTAGGATATTCTGTTCCTACCACATAATCCTCATCATTCCCCTGCCTTTTAGAGTCCCTGGATGGCATATCTCTCGTGGGTGTTAACAGCAATTGAAGCTTGGTTGACTGTTTACATGCATATTGCTGATGTTTTGATTTTCCTTGCCAACTTACTAATACAGAATCCTTGCCTTCTGATTGGCCGCATTTGCTCTTGGCGAGCGCACAGACAGCGACGGCCATTCTGGCAGTGCATGGGATAGTGCGTTGCAAAACCGGTTTCCCCACAAGCACACTCCCCAACTTTTCCGCGCGGTCCGCATCGCCAAGCCTTTCCACAATTAGATCAATCCCAGCGATCGCACTAAGGGTACAGTACGTTGATTGATTGATTGATTGATTTTAAGCCACCCGGTGCCAAGGCCAATAGACTGACTAAGCGTACAAATTGCCTTAATGTGTTCCCGATTCAGTCTTAGCCCGGTTAACTTTGATCCAACCCCCTCACGTAACTTTTCTCTTTCAGAATACAGAACATCATCCGGCTTCTTAGTTTTACAACCAGTTTCACTATCCCTTCACTAGCACTATGGAGACAGCAATGTTTCCAATTTATAAGTATCAGCCACTCGAAATCCCAGAATCAATACGTGTCCTCGTACTTCATCCTGCCCAGAACCTCAATGACCCGCTCCAATGCGATCTCGTCCACCGTCACCGCCGACAAATTCCACTGTCCTTGGATTCCAACACGAATTATTATGAGGCAGTATCCTACGCTTGGGGTGATTGCATATTTTCGCGGGACCTCATCTGTGGCGGGAACCAGCTCATAAAGATCACGCCTAATGTCGATTCTATGCTACGTCGACTACGGAGGATATCAAAATTACGGAATCTCTGGGTGGACTCCGTCTCCATAAACCAAAGGGACATGGACGAGAAGCGAGTGCAAGTTCCGCTGATGGGTCAGATTTATCATCAAGCGTCCAAAGTACACGTATGGCTTGGCGATGCAGATCAGGAAGTTGGAAAAGTGTTTGCATTCCTTCGCACACTTGCTACCGTAGGGAATGACAACGTCACGCTCCAACTAATTAGAGAGATTCTGGTAAACCTCTGGGGAAATACTTCCACCGAAGCAGTTGATCTATTTCTTCAACGACCATGGTTTCAGAGGCGATGGATTCTCCAGGAAATCGCATTTAGTCGTGAGGCTATAGTTCGGTGCTCTACGCTAAAAGTTTCTTGGGAATGGTTGGTGAATGGACTGGAAAATTTGAGGCTAGCCTGCGAATACGGTCTCGAACTTGGTAACCGGGCAATCATCTCACTTCACACTATGTGCAATCTCCATAAGGATGGTGGTAGGATTCTGGGGCTTCTTTGGGATTTCGATAGCGCCAAATGCTCCGATCCGAGGGATCGATTATTTGCTATATATTCCCTCGCAAGGGATATATCATATGACAAAACAGAAGGACTCCAACAACGAAAGCAAAAAATCCATGCTCCTCTCGATTACAATGCCAACGAGGACGATTTGTACTCCGCATTCGCTACTAGCTGTATCGATTCCGGTCACTTTCTGGAGATCCTTAGACACGTGCTCGCTTTTGGAAGTTTGCGAGACAAGAGTAAAGATTTGCCCTCCTGGGTCCCGGATTGGACACGAAAAAGGAGTTTGAAAACCTTGCCGCTTTGGGAGACGAACCGCGGCCATTTTGGTGAAATTTCTGCCATCTCCACGCCTACTAGGAAAGCTTTACTAATTACTGATGAAAAGAGCCTGGAAATCCATGACGTCTTTGTGCAACTCTCATCTTCCTCGATCGGGCATCAGATCCGAGATTGGGCGTTGTCGATACTTCCCGAAGAACGTCGAAGTTATTTCGCTGAGCTCGCTGCCGCCTTCGTGACCTCTGAGGCCCTGAACGATCTTTCATCCCTCTTGTGTGCTGGAATTGCTGGATTCTTGGACCCGAGAAAGTTGGAGCCCACGCTTCGCGAAACCATTTACCAGAAGGTATCGTCGGATTCACTGAAGGGAGCTGCGGCAAGCCTGAGTCACCACCTGCACCTACACTGTGCGCCTTCTCGCTATTGTGATCCGTCTTGCAGAGACACTTCGGTCGCACAAGAGCTTCTAATTGCTACCGATACGCTGTTAAAGGAATATTCGCTTTTCATTAAAGGCTGCGCATCCCACAAGGCCTGCAGTTTTGGAATAGGCCCATTGAATATAAGACCCCGCGATCTGCTCACGCTCTCTGATAGCTGTGCAAATGCTTCCCCGGAGCATCAAGTCAAGATTGGAATTACACTCCGGCAAACATCAAGATCGCTTCAGGATGTGATAATACCACCCACGTCTATAAGGAAAGTGCAAGGTGCTGATGTCCCCCCAAAGGCAGTCTGGCTGCTTGGGCCTAGCTTCTACACGAAGTGTGGCTCGAGCAACTACGTGATCATTCCTAAGAGAGAATTAGCAGAGGATTCTCTTCGGTCGTACAGTGGCTTAATTTTGATATAATATGAACTTACAAAAGGGTTTTGCATTAATTGTATTCGTTTTCTCTTATCACTTCAGGTGATGAGTATTTGCGCTTGTACGAGACTTGTCCGTACCAGAAAGGTAGAATTGTACTTATGTTGTAGATGCGTTACTGAAGAAAATCTCAATATCCATATGATTCAAAATCTACCGTAATTATTTATTTCTAGAATTTCAAGTTAGGAGTCTTCCCGTCAGTGCGCACATCCCGCCACCATGCACACACAAACATCAAAATTCGCCAATCTTCAAATCGACATAACTCCACCAAAATGGACCCGATTGAGGCCGCGCTTGCTGATTTAGAATCACAAAATCCTCCAAATTATTCTGCCACTGCGAGAAAATACAATGTCGGAAGATCTACCCTGTCGCGCCGCCATAGAGGTCTTGCCGTCTCCTGAGAAGCCTACATCGAAAACATCAGTATTCTCACCAAAGAGCAGGACAATAGCCTCATCTCATACATAAAAAAGCTGACAGGGATGAGCCTTCCACCTACCAATGAAATGGTGGAGAATTTCGTACACGACCTTACTTGACATTGGGTTTATAAAATTTTCGTTACAGACTAGTGGCAGAAACACTCCGACATCCTAGAGTCTTCCTACCTCACGCCAATTGATTTAAACCGAACGAAAGCCGATAATAATTTCCTGTACAGTCGATATTTTAGCCTAGTAGAAAAAATTACCTAATATAGTATCCAACCGCATAATATATATAATATAAATGAGAAGGGCTTTCTTATTAGAGCACTTAATAAGTAGGAAAGAATCTTCTGTAGGAGAGATTACGATGTAGAAAAGCTTAAAAGTACCAGCTAAAATAAGAATAGGAATTAAATTACTTTGTTAGCCTTAATTTATGCTAACAGATTCTACCTTTTACCAGCGCTAATTTATTAGGGCGAATTAAGTAATATATAGAACTTATAGTTCTAACATTATTAACTCTTACTTTAGAAAGCCTTTTTTACTATATCTTCTACTAGCTGAACAAACAACAGTCTTGAATTTAAATAGTTAATAAAGGTATTTAATTGCCACAAAAAAGTAAGGGCGTGGCATGAGAAAAACTAGTGTTTATTAATTATTAATAGCTACAGATTTTATGTTAATATAACTTTTATTAACTAGGCTATTGCTTATTAAATTGCTATACTTATTTTCTCTTTTTACTCTACATATATAGTTTAGCCTTTTAATGTAAAACTATTTACCTACTATTGAATTATTACTTTAAAAGGTAACACAATACTTTTATTAAACGTAAGAACTCATTACGATTGCTAAAAAAGACTTCTTTAAGTTCTTTTAAGTTACCTTTAATAAAGCTTTTATAGAAGCTAATATTTTGAGTACATGGTAACATACTAGTTATATTTCTTTGCCCTAGAGGTTATTTTCAATTCTCCACCAAAAAAGTACAAAAATTGAATACTTACTGTCACGATGCGGTTCTGTAGGGACTGTTACCTCTAAGTCTGTCTGAATTGAGTACCGTACAGAGCTTCTGCACAGGCCGTATGGGCCCCCTTACCTCCGGAACCTTATATATATTCTGTCCATAGCTTCTGTATGTAGCTCCGTAAGCTACGTCTTGTAATTCACCTTATACTGTATACTATTGTTACAGTTGCTGACCTTATCTATACTCTGCCGCCCTCTGATATTACGTAGCTTCACCCCTACATGTCAGCTCCGCAACCCCTGCTAGTCCTGCAGAACAAAGATAAATTCCTGCAATCCACACAGGAACAACCGTAAGAATGGCTAGACTACATTACAGCCTTTTATGACATCTATAAAGGCTAACTATAGTGACTTGCTGCTACCGCGGCGGAGATAGCAGATCTCTGCGAGCAAGTCACAATGCTCAAGGGAGTTTATAGCTACCAGAAGGAGGAGCTATAGGAAGCCCAAAAGCAGATTACAGACCTATGTGTACAGCTACAGTCTGGAAGCCTAGCACCTGCTGCCTCTGCTGCCTCTACTGCCTCTACTGCCTCTGCTCCTATCTCCATCCCTATTCCTACCGCTGTCCCGACCGAAACTGAACCGCCTATAACTGTCCCTTCTCTGTCCACCCTCATTCCGCCCCCGACTCACACCCTCTCCGAACGCCTACCTGACCCTGATAGGTTTAGCAGTAACTGAAATGACCTTCAACGCTTTACAGCACAGATCCACACGAAGATAACTGTAAATCAAGACCGCTTCCCTACCGCTGAATCCCGCATGGCCTACGTAAATAGACGACTTAAGGGTACGCCATACAAGCAAGTCCTTCCGTATATTACTAAAGGTGTCTACCGCCTACCGGACTACCCTGTGATACTAGAAATCCTAGAGCGAGCCTACGGAGACCTAAATCAAGCCTGTAATGCTTAACAGGATCTGTTTAAACTCCGCCAGAAGAACCAAGAATTTGGTGCCTTCCTAGCGGAATTCCAACGGTTAGCCCTTAAATCTAGCCTGTCTGAAGACTCCCTACCGACCCTCCTAGAGAACGCCGTCTCTAAGGAATTACGGGACATGCTGCTCCATAATCCGCCGCCGAACTACCAGTACCATCTGCTAGCCTACTACCTGCAAGACCTTAAGAACCGCCGCCGCTACTACGACCTAGCTGCTTCCGCGAGTAGCTATAAGACCTGTAATCCCCAGTCTATAACCCAGAAGCGTACCGCTTCTCTACTAACAGCCGTCCCCACCGCCCCTACTGCTGAACCCATGGATCTGAGCCGCCACCGCTGACCAAACTCCCCGAGCCAGGGCCGTAAGGAACGCCGCGAATGCTACCGCTGCAGCTCAAAAAGCCATTTTATCGCCCACTGCTCCCACCCTGACACCTGCCAGTTCCGAAGTACCTTTACCCACACGCCGTCTGGTTCGCCACCTCTGTCTCCTGTCCGCCCCTCTGCCCGCTCCCGTACCCCGCCGTATTCTCCACCGCGTAGACCAGTAAAAGCCCTGAGCTGTAGCTAAGTCGCGCCCCGGCTCTGGAACTATGCTCCCGTAAGATCTCCGCCATTACCGTCCGTGAGATGTTGATTAAGGAAGAGCTTAATTTACAGTCCCGCGCTCTCATACTGCCTGCTAAACTGACCCCTACCACTACTAGATACCTGATACAGCCTACTAGCCACACTGCCACCGCTAAGCCCGCTGGTCTGAATTCCTGTCCCGCTTTAATCTTAAGATTAAGGGGGATGAAAGGCTCCGCCACTAAAGCCATACCGTTCTAAAGTAAGAAAACCTAGAATTGCTCCCAGCTACTGTCTTACCTGCCATAACTAACCCTCCGCCAACCCGCCGCCAAACTGTTATCACCTGCCGAACCTGTTCCTGCTCTTGCCCCTGCTGCTACTACCACTAGACCTACCGCCGCCCCGCCCGCTTATTCCGCGCAGGAGATTCTGTATAGCTGAATGCCCGGAATATCAAGACCCTACGCCCCACGAAGGAACTAGATTAGAAGAATCTAGGCCCGTTCCAAGTTATAGAGGTTATATCGCCATACCACCCCCTCCGCCAATAGAGATCGATGGTGAGCGGGAGTGGTTTGTTAAAGAGATTATTAACTCCCGCTGGGACTGCCGTAGCCGTAATGGCACCCCACAACTGAAGTATACGGTCAGATGGACCGGATACGACGAGTTGACTGGGATCCCTGCCCGTTAGATAGAGAACGCTGCAGACGCAATTCAAGTGTTCTACTAGCGGTACCCTAAGAAGCCTGGCCCCTAAAGCGGCCGTAAAGACTACAGCCGTAAGGAGGGAAGTACTATCATAGTGCGGTCCTGTGGGGACCGTTACCCCTAAGCCTGTCCAGATTAAGTACCGTACAGAGCTTCCGCACAGGCCGTACGGGCCCCCTCACCTCCGGAACCTTGTATATATTCTGTCCATAGCTTCTGTATGTAGCTCCGTAAGCTACGTCTTGTAATCCACCTTATACTGTATACTGTTGTTACAGTTGCTGACCTTGTCTATACTCTGCTGCCCCCTGACACTTACCCCACTACCTTAAGAGAAACTAATTAAGCCTTTATTAGTAAAGGATATAAAGAAAATCTAAAAGCTTTTTAATGCTACAACCTTAAGGACTAGCTAGAAAGAGAAGCAGCTTCAATTAATAGTGTAGGAACTTACATATGCGAAAAACCTGCTGAAACAAAAAGCTACTAGACTTAAAATTACCCTTAAAACCGAGATGTGTAAGCACGCACGTAAGAAGGGCTTATTTAAAGAGCTTCAAGTAGTATATAAAAGTAACTACCTTTAGCTTAGTGTAAAAAAAGTGTAGTTAGAACGTGACCTTTAAGCAAAGAGGAAACAAGAAGCTCTTTAAGAAAAACTATAGAAGGAGGAGAACAAACGCCTTAAGGCCTTCACCAAGAAGCAATAAGAGCTCGCCGTTAAGCAAAGAAAGTGCGAGCGCGAGACTACGAGGATTCAAAGGGAGATCCAGCGTGACACTAAGCACAAGGCTAAAAGGCTTGCGCGTAAGGAAGCTTTATACGACAGAGAGGCTAAGAAGCAACCCAAAAAAGGCTCGAGAATAACGCCAGGAAAGGGGAAGAAGAAATCTACTACAATTGCTGCTATTACAGAGTCTCTTTTAGATGTGCATGAGGAGGATACCTTTCGGCGGTGGATGCACCTTCATCTCACCCAGGGCGCACTAGAAAGCTTCCTGCACGATATAATTGAGATAGACTGATTCTCCAACATCGGTTGCCTTATTACTCCAAGTTTTGTGGCAAATTGACAATTATATAGTTGCGACTTGCTTCATCTTTAAGTTGGTGATAGCCTTACTAGGCTGTGCACGGTGACATGATGTGCGCACTAACGGGAAAACTCCTAAATGGAGATACATTGCTTTTGGAAAATAGTGCTCTGGGCCATAAGGTGCATATTTGATGGGTAAGGTACTATATACTAATACCGTAATCTGGGAAACACGTGTTTCATGAAACTCCTGTTGGGAAGAGCGCGTCTAGTTCCCAATGTATCTTTAAGCGCGATCGGTTGGCATGGTCTAATTCAAGAATGACTTGGCAAAGTGAACCATGCGGGGGAAGTTGGGGAGTTGCTTGAGGGGAAACCGGTTTTGCAACGCACTGTACGCAGGTGCCAGGGTAAAGAAGCGCACACCGCCTTTGGTGACCGCGTCGCGACTTCGTAAGTCTCCCCAAACGTGTCCTTTTACCCACTTAATTATTATATGAATTAAGACATTATGCCAACGCTCGAATGGAAGCTGTAATAGCCATAGAGGAAAGGTTTACAAATTATTAATCATAAATGTCAAAGTTGAAAGGTTTTTAAATTTATTGCCGGCAGAATCCCACAAAGGCGGTGTGCAGTCCTTTACCCCCGACACCTGCGTATGGGTTGAGCGGGGGCCTGATCTATCAAACTTTCCGTCCCGCAGATCTGGTGTCCGGTTTCCTCTTCTAAGACCCCACCTTGTCCAAGGTGGAAATTTCCCCGCCATTGGAATTTTTGGCCCCGCTAAACCAACTTTCGTGGCATCCTCTTCTTCCTCATCAAATAACAATTGGGTGTATCTTTTTATATATCACATGGGTAGGTTCAATGCAATTACTTATCACCTATACTAGACTTCAAATGCTAACATCTCTTTTACTTAGTCATGTACGGCATCCTCTTTGAGCTTTTTCGTCAAATGTAGCTCGAGACATGTGCATAGTATAAGTGGGACTGAGCCACACAATGTGCGGTCGTAACCGGTCAACCACTTGCTCTCTAGAATTCACTGTCTCCTATCGATCCTTTTCCTGGTCCGTCGGTTGGCTGACCGGCGATTTTCAGCTCTGGCAATTGCGAGGCTATGTCATGTTCTTACCATCTCGCTCACCGGTGTAATTAAGCCTATAAGGACGTTTACTGGAGAGGCAGAGTCCGTGTGTGGGATATAATAAGCTACAGCAGCAAGGCTCTAGCTATACAGCCGCAAGGCAGATATTTAGCCCATTACGTAGTACAGCTAAAGTAGTTACCAATTGGCTGCAAGACATGGCACAGCGCGCAGCCAGCGGAATCCGGTGAAAGTGTACGAGACTAAAGCCTTGTGCATCAGCTCCCATTATAAATACAGGGCGTGCTTCTTCATATTGATGTGCTATATTGCCTAGGCTAGGTAATAACATCGGCCTAGTGTCGTCCACATCTCATTCCCCAAGTGCGCTGCTCTCAGTGCGCTGCTCTCAGTGCGCTGCTCCCTAATGATATCTAAATTCAAAAGACCAGCAATGCTTAGACGCTCCCCCCGCCACAGCGAAGCCACTCGCGAGTTGGCACAGGTGGCAGAAGGCGTAGGTGTGCCAGGTAATGTTCCCCAAATATTTCGTTACCTTGCGTTGACAGTGCCAGCAGACTCAGCATCAGATATCGATGTCTTGGACACGAAGCTCTTCACCAATGGTAATTAGCTAATTTACATGATATAAATAGGGTAAATAAGTTGACCAGAATATGAAATAGATTTCAACCTATGGTTTGCAAAAGCTACGTTCCAGTATCATCTGGCTATGGCTATCCAAAAGGAGCACCTGGGACATACTGTTATAAATCCAAAGGTAGCTTATAGTAACACCTCTTTTCCTGAGCTTTCTGGGCTGATATCTTCCAGGACGTCCTTGAGCAAGTGGAAGCTGGCTATTGGAAAGAGCCTAGCCGAAATGCAGGAGGCAGTGGCAGCTCCCATTACCCCAGATTTGAACTTTTCACCCGCATCAATGCCGCTCGCGCCACCAAGGACGACAAGACGTTACAAGTTTTCTTGGACCAACTATCGACTGAGATCCTATCAAACTGCAGAAGGCTGCGCAATAACCAAGTGGCAGAGCTGGATGCAGATATGCCATATAGTCCCAGCCAGATTTACCGCGTCGCGATTCCGAGCTCGGCCACAAGCAGTACCCAATCTTTGGAAGACAGTGGAGAAGCAACGGGTACCCCCACTGACGCAGAAAGCCCTTCGCAGGATGGTGGCGTACATATTGGAAACCTTTCCATCCAGGACAGTATTCCCTTGTCACAACCAGTTGAAGCTGCGCACCCAGTACATAGATATACCTCCATTCTATACGAGTATGCTGCTCGTTTCGGAAAAGAACCTGAATACAAAAAAAAATGGATATCTCTCAAAAAATGGCGTTGTGAAGCGGTCTTTGACGGTGTTCATGGCGTAGGAGAAGCTTGCAATTGGAAGGACGCTAAGCATATTGCATCACAGAAGATCTGTAAAGCTCTTGGCATTGTGGAGGGCAAGTTGTACTCTCATTCCTTTGAAAATGCGAGACTCTAGTATTCGATAGTTTGTATTAGTCACTGCGTTGCGTTAATGGTGGAGTGTTCTGCAGTCTTTGTCACGAGCAAGTCAAGCACGGGCTAAGTCCTTCAGATGAATCTGCCTGCAGAAGCGAGGTTGCTGTCCATCATACGGAGTAAACGTTAGCCTTAACTGACCCTTCAAGTTCGGATGCTCTATTTCTTCTGAATTTCTTTTGTCCTTTCCGGCGTATGTTTGGTATAGGCTCTAATTCACTCTATGCTGTCGTCAGTCGATGATCATCAAGTTATATTGAGCATCACGCACCTCTTCTCTGATCTCACTATTTAATGCTGTGGCCGATTGGCGGATGTCACGTTGTGAGCGGTGCTGCAGACATTCGAGGTTGATGCTATTATTAAGACTTTTTCCTTCTCAGAGGATGGAACGTTCCTCCAAACTGATAGGGGAGTGTTACATACCACATCTCTTTCTTCTGGCGATAATCTTTTGCAAGCTTACGAATGATATCTAACGGTAATCTAGGTAATTTGGCCCTTGATATCGCTACCGCTAGCAGGGAAAATGGCTACTTTCCTAAATAATAACATAACAGCGGGTAGAAATACGGCTTTGGTTGAGATATACGAACCTAAGCCGGCTCCACTTTGATTCGGGCAGGGCGCTCCGATGAGGCTGGACCGGATTCCTGAAAATAGCTTATGTCCTATAGAACTCGTGTCTACTCCCAATCTAGGTGGCAGCAGCGCATCGTCTGCATCGCTTCGAATCTCTCGGATAATCGATAGAAATTTTTCAACCGTTGAATATGTCTGTGAATCGTCGAGAGCCTTATGACGGTCGTCTGATTCTTTGTCCCGCTCGAAACCGTCGGCAAGACCCATTTTTCGAAGCGGAGCTTATCAGCCTTAAACTGAGTCGTAAGATGACGCGAGTCAGTTCTAAAATCCCTGTAGGAATCGAACTTTTCAAGAGCTTCTAAGCAGGTACCGAAGAGGCTAGCGAGCGCTACGGTTCCGACGGCTAGTCCTCCTGGTTCCATGATGTATGCGCTGACTGCTGCTAAACAATTCAATTCAGGAAGGCATGCGATGAAGGTCAGGAAGCAGGCGGTATAACTCTTGTTCTTCAGTACTGATAAGATGTTCTAATACATGCAAAAGCAATATTCTTGGCGCTTCAAATCTGTCTCGTAAGGCAGTGATGGTCTTGGCACCCCTCATCGAATGGCAGGCTGAGTATGGTGCAAAACATGGCGGTGCATTGCCCACAAGGCGTCAGTGAGTGCCGATCTTAGCAGCTGGGGCAAGGGAGGCTACAAACGTCTTCGCGTCAAGGCTGCAACCTAACTGAAAAAGAGGATCAGATAGCTCCAGGTTGGATGGAAGATGTAATTCATTCGATCGGCCGCGAATTAACATAGACGGTTGCCATACTCTTCGCCATGAACGCAAAACTGTGCCGGCGCTTGCTCAAACCCGGCGCCGAGCAAGCAAAACCGTTGATCGATGTGGTTCAACGCGAAATGCTTGTCACCTGTAATTACCCTTTGAAGAGGTGTTCATACTGCCGTTTGATGCTAAGACGAAATGGAGCGCCGAGGAGAGCCTTGAATCGCGCTAAGTATAGGATCGCAAGATTTCGATTCGCTGCAATCCACCTATATTCCACCTGCATTCCCGCCTCTACCGAAACCCGGTGGCGTTGATGGCATCGATTGGTCAGACAAAAAGCATCTAACCTCTCCACGGGCGGAAGATTCGAGAGCGTAGATTCCAGAATCGCACGTGACTTCATTTGGTTGTTCTACGAATAGAAAGATGTTTCAGCTTCTTTGAAAGCTTGAAGGGATTACTACACGTGACCGGGACATACATTGGCTGCACAAAGGGGTACCTGCAGGCTGCAGCTCCTGGGCGCGATCCTCGATTGATGGTAGAACAGGGCTTGTATTAATATGACGTGAGCGTTGCCAAGCCGTAAGAAAGCGCCACGCGCGTGGCTGCGAGGTACCTACTCGCCGTGGTTCAACTAATGAAAACGGCTACTCACACAAGACAAAATGGTCAGGAGTAGCTAAAACTTATATGAGGTAATCATGGAGCATGGCTTCTTTGAGAGAAATCCAAGATAAGGCGGGAATAACGGATGCGCAAGATTGAAAGGACAAATGGTGTTTCGGCCATTTTCTCATGTTGCTAGGAGATAGCGCAAATTGCAGCTAGAATCCTACGTAATTTTGGAATAAAGATGCACGATAGGTAGAGAAATAACTGTAGGATATCTGCAGAATATAGGAACTCTAGATTTCGGCATGGAGGTAGATATGAGCTGGTCTTAGTACGAAGTACCTCTAATGTTTTGCGCTATACAGGGCATTCCGTTACCCCGGGATACAGGTTAACCCCCTCAAACGCTCATTTTTCAGGCAAAGTTACGGAAGCACCGCCGCCAGTGCCAGTTGCCTTCGTGACGTTCTCTTTCAAGTTAGCGTTATTTTCGGTCATTTGCTCTGCCATATCCGGACAAGAGGGCATGAAGGGTGTGAAAAGGTGGCTTTGAGGCTTAACGGCGGTCAGAGAAGTGCATGACTCATCCTCGCTTAGGTAACTGCGAAAATCTCATTTTCAGTGGCGGCGCGGTGGAGAGGTCGCTGGTATTGGCGATGCAGCTGCCGGAGTAGGTGGTGTAGTTAGTGCTGGCGGTTTGGAGGTTGGGGATCGAGGAGGTAGAGGACGGTGTGGATGCGAGGGTGATGGTAACGGCGATGAATTCTGACTGTATTTTGGGCGGGGGAGAGGCAGCAATAGCTGCATACGACGGGCGGGGTGGAACCAGAGTCTGCGCAAGACAAGATTGAGGTAGACGCGGTGAAGGTGGACTTGGGGAGGATTCGCGTGGTGAAGACGGATGTGGTGGGGATGGGTGTGGAGTCCGTTTCCGGAGCCCAGTTTCGGATGTCGCTCCTCTTCCGAGACCCCGTTCTGACCCCGCCACCGGAATCTCTTGGCATCCGTCCCATCAACCTTCATGTGGCGAAAACCGCCTCCACTCGGCCTTTCCACTTCATCTTCAAAAAGTAAACCCTTCACAAACCCTATGGCCGGTCGGCCACCCTCTCTGCTAGTGCTGGCAGCGTCTATGCGCCTGCTAAGCGTTAGTTTAACTCATTCACATGACTGAGGCGGGGGTGGCTGTGCTAGCAAACGACACCAAAGGAATCATCGATCGAACGCTAACGCTAGGCTCATCACAACGCCCTTCAGAACTATCTAACTTGCACAACTTCAAGATTCTGTGCACAGAGGCTTGCAAAACCGGCTTCACCCTTTTCCACACAGACATTTTGTGTACCGCCACACCAAGAGAGCTTATGACTCACACCTTACTCAATTTACTTAAGCGTCGGATCTCCGTCTTAGAGAGTGCCGAGAATTTATAATACCGTACTCTTTTGAGTACAGTATTATTATACTCTTTGATCCAATTTATCGATTTCAGATCTCGAAGAATGTTGCAAATTCCTGGCAAGCTAGGCCCGTTTCGACAAGGCCCTTTGCTCAGTTAGCTGGGCAGGGTTCGACGCAAGCGATCATTGGCGAGCCGACCCTACGACGCCAAGAGCTCACGGGCGATTGTTGTTCCGGGAAGCCTAGCCCACTCAGCTCCACTCACCCAGGTATTCGACTGTTGATCGCTATCCTCTGCCTCGCTTCTATCCTTTAACAGAGGTACTACTCCAAGATTGCAACATTGCACCTGGGTATCCGATTCCGTTGCCGATTATGATTTCTCAATGACCTCGATCGATGATGCACCTCTTAAAGACTAATAGCGACGGCAGCTTCAGCCTTGAGACCTTCAGAACTACCACCCCTCCTTATGCTATACTCTCTCATACATGGGGAAGCGACAACGATGAAGTCATATTTAAAGACCTTATAGAAGGTACTGGCAATAACAAGGCAGGCTATCAAAAGCTGTTGTTCTGCGGAAGTCAAGCAAGAGCCGACGGCCTATTCTATTTCTGGGTGGACACCTGCTGTATCGATAAATCAAATCCCAACGAACTGACAAAGGCTATCAACTCCATGTTTCGCTGGTATCAGAATGCAGCGTGATGCTATGTCTATCTATCAGACGTTTCAGTATTCCCGGGGGCTAATCAGGCTGCCCATGTCGAATGGGAGTTCTCTTTTCGCAACAGTCGATGGTTCACACGTGGATGGACACTCCAAGAGCTACTCGCGCCAGGGATAGTCGAGTTCTACTCCCAAGATCACGTCTGACTTGGGGATAAAGGGTCGCTTGAACAGCATATTCACGAAACAACAGGAATTGCTCTCGAAGCACTTCAAGGACGCCCCCTAGATCATTTCAGCATCGAGGTGCGATTACAGTGGGTCGAGAAGCGACAGACAACGGAAGAAGAGGATATTACGATTGTCTACTTGGCATTTTCAACGTTTTTTTACTACTTATATATGGCGAAGGACGAGCACATGCGATGAGAAGGCTTCAAAGAGAAATCGAGGAATCTAACTCGAATGTTCAGCATATTCACCAGAAGCCATCAGGTAAGACAAATTCATAGCACAAGTCTGCTAAAGGGCGAATACTAAAGACCTGCCCTTCCAATCAAGCCCAGGACGAGAAGGACCTTTTGAAGCGGCTCGTAATGATTGATCCTTCTAGTAACCACAACGCAGCCGCTGAGCTCTATGAGCCACATACTGGAACTTGGCTGTTTCGATCGCCTCAATACGACCAATGGCTGACAGGCTCAACTCAATTTTTCTGGGTACACGGAATCCCCGGAGCTGGAAAGACAGTGCTGCTGTCATTCGTTGTTCAGACGATACAAAAGTATTGCCAAAGTGAAGGTAGGTCCGACATGGGATGGTGTTATTACTACTGCAACTTCCGGTGATCTCAGGATGAAACATCTCATCTCCTTCGATGGATCATCAGCCAGCTCTGCCGATAGAGCAAGTCGGTGCCGGATCAAGTCATGCAGCTCTTTTACGATGGTGCAGAACCAGGAATTACGAGTTTGATACCAGCATTCTCCGTGATTGCCCAACTCTTCAACACAGTCTACCTCCTTGTCGATGCCTTGGATGAGACTCAAGATCAAACGAAGTTGGTATCCACTCTGAAACGCCTGACAGATCTGAAGTTCGGAACCGTCAAGATTCTAGCCACGAGTAGGAGAGAAGCAGATATCGATGCACTGTTGTGCGAGACGCCACATATCTCGCTTTCAAATCCGCTTGTTGACGAGGATATCCGGCTGTATATCCGCGAAATGCTATCAAAGGACTATCGGTTCGCTGAATGGCCTAAATCACTTTCTCGCGAAGTTGAAGCCGCTCTTGTTGGTGGAGCAAAAGGAATATCAGTGAAAAGGTTCCATATTGACCTCCTCAGAAGTGCTAAGTAAAGCTTAGGTTCCGATGGGTTACGTGCCAGCTCGATACTTTACGAAGAGTCAATACAGAGTCAGAGGTCAGAAATACCCTAAAAGATTTGCCCAGGAACTTGGATGAGACGTACGAACGGATCCTTGT
Organism: Zopfia rhizophila CBS 207.26; assembly: GCA_010093925.1. Taxonomy (NCBI): domain Eukaryota; kingdom Fungi; phylum Ascomycota; class Dothideomycetes; family Zopfiaceae; genus Zopfia; species Zopfia rhizophila. Next base: position 1,062,526 of record ML994622.1, read on the forward strand.
CAGTATCTCAGACCGTAGCCGGCCATACGCTCAACGTGCCCTGCAGTGGCTCTCGGAACCCGTGAATGAATCTAGGCTAACACCGGATGTTCTCGCAGTTGCTATCACAATGCCGTGCCAGGACGGAGAACCTACCCCAAGGGAAAAGTTACTTAGTCTGACCAGGCTCCACAACATTTGTGCCTGCCTAATAACCGTGGTGGATTTAAACTATCTCATCCCGAGGCTTACGCCCCGGTTGGCGCATTATACAGTCAAGGAATTTCTATTTTCTGATAGGATCAAAAATACCCAAGCGTGCAGCTTCTTTGCCTCCTCGCGTTCAGCATCCCTTATATTTGCCAACACCCTTGTCAAATTTCTTCTCAGCTTCGACGCAACCCTCGTTCGCGGCCACGACAGTCCATTCTCGTCCCCAGCAACCAGTAGTGACAGTGAGAATGAGATGGTTGGCCTCCAGGGGTTTTACGGTTATGCAATCCATTCCTGGTACGAGTGCGCTAAACGAGTCGATGACCAGGGTGGTGATGACGAGATTTACGATCTCATCTTCAAGCTGCTTGACCCGGACCGCGACGGATTTGAGATATTCCGTACAAGGACGATTATCTCACATGAAGATGCCGTCTTGCCTGATTGGCTTATAGATGAAGAGAACTGGTCTAGCGCAGTTCTTGCATATTTATGCAAGCTCGGTCTTCTTGGGGTGGCAAAGACCTGGCTGGAAAGACACCCATCTCTCGCCGTCAATCAATTCCATCTAGAGCCAGGTCCAACATTTTTTGAGCTATACTGCGCTTTTGATTCGAAAAGTGAAGGCTCCCCGCTTCATATTGCAGCCGCGAATGGCGAGCAGGATCTCGTGCGCCATTTCATTCTAGACGATCGCGTGGACTATGCAGCTCGCAGTTCTGATTATCTCTGTCCTTTGGGCATAATCATCATCTCCGATATGCCTAAGGATATCATCTGTGAATTCCTCCAAATGATGATTAAAAACGGGGCGGATATTAACCCATGCCGTGTGTCCAGAACGCCGCTGGAGCTGGCGGTCATGGACGATACAGGAAACTTTAGCGTTGTTAAGCTGCTCGTCGACTATGGTGTGGATGTCAACGCCATTGGCGATGCAGATCCTGGCGATGATTTCATATACGGCGGCCCAGACGATTACTCAACGCCACTCGAAAGTGTGGAGAGCCGATTGCTTGTGAGACGTAGATACAGCAAGAGTGAAGAGGGGCTCGAGAGGGTCGTGGAACTTTTGAAGAGCCATGGCGCGACGATAGGGGAAATCATCAATGAGCTCAGTTGATTCTGAGGATGACACTGATGATGAGAATGACTTCGAACCGCCAAATTTAATGGAATCCGGGGATAATTCTGATGGCGCCGTCACGCGTACGGGCAATATTGCTCCATCTCAGGAGTTTGAAATCGGAATGGAGATTGATCCCATTCACCAAGACTCTCAGAACGGAGGTGAAGAGGCGATGTCAGATGACTCCTCATTGGCCGTTCGCCCAGGCAAGAGGAGAAAACTCTCGTGATTGTTTGTGCACGAGGAAGCAAGAGTTGAGCGTTCGAGTGGAAATATTGCTGTCGTAGACAGATCAAAGTGTATACAGTAGAAACTCCTTTGCGCGATACTCTTTTGGGCGATATTTCCGATTAGCCGATACTAGTGCCATGGCAGAATTGTCACACCTGCAAAATTTTTACTTACGCCGATTTACGATAAATCGGCTGCCTTACCTCAATTATCGCACAATCGAGTCAACACTTATGCCGCCAAAGGCTATATCCGACGTAGAAAGGCAGGCCCTACGCGCTTATTACTTCTCCCAGAAGCCGCAGCCAAAGCAGAAGGATATTATCGCTTGGTTTGAGCAGCAATATGGCCGTAAACTTGGGCAGGCTACTACAGTATCTCTGACTCGCTTAAGGATTGCTATAAACATCTTGATAATGCGCCTGCCGCCAGCTCTATAAGCTTCCGTCAGCGCTCTGGCAAGTGGGAACTACTTGAAAAGATACTCTTCTCATGGCAGCAGCAGCTTGAGGCCCGCAGGCAGCTTGTCTCTGGTGAAGTTCTGCAGGCGAAGGCGAAAGATCTATGGGTTATCCTCCCTGAATACGCTGGCAAACCAATACCTGAGTTCTCACCCGGCTGGCTGGGCGGGTTCAAGAAGCGATTTGGCATAAAGCAATACACTTAGCATGGCGAGCTTGCCTCTGTCCCTGTGGCTGCTCACGCTGAGATGGCTCTTGTACGGAAGACCTGCCTGTTTTTTCTTCGCACCCTACATGTACAATATGGACGAAATTGGCTGCTCCTGAAGATGATGATCTAGAGCCTACGCCGTCTCTGGGAGAGGCTCTTAAGGCTCTCACAATTGTGCAACACTTTGTGGAGCACCAAAAGGACGCCTCCTGTTGGCACGGCAATCTCGCCACGTCAGAAACACGTGGATGCCTGGATGTGGATGCACCAGAACGAATCATTAAGGGGTTACGTAATTGGGAACATGCACATATGAACACAGTCTCTACAGCTTCAGGTAATTCAATTAATCGAATACAATCATTCCTTTGAAGACAATATTTATGAGAACTTCATGCTGCCAAGCATAACCTCCATGACTTGTGCCATACCTCAGTACTGTTATTCTCCGCTTTCAAAGGCGCCTGACAGTATTCGCTTGCTTCGCCTGGTGCCAAATGAAAACGAGAGGGCCGATGCACAATGCGAACTTTTTGTGTACAGTCTACAAGAATCAGACAAAGCGACTCATCCGTACGAGGCATTATCTTACGTATGGGGCAGTTTAGACAAGCGCCAGTCTATATTTATAGTCGATCAGTCCTTTGCCGTTACGCCAAACCTTCACGCCGCACTATTACGTCTTCGAGATCGTGATATTACACGAATCATCTGGGTGGATGCAGTTTGCATCAATCAAGCAGATGGTAAAGAGAAAGCACACCAGATTCAGTCCATGGCGAAGATTTATGGTAAAGCAAGCCGTGTAATTGTTTGGCTTGGAGAGACGGTAGACGATAGCGATGGAACGCTTGAAGCAATACGCGCTGCAGGCAAGAAGTCCAGGAATTCTTCGAACAAAATAATCCAGCAAGCCATTACCTCACTGCTTCAACGGCAGTGGTTTCGGCGTATTTGGGTAAGGCCATGGACGTTCGATAGCATCCGTATGAATTACTAAAAGTCGGTCCAGGCACTGCAAGAAATGGCCGCAGCTCGGCATATCCTGACCTTGTGTGGTCCTACGGAGATTGATGGTTACGCATTCTGCTCAGGTTTGGAGCTGTTAAAAGGTTTCCGTGGAACTCGCTCAGACTTGTACGGCCCTAGTCCGTTCAGTAACCTACCTGATAAGGGGAGCAATATTCCGGCCTAAAAAAGCATGGACCAGGTCGGGCAGGGTTTCTTTAGACATATGCTCTTTAGGCGAGCTGATAGATATGTACCATACCCATGAGGCTACTAAGCGCCACGACAGGGTATATGCCTGACTCGGCATGAGTTCGGATGATTTCAGCGCAGTTGACTTATTGCCTGACTACAGGGTTCCATGGAAGGAGCTCTTGCAGGGACTTGTCAAGTTCCTTCTCGGCAAACAGGTATCTGTCAAAACTTGGAACGATAAGGAGGTGGCAGAAATCCGTAGCAGGGGCAGTGTTCTTGGCCAGGTATCCTGGACAGAGAGTGATTGGGATGGTAGACAGAACGTAAATATCCTGTTCAAGAATACATCGGAACATCTGGGACACAACAGAGAATATGATGCTCGGTCCAGACTTCGGCGAAATCCGTTCGGAAGGGTGACGTCGTCTGCCTTCTAAAAGGAGCTCCAAAGCCTACGATCATCCGACCATATGAGGATCATTTTGCCGTTATTATGATAGCATTTACTCCTCCGGAGAACATACGAATAAAAACCTTCCCGCGTAATTTCCTACTTGTCTGGGACTGGGAAAAGTCCCCGGGGAGGTGGCAATATCGAGGAGATGTCCCGGAACGTTCACAAAAAAGGTTGGAAGATGTGTTGTGCAAAGCGACCAGACTATGGAATGTCGCGCTAATATTGAAAGACGTGGAAGAACATGAAGAGGCGATAGAGAGGCTCCTAGAAGCAATAGAGGGCTATGGGGGGCACTTGGAGAAGGAGACGAGATCCAAGTCACAGAAAGAGTGGTAGTCGAAATCGCAAGACGGTTTGATAAAGAGGTGGTGGCGCTTCTGGTCGATCGAAAAGGGGACGAGATCCAGATCACAGGAGTGGTCAAGGCAGCGGTAGGGAATAAGGGGAGTGAAATCCTACCGGTAGCCGAGGCGGTGGGGTACGCAACAGGGATGCCTTAGATGGTTTAGTTCGGCCCAAATCTAATTCAGCCTCAACCTCAATCTCAACTTTGAAAGAACGACCAGTCAACAACACATCCCATGAAGAGCTGCTACAGTGGCAAGTTTTCACAAGGCCCTGGCCGGAGCAGGTCGGCCGTCCTCTCTGCTAGCGCGGTCGAGATGTTCGTGTACCTGCTGACAATACGTAAGCGTGGCAAATCTTTACAGGTTGTTCTGTGACCGGCCATGCTATCGTGACTTCAAGAATTCTCGAAGCTTCTCTATAGCAAATTATCTGACTATATATTCACGCTCAACACCGTACCTCTCTTTGAAGTAATTATAGAAGAAAACAATGTGAATAATTAGTTAGTTATCTCTATACTAGTGCCCCTCAGTGCCAATGCTCGATATATCAAACTCAAGGTTGCATAACCATCCCTTTCCATATCCGATACTGACGCCGATTGTATTCCCCGACACAACCAAACATGATGGCCGATACTCTGAGGGTAACCACAGTAGGTTCTCTGAATTATAGGTTATCCATGTTCCATCTGAACCTGGAGCCCCGCTTTGGCACTGAGGGTTTTGAGGTCTTGTGTCAGTCTCTGTTATGTTTGAAACTGAGGATATACCAATAACGACAGCGCCAATTATAACGTCGTCTAATACACCGATAAAACAGCGGACACGGCCGCCGTCTACCACTTGACAGTCTCCAACGCCTTCGCATCGCTCTCCTGCCATGGGTAGTCCCTCTCCGCCTTCTTAATCAACTCCTTATGCTCCTCACTCCTTGGTGTGATTGATGTGCGATACGGGACCGGGTGACTAACAACACCAGGCTCGAACTTGAGTTCTGGCTCCACCGTCTTGCCATTCTCGACGAGTTTCTCAATCTTGAACACGGCCAGCGACTGCGCGATAGTGATGAACAGCGCGTTGTCGGCCACGTAGCGGCCGGGACACGCGCGCCGGCCGTACCCGAAGATCCAGTTGCGTGGGTCGGGCTCGGCTTTGTGGGTGGGCGTGTCGAGGTGCCGTTCGGGGAGGAAGGTCATGGGTGAGGAGTAGACGGAGGGGTCGTGCGTGAACCACCTATGGCGTTGTCAGTGGATGTGTAGATTTGAGTGTGGGGTGGGTATTACCAGTTGTTTGGGAGTAGAAGCGCGCCCTTCGGGATTCTGTATCCTCGGATGACATCTTCCTTGGTGCTGGAGTGGGGCAAAGCCATGGGGGCAACAGGGTGCCAGCGGTGTGTCTCTTTCATGATTGCTTCGATGTATGGCAGGTTCTTGCGGTCAGCGCTGACAGGTAGTCGGCTACCTCCGATGACGCGGTCGAGCTCCTCTTGAGCCTTCTTCTGTACTTCCGGGAACACAGTCATGGCCAGGAAGAAAGTCATCAGGGAGGAGACAGTCGTGTCAGCGCCGCCCAAGTACATGGAAGACGCCGACCACTTGTGGATACGCTCCATCTCCGCATCGGAGCCGATGTCCTCGATGGCCTGAGATAGGAAGGATATTTTGTGCTTCTTTTCGCGCATTTGCTGCTTGACGAACTCGTAGGGCTGCTCCGTAGTTTGCTTCAATTGAGCGGCCATTTGACGAGCCGTGTCCTTGAATCCAGTACCAGGCAACCAATCCGGCGCATATCTCACTTGTTATGTCAGACATGCCGTGTGCGTCCGCTCGTAGGTACTTACATAAAGGCATGATATCCACCGCCCACTTGCCAGGTACCGTTGCTTCAGCGAATTCGTGCATAGTCTTGCCGGCCATGTCAACAAAAGGGTCTTTGCCACGTGCCTCGGCCGTGTAGCCGTAAGTGATTTTGAGTATAACTGCGCCGGCTTCCTTTTTAATATGATCAAACAAATTCTCCGGAGAGTCCAATAAGTTGAGAAGGAAGTGAACGGCTTCTTCCTCTTGGACGCGATCGAACACTGAGAGGGAGACATTGCTGCTAGCAACCTTGGCGATGTTCTTTCGATGAAGCTTGAAGGTGTCTGTGTAGCCGCTGAAAGCAAGTGTATTCTTCCATCCGATCCTAGGTGTTTCGTCAGCAATTCGTGTGACTGCGTTCTCGTTGGGTTACGCATACATTTCACTACTGAAAACCATGTGTGGGCGAGCAGAATGAATAGCCGATCGGTCTCTCAGGAGCTCAAGCGCGATTTGCGCATCATTGATGATCACAAAGGTCTGACCCAGTACTGTGACAGAGCTGATTGGGCCATAAAGATCCTTATGCTTTAGCCAATGGTGGCACTCAAGCATTCCGGGCTTTGGCAGGTCATTGACGTTACCAAGAATTGGGATGCCTTTGGGACCCGGAGGTAGCGGCCGGTCATGATTTTTTGATCGTACCAGGCGGTTGATCACGTATGCAGCGACGATACCGAGAAGGACGATAAGACCAGTGGACGACGCGATAGCCATCCTGACTGCAGCGAACCAAGAAGCCCGAGTTGAGGATATGGAGAGAAGAAAGTCAGAAGTACAGCGCTGAATCGCGCTTGCCAATGGAAGTTCAAATCATTCTTGTCAGTGGCGAGCAGAGGCCCAAGGTCCCTAAAAACCGCGGGTTGTCGCGTCAGGTAGCGTGAAATTTGCGGAATATGGGACGATAGCGGCAAGGCGGGGGAGTTGTTAATGAGCCCCCCACAAGACGGTAACCAGCAGCCCCCAAAGCCACCCTCTTCAACGCCTAAAAACAACATAATCTTTTTCTAATACAAAACTGCATAGAAACCAGATCGCATATTCCTGAGGCGCTGGATCAATTACTGCTATTTTTATGCCCCCTTTTCTTACAAAATAAGATCAGAAAATGGGCTTAAAAGTTGATAAAAATTCAACCTTTTCGCAGCTAAGACTAGACAGGAAGCGAGGGTGCTAAGGCCACCTAATTCACCCCACCAAAGCCTGTAAAAAATTTTAGGGGGTGCTCGGTAGCTCTTTTGGGGGTGCCCGTTTGAAAGCGAGCGTCCGGCCCCGGAGCCGCACGGCGTCGACAGGGTATATGCCTCGAGTGATTGTTCAGGATATACAGTAAAACTGTAATGCGTAGTCAGTGACTGGCCGGATCAGAAAGAAAGCGACCGCTCAACACTTCTTGTGCAGTCTTGTGCAGTTTGTGCAGCGTGTTGCAAGCCACAAACTGCTGCCAGCTGGAGCACGACTTTGCATTTCGTGAATTATTTGATCTAGATTGCACCTGCAGCAGATGGTTGTTTTCCAGCATATGCGTCCCGGCCCAATGTCGGATAATTTTCATTGGTGGAGGCCCTGAACAACGATCTTCGGCTGCGGCATTGCAGATGCCCACGCGAAGAATCAATTCTGACTAGCCATGCTGCAAAAGCAGAACCGAAGAGGCATCGATCTATCCCGTGAAAAACTTAGGATGAATGGAGGAAGCATGTCCGCAGGCACGGCCTCAATGAAAAGACCAGGGATTCGATACAAACTCCTTGTGTTGCGCGCTGTTCTTGTTACTCCAGGCTGCAGGAACATGTGCATCACCTACTCTCAGATATTCACAAGAGAAACGTCTTCTGGCGGCGAATTTCTAATTGTTCGGGCCGCAATTGACATGACGCAGCGGCCCCGTTATTACGACACCCGAGCCGCCTCAGCTGTACCGCCTCATTGCAGATCTCCTACATATCAAGATCAGAGCTCGACGGGATCATGTTTCTCCTAGGGGTGGGTGGATCCCGCATCCAATCCGGATATCCTGAATAATATCCAGGATATCCAAGCTGGTTTTTTACTTATCCCAGATATGTAAGCTGAGTAATTAGGCGATAATCAGGATGCCCCACCCACTGTATTTTTGCCCACAGAGTCATATCGATTATCACCAATTTACTGCCCTAGCACCTAGTGTTTCCGATCGGTGGTTTCAACTAATACAATACCCCGGAAGGACAATCGCAGCGTCAAATGGGAGGACGTAATTGTCACCCCTAAGATAGGTAAACCCAACTCCAGCGTTGTCTGTTGTTACTGCTCAGCTAAGTGGTTTAATATCTCTATTTAAAGGTTTAATAGCCACACATTAACTTACCTAAAGCTTCTAGATCACCTGTATAAGCACTATAAGCGTACTAATAATAGACGAATTTTTCTAAAAAAGAAAGCTTGAGGACAGATAATGATCCTAGTAAATAAGTGCAAAAATAGTAAGCACAATACTATAGTATATAATAAGTTACTAGTAGAGGCTATATATAGTTTTAGAGAGCATTTTATTTTTATAAGTTATAACTCAAGTCTAGAAAAAAGTATACTAACTTAATAGTAATTATAGGTTGAAAATTCTGTCTTTATATAATTACTAAAATACTTTTATTTAGTATACATTTTTACTCTTTTAATATTAAATTATTAACTTACTATTAATAGAAACGTATAAAGAAATAAAAAATAAAATAAAAAATAGTGCTAGAAAATGCCTTTAGGTAAATTATACTAGTTTTTAATAAATAAATAAATATTATAAGTTACTAACTTATTAATATAAATTATACTAGTAATAAGCCGTCTAATTAATTATTATAATAATTAATTAGTTCTCTTACTTCCGGATTGGATAGCTTATTAGACTTAGTAGAGATTAGTTAACTTAGTAAAGATAGAAAAAAATAAACATAGTAAGTTAAAATTTAACAGGATAGTATTAAACTATTTTACTTAAAATATAAATCTTAATTTTTAGAGTAACTATAAAGAATTAAAAATAATTATAAATTATCTAATACCTTATACTTATAATAGATCCCTTATACGTATATTATATATTTATTAGAAGTATATTAAATATTACTAAAGAAAATAAGGGAAGATAAGTTTAGCCTTAGCTTATATCTAGTCTTATTTCTATTATTAGTACTTATTTTTTTTATATCTTGCTATAGCTAATTACCTGACCTGCTTACCTATTCTAGATATTATTTTCTATAGAACTTAAACTTACTATAAAGTAATTTTATTTATAGATTCTATCTTTACTAATTTGTCTTAGCTTATTAGTATTATTTATATATTTTTTTATATTATACCTTTTATAGTAACGCTTTCTTACTTGTATTTTTTTTTTTATTATAGTTTATAATATTATCCCCTTCCTCTAAGCCTTCAGCCTAAAAGTTATTTTTTTTTTTTTTATAGATAGTATAAAGGCAGCTAGTTCTTTATATAAAAGCTAAAATTATAAGAACTTCTTATACCTTTTCTATTCTTTTAATTTCCTAAGGATGACTTAAGCGGAATTGTTTTTAATATAAACTTATTACTTAACTTAAAAAGTTTAAGCATATAGCTATTCTATATTATTTCTTTATTTTTATTATTATAATAATAGTTATTATTACCTGGTAGACCTAGCCTCTAGGTAATATTCTAAGTATATTAATTAAAATATAAAGTGCGATCTTATAGTGTCGTAGTAAGAATAAAATTATTTAAATTATAATAAAAAGAAATTACGTTAATAAATTAAGAAATCCCGTTAGGAATCTCTTAAAGTTTATTATATTTTATTAGATTAGTTACAGAGCATTTAATAGTAACTATTAAATTTAAATTATAAATCTTAAGTCTATAAGTTCTAGCTCCGTTAGTAACTAGCCTAAATAAATTCTTAAAAAAAGAAAAGATTCCAGCGCGAACTTACCTCAATTAATAAAGTTTATATAATAGAGAAAAAAAAGTAGAGTTATTAGAATTAACTTAATATATTATAATTTATAGTATTTAATATCAGCTTACTTTCCTTCTCTAGTTTTAAATAGAATATTTTATATTCTTTATATTTTTTAGATATGTTCTTAGAGCAGGCGTTTACTACTTTCTTTAGTAGTACTAATTAATTAACTTTAAACTATTTCTTAAGTTTTTAACTAGCTTTTATGTATTATCCTTAGGTCTATAGTTTTTCTATCTAACTAAATACTTTCACTAATATCTAAACTACTAGTAGTCTAAAATCTGCTGAACTTTATACTTAGTAGTGTCTTTCTTAAGTTTAAGTTTTATCTATAGTTTAGCATCTTATAATACTGGTTCTAATCTTAAAATATAAAAAACTAAGTAAATTCTTATGTTCTTAGGTAGTTATAGTTTGTAATTTACAGATCCTATTTATCTTTTAACCTTAAATAGTTCTAACTTAACGTGATCTAGTTTTTTTGATGGTTGTTTTATTTCTAAATTCTTTTATAATAAGAAAACTTTATTCCCCTCCTTTAAGATTGGTCTCTTAATCTTAGATTTATCTTTTTATTACTTACTAAGATCTCCTTTCTAGGTGATTTTTCTTATTATTTCTTAATAAAATTATTATAACTTCTTAATTTTTATTCTTATTAATTTTAATATCTTATTTAGTTTTTATAGTTCTTGATAAGCTGTAGGTTTATAACCGTAATTTATAAAGAATAGTAATCTTCTAGTTATTAATAATTTTACTAAATTATATATAAACTTAGCTATTAGTAATAAGTTAATCCAATTATCATATTACTTATTAATATATATTTATAGGTATTATTCTAGTGTCTGATTTATCTATTCTATCTATTTATTTATTTATAAATAAAATGCTATTAAAAGGTGATGCTTAGCCCCTAGCTTTTTTATAAACATTTTTTAAAATATTAATATAAATAATTTATCTCTATTTATAATAAATTCTTATGGTAATCTATATTATGCTATTAGTAGTCTAATAAGTATAATTACTAATTCATCCGCTTTAACCTCTATATACGTTAGTTTAAAGTATGCGTATTTTATAAGTTAGTTTACTATAACTAATATTATATCATACTATTAGCCTTAAAAGGTGGTTATTATTAGTATTCTTGTAATAAAGTTTATTATAACTAATTCCTATAGTAGGTCTGGTGAAGGAATTAGTTATTGCTAAACATAGCGAAGCTTCTTCTATTCAAATAGGGGGGTTAAAATTCAAAACCCCGCCGAGGTAGCACCGAGGTTTCTCGCGCCCTCATTGGTTAGAAAAACAGAGGTTCTCGTGCTTTTATTGGTCAAAAAAACCCATGTCACGTGAACGGTTCGGTTATTCCACGCTAGAGGAACACCAAAATTTGCTGAAAATGCTCACGCGACTAATACTTCAACGCCTTGACTAATACCTCTCTTACGCGACTTCTTTCACGCTACTTTTCTAATGGATTCGCCTCTTTGCAACTAGTGTGGTAGCTCTAAAGATGCCGCCACAGATAAGACAAGCCATGGTGCTTGGAAAGCCAGGTGTTTGCGCTGTAGGAATATTGATGCACTACGTATATATATACCCATACCTATTTGTTGAAACTCTATAGCTAATTATCTATATAGCGGAAGTGTAAAGCCTTATCACCTCTGCCTTCCATTTCTCACCGCCTTGCACCCTCACTCTAAGTGGTTATATCCATATGACACCCCCCGCGCAAAGCCTTATCACCTCTGCCTTTCATTTCTCGCTGTCTTGTACCCTTGCCTTAAGTGGTTATACTCATACGACATTCCATACTCCTAGCTCCACATCCTACGCTATAGAACTCCCTAACTATACTATATAATCCCTTACTCCCACAACGGCGACGCGGTCCCCTTAGTTATTTACTGAGTGGATTAGATAGTAATAATACCCTAGCCCAAGCTAACGCCCGTCATGCTTGAGCTGAAGTTCAGAGGCAATACTGTCTTAAGTGTTAAGCGGGTAATGAAGTTTTACCTATTTTATCTATCTCATCTTTAATAAGACGCTAGGAGGAGCTAAATTAGTCTTCTTAGTCAACCCTTTTATCCTAGGCTACTGAGCTAAACTAGTCTTTTCAGTCAACCTTTCTATCTTAAGATATAGAGTTAAATTAGTCGTTATATTTAACATCTGTATCTCAGGATACTACGGTCGATGAGTTCCCTTTTTCTACTCTATCTACCTTTCCTAATTTAGGTCCATCTTATAACCTGCCGTTACCTGACCCTTTTATGGATTTTTTAAGTAGTATTTTTTTTAAATAACCCTGCTCTTAGCTCTATGGATTAAGAACTTATTAAGAGGTTTTACACCTGTAATAGAGACCTGTGGTACTTGCAATAAACGCTGGTTTAATATAAAGCTTGTAGATAGAAAGTGCTCTATTTGCTATAAAGATGAGGCTAAGCACTTAAGGCTTAAAGATGGCTCTTAAGATCCTAATTTTATGCCTCTATTTAGTTATGATAATGAGATAGACTCTAGCTTGTGGCTTAAGGAGCTTCTGAAACTTTCCCCTATAGAGGAGATGCTAATTACTTAAGTACATATCTTCATAGAAGTCCGCTAATATTAAGGTACTTAATACAAATATATAGAGCATATTTACCACTTTTTATATAATATTGGGAAGATTTTTAGTTTATTATCTTTTATATCTTAAGATCTTAATATTATACTCCTTAAGCCACCCCGCTCTTCTGGTGATAATTATGAACGTGTTAACTAATAGTTTTAGAATGACTATTGTGTATAGCGTTAGGTGGTTCAGCGTTAGCTATGCTTCTTATAGTAGAATTATAATAGCTATAGAGATATTACTATTAATAATAAAGCCTTAAGTGCTCTCTCTAATAATGATTACGTTAACAGTAATTTACCTACTATTAAGGCAGATAAAGTATCTTCTACGTCTATTTAACAGAAATAGTCTATAAATACCATATAAGGAGGTCTCGCCTATGACTAAGCTACTAAGGGTTTAGATACTAATATAGATATGCCCTATAAGGATAATAGTAAGGACAGTAGTAATAATAACAGTAAGAATAGTAATAAGGATAATAGTAAGAATAATTTTACTCTTTAAATTACCGCAGTTCCAGATCTAGTTTCTAATACATAGAAGTTAGAGATTCTACGGCGTTAAGTTAGAGTCTTAGTTTTATTATCTATAGTATTTATCTGATATACCCCTTTATTAGAGTTTAACTATAGTGAGGCGTTACTAAGTAGGGCTTTTCTAATATACTTTTCTATAAATACAAAAGAGTATACAAAGTCTTATTAATAATATGTTGACTATAAATTCTATGTTAAATATATGTTACTATATAAGAATAGCTATATAGTATAACATCCGCGCTTTCATTACGTAGCGTTTAATATAATTATAAGGAAACAAATAAACTTAAAGTCTAGATTTTTTATATTAAGAATGTTTAATAATGAAGACATTTTTATTAACAAGCTTTAGAGTGCTTTTAAGGATGATAGTTTCTAGTTTATAGCTATACTAAACTTAGTTATATGTTTTACCAGAGCCCTCCATAGGACGCGCCCTTTTTAGGTAGGTAAAAATAGAAGTCTTAAAGCTATAGTATATAATTCCATTTCACTATTTACTAGAACTAATATTAAGACTAATACTAAGACTAATATTAAGACTAATACCTTTCTAGGTACGGTAGCTAAGAAGTTTAAGTTTATTTATCACTTTCTTTATAGCTAATTACTATTAGGATGACTTAATGTAATATTTATTTTAATATAATAAGTAGAAAAATACTATTCCCACCGCTAGGATTAAGATTATACATAATAATATTTAAGATAATTTTTATATTATCGCCTATTACTTTTACTAGTGTTTTTAAGCTTTTAAGGATGAAATACTTACCCCTAAGTTTAGTATTATTAACAGTTAAAATTGTTTTAAGTGGTAGAGTTATGGTAGTATTTATAACTATAATATATATTACTATAAAGACGCGCTAAATTCTGATAAGAAGCTCTTTAATAAAGATAACCATAAGGCTTTAGCTGAATTTATAAGGTTTTAAGAAGTATATATTTCTGCTATATATTCTTAACTCTAGTTTTAAGATATTACTAATAAAGAGTCGCCTCTTTTACTTGTCTATTCTAATATAACTTAAGACTTTAAGTAATTATTTTTAATTTTAACTAGAATTTAAATTCACTATTATATAATAGAGTATTGTTTAAAGTTTAATAAGAAGATAAAATAGCTTAAGTGCTAATTTTCTGCTTCCTAGTTATTTACTAAATCTTCTACTATTTACTATAATAAGGGTAAGTTATACTATCAGTTTTATCCTACACATAATTATTTTTAATTAAATCTATATTACTATATACTCCTAATAGGATAGCTGGTTAATATTAATATTTAACTATATACTAGTACTGCTAGTGTAATAGTATATAATAGAAAGTATACTACTAAGTAAGAAAAGCAGTCTGAGAACTATAAGACTATAATTACTAGAATTTTATCTAAACTTAATTCTAAAAGGCTGTTACACTCTTTCGTTATAAAGATAATAAATAAGCTTATTAGTAAGTAGGACTAGTCTATTTAGGAGATTTCTTATCTTTTTCTTAATCTACTCTTAGTTTATTACTCTTATTAGGTACTTAATATTAATTATTAGCTAAAAAAGGACTAGCTAAATATATACTATTTTAAGAAAAAAGATAGTAAAGATAATAGAACTCTTTATTATAGTAAGAGTCTTCTCTAAAAGTATAAAGATTATTTTAATCTATCTAATCTTTCTTTTCATAATTTTCTTTTTAAATATAACTATACTAGTGATATAAAGAAGAGGTCTTGAGCTAAGCTAAGAATTTTAAACTTTATACTCTAGTATTATTTTAACTATAACCCAGCACAGTTTACTTGTGTTAAACTTATACTCTATTATCCATTTCAAAAAATAAGTAAAATCCTTTTATTTAAAAATAAGATCTTTATTATATATAAGGAGGCTTATTAGTACTATAAGTTCTACTATAATCACCTATAGAATAATTTATATAAGAAAGAAGAACTATTTACTAAAGAAAATAATCTAGACCTTAAAGACATTAATAAAGAAGAGGAAGATTTTAATTTATTTTAAAAAAAATTAGCCACTTATTAACCAGGTATATAGAGTATTTTAGTTAATAGAGAAAACTTAAAAGATTACCCTAAAAATCACGTAATAGATTAGTCCACCTAAATTAATATCTATAACCTTAATTCTTTTACGTACTGGAAGTAATAAAAGGCTGATTATCTTATTAACCTTATTATTTAGGCTAAGAAGACATATAAGACTCTTACTAAAAAATAAAAGTTATTTAATAGGCTTATTATAAACTACTATTAGTTAATTTTAGTTAAAGAAAACCTTTTATAATAACTAGTTAATCTAGATAGAGAAGCAGGGTCTGGAAAAACGTATATTATAGAATTTATCTTTACTAAGCTTAATAACCTAGCTATTACTTATAAGTATTATTTTCTAATAATTTAAGTAATACCTATAGGTTATGCTGCCTATAATATTTCTAGTAAGACACTAAACACACTATTTTATATTCTAATTAAGGGTATAGAGTTTGCTAAGTTGTTATTATAAGCTATCTAAACTCTCTAAGCTACGTTTAAGAATATTTAGTATCTAGTTATAAATAAAAAATCTATAGTTAGCTTAAAGATACTAGCTTAGGTTAATTCACGGTGTAAGAAGATTTTCCTATTATCTAGTTATCTCTTTTTTAGTAGCTTAAGTATGGTTTTAGCTGGAAATTTCTTTTAACTTCTACTTATAAATACAAGGCCTTTATATAATACTTATATATTTTAGAATATAAGTAAGACGTTCAGGCAGCAGTTATATTAGCAGTTTAAGAAATCTATTATCTTTAACGTTATAATATGATAGTAGGGCTATGATTAGGAGACTTTTTATAACACATTAGGTTATCTTCACGTTAAAAAGATTATAGTTTAAAACTAGCTTCTATTTACTACTAGAATTTAATTAACGCTTTTTATAGATGATATTAATTTATTCTAGAATATAATCTATATTTATGCTAAGAGGGCTTAAGTCTAGAAGTTAAATTACTATTAGTTATAAGATTCTAGTTAACCTGTAATAGCTATTATAGCTAGCTATAAAGGCATAGAGACTAAAAAGTCTACTATAGAAAAAGCTAGAAACCTTAAATTATTACTTTCTTTAAGTATTAGCTTACGGGTTATGCTTATGGATAATATATAGATAGAAAAAGACCTAGTAAACAGTGCTCTAAGTGTGTTAAATAATATTATATAATTAAGTAATATTATAAACTTTTAAAAAAAAGCCCCTTTAGCATTACTTATTACTTTTAATAACTATAATAAACTATTAGTATATAGAACATTAGGCGGGAAAAATGTGGTACTGATTTTCTATTACTGTTAGAATTTCTAGTATAGGAAAGTTATATATTCACGGACTTAGTTCCCTTTAGTAATAGCTTATACTATTACTATTTATAAGTCTTAAGATATTATTATAAAACAGGCGGTATTAGGTATCTTAGATAAGAAAGACTTTATCTTTAGATTAACTTATATAGCTATTTCACGCTGCAAGACTCTCTAGGGTGTGTTATTTATAAATACTTTTAACTTTTAAAGGTTAAAGTAAAAGAAGAGTAATATAACACGTATAAAATAGGCTAATATTAATAAATGATTTTAATATTAAGTTACGGCCACTAACACAGTATTTAGATCTTAAAGGAAGGAAATATGTATATAGTCTAGTAAATTAATACTAATTAATACCAACTAATACTGACTAATACTTGGGACTTTGTTATTTTATATCTACTTCTATCTAAACCCATCAAGCAGCTCAATCCATGCACTAATATCTTTTAGTATAAAATTATTATTTTCTAAAAGCTAGTAAAGTAAGTGCTTAGTATTATTCTTATTAAAATTCTAAAAATAAAACTCTTTAGTTAAATTTCTAATTATATTAGACTAAAAAGCACCTGAAAGATCTATATATTCTAATATAGATACTAACTAAATTTCAGACTAAAGATAATAATTATAAGATTATACTATAGCGACTACTGCCATAATAATATGCTCTAAACAGCTAAATAAGCTATAAAAGAGTAAAATTAAATAGCTACTAATTAAATCTAGTTTAAGTATTAAGACGCCGCGTTTAATGGCTAGGGTATATAAAACTTTCAAAATAAAAATCTTAATTCTATTAGTAATATACTAATACCTTAACTAATATCTTACTCTATAGTGGATGCTAAGTAGTAGGGTTGACTTCTTTTTAGTAGGAATATCTTTAAGATTTATACTTTTCTATACTTAACTAACTTAATTAAAATACTTTACTTATGTTATTATCATAAGGTATTTCTAGACAGGTATTAGTATTAATATTAGTTTGAAATTAAAAAGATAAATACTAATCTTAAATCATAATTTACTTATAAGCCTTATAATATATCTAAAGTCTGTTTAAGTAAAGAGCTGTCTTAATTTCCTAGTAGTGCTTTTTAATATTATATTCTAAAAATATTATATTATATACTATTATACTATTAAATCCACTATAACTAAGTCCTTAAGTATTTAAAGCTATTTTTTAATATTAATACTTAGCTTTACTTTATTATTATTATTTATATTATTATTATCTATATTATTACCGCCTGATACAGTATCACTTAAGAAGAAAGATTAGGAGAGATAGTTTTTATTAGGGTTATATAGTTTTACTTTTTAGGTCTAGTAAATACTATTTTTAAACTTACTAACGTTAGTAACTAATACTAAAACTAATATCTTACTTACTTATAGTTTTTTAATAGCCTTAGTCTTTGCTTTCTGTTTTAGATTCTTAATTATAGATTCCTTGTTCTTTTTCTTAGTAGTGTTAATTTTAGCCATATAATCTTTCACATATTTTATCTAATATTTTAAGATGAATTTATTTATTGTATTTTTATTACGTGTTAGTGCTAGCTCTTTATTCTCTAAATTATTATACTTATTTCTCTTTTTAGTAGTATGCATATTATCAGAATATTTATTATCTTTTTTTTAGTATTTATTTAGTGATATTATAGAGACAGGTTTTGCAGTACATTTTAGAAACATAATAAATAGCTAGTAAATAAGATATTACTAATATATAGTATTAGTCTAGGTATTAGTTTTACGTGACGTAGAAACTTATAAAGATTATTTTAGTAAGGTTAGTGCGTTAGTGTGGTTAAAATAATAAAATAAAATTAAGTAAATAAATAGTTTATATACTAAGTAGCTAATAAGATACTTATACTTTACTAAAAAAAAATTTTTACTTACCTTTACTAATTCTAACGCCTTATAAATTTCAACACCTACTTTATTACTTGCTTTTATTATTAACTATTTTGCTGTAACTAATATCTGCTTAATACTTTAACTATAGCCAGCATAGAGCAGGCTATACTTACTAGTTCTAATAAATCTTATAGTAAGGTTTCTAGTATAGAGTATATTACACCTACTAATAAACCTCATAATAATATTCTTAGTATAGAGTATATTATATCTGTTAATAAGTCTTATAATAATACTCTTAGCATAGAGTATGTTATGCCTATTAGTTCTAATAAGCCTTATAGTAATATTCTTAGTATAGAGTAGGTTATACATACTAGTTCTAATAAGCTATATAAAAATCTTTTTAGTAAGAAGTATATTACGCCTACTAGTTTTAATACGTTTTATAAAAATCTTTTTAGTAAAGCAGCACGTAAGACTATTATCTCTATAAATTAGTTCTTAGTATTAGTTTAAGTATTAGTTAATTATAGCTGATATTTTATAGTTCTTAAGCCTTAAACGCGTATTAAACGGCCTTTAGTAGCTATAGCTAGTAATAAACCTTAAGTTCTACTACCTCTATATTTTTAGCCTTTTAGTAGTAATTATAGGCGTAAGCCTAGTAGTATATTTCCCTAATAGTCTTTTCTATATCTATATTTTATAATTAAGCTAATAATTTATAGCTAGTGTGCTATATGAGATTAAATATTATTAATATTATTAAGAATATTTATTAAGGCGTCTTTTATTCTAGTGACTGGTTTATAAGATTACTAAAGACTTTAATAATAATCTTTAGTTCTAGACTGTAGCTCTTGACGCTCTGTAAGAAGCTACAAAGACTTTTTTAGTTAATATTTTCAAGAGTAAGTATTTTTAGGTATTAGTTATAATATTAGTTTAATCAGTTTTAGCTATTAATCTATCTACTATTTATATTAAATGAGTTATAATCTAGGCTAAAGATTTCTATTATTTCTTTTAAATTATCTGCTGCTTAGCTGGTTATGTTAATTTTATTAATAATATAAATTTAGCTTATATCACTCAAGCAGGTTATTACTAGTAGAGGGTAATTAATAAGAAATAAAGCTAAATATATAGGGCTTAGCATTAGGTTAGAGTTAGGTATCTTATTTCTAAATAAGAGTTTAGGTAACTATTCTAAGCTTAGAGATAATTAAAAATCCATACTTTAGCCTTCTAATAAGTGAACTATAAGTGACTTAAAATTCTAAATTAAATATATAATATACTTCGCTACGCTTAGCCTTCTAACATTTATATTAGCTTTAGTATTTTATAAGTCTATATTTCTTATATCTTAATACTTTATTCTTTTTGTATTTAATACACTCTAAAAGAATAGCTCTAATCTTTTTTTATATTCCTAGAATCTAAAAATATCTGTTAATTCGTTTTATAGTTTTTTTAATTCCTTAATATCCGTGCATTTCAGCTGAATGTTAGTTTCTAATAAGTTTAGTTTATAATACTTCTAATATAAAAATAGTTCCGGTTTCGTGCTATTACAGTCGTCTATAGTTATATTCTCTAATTTATTTTTACTATATATTCTTAATAATGACTATAGTTTTAATATTTATTTATAAGTTTCCTAGAGATCCGTTTATTCTCTACTTTAGTATTATATTATAAATTTCTAGTATATCCCTTATATAGTCTGCTCTTTAATTAAGTACGTTAGTCACTATATTTTCTTTTCCTAATTTATAAAGTATTTAAAAGTTAAATATAGAGACTAATTTCTATTATCTAACTTATTATTAATTTAACTTCTTTATTATTATGAATGCTGTTAGATTTTTATGATTTAAATATATAATAATTTAATACTTAGCTCCTTCTAAGTAATATCTCTATTTCTTAAATACTTAAACTATTACTAATAGTTTCTTATTATAAATATTGTAGTTTAACTTAGTAGTTATAAGTTTATAAGATAAAAAGTCTACTAGATATTTATATTTATTATTTTATATTTATAGTAAAATAACTTTTATAGCTCTGTCTAATATAACCGCATATATTTCTATTTAAAGTCATAAATTAAATATCTTTAATATTAGTAGTTATTGGAATATTTTTTTTAGTATTATAAAAGCGCTTTCCTTATGTTGTTTTTATTTAAATTATTAATTCTTTTTTAGCAATTCTGTTAAGAGTGCTGTGATTTTTAAGTAGTTCTTAATAAATTATTAGTAGAAACTTATAAATCTAAGAAAAAAATAAACTTCTTTTGTATTTATTAGCGTAGGCTAAGATAGTATATTTTTTATCTTATCAGGGTTAACTACTATCCTGTCTTAAAATACTAAGTATTTTAAGAACTTAATTTCTATTCTATAGAATATATATTTCTTTATTTAAATATATAGCTTGTGTTTTTTGAGCTTTTATAATACCTTCTTAATATACTTAATATATTCTTTTAGCGTTCTATTCATGTATATAAGCACGTTATTAAGATATATTATTATAAATATATCTAGATATTCTCTTAGCATATAATTAATAATTGTCTGGAATATTACTAGTGCGTTAGTAAGTTCTATTAGTATAACTAAATATTTAAATAATCTATATCTTATTTTAAATACTGTTATCTATTTATGTTCTTTAGTTATTTATATTTAATAATATTTATTTTTAATATTAAAAAGGCTAAACTATTTAGCTCCTCTAAGTTTATTTATAAGTTCTAAGATTAATAGTATTAGGTAATAATTTTTTACTATGGCTTTACTAAGGTGCCTGTAATTAATACATAATCTTAGCTTTCTATTTTTTTTAGTATAAAGAGTATTAGTGAAGCTATCTTGCTTTAGCTAGTTTATATATATTCTTTTTATTAATTCTTCCGTAAGAATTTTTATAATTCTTTTTATTAATAAATAGGTACCTGATATAATAGTTCTAGTTTTAAATATATTCTTTCTTTAAGCATAATTTTATGGTCCTAGTTTTAGTATTCTGGTAATTAGTTTTTAGCTTCTTTAAAGAACTATTCTTTAAATTCCTCTTAGTATTCATCTAGCATAATAAATGTGGTATCGTAAAGAGTTATTTTCTTTATCTATATTATAGTTTTTATTTATCTATAGTAGTCCCTTCTGGTTCCTATAGACTTTGTTTTCTAATTAATTATTAGATTCTATTATGCTAGCTAATTCTATCCTAAGATAAAATCTTTACTACTTAGATTTATAATCTTAATACAACAGTTATCTGTATAACTGTAATGAGGTTTAATAGTAGCGTAGTAATCTCTATTATATAAAGTAAAACAAAGTTAAAGCTTACCCCTTAAAGAGGGCGGGAGGTCTAAGATATATATATAAAATTATATAATATAGTTAAGTAACAGCTATAGAGCGCTAGTATAGCGCTATTATTATAATAACCTATTACCTTAATAATTATATTTCTTATTTTAAGATTAATTAGATCTTTTTTAAATGCTGCTAGACTATTATCTATGCGTCTTACTTATATAGGTTTATCTAAAACTCTAGTTAGTATCTAGTATTTTTATATTTACTTATTTAATATAAGTGTTTCACTAGCCCTACTATCTATAAGCGCTAGTATTTAATTACTATTAATATATATATTTATATATAGCTTATTTTCATGTTTCCTCTAGTTCAGTTATGTGTATATAATTAATATATTATTTCTAATCTTTAGTTCTTAGCTCTTTAGTAGCTTAGTTATAGTCTACTAGTTTTTTAGTTTTTTATCTACTGTTAACTCCTAAGTGGCAGTTATTTCTTTAGTATTTTCTTTTTAGGTTTATAAATTAAGTATCTTTAAAGTTAGTATGCTTTTTTATTAAGTATTTTATATATATTTCTAGCTTATTCTCTATAATCCTAGCATTTTCATTCTAAGAAATATTCTTAATATGTGAGTTTTTTCTGTGAGTCTGTAGCTAACTATTTTTTTTAATAATATTTAGTTTAGTATTATCAACATCCTATCTAGTATTTATTTTTTAAATCTATATAAACTAGTTCTTACTATAAGTTAAGTTTTTTTTTATTTACTAATTATTATAATATCTTTCTTATTTTTAGTTCTTTAATACATATAGCGTGTTTATTCTATTTATAGTTCTTTTCTATATAATTAAAGGCTACATATATCTAGTATTCTTTTCTTATTATTTTATTTATAGTATTATTATTCTATACCTATAGTATTAGTAAAGGGGTTTCTTTGTTCTTTTTATTCTAATTCCATTCTAATTCTAGATATCCGACAGGGTGATAGTATATTATATTAGTTATAATTAATATAAGTATTTATTAATAAATTTTATTTATTTATATAGCTAATTTTTATCTGGTTAGTCCTTTATGTTATCTGTTTCCTATTAACTATAATACTTATTAGTATTTATACATCCTATCTCTTAAGGTAACTTTCTAGTGTTTAGTAACATAATATTCTTCCTAGTAGTATTCTAATCTATATATCTAATAATATTTTTAGTATATATGTTATATAAATATTATAAATATTAGCTCCTTACTCTCTATTATCTTTTAATTTTTTTTTTATCTGAATTTCTGATCTTCCTTGTGGAATAATCTACTCTTTTATTTTATAATTTTATAAAATCTTTATATCTCTTTCTTAGTCTCTGTGTTGTGTTATTAAACTACTACTTTTTATATTATAGTAATTATATTACTAGGTTATCCTACTAAATAATTCTTAACTTACTAATACGGAACTTTATATTTTTATTTAAAATATATATAGCTTCTACATATCTAGTATTACTTTTTCTAGATTTTTTTTATAATTATTTCTTTTATTATAGTATCTCTTGCTTATTTTATTTGGATTATAGTAATTTTAATTTCCTTAGGCGCCTTAGTCTAAACATAAGCTTTTTTAATATCTAATTATTATTATTTATAATCTTTAATAAAGTGTCCTTATTTTCTGTATCTTAAATAAACTTTATATGTATAGTATTTTATTTATTCTTTAGCTCACTTTCCTTACCTCTTTCTAATAAATATTTATTTTATATTAATATCTATTTTATTATAGATTCGGTTGTCTTTTTTATTTCTTTTAAGTATATAAATTACTAATCTTCCGCGTGCTTTTTTTTCTTGCTTTTGTTAGTACTAGTAGTTATTAATAGTTACTACTTATTTAATAATTTCTAGTAAGATACTTAACTATTTTCCTTTAGAGATCTCGTCCTTAATTCTATCTTTTAATCCTTTATAGTATATATAACTAGTAGTTAGTTTATTTAATTAAGTCGTAATTAAATTTACTTAAACTCTGTAGTGTAATTAGCTATTAATATTTATTATTTAAGCTATTAGAGCTTCTAGATAGCCTCTATTTCTTTATTAATTTCTTTAAAGATAATAATTATTTTCTGTTCAAAGCATTTATAACTTCTAAAGGCTTATTATATATTATTATTATAGTTAACTAACTCTATTACTTCTAAGTTAAGGTTTTTATTAGCTAAGTAATTTCTTACTAGTAGTTTAAACTATTACATAACTTTACCTATTATATTTATACTAGCTACTAGGATCCGATCCTAATTAATTAGAAATAACTTTTAATTAAACTAATAATAAAGGTCTATATAGCTGTTATGAAGATCTTAAATTTATTTTAGTTATTATTAAATTTCTTAAAAGGCTATATCTTTACCGTTTCTCTTTTTTAATTTATTTTAATTTATTATTATAGACTTATTAGGGTGTTACATAACTCTATAATAGCTACTTTTTATTTTAAATAATTTATTATATACTCTTCTATTCTTTAGATATACTTCTAGTTGTAAATAAAAATCCTACCATAACTTCTTCTTTACTACTACTTTTTTTTAATAAGTAAAGTTCTTGTTTGTCCTTATAATAGGTTGTTATAAACTCTTAATAATTAGTTATTAGAATCTATCTAACTACTTCTTTTACTTTTTTGAGATGGTAGTTATAATATTATAAGTTACTAACTTACTAATATAAATTATACTAGTAATAAGCTGTTTAACTAATTATTATAATAATTAATTAATTCCCTTGCTTCCGGATTAGATAGCTTATTAAACTTAGTAGAGATTAGTTAACTTAGTAGAAATAAAAAAAAGTAAATATAATAAGTTAAGATTTAACAAAATAGTATTAAACTATTTTACTTAAGGTGTGAATCTTAATTTTAGAGTAACTATAAAGAATTAAAAGTAATTATAAACTGTCTAATACCTTATACTTATAATAGATCCCCTATACGTATATTATATATTTATTAAAAGTATATTAAATACTATTAAAGAAGATAAGAGAAGATAAGTTTAGCTTTAGTTTATATCTAATCTTATCTCTATTATTAGTATTTATTTTTCTTATATTTTGCTGTAGCTGATTACCTGATTTACTTACCTATTCTAGATATTATTCCCTATAGAACTTAAACTTACTATAGAGTAATCTTATTTATAGATTCTGTCTTTACTAATTTACCTTAGTTTATTAGTATTATTTATATATTTTTTTATACTATATTTTCTACAGTAACGTCTTCTTACTTGTACTTTCTTTATTATTACAGTCCGTAACAATAAACTTACACAATAAAGTAATTATAAACTTTATTACTATTATATATAAATAATTTATTTTTTAAAAAAAATTAGTTATTACTAGTAAAAATTACTATATTAGTAAGTATATTACTAATAGAATTATAAATATTATAAAAAAGTTAAAAGTATATAAATTAACGTATTTTATAATTAATAATACTAGTAATATAAAGAGTTTGTAAATACTAATTAAATAAGAGTACTTTAAAGTTATTAATACTTAAATATATATTTCATATTATTAACTTTACAACTAGCAATGTTTTTAAGATATTTTTAATTAGTATCCTTTTTAAGCTAATTTTAAAAAGTATTAAATACTTTAATTTCTTATTTATACATATTAGATTATTAAAAAAAAAAAGCTATAAAAAGCTTTAAAAATCCGCTCTATACTTTAAATACTTAGTTAAACAAAATGGTAAAGAAAACCTAATACTATAAAAAGTTTTTTTAGTAACTATAACTTTATTAAAATAGTTACATATAAACTTGAAGACTGTTTTTCAAATAAACTTAAGAAAAGAGTAAAAGAAGAAATTTAAGGGTATACAAACGATTATAGAGGTATTAATTTTAAAAGTAGTTCTTGTGGCTTAGGAAGTTTTGGGAGCCATTTTTACAGGCTGCGATTAGTTTAGAAAGTGTACGCCTTAGAGCATTCTGAATTTTCGCATATTTTCAATTCCTGCTTTAAGAAATAATTCTTACTACTATATTACCATTAGAGAGGATTAAAGAGATTATTGGCAAGCGGTTTCAAAACGTCTATAGGCTTATTATGTCAAGAGCGTATATTTGCAATCTTTTAGCGCGAAACGAGCATTAGGTACAGATAACATAGGCATTAAATAAAGGGATGTAGAAGTACTTGTTGAAGCAATATAATGGTGATCGATCAAAGGCATCTGCTGTATGGAGCAAGCTCAAAGATATATGGGCTTGACGAGGGAGATAGGCAAACGACGTTAATTAGTTCTCCTTTAAGAATAAGAAAAATTCTGCTGATTGATAGTAGGACTAGGATTATTCTTAGAATCTTAAAGATCTTGCTATCCATGCCCTTAGCGTCAATCCTACAACAGGGCCAGCTGAAACGCAATTGGAGCGTACATGGCTTCATCCAAACAAGAGCAGAAATCGACTTCGAAACCCTAAGGTTGAGATGCCAGTGTATCTATTTACAACCCTTCGGATCAGGGATCAAACTAAGAGCGACGATCCTCAGTATTTTGACGACGGCGAGGTGGAGGAGGAAGAACCAGAGCTGGTTGAAGATGACGACAATGGAGATCTCTTACAGATCATAGAGGGCCCTGCAATTGCTAGAGAGACTGAGGGGATGGCAATGCTTACAAATTATGATGAATAATCAATACATACGTTATGTCCAGTATCCAAAATATCCGGGATACCCGGGATAACCAACAAAATTTTCAATATCCCGGATATACCCATCCCTAGTTTCTCCTCTTCCAGACGTTTGCTCCGTGCGAGAAGCTCCAAGCTTTAAGGACATGGATCGGCTGCGGACCTGTTGTTTCGGTTCCTGAGCCGCTTTGACAATGTTGTCTCCTCGCAAGTTGCATCAAACAGCTGCCGAGAGCAGATCCCTTCAAGCTAGGGTTCTTCTCCTGTCCAACGTTTGCTTCGTGCGAGAAGCTCCACGTTTATCAGGCCTGATGTCGCCTCCAGATAGTTCTAGTGACAGATTTTGACGCCGTCCACTCTGTTGACATTGTCGGCCGCAGCTGCAATGAAGATACTTGGCGTCCTCCTATCATCCACGGTCTTCTTGACGGGTGCCTTCACCCAGCAAGACTTCTTGGACCGACTACCCGATTGCGCTGTATGCCTACTTCCGCCTGCACCATTCGTAATGGAACGCAGACTGACCTCGAATCCCAGGTGCGATGTCTCGAGGCTACCTTGCCTACGACGATCTGCTCATCCAACGACATCAGCTGCCTCTGTGCCGATGTAAACTTCATGACAGCTTGTGGGGCCTGCAATGCGGCCAACTGTTCCGTGGTCGAGATGCTGCGATCCACCAACGAGACTTACGCCGCGTGCGGCATTCCCGTGCGCGATCAGAGCGACACGTTGATGGGAGTCGTCGCATCTATCGGGAGCCTAGCCTTGTTGATGGTTGTTATGCGGCTGGCTGATCGAGCCATCTCCACGTATGCGAAGCTCGGATGGGATGACTTGTTGATTGGCCTGTCAGGAGTATGCAACGATTTCTTCACGTTGGCTTGTGTTAGAAAGTATGCTGATGAGTGTCGACCTGTAGATATCGTCCATCGGAATGAATGCGCCAGTCATCGTGGCTGCTCGTTTGGGTTTTGGAAGGGACATGTGGGGCATTCCACCCGACAATATCACCACTAGCTTGAAGTGGCTGTATGTCGCCTACTTCATGTACATGGTCGCCGAAGCCCTGTGCCAGCTCTCCATCCTCGCATTCTACCTCCGCGTCATGATCGACCCCAAGTCGCGCCTGGCTGTCTGGGTTCTGATGGGACTCGTCACCTGCTTCGGACTTGGAAACACTTTTGCCATGATCTTCCAGTGCATGCCCATCTCCTTCTTCTGGGACGGCTGGAGGGGCGAGATGTCCGGATCGTGCGGCGTCGACGTGCGTCTGTTCGGCTTCATTCGAGGTGGCGTTGAGATCTTTCTCGACTTGGCTATTCTAAGTCTACCTCTGCCCATGCTGGCCAAACTGAAGATGTCGAAAAAAAAGAAACTCCAGATCATGTCCATGTTCTGTGTCGGTTTCGTCATTACGGTTGTTAGCTGCCTCCGACTCTGGGCCTTCGTGCAGTTTGCTCAGACTCAAAACCCGACCCGTATGTGTCTCCCTCAGCGACCGTTGTCTCCTTGACCGCTAATGTTATGCCTCGCAGACGACAACACCTCCGGTCTTTATTGGTGCGCGACCGAATCCAACCTCTTTACAATCGTCGCCTGCATGCCGGCCATGCATGCGATCCTGCGTAAGGCGTCGAGGCGCTTCCGCGACGTAAGCAGCTACGCGAGCAAGGGTCAGTATGGCAGTGACGGTCCGGGCAAAGGGTCGTACTTGCGTCAAAAATCCGACCGGCACCAGAAGTCTAGCAGCCTTCCATTTGGTGTGATCTCGAAGTCCACTGATGTGAACATTTACCGCACTGAACATTCAGATTCGGATATCGAGCTAGTGAATGACCCGCCTTACACCTGAGTTGAATACAGAGAGCCATATGTAGTAGCTACGCGAATGTTATGTGTCTGTTACTATATCTTGTCAGCCTGAGTGTGATCGTACCATAAGCAATGATCGACAATCGACAAGGCGAGTTGCGAACACCTCGAATTACTGTTCAAGCCCTTTGCTTTTGTGCAACAGGGTGCATAAGGGTGGAAAAAAAGACGGAATCAGTCAGTCCGAGAAAACTGTGTTGCTAGAGATGCTTGGACGGCCACGCCGGAACCTTAGCATTTGAGATGACTTTGACGAGAACTCTCGCCGTTTATGTGGATTCCCGAACGACTAGGACGAGGTGGTCCTCGCCTCGTCAGTCAGTCAAAGTCGACTTCCTCAACGAAGACTAGTTGTTGCATACGGTTACGGGAGCCACACCCAAGGTCACCAGCCACAATCACTAACGTGTCGCAACGCCAGTCAGCGCTAAAGCTACGATAGCAAAGTCTGTGCCAAGCATTACAGCAGGTGTATAAGCTAATCACACTCTGCTTGACTCTCACTAGTAGATCTGACCGGACGCAGGGAAAAGATGTAGCAGCCTCATGAATTGAAAACTATGGATGGCTATCCTACTTAAATAATGAGCGAGATGAGTTGGAATGAGGATTCCTAACCTCCTGACGTTTGACAAGGGAGGATTTGCAATCTCCTGGCGACAATGGAATGACACCAACCGCGGAATGAAAACAATCGAGCATTGCTCGGTTACAGCAAGGAATGCTGCTACCTGGGAGTCTAGCACTCAGTTACAGTAGAGCGTTTCAAAACAGTTTTGCTGGCGACTACCCATTAGTTCCGGTGCTAGTAAGCTCAGTCTCTTAGCGTTGCCATGAGCCACTGTGGCGGTCGAGCATCCAACTCCATCATCGCGACCTGACAGATCTCGTTCGAACATATCCGGACAAGCATACCGACAGCTGCTCGGCTGCTGTCACTGATGAGCCTTTTCGACCGCCAGGGTATTCCGGATGTACAACTTTACAATCGATATCAGTGAGAGGATGATAGAGAAGCCTACTTTGAAGACGACATTCACACGCTTACCAGCTATTCTCTGGTGGGAGTGACCGCGGATGGACGCGGGTTCGAGATGCATCGGCTGGTGCAGGTCACGACGTGGAAGTGACTAGAACTGAATCAGGAGCTTGAGCAGTGGAAGGAGACATACGTAACGCTCATGGACGACAGCTACCAGTGGGACGTCACAAGAACTAGGCGATGTGTCGAGCGCTGTTTCCGCATGCCCAAGCCGCGGTAGGGTGCCGGCCAGGTGGCGTAAAGGCGCTGGAGGCGTGGGCGTCGGTCCTGTTCAAAGCCGCATGGTATGCAAGCGAGATGGGACAGTACGAGGTAGCAAAGGACATAAGAACTGTTACTTTAGAGGCAAAGGAGGTCACACTCGAAGCGGGGTATCCAAACACGCTAAACGGTATGAACGGCGTTACCTTGGTGATATCGTAGCAGGGAAAGTACGCGGAGGCGGAGCAGATGAACCAGCGAGCGCTGGAGGTAGAGAGAAGATGCTAGGGAAAGACCACCCCGACACGCTGGCTTGCGTGTATAACCTAGCCTTCCTGCTCCATCAACAACGACGATATGGGGCTCCTTCAGCACTATATGAAAGGGCAAGCAGCGGATTCCAGCATGTGATTAGACCCGAGTATCCTAATACAAGGGCGTGCTTTAAGCACTACTTGTCTCTAATGCAGGAGATGTAGTGTTACCGGAAAGGTGACCTCCTGCTGGTCGGACATGCAATCCACCGACTTGGCATTTCTCTACTATATATTGCCTCTGCTCGCCCTCTAGATTTTCAGGTCCTTAATGCAATCTTGTTCAGTCTCTCAATCTCTACAAGCTCCAATCCCGGTAACATGTAGCGTAGATGATATTTATCTCTATGTGGTAAAATACGCTGCCTGTATACGATTAGAACAACAATTTTCTACATATATGATCTAGTCAGTGGATTCTGTAAAAATTGTCGGACGCATGAACAAAGGCGTACATGGAGAGTACTTAGGGTGTAACCGAGTGCTGGCCTCTCAGGTAACACCATTGCTTGTATACTGAGTTCTCCTGTTGATCCTCTCCTGATGATCCTCTCCTGACGATCTTCTCCTGTCGATCGTCTCCTGTCGATCCCCCCTATTCTTATTTACAAAGCACATATTTAAGTAGGATAGCCATCCATAGTTTTCAATTAATGAGGTTGCTCTACATCTTTACCCTGTGTCCTGTCAGAATAAATATAGCATAGATCACCTTGAAGGGCCTCCCAACTCCCCTAATTTCTTAGTTATGGAGACCTGGGTTAAGGTTATCATGGAGGTCTTATTTGGCAGTTGGAAGTACTCATAAATATTGTCTTCAAAGGAATTATTGCATTGATTGAAAACTAAGGATGACTATCCTACTTAAATAATGAGTGAGACAAGCTGGAATGAGGATTCCTAACCTTTTGATGTTGACAAGGGAGGATTTGCAATCTCCTGGTGGAATGAAAATAATAATGGAATGAAAAACAATTGTGGAATGAGAACCCTTGCTCGGTTACATAATAATGCAAGGTAGCAAGGTTGCCAATCGCGGATTGCGCCAACAGGTTATAAGGGAGAAATTCTATTAGAGGCGCTACGCGACTGCGCAGGTAGGCGTACATCGTTTCTACTGTGTATGGGCAGAGATGAAGGCTAAGAAGATTAACAAGACTATTGACAGCTATCCTACAAGGCTACATGAATGTATACGTGTATAAGGGTGTGCAACGAAATACTAAGCAAGCTAAATCACAATTATATTTACTATTTTGCATGCCAAAATCAATATTTTTGGCAAAAAATTACGTGGTGTTGCAAGCGTACAGTAAGCGCTTATATCCGAAGTAATATTCCCCTTGAGCGCCACGCTAGATACTCTATACAAGGCGGAGCGTCCTACAAAGGCCATAATAGAAACATAGAAGTCATGAAAACGAAATTAATGCCTCATGCAAGTGCTTTACCGCACCATTACTAAGGAATCCAGCCTAGCGGAACGCGGACAACAAACTGCCATTTAGCCAGCGTATTCCACTAAAGAACCGAAGTTGAAGAGAACGGAACGGTGCAGAATGGCTAAAGCTATAATAATGGCATGAGCGCCATTCACCAAAAAGTGCCTCATTCTGGTTAGAATTTAAAGAAGATCGCTCTATTCATCTCTCACGGCCCACGCCAACACCAAAGCCGAGCCGTCAGCTACCAGCTTTTAGACACCTACTCCCTGCTCGTTGCACTGCAACGTTACAACCACGGCGGACACGTTATGTAAGGCGAAGCGTCTTGAGGCCATAAGGACGAAACTAATATCTCATGCAAGTAACCGGCCGCGTTATGATCAAGAAATCTAGTCCGGGCTCTCCATGGATAACAAGGCAAATTAGCGAACGTATTCAACTGAAGAAGCAGAGTGCGAGGCGAGACAATCAGAGCTAAAACAACAACATGAAAACTATGTAATCTATCTTCAATTAATACATAAGTTAGTGCGTTACAGATACACCAATGCCTTAGCGACCTTAAAGAAAAAGGGGGAACAGGTTGTTTAGTCGCACAGGAAGGCACTAGTCGTGCAACGAGTAGAAAGCTTCTCTCCTTTAACCACAAATGTGACTTGAGGTTAGAAGAGCGTAACAGTTAAGAAGAGAGTAAAACAAAAAGAAAGGAAGAAGCGTATTGCTGGTGGCTTCGTTGCAGGCAGAAGTCTAGAAGTACGTTGTCTAGTAGGGCTCGGCGTGTGCGAAGGCTAAAATACCTAGCTTGTACAGAAAGGAAATAACAGAAACAACGAAGCAACAAAGGGAGAATCGGGTGCCATAGCAAGGTAGCATGACTCTTTTGAGCAGCGGCTACGTTTGAGAAAAATGCCTCATGAAGGATGACTGGGTGGAAGCGGTTGGCGCAAACCAAAGGCAAGCGAAAGGAAAGAGAGAAAGTAGAGAGAAAAAGGTGAAATAAGTAGAGAAAAAAGACGGCAAGTGGAGAGCTTTTTATAAACGGACGTTAAGAAGATCGCCTATTTAGGCGTAGCGCGAAAACTGTAAGCAAGGCACGGATTGCCCAAATAAGGCGCATCTATATCCTAATACATGCTAACCATTTGTTGTTTACTTTTTAATAGTATATGTAATTTAATATCCATTTATTATGTAATTTTTATAATTATATACTTACTTTAAAATTTAAGTGTTATTTTCTTTTTTAAATTTTAAAAAAGTACTATATTTATATAAATTATTAAAACGTTTTTTTTTTTAAATTTTGACTAAAAATTAATAATAAAGCCTTTACTTATAATAATATATAAAAAAGTAAATTTAATAATTATAAGTAGAATATTTTATATAATTATAAATTATTAAAAGTAAAATAATGTTTTTATAAAAGGATTTTATAAACTTTTTATATTTTTTATTTAATTTTAAAATACTAAAATATTTTTATTATAACTAAATATTTTTATATAAAATTTTAGTAAATATATTATTATTATATTTTATATATATTAAAAATTAATTTCTAAAATATAATTTTATAACTTTAATTATAAATTAAAATTTTTTAGTTTTTAATAACTTTATAATAACTATTAAAATTAATAAATTAGTTTTATAAAAATATATAAAATATTATATAAAGTTTATTTAAATATTAAATTAAAATTTCTAGAAAATTAATTGTTTAAACAAAACTAAACTTTATTAAATAATAATATTTAAAGAT
The DNA here is from genome assembly GCA_010093925.1 of Zopfia rhizophila CBS 207.26. Lineage (NCBI taxonomy): Eukaryota > Fungi > Ascomycota > Dothideomycetes > Zopfiaceae > Zopfia > Zopfia rhizophila. The sequence continues at coordinate 1,095,754 of ML994622.1, forward strand.
TATATAAATAGTTATAATATATATAGATACAATTATTATTAGTATTAATTATAGTTTAAATACTTTTAAAATTTATTTATATTTATAATATATTTCTACATATAATGAATTATTTATATTTAAAGTTTTAAAACTTTTGCTAAGGTATTAAAGAAGTTATTAAGATTTTAGAAAAGTCTGCGCTAGATGGCCTTATGCGTTAGGCGGGACAAGACTGTATTGGTTGGGCTTGCTATCTATCGTATGCAAAAGTTGGTAGAATTTCTTGGCGACACCTCACGATTCGCGCTGCGCAACAGCACTTTTGACCACCCATATCTCAGCAACGCTTTAAGATAGCTAAAAAAAATTCCGAAAGATCTAAAATCTGCATATAAATAAGGCCCACTAACAGACTTTTTAGACTTTATAAAGGCGTAGTTAAGATGTTAATTTTTATAGGTGCTGTTAAGGTTCTAAGGTGTCGCCAGTGTTTTAAGCTGTAATTCAGAACACCCCTTCTATCTCAACAACGCTACAAGATAGCTAAAATATTCTAAAAATCTAGAAGATACGTAGGAAAAAGAGCAATCTGTAGAATTATAAGGCTATCTAGGAGCGTTGTCAACATGTTAATTTATGTAATTGCGCAGCGTCGCACAGCGCGAATCCTGAGATGTCGCCAAGAAATTCTACCAACTTTTGCATACGATAGATCGATCTCTCACCAGCAGCGCATCGACACTCCATCACACACCACATCATCGCCAGCCCAATTACTCCTACTCGTAGGATAATTTGTAGATTTTAATCTATGGACCTCGACACAAGGCTGTTGAAATCAGTGTCTAGGTGATGTATGAGAGCGGCTTTTCAGCTCCTTTCTCTGCCCTGCCCTTGAAGTCTACAAATTTTTCATCTTCTCAAAAGCCTCTGCAAATTCAGAGTAGTCCCACTCATCTTCCGGAGCAAATCTCGAGCCCTTATAGTCATCCTGCACAAGCCCCCCAGAAGGCATGATTTCTAAACGTAAACACATGCGAAGACGGTCAGATTGCAATGGACATCTCGGTTTTAACCAAGTAGCGCCTATGTAAATTCGCTGTTCCCTTGTTTTTCCTTCCTGGGCCAGAAATGTCGGCCTCCAGGTTTGTCCATGACGGTTGGACTTGATTGGAAAGTTCAGTGTCTCCAACCCTGGAAACCTTTGCAGAAGAACAGCACTTTTACTGAGAACATCCGGCCAAAATCTCCTTCTCCACCAGTAACTAACAGTATCTAGGTCATCGGAATACACCCTATAATCGACATCGGTTGTAAATGTGATGTGTCGTACAAGAGGGAGATAAGCCGGGGCAAATCCGATATCGTTCATGTAGAGGCGAAAAATGTTGCTTCCATAGAGCACACTGCTACTCTCGGCGTGGATTTGTCGACAAGTTCTCATTAATGCTATAGGGATGGTGCTTTCTAAGGGAAGTGGTTCAAGCGGTCCCTCGTCCTTCTCTCTGACGATTTTCGCTCCTATGATTGGGTAGAATTGTGATGGTTTCGAGTAGACGAAGATCGCGCCCTCTACACGATAGGCATACTCATAGACCCGATCCCTTAATTCACGGGGCATATCAAGGAAGCTGATGTGATCAGATACAGCTTTATGAGAAGGTATCCATTGAACCTCGGCGGATGCCTGCAATCATCAGTTGATGAATGATACAAGGATGACGAAGTGGTAGCAAACTTTAAATGCCATGATGCCCTTCTCACACATCAACCCAAGTAGCCAGCACAGCTAAGATGTTAGGACAAGAACACTTGAAGTGCGATGAAGGAAGGCTGAGAAATCATAAGGTAAGATCGTGTGAGGTGGCATTTGACTATCCCGTTTTGAGCACTCTGCACGTGACTTTCTAATTTAATCCCGCTTCCAGCTTCCACTCTCGCTTAGTGCATCAATCCTCCGCCCATGCCACAATTTGAACATCTGGGTATCTCAACATTATACCCATCGGCTCTCAACACGCCGCGAATCCAGATGTATCATTGAAGCGTTTCTAGCTTAAGGTACTCTTCCTCCTTAATTCGAGTTCGTACTATATGAGTCTTGGCACTCTTTGATGTCAATACAATGTGAACAATCTCTGTTCATACGATGCTGATGATATGCTAACACATGCAGGAACCCAAGTCGCCGTAACGGCAAGCCTGCATCTTGTGAGCCCTGTCGGAAGAATAAGACAAGATGCGACCACACTTTCCCAAAATGCAACCGATGTGAGCAACGCGGAATTCCGGAGCAATGCTTCTATCATCCCGCTCCTTTGACCAAGTATCGAGATGAGAACAGAGCACAATCGGAGACGGTTTCTCACGTTGATCGGAACAAGAGAAAGTACGAATTTTGCATCCCCCGTCCTCTCTATCACACACCGGATTATCGATCTTGCTTACCCTTGCAGACGCTCTGATGTACCGCTGACGGACTCTCGAACCGCCGACATTGATGGTGCAACTTTTCCAACTCCTTCATTATCCCACGATGATCCTTTTGTCGACTCTATCGCTGCACAAACATATCGTCCTGGTTATTTAGGACCTACCAGCTACGCTGCAATTCTTCCCAAAAACAACGAATCTCCTTTGACAGCTGACCGGCGAACATCAATTGATTCCGATGAGTCCAATCATGTACTAGATCATCAACACCCACTAACCAAATCAATGCGAATGCAGATGGCATCCAGTGTCTTGATGAGCTTGCGCCACTTCAAGCTTATAAGGAATCTCATTTTGAAGTATTGTGAGAAAAATCAGGCAGGTGTTATTGCGTCATCACTAATAATCAATGCACTCAATGCTCTCAGCACCACAGTCGATCAATATAATCTCATAAACAATGCGCCAGACTCGCAGCTAGTTGCAACAGTATTAGAGAACACCAGTCGACCGCTCAGTATATCCTTGTCAACTCAACCGTATGAGCTCCATAAGCTTTTCACAGGCGCTAATCTACGTCTTGAAATTGTTGGACTCCTTCTAGCTACAGCCGGCAGATCAATGATGTTCGGACTTGCGTCTGATAGATGGAACGACAATAGTCGAACAGCTGTAAAGCCTCAGTTTACCGATGAGATGTTGCGATCAAGCACCACTTGTCTCGTACTTTGCACGATGGTCAGTCCTGTGAACGAGGTCATGATTTGGATGTTTTATGAGAATCTCTTGATTACCAGCATTATGTGTGGGTATACTAGTAAGTCTGGTTCATGTGCTGTCAATTTCCACTGTACCGTGCTATACTGACACTCATCCCGGCCCTCCGTCATGGAGAAGACTTGCAGAACTTGCAACTCATATTTATGCCCTCGGAGTCCACAAAGAATCAAATGGATCAAAATTGCCCCTCTTCATGTTGGAGACGCGAAGACGGATTTTCTGCGCGTCCTATAATATGGATAAAACGATCTCGACGTTTCTCGGTCGACCACTTAGACTGAGCAAGAGGCATACGGATATCAAACTACCACTGGACATCTCCGATGAGGAATTGACCAGTAATCAGGCATCTTTAGAACTTGCTTGTCGCGCTCTCGACAAGGACGGTTGGAATCCTAATGGCCTCTATCTCCGTGCTTCTTGGATTGTGAGTAGCTGCCCTTTGATGGCTTCATATTTTGGTAAACGTGAATGTAATGTAAGGGCAGCGACTTCGTTATGTCATAAGCTGTTACCGAGAAGAAATTCTAGACTTAACTTCAGCCAAAATCGATGGAAGAATAGTACAACAGCTTCTGTAAGCAGCCAATCAAAAATCCAGCGTCGAACTTCTGACAAGAAAATAGAGAAATATCCGAACAATGCCGAGAATCCTGGGATTCACTTCCACGACACCTCCGCTACTGGCCAACATGCTGGGACGAGGAACTACCATCCGGAGTATGCATCATGCTAGTCATCGCCTACTTGGCCTATCTATACAACGAATTCCTTATACAAAGGCTTCTTGATCGGCAACCACTCACTCTCAACACCGCACTTTTAAGAGTGAGCATTGATCTTCTCTCCACCGCCTTGACTCTAGGTACCATTCGAGACCAAACATTCGATGTTCACCGCGATTTTTTGCACACCATTCTACTCTTCGGCATCCCAAGCGGCTCGGTTCTCGCAACCGCCCTTCAAGAACAGCACCAGACCGGCCAGCACTTTCCACAATCCATCTCTCGCTCCGAAATCATACGGAGCCTCAGCGTTCTCATATCCCATCTTGACTCAGTAGTCCGTCCCGGAGATGGCAATTACAATCTGTGTAGAAAAGCGACGAAAGCGTTCACGCGCGTTATTGATGCGGTATTAGATCCCCAGCCTTCGGCTCCTCCGAGCAATGGGGAACTCAATCTGGATTTGGATTTGGACCTATTTACTGCACCTGGACTGGATGGATTTGATGAGTCAAACATGATGGGATTGTTCGATGATGTGGACTGGGGTGCTATAGGGCAGTGGACGTTGTAATCGTCTGGCAGGACTGTGATCAAAGCCAAGTCAATCTTTCCCCAGAGCCAGAATGACCGCGTCTCGCGTCGAGCTATCACTACAAATGATACGATATCTCGACGCTCATAGTGTAATTTGTGGTGTCTAAGTGTGCCACCATTTTTCCCTTGGCGAGTAGTGGCATATCCAAAGGCCTAACCCGACCGCGACATTACATCCCTACGTTACACCTCCCGTTGAGCTGTACCGTCCGATTCCAAACCCGGCGGGGCACCACAAATTACATCACCTCCAATACCCTTCCTCCGTCCCTACGGTATCTGAGTCATGGCTACAGGAGGCTTTATAAGGCTGGGTCTAGGTGTCTGGATTGGACGATTTTGAATTCAGTTAAAAGTTCAGCATAGGGTGTATGCTGACGTACAGGATGTATTCTTGTGCCTCCAGCCTGAGCTGTAATGGTGCTGTAAATTCCCCTTTCCGTTCGTCCCAACCCGGCATTGGTGATCTTTTTGTTGTCGCGGAAGTTCTGCGTGCCAGCATTTCATGAGGTCATGGGGAGGAGTGTGTTCTTTGTTGGCCATAGCGCAGATACGATTCTCGAATTTCAGCATAGAATCATTTATAAGCCGTAATCTCACACTAATCAGTGAGTATTTCAACCGTTCCATGGAGCCTAGGACAGATGTCCATCCAACGGAATCTTTTGTCCGGGATGCTGACCTCCTAGAGTAGATAAGAGTGTTACCTCTCTAAAACCGTGATTCCTCAGATCCCTAGCCTTCTAGGTGCCACTCGATAGATATTATATTGCAGTGATTGTTTGCATGCAATGGCTGTAGATCGCCGCATGCGAGTCTTCGGTCCGATCTGCATATGATGTAAGGACTCGTTCGCAAATTCCGAGGGCTTACCGGAAGCGAGGTCTCGAGGCTGCCACCAGCTTCTAGACCTCTTTAATATCAAAAACAAACATCAATATGTCCGAAGAGGAGACCGAGTGACACTTCGCACTACCTCAACGCTAGCAAGCAATTCGCTTCCAAGTCATGCGACTGTCAGTTGGATTCCGATTTTTACGTCATGCGAATCTACGAATTAATGAATCTAGCTACTTCACACCGTATCGTACAATGTTCGTACCCAGGCCTCAGGTGAGGAGACGCTCCACGGATAGTGGACTCGGTGAGATGATATCTCCGTCCACGGAGTCATCCCAAGACTTGATGTAAAAGAAGTAAATTAGCCGTTCCGTCCTGTCCTTTACCACTCATCGTACTGAACCGCATCTCAGGGACGCAACAACCAACTCGTGCATGTAAACCCAGCATCAAAATTTGATTCTACCAGAGACTACCTTATTCAGGAGCTCGCACTGTTATGGCTCCACCAACTAGGGACAAGTCCTGTCTCTATTCGGAAAGCTAATGTCTCTCGAATGGAGTAAGTCGTGTAACCGAGTGCAGGGAATCAATGTAGCAACCCATGATCAATTGAATGAGTGGAAGACTCGATCTATATACATAATCGAGATAGATCATTCGTACGAGAAAACAATCAGCAGACGCAGTGAGGGCCTAATGTGTTGGAGGCCTGATGGGATAAGGGCCTCATATGATGAGGGCCTAAATGTGACAGAGAGGCCTAAATGTGATGAGACAAGACAAGGCGTTACTTGGTGACAAGTCGAGCCCTCTAACCACCATGTTTCCCTAATCTGTGTCCCCTCCCTCCAAATAGACGCACCACGCAACATATAACCATCTCTAAAGGTAGCTCAGCGTTGGCTAGGAACCTATGTGAATGGCCCAAATATGCTGTTCCAAATATGCGTACCGGAGCACAGCCAATCCCTCTCGGAGTCTCTTTAGAGTAGCTAACAGATGAGCGACAATGACAGACTCTTGATTCTGTTTCAGCTCGCCATTGGTTATCGATATAGCAAAGGTTCTACCTAGCACAAATATATTACGCGTTTAAAACGGCCTGTCGGCAACTCGAGGTTTGTATTGATCATTCAGGGCATGAGTCTTTGTTGTGGATCACCCAGTTCCTTCTCTTAAAATGTTTCTACGCGATGCATGAGAAGCATAGGAGCTGCTGGGATGTGTTTGGTAAGTATGACTAATATCATTGTGTTTCTACCCTTGGCTTAATGGGTTAGGCAGAACTATTACTATTTTGCAACAGCACAATGTTTACCAGCAACGAGAATTATGCGGCTACCAGATGACGAGTATGGACGATAGCGAGAGATATAGCTTGCGGACATATTCATTAATTCGTATGTGGCCCATACAGTGCAGGGAATAAGTAGCACACCAAAAGCACATCATGATCTTGAAAGCTGCCTTACAACTGACCTTGATCTTGCATCCACCTAGCCACCGACCGCTTTCTAGCTCTGCAAACACCCTTTTTGCCCGAAACTTGAGGTTTACAGCACATCAGCAAGGTTACTATTGCGAGCGTTCTTTTTGCTGTACCACTCTTTTTTTGCCCTTTGTCCTCCGTTATTAGACTCTTTCTGACCATCAAAGTTGGCTCTCCGCTACCCTCGGAAGGCTTTCTTAATTGAGTGCGGAAAGTTCGCGAGATCCACTCATCAAGGTACGTGCCTACAGCTGACCACTAAGACACGTTTGATTGACAGAAGGTTAGGACACGTGGTCTACTTTCTTTGTGGGAGAAGGTATAGTCGACATTACTTTCGCCCGGATTGCCGTCCTTGCCCGCGGTGGCCTGAAAGACTTTGTACACCTGACCAGTCAAACCGTCCAAAAGCAAATTTATCTCGCTAAACTCGACTCTTAGGCACGAAATCTACCGGAGAAGTTTCAACATTTTGAAAGCCAAACAGCGGGTACTAAGCCCAATCCTTCATGCAATGACGAAGTCGCATCCGTAAGTATCTCCAAATGCACACCTTTGTCAGCCCTTGATACCTATTAACATATGGAAAAGTGTATTTAAGAGGTATATTACCGCGCTTCTGCGATGATTTTCACACAGCTGGTATTTTTGGCGGCGCCAGGTGTCATTATGGATACGAGTACCGGATCATGCAGTAGTGCGCGACTAGCTTCCCACAAGCATTTTACGGAGATGCGGCATTTCCCATTGGATCAATCTCCCTAAGCCAGAGCTTGGCCAACGGAGCATTTGTTGATCATGCTCCCCGCTTCGACACCTGGCGCAATGGGTCCAGTGCTCCGGCACTGGGTCGTTATTCCCCGCAAACTCTAAATACCAACTCCAATTCCGAGAGGCTGTGTCTACCCGCGGATAAACTCACCGTACCATAGACCTACCCATGAACGGGCTGTTAGCACCATCCGTGCGTCTTCTATACAATTCTTTCTTTTCCATACTGTGGTACAGGGCATAAGTTTTGTACCACGTCAATGCGCTGCAGGGGGCCCTTGCAACGCCACCAGAATTAAATACACCAATCAACATACTCTTCTGTATAGAAAAAGATATGTAACAATTCCTGCGTCTACGCGTCTCAACACTTTTTCACACAATGGAGCCCTCTACGCCGCACACAAAGCACCTTACCCGCGATGAGTGCCTACAAGTACAAACTTTACATCTTGCTGGCCATCCAATTCGGTCTATTGCTGCCCTTCTTAATTTTACGCAGCGACAAGTTCAGTATGCAGCTGCTAGTCAACGCGTCACGCCAAAGAAGCGCTCTGGTCGACCCCAGACCCTCACTTCTGCTCAGATCGATGAGATTGAGGTATTCGTTTGCAGCTCTCGTACAGGCAGGCTACTGAGCTACACTCAGCTAGCTAGTGGCCCTTTCTCTCAGTTTCACGTCAGCTCGTACGCGATTCGACACGCCCTACGGCAGCGAGGCTACTCACGCTGTGTAGCTTTGGCTAAGCCCCTCCTCTCCCCCGCGAACCGACAGAAGCGCTTGCAATGGGCGTACGACCACCTCAATTGGACGCTGGAACAATGGTCCTTAATACTGTGGACTGATAAGACGTGGGTAACAGGGGGTAGACATCGAAAGCAGTGGGTTACAAGGCGTCCTGGAGAGGAGCTTGTTGATACCTGCGTGTTGGAGAAGATTAGACGGCGACGTGGCTGGATGTTCTGGGGCTGCTTCTCTGGTACAGAGAAGGGACCCTGCTTGTTCTGGGAAAAGGACTGGGGCTCTATCAATAAGCAATCGTACTGTGAGAAGATAGTCCCTCTCATCCATGGCTGGCTACGACTACGGCCAGGCCTTCAGCTAATGCAAGATGGGGCACCAGGCCACTCAGCGGCATCTACGCAGCAGGAGCTTCTAGAGAGAGGTGTAGAGACTATTTTCTGGCCTCCTTACTCACCAGATCTCAACCCAATTGAGACGATTTGGAACTGGATGAAGGACTGGATTCAGGAACATTATGGAGACGTACAGCTCTCCTATGATCAACTACGTGAGGCGGTACGGGCAGCCTGGGATTCGATTACAGAAGCTCAGCTTCAAGAGCTTCTTGAGAGTATGAGAGATCGCTGTGCTGCGGTTATTGCTGCGGAAGGGGGATTTACGAAATACTGAGTTTTGTATGTAATTAAAACCTTGGCTACGCCACTTGGCCCGTTCTGCCGCACTGACGTGGTACAAAACTTATGCCCTGTACCACAGTACATATTCTATCTGGGCGGTAGGTCGCGCTAACAGCCTGTCCATGGGAGGGGCGTAGGTGCGCCATTGAACTTAGAAATCAGTAGTTTTCTACACAAATGCTGTCTGTGCGATGGCGACGCGGGACAGAGCACCTTGGAGATGTCGCAAGACGGCAGCACTTGAACGCATGGCTTCTTCCAGGACCATGACTCAGTTCATTCCGCGGGCCATTAATACTCTGGGTGTGGACTTCTGGGTAGTTTGCCCATCTGCATTTTCTAGAAAAAGGCGCAATACTATTCAGAATAAGCAAAACCTAACGTCAATGATGGGATTTATCAGAAGTGTCCCCAGGATGTGTAGAAAGAGGAAGAACATTCGTGAGGGTTGTTCAGGACGTGAGTAACCACCCATTAAAAGTTGCAAATATCTGTAAAGGGAACAGTACCTTAAGAAATAGAAGAGGTTTCCCGCAATGCTGTCGATCCTTTTTCTTTATAAGATGACAATTGCACTCCGCATATCAATGGCCCGAATCCTTGGTGGACGCATTGACCAAGGCTTTTGAGAAGATAATTTCCAACGACAAATCATGAACTACAAAAAGGGATCGTGTCTGGGCCAAACAGGTCTGTGCTTTTTGCCATAGTCGATAGAGTGTCTGAGAATCCGTGGAGGCGTCTAGCTTGTTCATTATCCCTTTGTATGCATCTACAGTAGAAACCATCGGAATTGAGTAATTTATCCATATGGATTTTCCTACTAAGAGTGCAGTAAGCCTCATCAGCAATCCTGGAGTCCGGCTTTGCCGGGTCAGGAACCCATTGGCTAATTCTGACTGCTAGCTTGAGTCAGAATGCTTTTTGCTTAGCGTCAAAATGGTGGCGTTTATGATTAAGCAGCAAGAACTGCATCAAGGACTATGACCGACTGCTAGGACAGCGTTTTGACGCACAACATATGGCGTACATGCAATTACCAACAACCAAGGCTTCCTCAAGTGGTGGTACGCTTCCGATACGGCCAAGAACTTGTGTGGCGCTTATGGCGTTTCTAGTGATGTTTCTTGGTACCCGTGTCTGCAAAACACCATCAAAAAGGGAGCATAGTGCTGATTACGACGGTCTCGCTAAATCTGGAGGGAACGGGAGAGGGAAATCGGCGCTGCGCTATTACTATCTGTGTGTATCCCAACCAATACCACATCAGGGCTGTTGAGGGAGTGCTATCTCATTGGCCCAGGAATATGCCTCAACTGTTTTCAGTGCTTGAAGTATATAGTACTAGTAGCATCTGCCTCTTCACACAACTCATAGTATTGTTCGAAACCCGTCGAAGTCCTTTCTGCACCAATCCTGCTGCACAATGTATTCTCCCATTCTTTCGCAGCGAGACGAAATCGTTGGGGTAATTCCTCCTCCTTCAGGTATTACGCCTAACTTTGTCAATCCACCTTCCAGAGCACATGTTGTTATCACTGTTCATATCGTATTGACGATCATTTCAACTCTGTTCATGGGATTACGATTTTACACCGTTCTCTTTATTACGCGCCACGTAAGGGTAGATGATTGTAAGCTCTCCTACCATTCTTACAAAAGACTTCTGCTGACGTTTGTAGATATGTTAATTTTCGCATGGGTTAGGCTCACTTCAGTTTATTTGTTGGGACGTTTTGCTGAACAGCTACCCTGAATTCAGTTTCTGGCTTTGGCATACTCCGTAACTGGCTCCATCGGTAGGTGGCTCATACATCCACTTGACACAGGGAATTGGCTAAAAGGTTCCAGTTACACTGTATGGATTTGGACGACATCTATGGGATATCCCATTTTCCGTCTTTAGTCCCAGGTTTATGAAAGTAAGGAAGCCCTTCTGCGGTCTTAATCCTTTGTGCACTCAAAAAATGACTGACGCATTTTTAAGGTTGGGGCGATTGCCGGAACGTTCTATGGGATCTCAATCATGCTCACCAAGCTCTCGATCCTCACATTTTTCATTCTATTTGCACCGAGGGGGAACCTCCGAATCGTTATCTACATCACCATGGCAATTGTCGTTATATACAGCCTCGTGGCATCATTTGAATGGGTGTACGCTTGTCGGCCGCTTGAGAAATACTGGGATCTCACAATTCCCGGTGGTTCATGCATCAACTGGTTAAAGGTCACAGTCTTTAGTGGCGTTATGAACACTGCTACAGATACTACAATCCTTGTCCTGCCAGTTCTACTTTTACGAAATGTCCGACTCCCCAAGAGGCAAAAGATTGGCGTCATGATAATGTTAATGACGGGAGGATTGTACGATTCATAACCCGTTGGGTTGCATGGAGGCAGAATGAGCTAACACGGGAATCAGTGTTTTGGTTGTCAGCATCATTAGATTAAAGTTGACAGTAGATTCAGTTCACCAAACGGATCTTACCTGGGAGAATGTTGACGGAAATGCGTGGTGGTAAGTGCAAGTGGACTCGATTTCCGCCTCCAATAGCGGTAACCTTTCTGACGCTAGACTCTTAGGACGATTGAGGCGCACATAGCCATCGTTTGCGCCTGTCTCCCAGCCGGAAAACCCTTTCTCCGGAAACACATGCCCAAAGTCATCGGAAGTAGTTATGGCGCTTCTGTTGGGACAAAGAGACGCACCACACATTCCATTCATACGCAACGCCTTCCTTCAAGGCATGCGGATGAAGTCCCACTGGATGTAATCATGGAAGGCGATCTAAATAGTAAGCTGCGGAGGCAAATTTGAACTGCATAAAGGCTCGCTAACATTTATGATATAGGGAGGAACCCTATCAATGTATCCACCAGCACAATCGAACGCGGAACAGACCAGCTCTTTAGACCAGAATACAGTTCGGACAAAGGACTAGTCATTATGGATAGTCGAGAAGCAGAGAATGGTGATCCTTAATCTCCACCTACACACTAATTAGCATTACTTATGTGCATCGGTATCAAGAGACATACTTATCACTGGGCATATAATGTAACTGGGCACAACCTACCCGAACCCTCTGATTATGCACTTGATCGAGTCGCGTTCTGGGTTGGATAATCCACTGTTGGTGGCAAAGTATGTTGTGGGCCTAGAATACCTCAAGGAAATCATGTGAGTTGCTACGGAAGCAAAGGGATTGAGATGCCTCGGAGATGGTCGCCTACATTCTGTTACAGAGCGTCGGCCTCGCTATCAGATTCATCCTGTCTTCTAGTTGACACTAGTCTCCTTGTTCTGTCTTTTTGGGTTACTAGTGCCCCAATTGGTGTATATTAAAGACCCGGTCGCTCCCATCAATAGATCATCTGATTTGCCCATGAGTCTCCCTTCTCGAAAACTTGTTCGCAATGCTCATTGACGGTTGGAGCCCACCGCTCTTCACCTACCTTTTTTCTCTTTCTGAGATGGAGCCGCTGGCGATATCTTACTACAGCACCGGCGATATCGCAAAAATAGGCCGCAAATCCCTCGATTTTGGCGTTCGAGGAGGCAAAGCATCTCTGGAAGGTGGACAAGGACAACCTCGGCGCCTTAGTTAGTGTAGGCTCCGGAACCACAGATAAAGGGCCTATCTAGAGAGGTATGAACGCTTTCAGAGTGAGTAAAATAATTGCCCGACTGGCGATGAAGAGCGCATTCACTCATGGGCGGGTGAGAACGGTCTTAACGGATGCGGTGAATGAGTCGGGGTATTTCCGGTTCGAGGTCCAACAGAGTCTAGAGGACATCGCAATCGACGCTTTTGACTAGCTTCCCAGTGCGGAGGCTGCGACACAATAGTATATATCGGCATTCCAACCGAAGCTGACTCTGAACGTTTGTGCTGAAGCGTTGGCTAATATCTACATTATGGAGTTCCTCTAGATGGATCGCTAGATAGTTGATGGGATAGCGACTGGACATTTGCAGAAATCGCTCGACGTAAGAAAGGAGAAGGTGAAGTCGCTCCTGTAACAAGAAGTAGTTGAGCATGGCGAACTTCAAAGAGAACTGGAGCGAATACAGGTAGCACTGGACAACGTAAAGAGGGATGTGAATGAAGAAGCTTAAACGCTGGGCGTGAGCCGCGTGACATGCAGCTGAGTCTTTGTCTTCAATACCTAGAATAATATAATAATTCGGGCAGAGTTTGGCCTCACATAAAGATCTTATCAGAGGCGGTTTTAGGGCCATACGTAGGTTATAGGATGCACGATCCTTCAGCTAAGGCCTAAAGTGAATGGAATGGTAGTATGGTAGGAGTAAGAGGTGCTCGAAGAGCGGGGATGAAAGCAGAGAGGCTGAGTAAGTTATGCAGCTAAGAGCGCATCAGGCCATACTTGTTGACCCCTCATCTCGCCCACGTATAACAGTCAAAAGACTGCCATCTCAATAGCTTTGCTCTTTTCTAGCATTTGCTTGTTAAGGTACCCAGATTTGCCTCCGAGTTGTAGGTCATTTATGCCCAAGACATAACGAATCTGAGTATAATACTACCATCTAATTTCATCCTGTCCGTGAGCATTTCCAGAACCAACACATACGATCATATTCCCCGGCTGAGCAGTTTGGTTAGGTACCAGGGATGCCATCGCAGCCGTCGGCCTTGCCGCAAACATATGCCAGTTTATAGATGTTGCTTCAGACATCTTTAAAATTGGTAGTCAAATCCGCAATAAGAAACTAGATGACTTTCCATATCACCTGCCTCTGTTGCAAGTAAAATGATGTACTTCGCCGGGCTTTTACAGCGAAAGAAATACCCAATATGTGACTCGGAAACAGAAACAACATTGAACCAAATTACCAACGAATCCGTCGAAATTGCGAAGGAATTGGCGGACGACATGAATATGTTGCAGAATCATTTTTAAATGGTCGGGCAAGCAGGGAAGAAACCCACTCAAATTGCTAAAAGCTCCGCGTTTGCGATTTGGTTGATGCGTGAGGAGCCTCGGATGCAAAAACTGCACAACAAGCTTGACAAATATCAAGACGTTCTAAGCTCTTCAGTCATGATAAGCATTCGTGAGAAGGTCAACGTTGTGTTAGAAGAGTTATTGGATGTTTCTGGGCGGATGTGGCACAACCAAGGAGAGACTGCCGCAGCTCTCCTTGGCAACCACACTGAGACCATGGAAGCTATCCACTCACAAGCGATCGAATCACAGAAAACGATGCTTGAAATTAAAATGGGTATAGAAAGGTTTAAGTAACTGCTAAAAAAGAACAGGATTTACCCGCCTATCCCGAGCATCTTCACTGATGCCGATCCCTCTCTGAAGACTCCAGCTCTACATGGGTATAAGGATGTCGAATGGAGGTTTCTGTCATGGCTAGATTTTGTGATGATGGGGGTAGAGAAAAGAGCGTAGACAAGGCACTCAAAGGCACTTTTTCTTGGATTTTTACTCGGGAGATGTGGACAACAACAATTTCAACTGTTGGCTCCAATACAACAGAGGCATTTACTGGATTTCAGGAAAAGCCGGTTGTGGAAAGCCAACTCTAATGAAAGTCATTCAAAATAACGTCTGAACAAGAGATGCACTCCAACAATGGGCTGGAATGGATGAGCTGGTCATGGCATCGTACTTCTTCTGGGCACCAGGAACACCCCTGCAGAAAAACCAGGAAGGACTTTTCAGGACACTTCTATATCCTATCCTCAAACGCCGAGGTGACTTAATTCCACATTTATTTCCGAAGCAGTATGAAGCTATTATGAATAAGTAGTATATGTTGTTGAGCAATGTATGGCTGATTATAATTTGAAAAACAGTATATTTGCCAACAACCATAAGCCTGAGATTTTCTTCTCTTGTGACCGGCCAGGCTGCTCTAGAGTATTTGAAAATACTTCGACGAATGGAAAAGCATCTTGAGATTGCGTGCGTAATTTCTTTCGAATCCAATTATTGAAGTAATACTCATGCACATTCAGGCACAAAGTTGAGTCGAAGTCTGAGCGAGAGGAAACAGCAGCGTTACGCTTGTAGAGCTTCGGGAGGCATCTCTCAGCCCCTCTCGGGTGAATCTAGGAGATCTAAAAGTTGCTTTCTTCGTTGACGGCCTGGACGAGTATCATGGAAATCAATCCGACATGGTAGACCTGTTCAAGGATTACCAGGCTGTCAGCGGACATCAAGGCGGTGGTATGTTCATGGCCAGAGAATCTATTTCCTAGTGCTTTCAGGAGTTTTCTATTCCTGTAAATGGAAACGCTCACCAAGAAAAATACGATTCACTATGTCCAGGCAAAGCTTAGTGAACATTCGAAGACGATGCAGCTTGTGGCTCAAGAGCCGCCATTCCTGGAAGATTTCGCAGAATTGGTTGCTTTGCAGTCTAATGGGGTGTTCCTATGGACATCTTTGGCTGCTAAATTGCTCAAAGAGACATTGGATGGCGGCTGTTTCGCACACGAGCTTCGAGCTGTCCTTTTTGCCTAGCCCCAGGAACTCGATGACCTTTATCGTCAGACGTACGAGCGCATGAAGGACTACCGTGTTAAAGGATATCAAATCCTCCGCTGTGTGCACCACGGTGAAAAAATTGAAGGCCGTATTCCATCCCTGCTCAGATTTTGGTTCATGGTACCAACCTCACCAGGCAGTTCTATTGAAGCTGAAGCTGGGTTACTAGACCCAAAACGTCTCCTAATGAATCTCGATTTTACAGCAGCTCGGATAGAGAGCCGATGTTGCGATCTCTCAGAATCTAAATGGGCAACGTCGCCAGAGGACTATTACGAAGGCGAGGTGGTGCCTTTTCATCGAACGGTGTCAGATTTCCTTCGAGAGCCCTCAATACTTCAAATGATGGATAAGGAAACGGTTACATTCAATTCAGTGACAACCTTCTAAAGTCGATCCTATGGTACCTGAAAAAAAAGTCGTTTTATTTGACTAAAACCTTTGACAAAGGGATGAATCTCAGGAACTACTTGAGTTACGCCATTGAATACCTCCGGCACCGCAGAGACATAAAACCCTCACAAACGGCATATATCGACGCGATTGACAGACTTAATACTCCGACTCTGGGCAATAAAACGGAAAGATCTGACCGGACGCAGGGTAAAGATGTAGAGCAACCTCATGAATTGAAAACTATGAATGGTTATCCTACTTAAATATATGCTTTGTAAATAAGAAGAAGGGGAATCGACAGGAGACGATCGACAGGAGAAGATCGTCAGGAGAGGATCAACAGGAGGATCATCAGAAGAACTCAGTATACAAGCAATGGTGCTACCTGAGAGGCCAGCACTCGGTTACAAAAGAAACTATATCTAAAGTTACTGGTAGAGCTTTTGGCAACTACGACAGACATTAGTCCCAGTTTCTCCTCAGCACGCGTATCTTGAAGCACGCAGATGCCTCGGAGCATCACACGATCGTGCGGTTAGCACTACGTTTCGACCTTCAAGATGTTGTCAAAGACAAGGTTGAAACTGAACTTAGCCACTGGGATGACGGAATGGGCTACATCTTCGCAAGATCGATTTGCTCCGCTTTGTACAGTACCTGGCTCCTGCGTACGAACAGAACATCGAAATTATCCAAACAGTGGCGCAGAAATGGAAAGTTGTCCAACTTAAAATATCAGCAACAACCACGCCGTGGTGTCAAAATGCCTGGGAGATTTTAGTACTCCTCCAGCCTCTCAAGTGTAACAAGTTCTACCTTCCGGTTGATATGAGTGAAATTGCGGCACGATGCGAGAGTGAGATAAACCCATACGGAAGATGGGCCAACTTGGTTAAGCTTTTCGTCGATTCTGGAGCAAGCTTAGACCATCTATGCGTGCAACTGAACAGTAATGCGATCCCTGTGCCAGCCAGGAAGCTCAAAAAGGACAGTATCAGTTACGGTTCCTCTAGCGAGGGGCTCTGTCCGATCTCCAACATGTAGCACACGCATCCCTAAGAGGAGTTGCAACTCATTGGCATGTCGATATAACAATGACGATGCTTAGGCGATGGAGGAAGATAGAACATTGACGCCATGCTTCACTTGCAAAGCAGTTCGGGAGCTGACGGCTACGGACTTTCAAGCGAAGGATATAGTGGACGCGATTGACAACTCAGGAGTATGTCTTGATGTAGGTGCTCTCCCCATTTGGATCCTTGACAGACAAGGGACAACTCGGGGAAACCGCATAAAGAAACGAACTACCTCGAGCCGAGCAACTAGAAAGCAACCCATCAATACGGCCTAGTCTCTAGTTCTATCTAACAATCCACGGCTGGACACGAAAGTAGAAGTTGTCGGTGCGGTTAACAAGAGTAAAGAGGAAAAAAGCTTAAGGAGAGGAAGAAAGAAAAACGCATCCGAAGGATCAGTACCTCGAGAACGCGAAGGGGTTATCAGCGTCGCCGATCGGTCATTCTCTTGGTCTATCCATAAGAGAGCAGGCTTAATAGAGGATGAGCAAACCCTACTAAAGATATTCTAGGGGCTAGTCCAACGGGTTCTTAAGCAGCCATACCTCCTTATAACGATACCCGATTAAGCGATATTCGCGATATAGAAATCAGCAGCAGAGGGACCACTGATGCTGAACGCAAGGCCCTGCGCCGCTGAACATTCACCTAATATCCCCGCCCACGCTAGAAAGCTATTGCTGCTTGGTTCCAGGAGCAATTTGGCCGCAATCTTGCTAAATCTACAATATCAGAGTTCCTCAATGATAATTTTAAATGCCTCGACGATCTTGAATTCCCTCCTGCACTACCCTCCTGCACTATCCTTCCGGCAGCAATCTCGGGATCTTGTCTACGAATACGTTACTCCATCCCATCTAATGGTAAATAATTCCCACCTTACCGGCCATGCTTTGTCATGGAAACGAAAGGAGCTACCTTATCTCGAACTGTGGCGAGAGGGGCGCTTTATGCTGAGAGTTGCACCTCTTTTGGATCCGGGGTTTGTCGGCGATAATTTTGCGCTAAGGTAATTGCGCAGAGCTTTTATAGGACCGGAACGTTTTTATTTCTTCAGCCTTGGTCGAGGGAGATCCTACCAAGAGATTCTTCGAGCAGGAATGGGAGGTTGTGCAGGATGACATTGCGAATCCCGATTGACTTGAGCATCTTGAGTGAATTGATCTTGTGGATACTGCGTCTGAATATCGGGCTGCGTGGGAGACCATTTGTCCGCATCGCCTGAACTGCTACGTCTAGAGGACATAGTTGGACCTGAGAAATCAGATATAAAGGCGTAAGAGGCACTTTTTAGTGAGCACGAAACAATATTCTCTGAGCTTTGGACTGACAGGATATCAAGAAGCATGCCATGTCCAAACAGCAAATTTAGCGATTTCCTTGAACAATCACGCAGAACAAATAGACCACACTTCCAGCTCTGACTGCACACAGTAGTTCACTCGTACTATGAAAGAATACACCTTCAACTTCAACCCAGACATCACCTACATTTTTCAGCTAAATCCAAACCTTCCTACCTAGATACCCAAATCTAGCGCCACAGCACTTTCTGTAGGCATAATTCCTGACAGTGCAGGTCTAGAGTAAAGGTCTTGGAGGCGATGTGGTTTATGTATCCCACCTGTTCACTCGTATCGGACGGCAGCTGACACAATCGAAATCCCGGTCAACAGGCACGTGATTCCTCTAATCATTCCACAAAAATTGCAAATCATAGGAAAACAGCAGCATATGAAACGAGTACTTTACCCTTGAACTAACTTCCCTCCCTCACCAACTCCCATCTAACATGTCCTCAACCCCTCAACCCCACGACGACAACAACCTAGAGGACGAAGCAAAAGATCTTCAGAACCGGAAGAACGTTGCAAGCCGCCGGAAAGCAGCGGCAGAAAAATCTAAGTAGGCGGGAGTGGGCTATAGAAATGTATCGGGTAAGTGGAAGAGTGCGATAAATGAGCTGGAGGAGAACGGGGATTGGAGTGTGAATTTGAGATGAAAAGGGCAAGAGTGGAGCGCAGAAGAGCGTGTATTGAGGCAGGCTGTTGTAGGGCATTGAGGGTATTAGAATATGTAATATGTAGAAATTGGATACCATAGAACCTGGCATTGTTCTTTGCAGTCTTCTGTCGTCACCCAGCGCACCCCGAATTGGACTCACCTCCTAGGCTGTATCCATAAGGATGGCCGGTGGGCCTTTCACATGATCATTTTGCCTTGGCCTACATTTGCCTGTCCTTATCACATTTACCAATTCCCTATTGATGATGGAGATGAATGATAGTACTTAATTCCGCCGTCTTATTTACTCCCCAATGCCCTCAAGATAAAGCCTGGCCAATGCAATGCCAACACTATATTCAATGCCTCATTAGAGAAAGTCACGAATACCACCCAACAAGTGTTAGAGAGTGTCATGAAACATCAATCATCCAGTAACAATACCAACTTCGAGCCGCACAAACAAACCCCAGGCTGAAGCCTGCACCATCAACTCCGTGGCTCATCACTCATGTACACATGAACGTCATCCTTCACCTTAAAGCTAGTCTCTGCAAAACCGCTCTCATAGCTTGCGCACCTTCCAACCCTTCCTGTCCAAGAACCCTCTCCACCTCACTGACAAGACTCTCTGCCTTCTCCCTCAACTCCCCGATGACTTTCTTCGAATACTCAAAGCTGCCCTTCTCTTCCAAGTACTTGACTGCATATCTCTTGACCTCTTCGTCGGTCGTCTTCTGCTTCAGAATATTAATCAGAACTAGATTAGACGGATCTGTGCGAATAGCGTGGATAACTGGAAAGGAGAATTTTCCCTCCGTGAGGTCTTCGCATAGGCCTTTGAGGGACGAGTAACCAGATGTGGGAGACAGGTTCAAGTGGTCATCGAGGATTTGGAAGAGCAGGCCTATTGTGGAGACGAGAGGGGCACAGTCACTAGAAAGGCGTTAGTGCAATTTTTGTCACGTGATAGAAGCGAGAAAGGAAGGAGGGATAATACGTGGTTGAAGAGGAACGGTAAGGGATGCATACATATTCACCGAACTCTCCGCTTGCATCAGCTTAATCGCCAGCCTAAACAAGCCACCCGTTTTGTTCCCCACCATCTCCAGATAGTCTGCTTCGCTGGGACACGTCAGGCTATCTCGCCAATAAAGATCCATACCCTGTCCTCGATGCAAGTTCAGCAGCTCTTCCGTGTATATCTCAATCAGCTTGGGGTTCGACAAATTGGACAATCCCTGCAGCGCCTTGAAGTAGACATAATTGGCCGAATTAATCGTCTGCGCAACACCGAAAATGCTATTGGCGACTGGAATCCCGCGGCGCAGGACAGACGAGTCCTCAACGTCGTCGACTCTGTTACACCACATATCAGTAGGAGTCTCACATGGGTAGACGAGAGGACCAGGCCATACAGCAATGATGCCGTGTGTAGCATCCCAACCACGCGCGTAATCACCTCTAAGCTCTGCGCAGGAACTCGCAACCACGCATTAAACGCTGCAATTAACTGGCTCCGAATATCCTTCCCGGGATGTCCGTACAAATAGTCGTACGGACCTAATAATATCCGCTCCTTCTCTTCCGTCCACATGGTCCCCTTTCCATTTATCAAATCGTCCCCAATGCCCCTCAGCGGATCTGGCGGCGGCGGCGTCATGGGCGTGGGGTATGCGTGGGTATGCGGTTGTGAACTCATGGCTCGAGATTGAGCTTGTGAAGATGCTGTATTATGCGCGGCGGTCAACGAGGATATGGGGTTGTGACTGGGCTTATGTTTCTTACTCTGGCTCATCCAGTCGATTTCGGAGAGCGGACGGAGGACGCTGGAGCGGTGTTTGACGCCGTTAACGATGCCGTGTGAGCTGGTCCGGGGTGGTATCGCGTTGGGCGAGGCAAAGGGTGATCGGAAATTGGAGTCGTAGGCCATGGTGGACGTGTGCTGCAGCCGCTTACTACGTGGTTGCCTGCGTGTAGTGCGTGTGAGCCTGAGGGGTGGGACACTTTTGTGGCTGTGGGAGGCCAACTGGACTCTGATTGCTGAGCTCGGAAGGTGCGGCCGGCGGGGACGGTGCGCTTGTTAGGGCGTGTATGCAGAGTCCTGCAGGATTTTATCTAGAGAGGTGATTTGCGCCGAATTGGAAGGTGTGGGAGAAGCAGAGGGGGACGACCCAGGTATCACGATATTAACATGTCGGATTTGGAGAATGGAATGGAGGTGTGTTGAAAAGAAGGAGACGGAGACGAAAGTATGAAACTGCTCGCAACTCTTCATAGCGGACCAGAGTTGTACAGGTGCGAGTTATTGGATGAGCTCGCAGACTTGGAGTCGCTAGTCAAGATACACAGTGATGGGATCGGTTACTTAGCGGCGTCTGCTGGCCGCGCTAGCCCTGAATAGGCGTACATATCTTCACATGATTGCGGGGAGTGCACTAATCCAGCCCCAGCGGGACACCTCGAATTACAACACACCCTCCATAACCTTCTTCTGGTGCTCTGCTGCCCATGATTATGCAAGAATCGGCTTTAAATGTTACAAATAGGTGTCGAGACAGAAAGATCATGAATTCAGCTAGATGTGTAGGATCGAGTGCACAGCTCAATATGCGGCCTGAGGCATCCAATTCACCAGCATTGGTTCGACTCTCCCGGCTACAGGCAAGTGATAGGAATCTGATTTATCGATTGACTGCGCAGTCCGACGTGTTTGGACACCTTCGACGTGCCTACGAAGTAGGGATAGCATAATGTCATTCTTTTTCTATCTACCAATTCACACTTTAAGCCGCTAACTGAGGATCCAGCCGGCTATGAAAACGCATAACAATAAGATCTCTCAAATGCTTTCCCAATGGTACTAGTACATACTATGCTCTCAGTCACCTATATACCTCCCCTACCTTGACTTTTCCTGCCGCAGCTAGTTCCTCTTGCTTGCGGAAAACGACAATTATCCTTTCTCTTCGATGTGATAAATTGAATCAGCGTCCAATTAGTGTTGCGGATCCATTCTAATATCAATGGCCTATCCCGAGAGGAGCGTTTGAGCAACGTGGACTAGTCGTGGAAGAGCCTGGAGAGCACTGATCTCTATCATTTTGCATGGGTTCGTAGATCATAAATTCTGCCAGAATCTGCGGACGCTCAAAGACCGTTTGACGTCAAGGATCAGAGTTGGCCCGAATTAACCCCGAGTTGGATAACCATTGCTGAAAGGGAACTGGTGGACGTACAGCTCGGGGGACCTGCGGGGGAAGCTCGGCCTACCTCGGGGCTAAAAAGGTAGGCTGAACACACACAACTTTTACAGCCAAAACACGAATTTAACGATACTGTTTACAAGCAAAAAAAGCAACAATAAGTACATATATTTATACTAAATGTATAGTATAATGAATGCTAACGAATATAGATGTATTACTACTATAATTTAGTAAGATTTTAGTTCTATTATATTCTAAATATATTCTGAATATATTTCTAATAGATGTATTAGATTAAGTAATTGCGTTAACTATAGTACTATTTTAAGATATCTCTTAAATTCTTATTTTCTATCTTTTAATTTCTTATACTAAGTCTAAATTTTAGAGTCCTAACCTGCTTTAGTGCCTGTACTAGAGGTTTAATTATAAATAGATAATAATTTTAATAATTTAATATTAGATTTACCTTTCTCTACTAAAGTACCTCCAGTAAATATTTTCTAAAAAAGTTTAAAAGTATTTATTAATACTTTAATAGACTATAGTAGAATTAGTTAAAGAGAAGGTTAAAAAAATAGGTTTATACTATCTCTCTTTATATTCTATATAGAATATATTTATAATATATTTTAAATATATTTAGCTTGAACCTGAAGGGCCTGAAGTAATTATATTTAATAATACTTAATTAGATATTAAATCCAATAGCTAGCTAATTACTATAATAAGAGTTATATATATTCTAGATTTTTTAGAGTATTTATAAACTTCTATATAGGGGATTATATATATAGTCTTTACGTATAATAAAACTAAGTAGAATATAAGAATAAATTTAAAGACTATAAGCCACTCCTACCTATAGATATTATTTAGAATATATTTATAATATATTAGAAATTTTAATACTTTAAGAAACAGCTCTGGTAGGTGGCTGGGAGAAAACTAAAGACTAAATATATTTTCTTTAATAATATTTATTACTACTATATTATATATAAATATATAGGTTGTCTTTATTATGAATACTTAGATCTAAAGATTTATAACCTTTTATATTTAGTAATAATGCTAGAAATTTCTTCTATTCTTTAACAGCATCAAGTTGAAAATAAGGGGGAAACTAAAAAAAGTATTATAAATAAATTCATAATACATTCTAAACTTATTTATATTAAATAATTCTTTAAACTAATTTTTTTCTAGCTTCTTCTTTTATATATGAACTTAGTTTATATAATAAAAAGCTTATAGTAATGCTATATTTAATAGCTATAAACTTCTATTAACACCATAATAAAACATACAGGTAATAAACTATTTAGAATTTATTTAAAATATATTAAGAATATATTAGATGCTATCTGGAGTAGAAATATAATAAATTTAGTATATTTATTAAGTAGCTTATAAAACACTATATAAGTTACAAAAGCTTCTAGTAAACTTATAACTATATATATAATTTCTTTTAGCTTAATTTATAGAGAACTAGCAGCCTAATAAGCTAGATATATATTATATTATTAATATAACTAATATAAAAAGGCATATTTATAGTTTATAATACATTCTTAATATATTTAAAATATTTTATTAATTTATTAGGCGTTAATTACCTCTAAGGAGAGAAAACTTTTAAATTCTTTTCTAAATATTTCCTTACTCTTAATCTCTACTCTAATAGATTTTAAGTTTTTATACCTATTAATCTTTATAATTTTCTTTATTATTTAGTTACTTTTTATAATATTTATAATTATCTACTATCTCCACCAGTTAAAACCCCTTAATAGTATATTAATAGAATAATCTTAATTATTAATAACATTCAAAATCCGAATCTTACACTAAGTATATATTCTAAATATATTCATAATAGTTTTTTAATATATTTTAGATACGTTTATTGTTAATTCTCGCGTATAAAAGTTCTATAGTTAGTTTAGTAAAAAGAATCTCTAAAAGGTCCACTAAAGCCTAGTAAATATAAATAGAATCTTAACTATTATTTATAAGTAGAAAATATTATATACTATAGCAGGCTAATCTATCACAAGCGTTATAATAAAATAAAAGCTAAAAAAATTAACAATAAATAATTCTATAATATATTCTAAATATATTCTATATATATTACTAATTTTTATTTTAGTATATTAAGAACTTTTTTTGGGATAGAAAGAATTTTATTATAATTTTTTTTTTTAAGACGCAGGTTAAGGTCCTTTCATGCTTAAAAATATTCTAAATTAATATAAAGTTTAAATATATTAAAGACTTTAATATTAAAGAGATGCTCTTTACCATATATTAACTAGAAATTAAAAAATTTAAATTTAAATACGTTTTAATTTACTTTAGAATATGTTTCTAATATTTTACTAGTTTTTACTTTCCTCCGCATCTTTATAAACCAGGAGTTAATAAGAATATACTATAAAGTTTTTAAATAGATATTTACTCTTTTATAAGATGTTTATTATCTACTAATAGCTTAAAATTACTTAAGTAGAAGTAGGTTTTAAGCTGTTATTATAGATATAGATATAAAATAATATTCTAGTAAATAGATACTTAAAGATCTTCTAAATATATTCTAAATAGCTTCTTAATGTGTTAGGGCTTAGTATATACCTTATATTAATTAATAAAAAAAATAGCTATAATAAGAATATATTAAGCATATTATTATATACTACTAAGTTTATTTTATGCGTGGTATATAAAAAACTATATCTAATAATAATTAAATACCTAAGTTAATAAATTAATAGATATTAGATCTTATTAACTGCTAATTAAAGGAAGATTATAAGAACATATATAAAAAATTTAAAGGTATTCTAAATATATTAGAAACGTATTAAGAAGCTATTACTAATAGTCTTTAGTTTAATATCATAATACGAAACTTAGTAGGTAGGTAAGCTATAAAAAGCTATAAAATTATATATATATAATTAATAAGCACTACTCCGTAATTCTAAATAAAATCTAGAATAATATTTATTAAAAATATTTAAATTTTATAGAATTATTTTATTAAAAGGGAAATTTGACTGGGCGCTAGCTTCTATTTCTTTAAGTAATTAAAAAATACATAATCTATTCCTAACCTATTCTAAATATGTTCTAAATATATTCTGAAAATTATCTAATTAAATAATAGTTTTAAGTGTCTTGATTCACGTAATACTGGTTAATATAATATATTTATAGATTCCAGTATTCAGCCTAGCTACCGTTTAAGAAATATATTAAAAAAATTTAACTAATTTAAGTCCTAAAGAGATAAGGAATATATTTAGAATATATTTGGAATGCATTGCTAACTTACTTTAGAGCAGAAAGCTAAATAACGGCGGAGTAAAAAAAGTTTTTTTATAGAATATATTAGGTCTTATAGTTAATATAGCTTTTATTACTAATAGCTTTTTTATACTAGTTTTTATATGGTTATTATCTGTTAGGTCTTTTTCTAGTAGAGCTATTTAATAAGTCCATAATACCTCTAAGCAACATTCTTAAAAATTTAGAATCTATTCTAAATATAATTTTAATATTTTACTAATAAAGTAAAGCTTAACTCTAGGTTTTATTTTTTTAAGTATAATAAACACGGGATTTTCTTTAGCTCTTTAGTATAATATCTTATATAATATACTAAATACTAGCATTAATTACCAACTAGAAGAGATTAAAATTTAGGAATAGTAGGTAGTAATTTAGGAGTAAAACATAAGAGCTAAAAAGCTAGAGCTAAAAAATAAACATAAATAACTAAAAATAATAAAGCATAAAAAACTAGAAAAGAAAAAAAATAGTTAAATATATTTATAATATATTTAATATATAATATTACTTTCTTTCTTAGACTTTTTATTTAAAAGAAAAGTGAAAATCTTCTCTAAAATACAGAATAAGAATTTGAATAAATGTATTCTGAATATATTTTAGATATATATTATATTAATTAATAGCACCTTAGGCGACCTTTATTTTATTATATAAATTAAATTAAATAAGTTTTAAGCTAAGGTAATAGAGTTAGAAATTTCTAACTATAGAAGCTTTAGATATTATATACTAAAACCTTATATCCCAAACGCCTAATATTAAGAAGTCAGGTTAAAATATATTTAGAATAGATTTTAAATAAATTTAGATATTTTACTTCTATTTGCCACTGCGACTGTCTTCTTTTAGACTTATAGAATCTAAAATCTTAATTAAATAATTTAATATCTTTACTACCTCTTCTTTATCATCACCAGCGCTATTATTATTAGAATTAGTGAAATAATTAAAGATAATACAATCTAAGTCCGGAGTAGGACATTCTGAATATATTAGTAATATATTCTAAATATATTTAAAGTACTTACTTTTTATCTTTACTAAGATATAATTATTATAGTGTTTTTTAATATTTTTTTTATTCTTATTAACGCTAGCTATCCGTCGTGCTTCAGTAAAGTTAACCTATAATATATTATTAATAAATATATTAAATATATTCTAAACATATTCTAAATATATTATATATATTGTCTTTTTTTATCTTAAGCTAAGTAGGCTAATACTGTTTTAGAAGTAGAAATTTAACTAAAGGGTCTTTTAAAAGAGCTATAATAGCTAGTATTTTAGTATCTCTATTATTAATAATTTTAGTATATTACTTCATAACGTTCATATACTACTCTATAAAACTAATATAGTTAGTAATATATTTTGAATGTATTTAATTTATATTCTATATTTACTTACTCTAAAGCTAATAGCTTTTAATTTGTTATTATAAGTTACTAACTTACTAACGTAATGTTATACTAGTAACTAGCTATCTAACTAATTATATAACGTTAATTAGTTCCCTTGCTTCTAAATTAGAGAGCTTATTAGACTTAGTAGAAGTTAATTAACTTAGTAAAAATAAGAAAAAGCAGTATAGTAAGTTAAGATTTAATAAAATAATATTAAACTATTTCACTTAAGATACGAATCTTAATTTTAGAGTAACTATAAAGAATTAAAATTAAATAATAAAGAAAGGAGAGCTCTTTTTAAATATCTAACTTCTTATAGCTATAAACTAATTAATTTTTATTTAAACTTATTAAATAATAGCTATTACTTATATATAATAGTGCTCTAGTATCCTTACTTAATACTATTATATTACATATACCTAAACTTTATATCTCTTAACTTTTATAGCTTTTTTTTTAGCTTAGTATTTTTTTTTTTTAATTAACTCTTTTTTAACGTAGCTAAGGTTTATTATAAGAGAATTAATTTTCCTAACTCTATTCTTATTCTTTTTAACTATTTTTAGATATTCTGCTTTCTAGTTAACCTTATTAGTGTTATTATTTTATAATTATGTTTTATAATCTTTAATATTTACTTCCTCTCTTAAGATATTATTGTTTTAATAATTATTTTCTGTCTTCAGCTTTTAGTGGGTGTTCTGTGCGTTCTTAGTAAAATATTTTTATTAAAAGTCTTAAGTATAAAAATAGTTTATTTTTAATATAGTCTTATATTCTCTTTCTCTTTCTAATTTACTTTAGTAAGCTTATTTATCTAATTCTAATAATTACTAAGGCTAAGTTCTTAACCGTCTGTTTTTATTATCTTATTAAATTAATTTATAACCGTAATTATTTAATGCTAATGCTGTATGAAAACTATTAAAAATAATATTATTATTACTTAATAGATTTTTTTTAAGGCTGCTATTCAGAGTACGTTAATTATAGCTTAAAATATAATTTTATAGTAACTTAACTAAAGTTAGATCAGAATTTAACCGCCTATTATTAGATTCTTTTTTAGATTTAGGAGACTAAAGAGTTTTTATTAGTAACTTATACTTATACTTAGCACCTATATTATAAGTTTACTTAAGTTAACTCTAAATATTATAAAATAGTAAACCATAAAATAAAGTCTATTAAAGAGTTAGAAAAATTAGAGAAAGGGAAAAAGTTTTAGTAGAAAATTATACTACTATAATTCTTAGCTTTCTCTAATATTATTATTTTATTATTCTTTGATTTTAACTAAGGCGTGTTTTAACTGCCTTTTTTTAAAAAATAATCTATAGTTATCTTCTCTAGTAATACTAGTTAATTAGCTTTAAACTATTTTTTAAATTCCTAACTAGCTCCTATATATTGTTTTTAGGTTTATATTTTTTTTTATTTAACTAAGTACTTTTACTAACGCCTGAATTATTAATAGTCTAAAATTTATTAGGTCTTATACTTAATTATGTTTATTTTTAAGTTTAAGTTTTATCTATAATTCAGCGCCTAGTAGTGCTGGTTCTAATTTTAAAATATAAAAAACTAAATAATCCTTATATCTTTAAGTAGTTATAGTTTATAATTTATAGATTTTATTTATTATTTAACCTTAAATAGTCCTAATTTAATATGGTCCAGTTTCTTTAATAGTTGTTTTATTTCTAAATTTTTTTATAATAGGAAAATTTTATCTCTCTTTTTAAAAATTAGTCCCTTAACTTTAGTCCTGTTCTTAATTTATTTACTAAAATTACCTTTATAGGTAATTTTCTGTGTGATTTTTTAATAAAGTTATTACAATTCCTTAATTCTTAATTTTATAGATTTTAATATTTTGTTTAGTTTCTATAGTTCTTAATAAGCCGTAGGCTTATAACTATAGTTTGCGTAGAATAGTAATTTTCCTATAGTTAATAACTTTACAGAGTTATATATAAACTTAGCTATTAGTAATAGGTTAATTTAATTATCTTATTATTTATTAACATATATTTATAAGTATTATTCTAATGTTTAGTTTATCTATTCTGTTTATTTATCTGTTTATAGGTAAAATACTATTAAGAGATAGTACTCAGCCTCTAGCTTTCTAATAAACATTTTCTAGAATATTAATATAAATAATTTATCTCTATCTATAATAAATTCTCATAATAGTCTATATTATATAATTAGTAATTTAATGAGTATAGTTACTAATTTATTTACTTTAATTTCTATATACATTAGTTTAAAATATACGTACTTTATAAATTAGTTTATAATAACTAATATCATATCATACTATTAGCCTCGAAAGGTGGTTATTATCGGTATTCTTATAATAAAGTCTATTATAACTAATTTCTATAGTAGGTTTAGTGAAGAAATTAGTTACATAAGTCTATATTCTTTATATCTTAATATCTTATTCTTTTTATATTTAATGTATTTTAAAAGAATAGCTCTAACCTTTTTCTATATCTCTAGAATCTAAAAGTGTCTATTAATTTATTCTATAGTTTTTTTAATTTCTTAATGTCTGTGCATTTCAGCTGAGTGTTAATCTTTAATAAGTTTAGTTTATAATACTTTTAGTATAAAAATAGTTCTAGTTTCGTGCTATTATAATCATCCGTTGTTGAATTCTCTAATTCGTTTTTACTATATATATTTAATAATAACTATTATCTTAATATTTATTTATAAGTTTCCTAGAGATCTGTCTAATCTTTACTTAAGTATTATATTATAGATTTTTAACATATTTCTTATGTAATTTGCTTATTAACTGAGTGTATTAGCTACTATATTTTCTTTTTCTAATTTATAAAGTATTTAAAAGTTAAAAGTAGAAACTAGTTCCTACTACCTAACTTACTATTAATTTAACTTCTTAGTTATTATAAATACCGTTAGATTTTTGTGATTTAAATATATAATAATCTAGTATTTAATTCCTTCTAAGTAGTGTCTTTATTTTTTTAAATACTTAAACTATTATCAACAGTTTCTTATTATAAATATCATAATTTAACTTGGTAGTTATAAGTTTATGAGATAAAAAATCTACTAAGTGCTTATATTTATTATTTTATATTTATAATAAAATAGCTTTAGTAGCTTTATCTAATGCATCTATATATATTTCCATTTAAAGTCATAAATCAAATATTTTTAATATTAGTAGTTATTTGAATATTTTTTTTAGTATTATAAAGGCGTTTTCCTTGCGTTATTCCCACTTAAATTATTAATCCTTTTTTAGTAATTCCGTTAAAAGTAACGTGATTTTTAAATAGTCCTTAATAAATTATCAGCAGAATCCTATAAATCTAAAAAAAGAATAAACTTATTTTATATTTATTAGTATTAGCTAAGATAGTATATTTTTTGCCTTATTAGAATTAACTACTATTCCGTTTCGGGATACTAGATATCCTAAGAATTTAATTTCTATTCTATAGAACATATATTTCTTTGTTTGAATATATAACTTATATTTCTTAAGCTTTTATAATACTCTCTTAGTATACTCAACATATTCTTCTAGTATTCTATTTAAGTATATAAGTATATTATTAAAATATATTATTATAAATACGTCTAGGTATTCTCTTAGTATGTGGTTAATAATTATCTAAAATATTACTAGTACGTTAATAAGTCCTATTAATATAACTAAGTATTTAAATAATTTATATCTTATTTTAAATACTGTTATCTACTTGTGTTCTTTAGTTATTTATATTTAATAGTATTTATTTTTAATATTAAAGAGACTAAACTATTTAGCTCCTCTAAGTTTATCTATAAGTTCTAATATTAGTAGTATAAGGTAATGATTTTTTATTATAGCTTTATTAAGATGTCTGTAGTTAATATATAATTATAATTTATTATTTTTTTTTAGTATAAAAAGTATTAGTAACGCTATCTTACTTTAGCTAGTTTATATATATTCTTTTTATTAATTTTTTTATAAAAACTTTTATAACTTCTCCTGTTAGTGAATGGGTACTTGATATAATAGTTTTAGTTTTAAATCTATTTCTTACTTAAGCGTGATTTTATGGTTCTAGTTTTAATATTCTAGTAATTAGTCTTTAGCTTTTTTAAAAAACCATTCTTCAAATTCCTTCTAGTATTCGTTTAGTATAATAAATTTAGTATTATAAAATATTACTTTTTTTATTTATATTATTACTAATAGTTATTATCTATAGTATTTGTTTCTGCTGTCTATAGTTTTTTTTTTCTAATTAATAATTAGATTCTATCATGCTAGCTAGTCTTATCTTAAGATAAAATTTTTACTATTTAAATTTATAATTTTAATATAGCAGTTATCTGCGTAACCTACTGCTTAAATAGTTATATTCTATATTTTAAAATTAATTAGATTTTTTTTAAAATACTATTAGACTATTATCTACGTATTTTACTTATATAGGTTTATTTAAAACTCTAGTTAGTATCTAGTATCTTTATACTTATTTATTTAATATAAGTGTTTTACTAGCCTTACTGTTAATAAGTGCTAGTATTTTATTACTATTAATACATACGTCTATATATAGCTTATTTTCGTGTTTTCTTTAGTTTAGTTATGTGTATATAATTAATATATTATTTCTAACCTTTTTTTAGCTTTCTAGTAGTTTGGTTGTGGTCTACTAGTTTTCTAGTTTTTTACATATAGTTAACTCCTAAGTAGTAGTTATTTTCTTAGTGTTTTTTTTTTAAGTTTATGGATTAAGCATTTCTAGAGTTAGCATGCTTTCTTATTTAGTATTTTATATATATTTTTAGCTTATTCTCTATAATCCTTACACTTTTATCCTAAGAAATATTCTTAATATGTGAGTTTCTTATGTAATTCTGTAGCTAACTATTTTTCTTAGTAGTATTTAGTTTAGTATAATTAATATCTTAACTAGTATTCACTCCATAATAGCTATTTATGTTTATCTGAATTTGGATTCTATAATTTATTTTTTAAGTTTATATAAACTAGTTCTTACTATAAGCTAAATTCTTTTTTATTTATAAGTTATTATAATATCTTTTTTATCCTTAGTCCTTTGACACGTACTGTGTGTTTACTTTATTTATAATCTATTTATTATAAACAGTAATAGTAAGGTAACTGTATCTAAGAAGCTAAAGAAACTAGCTATAATAGCTAATAAGGCTCTAAAATAGAAACGTATATTTAAACTAGAAAAAAAGAATTATAAGTAGGTATGGGATATATTAGCATAGGCTAAGACACAAGCTAAGAAATAAGAATAGAAATATAGAACTATATTAATAAATTAGGAGCAGTAGTTTACGTAATTAAAGTAAAGCTTAATAAATAAAAATAAAGTGAAATAATAGAACCTCTAGTAGCTCTAGTAGTTTCTAGTAGTATTTAATATACTAAACACTAGTATAGAATATACGCATAAAGGATTTACTATAAGTATAGAGTATTAGACAACTTACGGATACTTTTAATTCTTTATAATTACTCTAAAATTAAGATTTATATTTTAAGTAAAATAGTTTAATACTATCCTGTTAAATTTTAACTTACTATTTTAATTTCTTTCTATTTTTTACTAAGTAAACTAACTTCTACTAAGTTTAATAAGCTATCTGATCCGGAAGTGAGGGAACTACTAAGTATTATATAGATAATTAAATAGCTTATTACTAGTAAATTTATGTTAGTAAGTTAGTAACTTATAATATTATAACTATTATTTCAAGAAATTAGGAAAGACCGTTGGATAGAATTCTAATAACTAATTATTAAAAGTTTATAATAACTTATTATAAGAACGAATAAGAACTTTACTCATTATTAGAAAGTAGTAGTGAAGAAGAAGTTATAGTAGAATTTTTATCTATAACTAGAAATACATTAGAAGGAATAAAGAGTACATAGTAAGTTATCTAGAAATAAAAAACAACTATTATAAAACTACGTAATACTTTAATAAACTTATAATAATAGATTAAAACTAAATAACATACTATAGCAGTTTAGAAAAGCGGAATAGTAAAAATATAATTCTCTAAGAAATTTAATAGAAATTAAGATAATCTAAAGACTTTCATGGCAGTAATAGACCTCTACTATTAATTTAATTAAAAGTTATTTCTAACTAATTAGGATCGGATTTTGGTAGCTGGTATAAATATAATAGGTAGAGCTATATAATAGTTTAAACCACTAGTAAGAAACTATTTTATTAATAGAAACCTAAACTTAAAAGCAGTAGGGTTAACTAACTATAATAATAACATATAATAAGCTTTCAAGAATTATGAACATTTTAAGTAGGAAATGATTATTATTTTTAGAGAGATTAATAAAGAGACTAAAGTAATCTAAAAGCTTTAATAACTTAAGTAATATACATTAGCAGCTAACTATACTACAGAATTTAAATAAATCTAATTATAACTTAATTAAGTAGACTAACTATTAGTTATGATATACTATAAAGAACTAAAAGATAGAATTAAAGATAAAATTTCTAGAGAAAAGCAGCCAAGCACCTTGTTAGAAATTATTAAATAAGTAGTAACTATTAATAACTAGTAGTATTAACAGGAGTAAGAGAAAAGAGCATGTAGGAGATTAATAATCTATATACCTAAAAGAAATAAAAAAGATAATAGAACCTATAATAAAATAAATATTGATATTAAATAAGTATTTATTGGAAAGGGGTAAGGAAAGTAAGCTAAGAAATAAATAAAATGCTACATACATAAGGCCTATTTAGAATACAGAAAACAGAAACACTTTATTAAGAATTATAAGTAATAGTAATTAGATATTAAGAAGATTTATGTTTAGACTAAGGCACTAAAGGAAATTAAAGTAGCTATAGTCTAAGTAAAATAAGTATAGAACATAATAATAAAAGAAACGATTACATAAAGAATTTAGAAGGAATAATACTAAATTTACGGAAGTTATATACATCTTAGTTAAGAATGTAAAATATTATATTAGTAAACTAAAAATCACCTAGTGAAATAAACTAGTAATATGATTACTACTATATAAGAAGCTATTATTAGATAATATTATACTAACTCTATAAAAGAAGCTAACTAATTTTATTAAATAATTTAATAAGAAGAAGAACCCTTTAAGAAGGAAGATTAAAAATTTAGATAAAAAAAAAATCTAGAGATAATAGAAGATAAAGAATTTATATTTATAATAATTATACAGCGCGTATACTGGGGACACTATTAGATATATAAATTAGAATACTATTAAGAAAAATATTATGTTACTAAACACTAGGAGATTACTCTATAAGATGGGATATATAAATATTAATAAATATTATAGTTAGTAGGAAATAAACAGCATAAAGAACTAAGCAGATAAGGACTAGCTATATAGATAAATAAAATCCACTAATAAACACCTATGCTAGTTATAACTAGTGTAATGTACTATTACCCTGTTAAACACTATTAGAAACTAAAGAAAGAAGAAAACCCTTTATTAATATTATAGATACAGGATAATAACGCTGTAAACAGGATAATAAGAAAGAAATACTAGATATATATAGCATCTAACTATATAGGAAAGAACTATAGATGGAATAAACACGCCATACGTGTTAAAGAACTAAAGATAAGAAAGATATTATAATAACTAATAAATAAAAAAAAACTTAACATATAATAAGAACTAGTTTATATAAACTCAAAAAATAAATTACAGAACCCAAATTCAGATAAACATAAATAACTATTATGGAATAAATACTAGATAAGATACTAATAATACTAAACTAAATACTACTAAGAAAAAATAGTTAGCTACAGAATCACACAAAAAACTCACATATCAAGAATATTTCTTAGAATAAAAATGTAAGGATTATAGAGAATAAACTAGAAAAGCACATATAAATACTAAATAAAAAAGCATACTAACTCTAGAAATACCTAATCCATAAACCTAAAAAAAAAACACTAAAAAAATAACTACCACTAAAGGGCTAAAAACTAAAGATTAGGAGTAACATATTAATTATATATATATAATTAAACTAAAGAAGACATGAAAATAAGCTATACGTAGATATATATATTAATAGTAATTAGATACTAGTGCTTATAGATAGTAGTGCTAGCAAGACACTTATATTAAATAAATAAGTATAGAAATACTAGATACTAACTAGAGTTTTAGATAAACCTATATAAGTAAGACGTATAGACAATAATCTAATAGCATTTAAAAAAGGTCTAATTAATCTTAAAATATAGAATATAACTATTAAAGCAGCAGGTTACACGGATAACTACTATATTAAGATTATAAATTTAGGTAGTAAGGATTTTATCTTAGGATAAAACTAGCTAGCATAATAGAACCTAATAATTAATTAGAAAATAAAAACCATAGGGATTAGGAATAAATACTATGGATAATAATAAATAAAAGCTATAATATAGATAAAGAAAGTAATACTTTATAATACTACGTTTATTATACCAGATGAATACCAGAAGGAATTTAGAGAATAGTTCTTTAAAAAAACTAAAAACTAACTATTAGAATATAAGAACTGGGACTATAAAATCATACTTAAGGAAGAAACGGATCTAAAACTAGAACCATTATATCAAGTACCTATACATTAACAAGAAGAGTTATGAAAATTCTTATAAGAAAATTAATAAAAGGGATATATACAAACTAGTTAAAGCAAAATAGCATTACTAATACTCTTTATACTAAAAAAGAATGGAAAATTAAGGCTATGTATTAATTACAGACACTTTAATAAAGCTATAGTTAAGAATTATTATCTAATACTGCTAATATCTAAACTTATAGATAAACTCAAAGGAGCTAAATAGTTTAGCCTTTTTAATATTAAGAACAAATATTATTAAATATAAATAGCTAAAGAACATAAGTAGATAACAGTATTTAAAATAAGATATAAATTATTTAAATACTTAGTTATACTAATAGGACTCATGAACGCACTAGTAATATTTCAGATAATTATTAATTATGTGCTAAGGGAATACCTAGACGTATTTATAACAGCACATCCTAACAACACACCCATATACATAAACGGAATGCTAGAAGAATATATTAAGTATACTAAAATAGTATTACGAAAGCTCAAGAAATACAAGTTATATATTTAAATAGAGAAATGTGTATTCTATAGAACTGAAGTTAAGTTCTTAAGATACTTAGTATCCTAAAATAGAATAGTAATTAACCTAGATAAAACTAAAGATATTCTATCTTAACTAATACTAATGAATATAAAAGAAGTTTATTCTTTTCTTAGATTTATAGGTTTCTGTAGATAATTTATTAAGAACTACTTAAAAATCACAGCACCCTTAATAGAATTGCTAAAGAAAGATTAATAATTTAAGTAGAAACAACACAAAGAAAACGCTTTCATAATATTAAAAGAAATATTCTAATAACTACTAATATTAAAAATATTTGACTTATGACTTTAAATGGAGATACATGCGGATGCATTAGACGGAGCTATAGAAACTATCCTACTATAAGTACAGGATAATAGACATAAGTATCTAGTAGACTTCTTATCTTATAAACTTATAACTACTAAATTAAACTACGATATTTATGATAAAGAATTGCTAGTAATAGTTTAAGTATTTAAGAAATGGAAACATTACCTGGAAGGAACTAAGTACTAAATTATTATATATTCAGACTACAAGAATCTAACGGCATTTATAATAATAAAGAAGTTAAATTAACGACAAGTTAGGTGGTAGAAACTAGTTTCTATATTTAACTTTTAAATACTTTATAAGTTAGGAAAAGAAAACATGATGGCTAATGCACATAGTTAAAGAGCAAATCACATAAGGGATATACTAGAAATATATAATATAATACTCAAGTAAAGACTAGACGGATCCCTAGGAAGCTTATAAATAGATATTAGGACAGTAGTCATTATCAAAAACACCTAGGAAAAATAAATAAGGAAATTTAATAATAGATAACTACACTAGAATCTGGACTAAGGAATGATTTATGTACTAAACGTATTATAGACTAAGCTTATTAAGGATTAATACTCAGCTAAAATGCACGGACATTAAGGAATCAAAAAAACTGTGGAATGAATCAACAGACATTTTTAGATCCCTAGGATATAGAAAAAGGTTAGAGATATTCTTTCAGAATGCATCAAATGCAAAAAGAATAAAGCATTAAGATATAAGAAATATAGACTTATGTAACTAATTCCTTTACCAGACCTACCATAGGAATTAGTTATAATAGACTTTATTACAGGAATACTAATAATAATCATCTTTAAAGGCTAATGGTACGACATGATACTAGTTATAGTAGACTGACTTATAAAATACGTATACTTTAAGCCAACACATATAGAGGTTAAAGCAGATGAACTGGTAACTATACTCATTAAGTTACTAATAGCACGACATGGGTTACTATGAGAATTTATTACGGATAGAGACAAATTATTCACATTAACATTCTAGAAAACGTTTATAGGGAAGCTAGGGGCTGAACATCGCCTCTTAATAGCATTTCACCTATAAACAGATAAACAAATAGAATAGATAAATCAGATATTAGAACAATACCTACGAATGTACGTTAATGAATAACAAAATAATTGGATTAACTTACTACTAATAGCTGAGTTTACATACAACTCTGCAAAGTCATTAACTATAAAGAAATTACTATTCTTTATGAATTACGGTTATGAGCCTACGGCTTATCGAGAACCACAGATTCTAGACAAGATATTAAAATTAGTAAGAATAAAAATCAACGAATTATAACAACTTTATTAAGAAATAGTAGGAAAAATTACCCAGAAAGGAGTCCTTAGTAAACAGTAGAAAGATAAATCTAAGATTAAGAGACCAACCTTTAGAGAGGGGGATAAGGTTTTTCTATTATAAAAAAATCTTAAGATAAAACGACCATCAAAAAAACTGGATCACATCAAATTAGGACTATTCAAGATTAAAAGACAAACGGGACTTGTGAACTATGAACTATAACTACCTAAGAATACAAGAATTTATCTAGTTTTCTATGTTTCGAAATTAGAACCAGCACTACTGAATGCTAAACTATAAACACAACTTAAACTTAAAGAAGACACTACTAAGTATGAAGTTTAATGAATTTTGGACTACCAGCAGTTCAGGCGTTAGTGGAAATATTTAGTTAAATAAAAAAATTACAGACCTAAGGATGATACGTGGGAACTAATTAGGAACCTAAGAAACAGTTTAGAGCTAATTAACCAGTACTATTAAACGAACTAATAAGGGCTGTATCCCACAGAAAGGATAACTACAGCGCGTTCTAATCCAAACCAAAGGAAAGAGAAGATAAAGCAGGTTAGGAAGAAGCCGGCACTGCGGATTGCGGTGTGCGAGTTTCTTAACTCTAAGAACAAGCTTTAGCCTCTTTAAGAGCCTGGACTTCACAAATAGAGGCCATTTTTTGATTAAATATTTCTTTCTCCTTAGAATTAACTTTCGCTAATTCATGATAAAGACGCAACTCTTAAGCGCGGAGCTCGGAACACTAATCTTTAAGGGAATTAAGCTAGCAATAAAGTTTTTCCTTATCATGATCAAGACGATTCTATTCTGGCTAAAAGATAATTAAATCGTATTTCATATTACAACCAGCATAGGCCGAGCAATGACTAGAACTTAAGTTCACTAGGCAATTATCGCCTTGGCGGGAACAGTTTGAGTAGGGCGTCAGCATGTGATAGGGTTCATTATAGATTCAAGAAGCTAAACAGTAAGCGCGTATTAGAGACGACTTAAGACGTATTATTATTAGGAAGCTAGGCAGGAAGAAAAGGAAGTTAAGGGTCTTATAGTCTAGAACATAGAGCAGAGAACCTGCTGCCTTTATACTGCTTATAAAAAAAAGAAACTATCTTCCGGGACGAAGACTTGGAAGAGGGGGATAATGTTACGGACGGTAATAGTAAGGTAACTGCACCTAAGAAGCTGAAGGAACTAGCCACAATAGCCAATAAGGCTCTAGAATGGAAACGTATGTTTGAACTGGAAAGGAAGAATTGTAAGCGGGCATAGGACGTGTTGGCATAGGCTAAGGCACGAGCCAAGAAGCAAGAGCAGAAATATAGAATCATGCCAACAGATTAGGAGCAGTAGCTCACGTGACCAAAGCAAGGCTTAGCAGACAGAGGTAGGGCAAGGTAATTGAACCTCTAGCAGCTCTAGCAGCCTCTAGCAGTATCCAATATACTAAACACCAGTACAGAATATACGCACGGAGGATTTACTATAAGTATAGGGCATCAGACAGCTCGCAGATACTTTTAATTCTTTATAGTTACTCTAAAATTGAGATTCATACCTTAAGTGAAATAGTTTAATACTATTCTGTTAAATCTTAACTTACCGTTTCAATCCCTTCCTACTCTCTACTGAGTAAACTAACTTCCACTAAGTCTAATAAGCTATCTGATCCGGAAGTAAGGGAACTACTGAGTATTATATAGGCAGTTAGACGGCTTATTGCTAGTAAATTTACGTTAGTAAGTTAGCAACTTATAACACTATTCCTATATAGTCTAGAACTATATATATTTAGTATTTCTTTTTTATTATTTTGTTTACAGCGTTGTTATCTTGTACCTATAAAGTTAATAAAAAGATTATATTTTCTTTCTTATTTTAATTCTATTCTAGTTTTAGATATCTAATAGGATAATAGTATGTTATATAATTCATAACTAGTATAAACATTTATCTATAGATTTTATTTATTTATATAGCTAGTTCTTATCTACTTAGTCCCTTATGCTGTTTATTTTCTATTAATTATAATACTTATTAGTATTTATACATTCCGTCTTCTAGAGTAACTTTCTAGTATTTAGTAACATAATATTCCTCTAAATAGTACTCTAATTCGTATATCTAATAGTATTTTTAGTGTACTTGCTGTATAATTATTATAAATATTAGCTCTTTATCTTCCTCTGTCTCTTAATTCTTTTTTTATTTGAATTTCTGGTTTTCCTTATGGAAAGGTCCTTCTTTCTATTCTATAATCTCATAAAACCTCTGCGTTTCTTCCTTAGTTTTGGTATTATATTATTAAACTACTACTTTTTATATTATGGTGATTATATCACTCAGTTATCCTGCTAGATAATTCTTAACTTACTAATACAGGACTTTATATTCTTATCTGAGATGTGTATAGCTTCCATATATCTAGTATTATTCTCTCTAGATTCTTTTCATAATTATTTCCTCTATTATAGTGTCTTATACTTATTCCACTCGGACCATAGCGACCTTGACTTCCTTTAGTGCCTTGGTCTAGACATAAGCTTTCTTAACGTCTACTTATTGTTATCTGTAGTCTTTAACGAAATGTCTCTGCTTACCATATCCCAAGCAAGCTTTGCGTGCATAGCGTTCCATCCGTTCCTTAGCTCACTTCCCTTACCCTTTGCTAATAAACGTTTATTTAATATCGATATCTATTTTATTATAGGTCCGGGTATCCTTTCTATTCCTTCTAGGTGCATGGATAACTGCTCTCCCGCGTGCTTTTTTCTCTTACTCCTATTGATACTAGTAGTTGTTAATAGTCACCGCTTGTTCGATGATTTTGAGCAAGGTACTTGGCCGTTTCCCTCTAGAAATTTCATCCTTGATCCTGTCTTTCAGTCCTTTATAGTATATCATGACTAATGGTTGGTCTGCCCAATCGAGTCGTGATTGGATTTGTTTGAACTCTGCTGTATAATTAGCTGCTGACGTTCGTTGCTTAAGTCTTTAAAGTTTCTGGATCGCCTCCGTTTCTTCGTTGATTTCTCCGAAGACTATGATCATCTCTTGTTCGAAACGTTCATATGTTTTGAAAGCTCGTTGTACGTCGCTATTACAGTTCGTGAGTCCTGCTGCCCCTAAGTTAGGGTCTCTGTTGGCTAGGTAGTTTCTTGCTAAAGGTTCAAACCATCTCATGGCTCTTCCTGTCATATTCATGCCGGCTGCCAGGATTCGATCTTGGTCAGTCGTAAATGATGCTTGATTAAATCAACAGTAGAGATCCATTGCTGCCATAAACGTCTTGAGTTCGTCTCGGTTGCCGTTGAACTTTATAGGAGGTTGTATCTTCGCTGTCCCCCCTTTCCGTCCTGCTCCAACTTGTTGTTGCAAGTTTACCAGGGCGTCGCGTAGTTCCATGATGGCTGCTCCTTATTCTTAGATGATTTGTTGTGCATTCTTAGTCCCTCCTGATGTACTTCTAGTTGTGGATGAAGGTCCTACCATGACTTCTTCTTCGCTGCTACTTTCGTCTGACGAATAAAGTTCTTGTTCGTCCTTATAGTGGGTCGTCATAGACCTTATTCAGACAATGTGGTGTTGGAATCTATCCAACAGCTTCTCCTACTCTTTCGAGATGGTAGTTACAATGTTACAAGTTGCTAACTTACTGACGTAATGTTATACTGGCAACTAGCCGTCCAACTGATTGTGTAACGTCAATCAGTTCCCTCGCTTCCAGATCGGAGAGCTCGTTAGACTTAGTGGAAGTTAGTTGACTCAGTGAAGGTAGGAAGAAGCGGTACGGTAAGTTAAGGTTCAACAGGATAGTATTGAACTATTTCACTTGAGGTGCGAATCTCAATTTTAGAGTAACTACGAAGAATCGAAATCAAACGATAAAGGAGGGAGAGCCCTCTTTAAATACCTGACTCCTCGTAGCCACGAACCAATCAACCCTCGCCCAGACTCGTTGGGTGATGGCTGCTGCTCATACGTGATAGTGCTCCAGCACCCTCGCTTGGCACTATCATGTCACGTGTGCCTAGACCCCATGTCTCTTGGCCTTCACGGCTTCTTCCTTTAGCCTAGCGTTTCTTTCCTTAATCAGCTCCTTCTTGGCGTGGCCGAGGCTTGTCGTGAGAGAGTTAATTTTCCTAACTCTGTTCTTATCCTTTTTGACCATTTCCAGATATTCTGCTTCCCAGTCAACCTCATTGGTGTCGTCGTCCCGTGGTCGTGTTCTGCAGTCTTTAACATTTGTGTTATTATTCTAGTATAGGCCTTAGCAATTTTCTTCCTATAGATATATATAATATGGTTTTAAAGATTATCAACACTAAATATAGACTAGAATATATTAGGAATATATTCAGAATGTTTTTATATAGAACCTTATATTTCTAAGACATAATTCCAGTTCCTTACTGTTTTTTGCTATATTATACCGGCAGTATTTTTCGCCCGCAGTGAACATAATTTCGCTAAATCTATTGAATTTAAATGGTTACATGCCTTTAGGTCGTTTGCCTAGGTCAATATATACCTTATAGGCATCCTGTATTTATGTTAGTTGTAAATGTATTCAGAATCCATTTGGAATATATTACTTACTAAGTCTTTATAAGTGACCTTACTGTCACCTATAGTGACAATTAGAGGTAGAAGAGACTGCTCAGATGTAGTTAGAAAGTATTAATGAATTGAATACGACAAAGCAGGTTAGAAAGGCTGTTAGAATGGATTCTGAATGTATTCGAAATTTATAGTTACCTCAAATTTTGTTCAGTGTGGTGTTGTGGAGAAGGTGGAAGTGAGCAGGGGAAAAAAAAATTAAGTGAGCAGGTCGGCCGAGTTATCGCCAGTCGCCACCTCATCACGTGGTGCCAAGTGAGGTAGGCCGAGGTCTTGCCGCAGGTAGCCCGAACAGCAATCTCGGAA
This sequence comes from Zopfia rhizophila CBS 207.26, assembly GCA_010093925.1. Lineage (NCBI taxonomy): Eukaryota > Fungi > Ascomycota > Dothideomycetes > Zopfiaceae > Zopfia > Zopfia rhizophila. The sequence continues at coordinate 1,138,612 of ML994622.1, forward strand.
CTGGTGCTCTCTAAATTGGGACAGTCGCCAAATTTAGTTGTGAACGCCTAGTTTCGAATAAAGTATTTATGAACGAAATGCCAATTGACATGCAGCCGCAAGTCCCCCGAAGGAATGATAGAAATATAGAAATGGAGTTCTGACGGAAGCAAACAGCAGATTGTAATAGGACGAAGAGTAAGGAAGGTAACGAAACCAATCATACGTCTTACTCATCAAAGTCTGCTATGCCTAGCCCCATTTATACACATTCCACTTGCATGTCATTTACAAGTCACTGAAAAGAGAAATAATGGTCGATTGAAGCTTGCTGCAGATGAGTAATCGTTGAAATGAGACATCTGAGATAACCAATCAACGAAAAGCAGGCTCACGTGACGAATCCTAAGGCAACGGCTGAAGTCCGAGTTCGTCGTGTAGCACAGGTTCAAAATTTTCATCTCCCTAAAGCATTTTAAAGATGCGTACGTCAATAATAAATCTACCATGTAGATCTCACCGCGGCTGTACTTATCACAAGCATTGGAATTCATCATCGGCTTCAAATGCCTCGCCTAAAAATAGCACCAGAATTACCACTTCTACTTTCCATCTCCCAAGAGGCAGCGTGCGATTATCCTTACTTAATACATCTTTTTCAAATACCCATAAGCTCGCCCCGATCCAAACACTTCCCCCAGAACTTCTCCTCTCAATTTGCGGATACCTTTCACCAATTTCCCAGACCAGCCTTGCGCTGACATGTCGTTCTATTGCTTTCACACTCGGTCCGTCAGTATGCAAGAAGACGAGCAAAGCCGGGAAAGCAAGCTGGTGGATGCATTCCGAGATGCTGGACGTGCTGCAGAAGGATTTCAAGAGTGAGGAGTGGTGGCGATGCGAGGAGTGTTTGAACTTTCATCAAAGAGTCAAGGCCAGTCAGCAATCCGAAGAGAGCCTGATCAAGGGCTTGCTAGATCGAAGCAAAAATGGAAGACCGAGAGCGATTCAGTTCGGGATGCCCAACGACCCCCTCTACATCTTGGATTTCGAGCTGATCAAGGGAGTCATGGATCGTCATTTTCTTGGTCCAGCACATGGAGTATGCCTCAATACCATGAAATGTCAAGGTTCGCGCACGTTTCCCCTCTCGAAAGCTACGAATGTCGTCCTCAAGTACGATTTCACCCCGAAGATTGTCTTGGATAGTTTGCTATTGCAGTCGACATACAGCTTCCAGCTCCAGAAGACAATGTTCGTCAGAAACGTCAAACTAGATGAAATCTCCATCAAAGAGTTCTTGGCCAAATTGGGTTTCTGGATCTGCAAGCATGCGGCTGTCGTGGAGGATCTCTGGGGCTTGTCGACCACGTCGAAGCATGAAGAGTTCTCGAAATGTGAGTACTGTCCGACTGAGTATGGGATGCGCTTGAAGGCAGAACAAAACATCAAACTCCAGGTGTATCACAACGTTGGAGCGGGCCGAACAGCTAAGGATCCAAAATGGCTACACTTGTCGAGAGGCGGGAAAGAGAGGAAAGTGTACGAGGGAAAGAGAGAGGACATCGCACAGGCGTATCAAAGGGTCTATTGTTCGACGAAGGAAGAGTTCGAGAGACAGATGGCGAGGTCCGACGGGCTTGGTAATTATTTCGACCGTTCTATAAAAATGTGCACTTATAAGACATTGCCGCTGAGGCTGGCGGATCGATTTTGATTCGGGATAAATTATTTTAAATGACAGCGGCATATATCTTGTCTTCTTGTAAGAAGACGAAATCGATTGTGAACGGGCACATATTCCATAGTCCACCGGCATATCTAGGTAGTCAGTTTTGTTTGGACTTGGATAGGCAATGGAAGCAGCATACAGGACGTGTTTCATAATCTCAGATACAATCAAAAGGCCCAAATAACTAAGATGACACCGTCCGTCCATGAACAATTCCTCAGAAAGCTTCGAATTTGTTCCACCACAGATAGCCTACCACAGCCACGACACTGACTAGGGCATAATATAGATTCATTTCCACCACGCTCCAAACCCAAAGGGCCCCTATCGGAGGCGCAGTTTTCATAATGTAAAAGTAGCCATTCACGTTTCCAGAGTAGATCATATAGCAGCCAGCAGCGATGGAGACCACCAGGAAGAAGAGGTTCCTAATGGTAGGAAAACGCATTGATATCTCGACACGCAGCAGGTAGACTACGACGAAGAATATCGGTAATACTTTGCCGGCACGCTGAAGGATCTCGGACCAGATGACATCTTCCCGGTATTGACTGTAAACGACGACATCGAGAGTCAAATGTAGCGTAGCCAGAGAGACAGAGTATAAGATGGCATTTCCGAATGGCCCAATGGGATCTTCGTCGTTGAACGGACGCTCCCCGGGCGGTGTGTTGTCCTCATCCAGGTTCGCTTTTGCCGGATTGCCCTTGTTCAATTCCCGTTGTCTCTCCTCTGCAAGTTCGAATAATGTCTTTCCCTTCGGACCAGAGCGATCCGGGTGTTTCAGCAAGAAATCGACACCTGCTTCGTCAATCTCGGTGCTAGGCTGAAACTCAGTTCCGCTGCTTTTGGCGCTAGATTTCGCATCTTTCTTTGCAGCTGCTCGTCGTTCTTTGCGATTGGAGCCAGCCATTATGGCTTATGTAGGGGGATATTGCCAGGGTTCGCGTGGGGGGAGACTTGGTGGTGGAGTGAGAAAAGTTTTGGTGCGGCTCTGCGGAAGGGAACGAAGCTCCCACCCAGCTTCCCTGCCATCGATCCTTTAATTTATCTCAACCACTCATTCACCATGAACATATTACAGCCGCTCCCCACTTTCTGGTAGCCAGTGGTTTCCCTTCTGGATTTTCGCCATGAATTGGATTGCCTGGGCCTCTGTGCCAATCCTAATTTTTGGCCTTTGGCTGTACACCTCTCAGCTCAGCAACTCCTTCCCCACGCTCCGGGGAAAGCGGATATTAGTGCTAATTGCTCATCCTGATGATGAGGCCATGTTCTTTGCGCCAACGTTATTGGCATTGACGCGTCCAGAGCTCGGGAATCACGTAAAAATCCTTTGCTTGAGCAGTGGTAGGTGGCGCTCAATGATCATGCGTTCGTTCACGGTTCCGATGCTAACCCATTTCATTCACAGGCGATGCTGATGGACTTGGAGAGATTAGAAAGAAAGAGCTCGTGAAGAGCGGGCTTCAGCTTGGCCTGTGGGGCGAGGACGATGTTCTTATTATCGAGGATAAGTAAGGCTCCCACTCAGCCTACCAGGATCAGCTACTGAGCGAGCAGCAGGAACTTTCCAGACTCAATGACTGTTACGTGGCAACCTCGCCTGATCTCGAACCTGCTTACCTCGGCCTTCGCTCCGAAGATGGCTTCCATCTCCTCCAAAGAACCCCCACAAGCTACTATCGACGCGATAATCACCTTCGACGCAGATGGGATTTCCTCTCATCCGAATCATAAATCCCTTTATAATGGCGCACATGCGTTTCTCAAGGCCCTCATGCATAGGCACAGCGGCTGGGATTGTCCGATCAAGCTTTATACGCTGACAACGACCAACATTCTCCGCAAATATATTAGTTTGCTGGACTCCCCATTTACAATTGCGGGGGTTACGCTGAGGAGGAAAGAGCTTGGAAGCTTCCCGGCACCATTGATGTTCATCAGCGGCCCGGTAGGTTACAGAACCGCGCAGAAGGCGATGACCACGGCACACAAGAGTCAGATGCGCTGGTTCAGGTGGGGTTGGATTTCCTTCTCCAGATACATGATCCTCAACGATTTGAAGAAAGAAAAGACGTTGTAAGTTCTCGGATAATCCCCGAAAACTCTCATTCCTGTCATGACAAATGCATGCCATGACGCGCGGTATTGCCGAGGACCATGGAAGGACACAATGCTATTGTCCTCACCCTCGCTGTGTTCAAAATATAGTGGTGACGTTCTCTGGGAATATGAATGCGGTAGGAACGCCGAGGCATATTTGGGATCAGCCTGACTGTCAGGCTTAATGACAGGCGAAGCTGGAGGTTGGTGCGACATTGACGCATGTTCTGCATATACAAACGGTCTTAGCAACTCAGACTGATAGCGAACTCCGCAATATCGCTCACTTGTACCCCGTATCACAGCCTTCCCGTTCAAGACATTATCCAATACAGCTAATTTGTAATTCTATCGTCGATTATATTTGAGCGTCTTCATTTTTCCTTTTTTGCAGCAAACGTCTTCACCATGGATATCCCTTCAAGTTTTCCGCTTTTGTTGCCTCCTCTCTTGCGTCTGCCTATCGAGCTGCACAGAGATATCGTCGATCACCTCGAGCTTCAGGACAGAGTCCGTCTAAGGCTTACGAGTCGCTACTTTACCTCCATTATCAAGCCACCAACATGCCAAGAATTACTAGCCGCAGAAGCTACACCCTGGGCTTTCTCAAGAGATCTCTTCACCTGCAAAGACTGCGTTCGCTTTCGACACCTCCTGAAGTTCACGGACGACATGAGGAAGGGGAAACGAGGTCGTCAGGGCTCGGAAGCCCATACAAGATACTGTGTAGATTGCGGAGTCGCTCATCGTCGGTACAAGCCAGACACAGAAATCACCATCATGGGACAACCGTATGTGGTGTGCAGATACTGCAAGACGTACACAGATAGAATTGGGTCGAAGGGAGCCTGCACCTCATGCATCCCAGTACCGAAGTCTGTTCAGAAGGGGATGAAGGAGCCATATACTGGCTATAGTCATAGTCAGTATGAGAGCGAGGATGACTGGTCTTATTCGACAAGATCTTATGCGGGAGGCAAACATTCTGAAGAGATGTACGGACTTTGGCCCGACCTTTGAAGCAGTTTTGGCTTGGTTTTTTTAATTGATTTATTTTCATTTTCAAGCGGCATTTTGAGGCTTGTAAAGCACTTGGGTGTTATGGATGAAAGTTTGTATGAGGTATGAAATATTTCATGTCAAGGCCCTTGTTGATGACAGCCTTGTCATGGCACACTACCTCGCAATATCCTATATTTCCGTACTTATGCGCTACTCCTTTCCACGTCTTTCCTCTTGTTGTCCATGTTGTACGTATACCTGGCAATCCTCTCGTTGGTCGTCACGTCCTACACCACATCACGAAAACTCATTTCGAATTCACCTTCATGTCCTACTTTACCCTGCTTTATATAACTTGTCCACTCTGTGGATTGACTGAATCTCTTGCTTGAGCCACACCATTACATGCCCAGGAATACCAAATTACCTTAAAGGTCAGGTACCTGAACGGGATCGTATCGGAACGTCCTTCATAGAGCAGGCTTCTCAAGGTTTACTACACTCATTTTGATCTATAGACACAAATCTCTACTCTAACAATCATACTACACTCATTTTATCATACTGGCACGAAACTCCACTCAACGAATCATGGCACTACAAAAGAAAGAAAAGCAAAAACCGCCCCCAATCCAACAATCGGAGTCTCAGCGGCCCCAGACACTCTTACAACATATCTCCGCGATAATACCATCCATGCCGCTCTACAAACCTACCCCAAAGCAACGATCAAAGTCAAGCCCCCCAAAGTCAGCGCTCGAAGCGAATAAACGAACTGGGAGAACTATAACCTGTGGCTTACGGCAAGATGAAGAACCATTCTTAGCACCAACTCTCGAGATCCAGATGCTAAGTGATCAGCCCTGCCCCTATGATCCTAACGTTTATTACTCGCTCCCGCCGATTAAGGAAAGGAGATCGGGTAGTTTGCTTTGCGGACTAACTGATAAGAATCCTGTGAGAGCGCCGTCGGCGGCAAGTGGAGTGAGTCGCGAGAGTACGGTTAGGCCTTGTAGTTCGGGGAGAGTGAGTCCGTGTTCGCATGTCAACAATGTGGATAGGACGCCTAGGAGCCCCAGGAGTGCGGTGCCTCATGGTGCTTTTTCTACCGTCACAGAAAATACTCATTGTGAGAAGACTGCTGCGGCAAGTGGACAGGCAGGACAACCTACCATTCGACGAACTGCGAAATGTTTGCCTGCATTAAACACCCTCTCTTCGAGCTCCACCCGTCCACCGACGCGGCACGGCTCTATACCCGAACCAGAATGCAGAGTGACATTCGGCAATATCAGGGGCAAGGTATCACCTCATCCGCACAAAAAAACCCCGTCCCCGAGAGTCCATCATATACACGGTTTACCAAGATCTCATGATTATCCGTATGTACATAAACGTGAAGTACCACAGCATTTGAGAGCGCAACAAGGGCCGTTCGCGCCGCCTACAGGAAGACCACAGACTGCGTCGGTGGCAGAGGGACGACCTGGGATTGCAGACTCAGGACAAAATTATACGGATACGGTATTCTACCGCCATAGCGCGAGCCCCACTTCAATCAGTTCAACAAAAGACAAGAGCAAAGTCAAGCCAATATCCACATCTACACCAAGGGCTGGTCCCTCTTCAGAACCAATATATCGTCCCAATGCCCTACGAAACTTCAATATTTCTTCCAACGAAACAAGAGGGCTCATGACCACCGCCCGGCTCTCACAGCCTCTCCCTCCGACAGCTACAGTAGAAACCACTCAAGCATCAGGCAGTGTAACCGTAGGAAGTGATGGGCGTCCAATCAGTGTGTTTTTGGCGCTCACTCTGGCGCTCGAAACGAGTAATGTTTATCGCAACCGCACTCGCTCCTTTCATCAACCCTCTCAACCTAGCAATAACGGAAATGGCAATGCGAATCCTAGCGCTGATGACCAAAGTAGTACGAGTACAGCTGCTGCGACGACACCAAGTATGATTGGAGGTAGGAAGATGGAGTTGAGAGGGAGATGCGAGGAGGGGAGGCCGAGATTGAGGGGGGGCATGGGAGATGGCAAGAAGAGAATGGGAGTCAAGATATTTTTGCTTACATGTTCTTTCCAGAGCCTTCCGCCTGATATCGACGATCAGCTCTCCCCACGTATCTTAGAACTCAGAGGCGGATACATTGCTCCTCCACCTACTCACAAAATAGCACGTCTCCCCCGTCTCAGAGGCGGAGCAGGAAAACCCTCCTACTTCGGCTTCTCTCTCTTTTCATTCCTCTCCAAACCGAAACCCAAACTCCAACCCACGACCCCTCCTCAAAACGGGCAAACACCTAATCTCCGTGGTGGAGGAAAGAAACGGGAGCCATTAAAAGATGATGACACACTCCCCGCAGGACTGCTCTGGCTAGCAGGTGGAACGAAAAAGGGGCTGACTGTGAGGGATTGGAAGGCGCAGAGGCCAAAGAAGAGGATGGGAGGATTGTTGGGGATGGTGGTTTTTGGGGAGAGGGCGGGGATGCCGTGCAAGGAGGGAAAGGAAGAGGCAAGGGAGGAGGAAAAGGAAGAGGAAAAGGAAGAGGAAAAGGAAGAGGAAAAGGAAGAGGAAAAGGAAGAGGAAGAGGAAGAGGAAAAGGAAGAGGAAAAGGAAGAGGAAAAGGAAGAGGAAAAGGAAGAGGAAAAGGGAGAGGGAAAGGAGGAGGAGGCAGCAGCAGTAGCTGAGGGTGGAGCCGAGGGAGCAGGGGATACCCTCGCTGAAGGGGGAGAGAATGCTGCGGTGGAAGGTGGTGGTGAGGCGGCTGCTAAGGATGCATAGATGTAAATTCTAAGTTAAAAGAGGGAGACATCGCTAAGCAGGTCTTGGTTTGTGTTGTGTACGAAAAGGTGGTATCTGTGATATTTTGGCCGAATCTTGCACACATCTGCACATCTAAACACTGATAGTTTTGAACACCCTGTATATATCATTAGCATCCATCAAATCATCTCAGGGGACGAGTTAGTTACCCAAAGCCGGATCCACCCGTCGCCATAATCGTCCCCGGTATCTGCGGATGCCAATGCGCCTCCTTGACCTGCTCCATATAATGCACAAACAACAGCTGAGGCGGAACATCCTGCACACCAGCCGTATCCCTGCTCTCTTCATCGTCTAGCTCAACCGCCAAATCCCACAATGTTAGCGTGTTGTCTCCCGCGCAAACAAGAACGATGCTGTCATCGGTAGGATGCCACTCTACAGCCGTGATCTGCTCCTTATGGAATGTGAAGTTTGCGATGGGAGAGGATTTCTTATCTGAATCGAAAGAAGTTGACGGCTTCCATTGTCGCAGATCCCAAACGGCCCATTCGCCGTCGTCGGCGCCTGAGGCGAGGAGGTGCGAGGTTTGGTGTGACCATGAAAGCACGTTCACGTCTGTTGTTGAAACTTGTACGCTGATGGCCGGTTTTCGAGATTTTGATCGAGCATCCCAGATCTTCACTGTGCCATCGTTGGAAGCGGATGCAAAGACGTGCTTTTCTGAAGGTGACCATTGCAGCTCTTCTACTGTGCCTTGGTGACCTGTAAATGGAGTGCCGTCTGTTACGAAACCTCCGCCTTGCGTCCGAGTGGTTGCGAATATCTTGCCAGAGACATCACCAGTGACGAGCTTGCCTTCTGGAAAGTTGCGCGACCAGTCAACTGCATAGCCTTCGTTGCCTTTATGGGCGCGAATGGTGCAAACAGGCTTGTTCTGTGTTGGAGTGATTGTGGTCCCAGGGGTGTCGAAGGAAGTGAGGTGCGGAGTTATGTCATGTATCAGAACTTGTCCCGATTCTGTCATAGCGGCTGTTAATGTCGTTGGAGGCTTTGCGGATGTGGCCTGGGGCGATTGATATGCGCGTATTCGATTCGTACAGCTCGTGAGCGGTATGGATTTTGTTTCTAGTATCGGATCTGAAGCCTCATCGTCTGAGTCTTCTTCCTCCTCTTCCTCCTCTACGCGTTCCATGCGGGATAGACTGCTCATCTTCATGACCATTATTTGGTTCTCCTTTTCTCGACTCCGTGCTGCTTGCGTTCCGGCGACAGAGTAGACGGTTGCGGGGTAGATTCTGCGGTTGGAGCCTAGATTGTCAGGTATGATGTCGCAGGAAAGACACGGCCAGGGTGCTTCCAGCGTGTGCAGCATTTCATATGTAGATAGATCGGGGGAGAGAGTTTCGCCAGCGGAGAGCTTGTGTCGGCCGGGGATGAAGGTGTCCTGGTCGACGTCCATTGCATCTATATCCAATTAATAAAAGTCCGATTGAAACATAAGGAAGGGATTCTTCAGTACTTTCTCGCTCCTCTGCCTCCCTCTCCTCGTCTGGCCGCCCATCTACACCTGCTTCGAATATTTCGTCCTCACTCTCGAACTCGTCCTCATATTCGTCCTCGAATTCTCCCGCTTCATCTTGGTCGATTTCCATTGGTCGATCGCCATTTTTTATAGTGTCCAGCTCCTCCTCAGAGGGCTCCGCCGGTCTCTTGCTCATCCTGTGCTGTAACTATTTTATAGTGTTGTGGTATAAATTTTGGATGAATATCTAGTGGGGAAATATTTCGAAACATTTTTGGGTCGTGTTTGCATGGTTTGTTTTAGTGGCGGCTGCCAAGACGACACTCAAGCCCCTCGATGACCATCCCTGTGCACAACTCGAGTAGTGGACGATTGTTATTGATCAAAATAATCAACACATGATATCCCTGCCCGACAACTAAGAAGTTTTATTCACTCCTCACCAGGACTATGCGTATCGGTGCATCTGACACCGCCTGCACGTCTTGACGCGTACTAGACTCCCCGTCGCGGCCAGCACTCCGACCTCCAGCGCCTACTGTGACCCCAGTTCAAACCATCCTTCCTATTTGCCCATACCCCGTAATATCATAAATACTTCACTCGACATACGGCGACAGCCATAAATTCAGTATGGATATTCAAGGAGACCCAATGGTCCAAGACGGCCATGAGGGGCTGAAGCACATGGACCAGACCATGGAGGTCGACGACAGCATGAACACTACCATTACTGCCTCAACCGTCGGGCCCCTACCCGACGTACACAACAATGCCTATGGCAATGGGGAACATCGACCGCAGACCTCTTACTCCGACACTGGCTTCTCTCATCACTACTCATCCTACGCAAACCCGGATGCGCAGTACAGCTCGAGGTTTAATTCCCCTTCAGACGCAGACACCCCGCCGAGACACGGCTATTACAATGGCAGCGGAAAAGAGACACAGATGGGTCAACCACACTCACGGCCGAACTCGACACTGGGACATAGATATCCACATTCCGAAGGTGGATCGCGGTCGGTGACATACCAGGAGCAGAATCAGCGGAATTCACAAGCGCAGCAGGAAGCGCAGAAGAACACGAGTGTGGTGATCAAGGTCGGCATGGTTGGAGATGCACAGATTGGGAAGACGAGTTTGATGGTCAAATATGTAGAAGGCAGCTGGGACGAGGATTACATCCAGACGCTAGGTAGATGATTTCCATCAAGGCTGGGTGTGGACGTTACTGACGGATGCAGGTGTCAACTTCATGGAAAAGACCATCTCGATCCGGAACACAGAAATCACCTTCTCCATCTGGGATCTAGGAGGTCAGCGAGAGTTCGTCAACATGCTTCCACTGGTCTGTAACGATGCTGTTGCGATACTGTTCATGTTCGATTTGACACGGAAGAGCACCCTCAACTCTATCAAGGAATGGTACCGCCAAGGACGAGGGTTCAACAAGACGGCGATCCCGTTCTTAGTTGGGACGAAGTACGACCATTTCGTCAATTTCCCGCGGGAAGAGCAGGAGGAAATCTCCAATCAAGTGAGCAGAGCCAACTTTCAATAAATGCCCGACTAACACGCGATGGCAGGCAAAGCGATTTGCTAAGGCAATGAAGGCTAGTTTAATTTTCAGCAGTACGAGCCACAGCATCAACGTCCAGAAGGTGAGTGAATAGATCCAAACAAACCTATCATCATTCTCTAATATTCATTCTAGATCTTCAAGATCGTCCTATCCAAAGCATTCGATCTCAAATGCACCATTCCCGAAATAGAACACGTAGGAGAGCCGCTTCTCCTTTACCAGTTCGTCTAGTCATTAAACCTAATTGGTGCGTCGTCATCGGAATGATGGGGTTTGATCTCTTATGTGCAATGAGAAATGGCATTCATGACTTTTTGGAGACGAGTTTTGCATGACACGGGCGACTGGAGCAATTCATGCTTTATTTTTGGGGACAGCTTGTCTCTTTGGGCGGACAAAATGGCGTTCATTCTATTCTGCCTTGATGGGGGAGAGCAGAAGTGTATGAGGTATGGGTGCGGTTTGTCCTCTCAGCCATTCCAGCACTTTGGAGACTGGGTCTCCGAAGATGAAGATCTTGTAGCAAGTACAGTAGTGTCTTATCAAGCATCACAAGCCTATCGCCTTTCGTCCTGTCAGATAGTGAATATGAGGGTTTAAAAAGGCAATTTTACCCGAGAGGAAAAGCAGTGCCAAGAAATCAAGCATTCACCTTTAAAAGTTCCAAAGCTTCCCCACCAAAGTCCCTTCACCAAGACACCGACACTTTCAAAGCTTGAAAATAGCTCATATAGCTCAATTAACATTCCACGAACTCTATCAAACCCGTCCATCTAATTTCCCTGCCGTATTGCGATCGAAAAGGACAAGAACTGCCTCGCCGTCCCAATGGCCCTCCCCTCCATAGCCCTCCCAGGCCAACCCCTCGGTCCCGCCACAAAATATTCTCCAGGCCCTGGAACACACATACATGAATCGCAAATCTACGCCTCCATCGCCGGCCCCGTCACCACCTCCAAGCGTCCCTCGCAACCCAAGTCCAAAACCCACAAACCTGCGTCCACACTCCCCCTCCTCTCGATATCCCGGCCATATCAATCTTCTTCTCTCTCAAACGCCGATATGTTGGGAGTATTGGGTGCAGGGAGTGGAGGCGGCGAGAATGTCCTTCCGGAAGTAGAGAGTATTGTGCTGGCCCGAGTAACACGAATAGGACAACGGTTTGCGACGGTTGAGATTCTAGTGGTTGGGGAGAGTGTTTGTAGGGAGGGGTTTCAGGGTATGGTTAGGAGGGAGGATGTCAGGGCTACGGAGAAGGATAAGGTTAGAATTGAGGAGGTGTTTAGGGTAGGGGATTTGGTTAGGGGTCAGGTTGTGAGTATATCCCTCTCTTCTCACCCTAAGTTATTGAAGCTTAGATGGCTGGGAGGATGATAGGATGAGAAGGGAAGGAGGAATGGGAAAGGGGGGAGAATAAGTTTTGAAGCTGACAGTAACTAGATTTCGTTGGGTGATCAGAGTAATTATTACCTGAGCACAGCACAGAATGAATTCGGTGTTGTGATGGCGACGAGTGAGGCTGGGAATCAGATGTATCCGATTTCTTGGAAAGAGTTTCGGGATCCGAAAACCGGGGCGACGGAAACTAGGAAGGTAGCCAAGCCGTTTTGAAGAATGTGAATAAGCGATGGGGTTAGTTTGTATGGGAAAGGAAAACGAATGGCAATGATACCCTACTAGATTTCAATTTCAATGAAGTTTTTGAGAAGAGGTATGTTATCTAGAAAGGTGTTCTTAGATGGAGAGTACATGCTAACATTTAGTCAGGACATCAAAGAGAGCTTTCTTGCTGGCTAATAGAACTTTATGCCTCGTATCAAATATGATTGGGCTTTTTTTTCTCATACATCCAGAACTAATATAGAAGACAGACAATAAATTTCTCCTAACACCAAACTACCCTAACAATGCTCCCGGAGAATTCGCGAATCTACCTTCATCCCTCTCCCCGTTCCCGGATCCTCTTACTCCTCCTAACTCCCACCTGCCCCCTCTCCTCCCTATACCTCGTCGCCTCCCTCTTAATACTGCCCCTCTTATTGCTCTCAGGCCACTGCACATAATTATACCGTCGAACTTCCTTCCACTCTTATCCACTTCCACTCCGAGCAAACTCAATAAACGCATTCTCAGGGTCATACGCCTCCAAAATCGGACCCGTGGCCTCGTATATTGTTTCTAGCGCCGCTGGAGAGGTTAAAGTGTGGTATTTTGGATGTGGGAAAGGGAGGTCTTTGGGCTGTGTTCCTTCGTAGGAGAAGAGGAAGAGTGTATTTATGAAGTCGATTCCTTTGGTGCGGATATTTCCCGATGAATCTGGTATGAAGTCGGGGGGACGGTTTCGCGTTCTGGGGTTGAGGAAGACATGGTTATGGCGAGTTACGTGTTCTTGTTTGACGGACACAGAGATGGAGGTAGGGAATAGGAGGCATGTTTGAGATGTGTGGACTAGAATTGAGGATTTCTCCTCGTCTGTGGTTTCGTGCCGGATTGAGATGGGGGGTTTTTAGAATATGGGTTCGTGAGCACGTGGTTGTGTGACAAAGACCTGGCAAGGAGTGTTGGGAAAAGATAACACTTCTAGGTTCAGTGGATACACTCTCTGAGAACCCCCAGAGCAACTAAGTAGACGGCCCCCTAAGTTGGGCGGTCATGTCCCTAATATTCGTAGGGATTCCCCGTACAACATTCCGTAAGCTAGCAGGTATCCCCCTTATTTTGGCAGCTATAGACTGAAGACACGACCTAACAGTAGTTCGTGAGATGCTTCTAGAAAGGGCTGGTATACCCCATAGAGTTAGGTGGGTATTCCCCCGCCAGTTTTAATGGCGTCTCGGGGGTCCGAGCCACCATTACGCGGTGTTTCTCTAGGTATATCCGCCTAACTTAGGGCGTGTTGTTAGGGATACCCTCCTAACCTGGGGCGTATCTTAAGTGGAACACGCACCAAATATAAAGCGGACCCAGGGGGTTCCGCTAAAGTTAAGGCGTCTCTCGGTGGCTGTATCTCCCTTCCGCTGGCGGGATTCCCCCCATAACACACGCCGTGAGTCTGTAGGTATACCGCCCCTGTTGACGGCTATAGCAGTGAAGACACGCTCCAACAACCCTATAGGAAATAGAGCTAAACTAGATGGGTGCTGCCTGAGAGAGCCCCGAATGTTTGCGGGTACAGCCCAAAGTCAGGCACGTATGCAGCCCCTATTGGGCGATAAATGCAGTGAAGGCCCCGTTCTGGCATGTCCACCCCGTAAGAGCCGCCGAGAGACCCCAAACGTTGGCGGTTACCCCTATTAAGTTACGTCCCAGGTTTGGCGAGTAGCCAGCGTGAAGATGCGCCCCAGGTCAAGGGGTACACCCCTAAGGCACCACTAAATTTGGCGGTCTTATGGGCAGGTATATGCTTTGAAGCACTATCAGATTGAGCGGCCGCTTTCCTCTGATTGGTGCCCTTGTCACTAATGTCTAACACCTTCATCGTCATCACAGCACACACATCATACCATTCACTCTCAATTTAATCACCTCATTCATTCTACTACTTAAAGCCTCCACTCTCCTCTCGTTCCTATCTCCACATCCCCCATTATTCCTAAATTCCCTCCGTTCAACCTTATAGCCCTCCCATTCCTTCACCCCTCCCACCCCGGCCTCTCCACTCCCCCCAAACTCCCCTCCAAACCTCCTTCGTCCCTTTATCCAACCCTGCATCCATCGCCCTGAGGCCTTCCATATCCATTCCCGCCACAGTCAGCACTTCCCACATCCCCGGCATCACTTTCTCTCTCACTTCCGGCTGTAGTCTCCCATTCAGCATGCATCTACAAAACGTGCTCAGCAGTGGGGTAATATGCTGACTCGCATACGTTCTCGCCGCTTTAACGGGGTCTTTGAGACCATTTTCTCGGCGGAAGGGTTGGTTGCGGGTGAGAGAGGAGACGGTAGGCGAACAGAGGGTTGTGAGGAGCTTTGTGTACTCGGACGCGTTGGTTGGCGTGAGTTTAGATGATGAGGAAGATAGTGAAGGGGATAGCCATTTTGGAAGATTGGAGCCCCGGCCTTGGTTTGGGATGAAGAGACATGCAAGCAGGTTTTGGAGGAGTGGTAAGAGTAAGTGGAAGCGTCCCCCAAGGCGTCCTCGGTGGAGGAGCAAAATCAGACGCGTTGTTTCGCAGAGACGGGAGTAAATGGCTGGCGCGTATGTCGTGGGGAGGGCGGGACTGCTCGGGGAGAGCAGTTTGACGAGGACGGTAAGAATGCATTCGATGTTGTGCTGAGAGGTTAGGGATGGTTTGTCTCGGAGGATGGTATCGATGGTGTCGAGAAGGGTGTTGAAGGTCGCTGTGTCGGAACTGCCCGCAAGAATATTACAGATTGTCGGTAAGACGACAAGGAGTTGCTGCTTCTGTGCGGGATCGTCTATTTGGTCATTTTCCAGCGTGTTGATGAGCGCATGGAGTAAGCGTAAAGGTTCGACCCGATCCTTGCCATTGTCATACTGAGTGAGCAGCAGGACTAAATTCAACTTTTGAGTAGTATCAAGGAGTAGCATAGCTTTCTGAACTGATTCAGTAATAGCTCGGTGTTCATTTGTGGAGACATTCTCTCGCAGAATTCGTAAGGACAGTCGGAGGAATATTTCTTTATCAGGATAGACAGCAAACACTGCCATGGCCTTATGGATCCGGAGCCATGTTTGCGTCGAGAATGGTGAGAGCGACGCATCATCCTCTGAATTAAGCACGTCGTCCCAGTTGTTTTTGGAGTCGAGCCACCCTCGCAAAACCGTTTGTTCCGACGAAAACAGATCCTTACGGCCCTGCAGAATCTCGAAGGGTATATCATTCAAGGCGTCTAGGAAGGCGTCTACAGGTACAGACGGCTCACTAGTAGTTAGGCAGGCGTTCAAGACCTCTAGATATAGATCCCAGGAAATGAATGTTTCTTTCTGGACGAGCGCTGCAGCCCTGATTATAGCGAGCTTGAGGGGAACGCATCTGCGAGGCTTTTTGATTGCTGACGCAACCTTAGACTTGAATTTCTCGAGATAGTTCTGATTCCGTGGCTGATCTTTGTCTTTCGAAATGTGATCAAGCGTCAAGTAGACCAGCTCCTTAAAGAGTTGGATAGTAGATTCCGAGTCAAACTTGCCATCATGAAGGTTTTGTGCAATATCGAAAAAGATACTCCCATCAACAGAGACCTTGGCAGTTGAGTTAGGGACCTGCATAAGACGGATCATTATACTCAGTAACGCGTTTACATCCCGCGGTTGCGATATCAAAATGTCAGTGATCTTGTCTAACGTAGCTTCTCTTTGATGACGAGAAAGGACGGCAACAGGAGCTTCTAAATAAGATTGTTCTGCTGCACTTCTTAGGTGGCCCTTCATGCTGCTTTGTTCTGTCATAGCAGCTAATAAAGCCGCCCAGAAATCACTTTTGACACTTGAAGTTGTAGCTGTCAAAGTGGAGTCGGCAAAAGAGCCTACCATCTGGTCTTTGAGGTCCTTGTCCTCAATCTTGGATATTTTCAGCAGTAAATCATAAAGTGCTGTCATGCGTGAACTAGGCTCTAGATATTCGAGAAGAATAGAAAAGCGACTGCTTAGCATTTCTATTCCCATTCTCAGGTCGGCAGGTTCGAGGTACGCAGGCGAGAGAGAATCAACAACCCTCTTCATGTAAATGCGAGTTGATTCTTCCCAACCAGGAACTGTTCGTAAACGCAGGCAAACAGTGAGCAAGAACGTCAAGGCTGCTACTCGAGATGTGGAACTGGTGTTATCCTGGTCAGCGTCCTTTAAGGTTACGGCGATATCTTTGTAAGCCCTGTCAATAAGTCCAGACTCCAAGTAGGTCTTCTGCGTGTTGAGAGATCCATGAATTTCGATTGGCCAGAGAACGATCCATAATTGAGATATGATGGTCCAGGACAAGGCCAAATCTGAAGCAGAGCGATACGGTTCCAATTGGACAAGAGAAGCGTAGGTGGCTAGAAAGGATTTGAAGTGAGGCTTGAGGCATTCGACCGTCTCGTCAGAATGAATAGAATCCAGCAGCGAATTGAGCACAATAGAGCTACTGCATGCACTTTTGAAGGATTTTAATAACTTTTTAGAGGTCAGCTCTTCGCTTGGTTTGCGTTCAAGCGCTTTCCGTAACGAAGTGATACGATCCTCATGTTGTTTGAACAGATTCAAAATCTGCGATTGTGTCAATGACTGTTCCAACAATTGAGCAAGCGCTAAGTTCAGGTCGTGGGCTTCCCATAATGAAGCTTCGGTGCTTTCCGATGACCCTTTCAATGCCCTACGTATGATCGTCGCGTTCTCTAAGAGCTGCGCGTCCCACAGGGAGAGGAAACCAAGGAGGTCTCGACTCCGTGCAAATGCTGACATTATCGGGATGATAATTGAATGTTGGAATGCTTCTCGAATATTGTCGTATGTACCATGGGGATTCCTGGTCAGTAATCGAGCTAACTCATGTTGTCCGGTGAGGCGAGCATCGTCTTCTCGACTGATGTCGACGGATTCGAGGTCGTAGACGGGAATGGAGGAAATAAGGTCGAAGAGATATTGCGACAAATTTTCCGGCCGACCGTCAGGAGCAGAGGAGTTCGACCTAGGCTTAGGGAGGAAAAGGTCGGGATCCGACTCAATTAATGCTGCCACCAATGGCCATTGAACCAGGCGCTTTTTATTGAGCGGGAACTTCGCACCAGTATGAAACCAGAACACGTCTTCAAGTATTTTTGAATCAATGGTGATACCCCTAGATGCAAGCACAGCGAGCGATTCCTGGAGGGCATCAAGGGAAAGGTTTGGAACCGCAAACTCTGCTGCTCGTAAAGCGCATCCTGCACACTCCGCAAGTGCTACGAAGACAGCTTGAATCCATGGTTTCTCGGCTAGCCTACTCTTTGGTGATCGCGATGGAGAAAACCTAATTGTCATTTCAAGGAGCCGTGGAATTACTCGGAACAGGGGTTTGAAAGTGATGGGTATGGACTCGGCAGCATCATAGATCTCGGCGGCTTGCTCGATTTTAGCGCGAAGAGGATCTAAACAAGTTGCGAAAAACTTTGCCTCCGCAAACACTTTTCTGCCTTCTGGCTGATGACTGGAAGCCAGATCGGTAAAGAAAGCGGCTCGCGATGGTGCGAATAGATGTCTCACGAGGAGCCGTTCAAGAGACTGGGCCACCCTATTCCGAACATCGGGGTTGTTCTGCTCGGAGTACATGGAGTTGCTTGTGTCTTGAATTGCATCATGAAGCATGAGCGCAGGGATAAGACACTCCGTCGAGAACTCCTCAGCAGATGCCCCCGAATTGTCGCTAACAGCAACCGCGCGAAGGTCCCAAACCTCGAGTACAGGACGAAGACTCAGGTAGTCGTCCAAAGTATCAAAAGAAGGCAATGACGATTTTGAGGCCGCACTCAGTACCTTGTGAACGGCCATGAGCCAGAATTTCAGGATCCGTGCCGCTTGTGCGCTCTCAGTCCTCAGCACCATCTTCATGTGCTCCGCAAGAATAGCGTTTTCTCCGTTCAAATCGGAACTGATCCTACTCGTGATGACTTTCACAGCCTCTACAATTGCCTTGAACAGATGGTCTAGTGCTGATCGTTCAAGTGCTACCTTCTTTGAAGGTGTGCTCGTACCGGAGGAAGGCCGCTTGCGTTTTCGGGAGTGTGTTGGTTCCTCTTGAGCTGTTTCACTTGATTCTGATATCTCATTCCTATGCTCCGCAGCAAGCACAGATGATACCTCCATAATATCATTCTCAAAGTTCTCTCGCAAAGCCCCCTCTAAGATCGTGAGGAAACTGGCATCCCTGAGGTGGATCGCAGCTCGCGATACGGGAGTCACACGAAGCATCCATTCCAATAGTTTCCATGCTTTTGCATTTGTTCGCGCATGAACACCAACGTCATCTTGCTCTTTTAATTTGTCCAGAATCCAACGTAGCACCCATTCCGCTCGTGCCCGAACTAAATGTGTTGGAGCCATGGGGCGTAAACTATCATCCTGCATTTTATCCCAGTCATTCGGAAGTCCAATTATATGTGTGGCCTGGCGGATCTGCTCATTCAACTCGCCAGAGTTTTTGTTAATGGCAAGAAGTTTAGGCAAAGATGGAGCCGGTGTAGGCGGTGTTGGCTGAAATGTGTTTAGCAGTTTGACCAGAATTACTTCAATTATGGGCCTACCAATATCAGTGAGGCCATCTTGTCCTCTTGAGCTGTTGTTGTAGAGTGGTGGTATACTGCGGGACTTCAAAGGTGAAGTTTGAAAAACCTGTGCACGGACCACTTCAGTACCTTCGCCAAGATCAGCTTCAACCTCAAACTTTCCGTGCAAGCATCCGATCAAGGAAACAAACCAACACCACCGCTGATTCACTCCCCATCACCCTTTACCTCTCGCTAGCTGAGCCCAATTCGATCAATTGGCCAGCAACGTACACACAAAATGGCAGATGACTCCTCCAAACCTGGCGCGCCAATCCCGCGAACAACCCGACCGATGAGCGAAGCCCTCCTCAACGAAAAGGTACTGCGCGCAGTTCTTTCGCATCCCAACTGTTACCTCGAGCATCTGTAGAATCGATATAGAATCTTTTTCTGTTTCGGCAGAGCTCCGCTTGTTTCAATTGCCCTCCCCATGACATCACACGACTTCTCTCCTAGCTCCCTTATAGCGCGGTTGACCTTTCAGTTACCTTTTTGATAAGAGTCCTTATGCTAACTCTTCCTTTCCTCGCAGTGGGATCGCTGCTTCTCGTCGATGCTCATCCGCTCGGGCCTCGGTCTCTCGTTTGGTATCGTCTTCTCTGTCCTCCTTTTTAAGCGACGCGCATGGCCGGCATATGTTGGACTCGGATTTGGTGCCGGTCGGGCTTGGGAAGAATGCGATAACGTCAGTGAATCTGCCTGCCTCAAAAATCCAAGCGTACTCACATGAGACAGTCATTCAAGCGCGCAGCGGCACCTTCAAAAGACGGACTGCGAGTGATAAGGCCATAGGGGAGTACCATTTGGAGCTGGGAAGGACGTAAACAGCGGCACGAGGAACTGCGGGCTCATGCAAAATTTACTGTACAGTAGGACACGGTCTTAGGCCTTAGACTTTGGGGAATTAAGCACTGTGCATTTGGTCTTCTGAATCCACATCTTCCTACTAATTTTGAGACTAAGCTACATACTAAGGTAGATTGTTTACCCGGTGACCAAAACCCAAGAATTGGCGCTGGCCATATCTTTGGGGCGCTTTGGATGGTTAGAATAGGATTGTTGGAGATGGACGTTGCATGAAGTCAGATCTATGCTGGTAGTCTTGTTCTAATATCCTTCCTCCTTTTCACGTCTACCGCACAATTATTCACCCTCATTTTTTCCCATTTCGTTGAGTCCAAAAGGTCCAGCTTCAACATCTTAGCGATGGCTTACAAAATTCACAGCGTTTAGGGAACGCACGTACCTCTTACCATTCACGTCCTAGCTCAACACGGCCGCATTCAGCTCAACTTCATAACGTTTCCAACTTCCGTTTTCACATCATCATTCCTCCCTTTCATTTTCTCCAATGGCCTCGTTTAACTTACTTCGTAAGGCAATCAACTCAGCAACTATCGATCGTCTACGCACCACCCTAGAGACAATCTGTTCAAAGTCCGAGGCCACGCTTGCTCTCGTATGTGAAGAACTTTGGTTCCAACAGCCAATGGCGATCGAAATAGCGACAAAAAGCAAAACGGCATGACTAATGGCAATGGTGGTCGCAAAACCCGTGCCTCAAGCAAGGAGCCAGAGTCTTTGAAGCGAATGAGGGAAGAATACAGCTATGTCATCTGCAAACAGTGTGGGGAAGAATTTGACAGACCCAGAATGGGGAATAGAGCTGTAGACGGCAAGATGGTATGCGCCTTACCTTTTCTCTGCTTGCACCAATCACTTCAAATAATTACAGGTAAAATGGAAATAGATTATGATCGCGAGATGTGGTCGGACTGGGAAGGCGATATATACGGCCCATGCGATACTGACCAGAATCGAGAAAAATATTCTGAGGGTTTCGTCTGGAATTGCTGTGATGAACGTGGGGATAGTGAGAATGAGTAATGAGTAAGATGTGTCATTAAAGCTCCAATGCCATGTCATTCTGGAATCAAGCGTCGATTCTTGGATGAGTGTAGGAATAGGGGAAGATGGGGTTAATAGGTATAGTGCAGACGGTTCAGTTAAAAGAGATCGACTCCATTTGGTCACCATATCTTATTGTATCCTTATGGTAGTATATTGTCTTCGTATCATAGAGTGTACTATCGTGCACGGTCCTCTCACGATTCACGTACTAGTTCGAGATGGACGCGTTCATTCCATCAATCGCAACCGTGTCATTCAACTTCACTCATATCTTCCACCAACATGAATTCCGTTCAAATTTTACTTGAAGCTATTGCTTCAGCAAACCTAGGCGACTGCGTATTACGCTGGGGAAAATTAGTACGAAGTCACCTGCCGCTCTTGGTGTGGTCGTGGAGGAGCTCTTGGTCACCGCGGACGACATCGAGCCAGAAAATAACGGTGCTTCTATCGCAGATGTTATTAAGATTGAGGGTGAAAGTTTCGACGCTGGAAGTGCAGCCGTAGAGAACAAACAAGGCAAGAAGCGAAAGAGGGAAGATTAATTGGATGTACGCTATGCGAATTGGGAACAATGTGAGAAGGAGTTCGAAACAGTAAAGCATAATGATATTAGCTATAAATGGCATAATCACGGTACGTACACTGTTTCTTCAACATGGCTAATACCTAATCTTACGCGTTTTTCACGAGTCATCTGATCCGTTCATTAGGCTTTCTCTATCTATACAACGGAAAGGCTACTAGGACGGGTGGGGAATGGAAATACGAACCAATGAATACAGAAGAAAACAAAATAAAGCTTCCCGAGGGTTTCCAGTGGGATTGTTGCAACAGACTTGGCACCGAAGAGCCACGAACTGTCGGACGACATGCTGCAAATGCGAGACCGAAATCATGAGGCGTGTCATTGCAAAGACTGCCTTATCCTCGAATCAACCGCAGTCAGGGCCGAAGGTAAGGCCATCAGATGGTGTTAGATCTACAGAGCCCGATGAACGCTCGCCTCCCGACCCGACCATCGATTCTAACCTGGGAATGAAGAATAGTGCTAATTAGCAACTGATGAAAATGGCTACTTGCACCCCGAAACTAGGAGTTAAGTTGACGCTGGAAATCGACCTGGTGAAAAGTCGAAGAAGACGGACGGAGGGAATAGACATGCATTGTCAGACAGGAAAGAGAGTCAGAATTGACACTAAGGAGAAGGGAAATCACAAAGTATAAACTTAAACTGCTTTTGTCTCAGCTGATCATGTGCTCTCGTGTCCTAGCGCGATTTCGGGAAGTTATAATTTTTGAACAAACCTCTCGACCGTGTGTAGCTCCTCGATAATTTTCCAAAACACAAAATCCATCCTTGGACTGTTCATTGCCTTAAAGTGTCCATCTTAAATGGCAAATCACGTCTACTCCTTGTTAGGACATGCATTGACATGGCCGATGCCAGTCAATTGCGTGAAATTTGGACAGCCGTTTGCGATCGATCAGACTTTTGTCTTGACGTCCCGAATGAGGTGATACACGAAAGCATGAATCGATAAGGGGATCGACCGCTCGCTAGTGCTCGGGCACGGTTGGAAGCAGCGCTTCAGGCCCTGTTAGATACAAATCCACGTGCATTGGAAACCACTACTTCTGATAGCAGGATAAAGATTATCGACCTCACTGATGACGCCCCTGTTAGGCCCTCAATCTCCGGTTAACCAATCGTCCTAACAATTTTCCATACAATCCATACAAGTCGGGTTCAAACCAAGCCGAGCAGCACAACATATAATGGGAATACAAAGACAAAAATGCAAGCAATCCAAGAAAGAGTTTAAACTATCGGCCAACAAAGCCACCAGTTGCAAGTTTCACGCTAGCTCGTACTCGCAGCACTTAGTGCAAATACTGTAAGCATTCTGCTAATTAGACATGGACAGGCGGACTGAGCTAGACGAAGAGAGCGACGAATGGATAGACTGGGACGAAGGCCTCCATTGCCCTATGGGCACCAAGGAGAATAGAAAAGAATATCCGAATCGGTTCACCTGGACGTGCTGTGAGAGTCCTGCAGATGCTGAGCCCTGCTGTGTCGGAAGGCATGTTCCAAAGGGTTGAAACCTCTCTGGGGAGGAATTGTGCGGAATCGTAGGGTGTAATCACTTTAGTATTTGGTAGAAGTAATATCCGGTATGTACAAAGAGGCACAGATACTTGGAAGGTTGCTACGACGCGATCACGAGGCTTCTCGCAAGGCGCTCGGGGGATGTTGTATTCAGCTTTGAATCGTTGTTTTTAAATGGCTTTCCTGTTGACTATATCAACATGCGCTGAATGTCCAGTCGAGTTCAAAATCTTCCTATCCAGGCTTCTAGATTTATCATTATTAAGCTTCCTGAAGCTGTATTCACAAGCAGCGAAGAACTAGAGGAAGAGTGAGGTAATAAAGTTTGTTAGTGTCCCGCCGGAGCTGTGATGTTGAAACGCATTGATCTGATGAGAAACGTCCCCGC
The DNA here is from genome assembly GCA_010093925.1 of Zopfia rhizophila CBS 207.26. NCBI lineage: Eukaryota > Fungi > Ascomycota > Dothideomycetes > Zopfiaceae > Zopfia > Zopfia rhizophila. The sequence continues at coordinate 1,161,969 of ML994622.1, forward strand.
GTGTTCATGCTGAGTCGTGAAGCACATACTTCTGCTGGAGACGACTCAGGGAACAAGAGCGTGGCTGAGATTTAATTTCTAAAGGATCGTGACGCTCGGATTCACTGCCACACCGCCTCAAAATTGCTTGTCCCGAAATGTCTCGATATGATGGCCAAAGTCCGTATATTAGCCAATGGGGGTTAGACCTGTCAGCATTGGCCTAACCGTGTGGCTGAGTTGTCGTTCAATGTGGGTGACTGCAGCAGTGGTTCGTCATTTCAGCTTGCTTCACCCTGTCACCGTGGTGCTTGCGCCAGGCGCGCATCAACTCTCATCAGCTTGCCTTCATATAAACTCCTTGCATCCTTCTCCGTCAGCAGACCTGCGACAACACACTTCACCCAGCAACAAACTATCGAACACGATAATAATCTACCATGGGAGTAAGTTGGCTATGCGTGTTTGCCTCGTCGTGTGGCAGAATCTGCCCCTCTATACCCCGCAGGCAACGTCATGGCGAGTTTTCGTTGGGCTAACCATGTACCTCTCTCTCTGTAGCTTGCATCGAAGCTCGCCGCAGCAGGCCCGCCTCCAGGTGCCTATCCACCGCAGGGAGGCCAGCAAGGCGGTTATGTGAGTGAATGTGCTGTCGCTGAGGCTTTCCAAGCATACTGACGCCAAACTATCAGCCTGGGCAGCCACAGTATCAAGCATATCCGGGTGCCGGCGCTCCGGTAAGCAAAGGTCTTTCCATAATTTTTTCTCGCTTGCTCTGCATCGTCATCACCCTTCCATGGTTGTCGCCTAGGTCTTTGGTGCAAACGTGCAAACGACCTTCCTCCTCTTCACATCCCTCCCTTCCACCTGCGACATCTCTTCGACTCCAGCCATCACCGCACAACATTTGTACTCTCACGCCATGGCGAACTACGGCGGCTATCAGCAGTATCCCGCCATCCACCCACCTAACGGCTACGCACAGAGCCCCCGTCCGCCCACAAATCCTCCCACAAATTCCCCTATCCCGCCTCCCTACCCGTCATCTTCCCAATCTCCGTATTCCGCATCTCCCAATATGTACGGATCACAGTCCCCATATCCTCAATCACAATCCACGTACAACCGACCTGTCCCGCCTCCTCCCCCACAACAACAGCCTTCAGGTTATCCTTCACAACCTCCCTCAGGCCAATATCAGTCCTACCAGCCGCAGCCATTTGGACAACAACAGCCTTACGGACAACAGCAATATGGAAACCAGCAAGGATTTGGCCAGCAACAGGGCCAAGGACAATTTGGTTACCAATATGTTCGTGATGCAGAGTCTAGCAAGAAATTTATCTTCAACATCGTGAACACACGCTAACAATTTTTCTCAACAGGGACAGCAAGGCCAGCCTCCACCAGGCCAATATGGCGCACCTCCACAGCAGGGAGGTTACGGACAACCGCCACCAGGCCAATATGGAGCTCCCCCGCAGCAAGTTCAGTCTAGTCCGGCAGAGATTAATGCCTACAAGCAACTGCTTCAGAGCTGTGTCCAGGAGAAACAGCTCCAGAACTTCTATCCGCCAAACTCCCCGGCTTTAGATCAGATTGCCAGTCGTGCCCCGGCTCAGATCAAGCAAATCATTCAGCGCTGGCGCGTTGCCAAGGAGGTCGCCAACGATATTGTCAAGCTCGCGCTCTACGACATTGTCTTGTACATTGGTGCGTCTATATTCTTCCCCGATAGGTGTCCAAATTAACTCTCTTCGAGATGACAGCGGCTCCATGCAATTCGAGGAGGAAGGCAGCCGTATCAAGGATCTTAGGTTGATCCTCGACCGCGTTTCCTTTGCGGCAACTCTCTTCGACGCCGATGGCATCTCCGTCCGCTTCATGAACACCGACCTTGCGCATGCCCGCGACCAGAGCGGCCGGCCGCTCCAAGATAGCGTGACCAATGAGCAATCAATCGAGGCTATCATGCGTGGCGTGCAGTTCAAGGGCCTTACCCCTATGGGTACGTCCCTCAGGAAGAAGGTCATTGACGACATCGTATTCCAGAAAGCCGCCTCAGGCCAGCTGCGCAAGCCTATCCTGGTCATCACCATCACAGATGGCCAGCCAGCTGGTGAACCGCAGAATGCTGTCTTCGACACTATCAAATATGCATTTGATACGTTGCAACAGCGGTACCCTCAATGGGGTCGCGGCGCTCTCGCCTTTGAATTCGCCCAAGTCGGCAACGATGAGATGGCTAAGAAGTTCCTTGGAAAGCTCGATGAGGACCCCGCCATCGGTCCAATGATCGACTGCACTTCCAGTAAGACTCCGTCCCATTCCCTCCACAATCTTGTCCCTCGCTACTCCTTCTAACAGTGTCTCACAGACTTTGAAAACGAGCAAGAAGAAATGGCACGCGCCAATCCTCCAGTTGACCTAACCCCAGATCTCTGGATCATAAAACTCCTCCTCGGCGCCATCGACTCCAGCTACGATACCAAAGATGAGAAGACAAATCGTCCAGCCGGAGGTTACGGTGGTCCACCACCAGGCCAATACGGTGCTCCTCCGTCAGGTCAGTACGGCGCTCCTCCACCAGGTCATTATGGCCAGCCTCCCCAAAGCCAGTATGGACAGCCGCCGCCAGGACAGTACCCACCGCAGCAGGGAGGCTATGGTGCGCCGCCACCAGGCCAGGGACAGTACGGTGCGCCGCCGCCAGGTCAGTATCCGGGTCAGGGACAGTATCCTCAGCAGAGGCCGCCGCAGCAGGGTGGTGGGTATCCGGGTCAGCAGGGTTATCCGGGACAGCAGCCTCCGTCGGGAAGGTACTGAGATGAAGACTTAAGTTGAAAGATGTCTTGGTCTAATTCTCTTATGCTGACTCGCCCGAGGCCTAGCTCGTTCGAGGGGTTTTTGAAGAATTTGATGAATAAATAGAGGATGGATGGTTATTGCTTTTGAGTAGTGGCTTGCTTTATACGTGCGAGGAGGGAATGTTACATGGAATGGCACTATGAGGGGTGAAATTCACCTTCTTTGGTGATGAGATTGTCAATATTTTCACTTATACTTTATACGTGAGGAAGGTATGATGATTTCTCAATGGGACGGACTTTCTTATTAGGTACTTTGAATGAATTCATTGATTGGCTGACTAGAAATAAGTGCCATGTCAAGAAGGATATGTAAATTACAAGGATAAGAGAGTGAAGGTAGGGAAGAGACAGTTAATTGGGGGTAAAGAGGATGTGTATTGGAGGCGAAGAGAGTGGATAGAGGAGAGCGTGTGTATAAGAACCTAGGTAGCTCAAACGTCTGAGTCTAACTCGCGACCTTCCCTTCACCCCTCTCTTCCCCTGTACCCAACGTTCTCAAGGTCGACAAAATATTCTAATCCCGCTTTAGAACCCTACTTTTGGACGAATGCGAGGGCAGCCGGCCGTGTTTCCCCATTTGAAGAAGTGCTACTCTTTATTTCAGGCATTCGGTTCGGAGTTAGCCAGTAAATATTTATGTTTATCTAGACGCGTGCTCAAGACTACCTGAAATTCTATGAGGCGGAAGGTTTCCACGCCTGCATCAGCTGACGGCGTGAGCTGTACGTGTGTCTTATGCAAAAGTGCACATGTGAGACAGCTTCAGAATCAGGGATCCAGCGGTGTGGAACCTTCAGACATGAAACCCTTGAAACCCATTGGGTATGAGTGAGATTCCGAGGTTCTTTGCCGAGTTGAAATTTCAAATACATGCAGTGTGCCATACCATTGTAAGCACCTGTAGTCTGGACCGTGAAGATGTGGCATTATGCCTGAGGCTGTGGATAGGAATGGAAACTATTTGGCATGCCTCAGGCCGAAATCTCTGGATAGAGCGAGGGGAGGACGGACGGACAGAAGGCGAATGTTGATTTCTGATATTACTTTCATGAATTGAGGAATGTACAAGAGAGCCGTTAAAGTACACATGCAAGATCGCATCGCATCGCATCACCCATTAAATACATCCCTCCTGCCCCTCGTTTTTCCCCGCCTAATACAATGCTCTCGCACCATCGCTAATGTCAACCCCAACCAAAAACGCTTAAGAAATGGTATGTTTAACAAGAGGTAATAAATGAAAATGGGTTATCACAAAACACTATTCTTCAACCCCCCATTCAAAATCTCACTCGGCACCAGACTCCTTGTTGAAATGCGGACTTCGTTGCCTGGGTGCTGGCGGAAGATGGGTGCTGTTTCGACGGTGGTGTGGGTATCGTGGCGCTCATGCTTGACGTTCTTGCCTGGGAGTCCGCTTGCCCTATTCGGGACCGGTGAAGGGGAGCTACTCTGGGTCGCACTGTTGATGGGTGTCGCTTCTCGTAGCGCAGAGACATTCTTGGGCAGCATCGGCACCTCGGGAACGTCTTGATGGTCATCCCTAGAGTAGACTGTAGATGATTGTGTGTATCGTAGCTGTTCCCTTAATTTCTGCTCCTCGAGCCGACTCGCCTGCTGAGTAACCCAACTATCCACCGTCCTAAATCTCGGCATACTCGATCTCTGCGTCATGAAGCTATCCCGGGTTATCGTATGGCTGTTTGTATCTCTATGTGGATCATGCGGTGTCTGGGGTGCATTCGAGTTCGTCCAGCTGAATCTACTTACCATAGGACCAAATCCAGGTCTAGCTGATACTGATTTCCGGTTGAAGAGGAATTGGCGGAAGGTCGGTGGGGGCGGGAGAGGCGATAGAGCGCGCTCTGGTGGTGGATCCGGGTAGCGCAATTCAGAGCCGTTGGAGATGGAGCGTGTGTTGCGGGTTGAAAGGCTGTTGCGGCGTTGGTTTTGGGGGGGGAGGACTGGGGAAGACGGAGTTTCGCTGTTTGCACGGCGGTGTGAGGGATTGGAGGGGTTGCGGTGCAGGGGCGAGTCGAGGAGGAAGCTTCGGGCAGCGGTTTCTGGGGTCGGAGAACGCACGCTGGGTTGACGGTTGAAGCTGATGACGGTCAGTAAATGCACATTATCCGGAATAGGTGTCGATGTATGAAAGGGAAATGGAAAACTGAATAGGCTGAGAGGAAGAATGTCTCATCTATGCAATGCTGACTGAAACAAAACACTGGGCCAATTGGAATAGAAAGATGATATCACGTGGTGACCATATTTGGAATATGAGTGGCAAGATGAAGAAATTAAGGATGCATACCTATCACTGCGCAGCGGTGCCATTAATGGCCGCTGTGACGAGTGCGAGGCTGATCGAGTCATTGCTGTTTCGGGAGGCGTGATTGTGTCGTTCCTCGTCGATCCATAATCGTTCGTATTGACGTAGGTTGTAGATGGTGTGGAATCCCAACCACCCTTCTTTGGAGGCGGCGTTGGTCCTCGTCCAGAAATTCGATGTTTCCCGTGCCTGAGTGCTTCTGCAAATGTGATTCCGCGTTTCCGCATTGTGTGAATAGCCAGCAGAATCATGACGACAATGATGGTTGCACCTGTTCCAATTAGCCAAGGCTTTTCACAACTTTTGACATCGAACTGTACCGATTGACCCAGCAGCGATGAGCAAGTGTTCGGTCGTTCGCGTGATGCCTCCTCGGTGATGTGGCTTCGGAGGAGGAGGCGGGATCGTAACGACGACGGTCTCTGTGGGATCATTGTTGGCCTGGGCAGTCCCTGTTGCTTGCGCTTGGGGCAGTCCAACAGTCACACGAATCTGTAGGTATTAGCAATGTCCCCAATTCTACATCTCGTTGTCAACTCACCGGCGGTGGTCCGTCGTCATCGTCGTCGTCGTCTGTGTCTGTAGGCTTCGCTTCTTCCTTCCTGACGCTCGAGTAGTTCAAAATCGGGGGGGCAGTTTGCGTTGGCGTATGTATGGATTCAAGGAAAGCGTCCAAATCGTCAATATCACCGTCGCCGTCCACGTCGGTCCTTCGCACAATCACATAGTCCACCCGATCGTCCCTTCTACGAGGCCTCGCGACAGGCATCTTGTCCTGGTTGTGGGTTGGGAGCGGCCGGATGGGCGAGACCCCTCAAGCTTCCTGCAGCTGTATGGCGTCCACGAACAACATCTGAACGCTCAATGAAAGATAGATAATCAAATCGAAGAGGGCTCTACAGTCCCAAGCCTGCTAGGACTGCTGCCGCCGAGGATGAATTGAAGGTCAGAGTTGAACGAGAGAATCAAGTATTAGGCAAAGGGCAGTCCGGCTGCGGAACGAAGGACAGAGAGTGATGAAAGTAAGCAGTGGTGGTGCAGCAAGATGCTGGGCGAACTCTTGGAACTACATGGCAACGCGACAGGAAAGAGGAGAGCATTTGAAGATGCGCATGAACGACGCTAGCAGTGAGTCGATTCTGGTCCCATGTCGGTTTGAAGGGAGGGGCGACTGTGGACGTGTCCTACGCGCCACACATGGTGATACTAGCGGCACAGTTGTGGTGAAAATAACCGCGAAGGGTAATTATAGGAGCTAATTGTGGGATGTTTGCGCTGCATTCGGATGGGTCTTTCGATCGGGCCTTTCAGCATGGGAATCTGCTTGACTCACTTGATCAAGATTGGATGAGACCCCTGAGTAGACGTGTTGAAGCTGTCTCAGACACCCTTCGATGGTGTTTCAACACCCGCTTGCGGTAAGGCTGCTGCAGATCAAATGCCACCAGGGACGAGGTGAGACCGTGCTTGGTGTAGCGACCTCTGGTGATTGAACGTTGATGTACGAGAGCACATTGTTGTTCACCACCTACGTGTCGTGAGTGATGATGTTGTTGTGATTGCATTGTCTGGGGAAATACTTCTCGAAGCACACCTCCACGCTATGCAAGCAGCCTCGCGTCCGCCCGTCGCCCCTGGACGAGCTGAAAATAATGCGGATTAAGTGCCGACGTCGTACTACGTACCAATGTGCGTAATGCTGGGGACAAGCCACACAGATTTCGACGTTGCTGCGCCCCAGGATGGCGTTCACTTGATTCATTCACGGTCAAAGGCTTGGCCTTCGTAGGATCGGCCACATTTGCTCGGATTGCTCGGAACCCAAGGTGCCTTGTTACCCGGACGCCTTCCCGCCTGGTGCCCAGAGAGATCAAGAGTTGAGAGACGCACAAGAAGTTTCGCAGCGAACGGACAAGAACGGAACATGTTGTTTCCTGAGCCACCTGAGGTTCGGATGCTCAGAACCCAGTGGCCTTGGATCTCAGAACAAAACATGATGACAAAACATGAAATGGTGGAGAAAGATCAGCCTCACACGAGGCATTTTGAGCGCGAAGTGTTGAATCTGAGATAGAGACTTCGGACGCAAAGGTGAAGTTCAGTACCGCGAAGAGACGGCCTTTGTGCCCATCTCTCGGCATATTCGCCTTGCCCAGAATGTCGTGGGTATCAGAGGAATCTCCTTCTCGTACCCGTGGATGATAGGGGCTGAGTTCAGCTCGTCAAAGTCCGCTGGGCTTCGCCTCCTTGGGTGCAGACTTCTCGTGGTCATCAGGTGGGGAATCAACTAGAACTTCGGACTGTATAAATCAATCTCACTTCGCACATCATCAATCCTCAATCCTCAATCTAACAATTGATTTCTACCTGTCGCAAATAATTTGTGTTCCTCTGCGTTCATCAACGCTTTCCATTTCCTGAACCCTCCATCGACCCCTCCTATCCGCATCTCTCACACGTCATCTCTCAACCACATCCTCATAATGTCTGACCCCTACAACCAATACAACCAACAATATCCCCCGAACCAGTACGGCTCGCCCGCACCTGGCCAGGGCTATCCTCCACCACAAAGCGGTTATCAGCAACCTGGCTACCAGCAACAATACCCGCCGCAACAGGCCGGTCAAGCTCAAGGATACTACGGTCAAGACCAGCACAACCAGGAGCAAGGTGGCTACGGCCCGCCAGCCCAAGGCGGATTCCAGCAAGGCCAGAGCCAGAGTCCTGCGCCGTATGGCGACCTATACCAACAGCAAAATCAAGGGTAAGACATCTCAAAACAGCGATATGTTTCGAAACACAACTAACATACATCCACAGCCAATACGGCCAGCAGTATCCTGGCGCACCCCCCTCAAATCAGTTCCCGCAGCAAGGCGCCTACCCCCACAATCAATATCCTCAACACACGCAAGCTCAAAACGCATATGGCCAGCCCGGCCAGAACTACGGCTCCACAGACCCTAGCACACAGCAGGAGGGTGACAGAGGACTCATGGGAGCATTAGGAGGAGGAGCTGCGGGATACTTTGGCGGCAATAAAATGGGAGGCCATGGACTCATGGGAGCCATAGCCGGAGCAGTAATGGGAAGCAAGCTCGAAGACAAGCATAAGAAGAAGAAGCACAATAACGGCGGATACTACCATTAGTCCGTTCATACGACCTAGTTGCTTTCATCATGGCGTTCCGGTATTTCTAATTTCTTATACACTGGCATGAGAATGCTCCGTTCAAGGGTTTTAGGGTAAACGTCGCAAAAAATTGCGATAGATATGAAATGATAATCATAAAGTTCTCTTTTCGGAAGACTACAGGATTGCGCAAACTATCCAAGCTTCTTCGCTGAGTCGTATCGCTCCGCGCGTGCTTAAGCGACGCATCAATTCAGCTCACATCCCCTGTCTTCCTCATGATCTCCACAGCGGTTCCTGAATCCCATCGTTACGAGTTATCTCTCCGGCGTCCGCGGGACGTGAAGAGATACAAGGACCGTAATTGAGCTCATAGTGTCCATAACAAAGTCACCGAAACGAACTGCCGATAATCAATCTACGAATCCTCGATTACGAACTCGCAACACACATGAAGATGGATTACCCGATGTTCTGTTAGATCAGGGAATAATGGCTCCGATATCATGAAGAGATACAACAAAACGAGCCCACAGGCTCCTCCAATAACTGCCTCATTCTCGAGTTCAAACATCAAACATGAGTCATCCTGCTAATCACGCAGTCAAGCTCCCATCGGCCAATTATGCCATCGATCTTCAGAGAAGCAACATCAAAACAGATCCCTAATTCCACAGCTACCCCTTCATAACCATGCTGTAACCTTCATCACCGTGCCGCAAAACCTCAAACAAACATACCGTTTAGATATACCGATCACAACCTTCAATAAACCCCATTGTCTGACCACGCGTCGGCGAATCCCACCAATCCTTGCCGATTCGCTACCAAGTTCTCCATCGCCAAGGGACCGTAGTAGATTCGTCATCTGCGAATCTGGGCAACGGTGTCAAAGAGCTCGCGACTGGTGTGAAGACATCGGAGGTTTTCAAACAGGGAGTGTTTCATGTGGCGCAGTCGGGTGAGGCGAGGCATTGGTGCGAGGTTGTTTGCGATGTGGGACTGATTTTTGGGGCATTTATAATTTAAGGAAATTTAGGAAGAAAAAGGCCATCTAAATTTTAATGTCTAGGGTATTCAGTTGATAGATGCGGTTTGTAGACACTCGGCTACATTGGTGTCCCGAATAGGAAACCCCAAGTCCCGAGGACCACTCCGTTGTTTTACGATCACCATTTTTCATCACCGCACTCGCGTCCCCAACGTATGTCTATCGTGCAAACATCGTACCATGCACACTCTCCCTCTTCCACCCATTCATCCCTCAGTTCCCCTATTCTTCACTAATTAACAGTTCACATAATTCAAGTCATAACTTTTCCGCCGATCAATCATTCTAGATCCATCTCGGAATGGAGTAATTTCATCTTTATCAATCAACCCAACGGAATCCATTGTCTCAATGATCCACCGTTTGCCTAAGAAATTAATAAAGTCCTAAATGCCTCGATCCGCTGATGTTGGGTGGCGGCTTCGTGTTGATGAATTTTGTGGGATTGAGGACACGAATTTTATGCCGTTGGCGGAGGCCGCGGACTGGGATGGAGTTTCTCCGAGGGGAGGAGGTCAGTGCATGGGTTCGATTTTTCAGCCTGAAGGCCTCGATGCTATTTACACGAAAGACAATTTGTGAGAGATTCAGCGTGTTGGGATAAACTAGTTGGGTGTCATTCGTATCGCCTCATTGATAGCGATTGCTTGCCAAATTGATACAAATTTCGTCCAGCCTCTCTTTCAATTTTTGTTTTCGGCGATCAAACCTTGGACTTGCTGTATTTCCATCCTTCTACGCTATTTCGTCCCTATAGACTTCCTCCTCTATATTTCAAGTTAAAATTCTATAGCCATCCGATGACCGCAGGAACTTAATCAGTCTGCGCTTTGTCACTGCAGCAATCGCGCCGTCTTTGACTTCGAAGTTGATTAGAGATGAGAAAACGCAGCTTAATCAAGAGACATCGTAGATGTTTTCTCGGTGTCTGTCTAATCTTCCTTGAGTTTTCAGTTATGAAGTTGCCAATTCAACTCACTACAATTACACAACCAACAGATTGAAACAATTTTCCTTTCCCCCCCCCCCACGCTCCCTCAGATACGTGGTAACCAGCCTGGGGATATGCTACGTTGAACATACAAACACTAAGGAAAATTGCACACGCAAACGTCTGATGGAAACAAGCAAGCACAACAAGGACCCATGGAAATCCATCCATAAGACGGGGGATCCAGCGGGAAGAAAGCAGCTGGAGATGGACACTTGCACACCTCATAGAAAGAAACAAAAACAACAAAGTAAAGGCCGTCAAGAATCCGCGCTCTAAGATGGCCGAATGCAATAAAGGAAGAAAACCGCCAGAGGTTGAAACCAAAAGCCAGGGGAAAAGGACAACAAGCTAGGGTCAGGAACAAGAAAAATATCGAGAATAAGAAATAAAAAAAAGGCTTCTGATGCCCGAAGCTTCCTTGAAGGTTTCTGAAAGGTGCTCTCCTCACCCGGGCAGTCTTGCCGTCTAGAAGACAGCCGTCCGGTCATTGTCAAAGGCTTGATGGTCTTTAACAAACTTATTCCAGATATGGGCTACTACATTTGAAGTTAGCTTGATCAAACGCAAACGAAGAGAGAAATCTTTACGCTTCTCCGTCACCCCTGCTGATTCCTTCCAATCGCCTGTCTCTCCTTCTTCGACTTTTTTTCGTAGGAGAGGACCTTGTGCACGATAATTCAAGAAATATGTATATTAGCTACGCTGTTTCCGGTATCATTCATCCAACTGACGCAACCTTCGACTGTAGCGCCATTGGAGATCTTTTAGTACGGCACCCTAACCCGCCAATGGGTTATAGACCGTCGCTGGGAGCTAGGAGATGCAGTTCCATGATATCGTAGTCAGGATACAGGTGTTGTAGTGCCATGAGATTTGACTGTCATAGTTTCACCTCATCTTCCATTCGTGATTTGTCCATTTTCAGATTCAGAGTTAACATGGCTTGAAGGAGCTTGGTACTATACATCGATGAGTCATGTTCAGCAAGTGGGAAGATATACTTACATCTTCGGGTGAGCAATTTTCGGACTGGATGTTGGTAAGGACGATGAATATAGGGAACCGGCTTCAGTGAAATTCTGAAATATTGGATGTGGAGGATGAAGAAGGAAGAAAATGAACTCTTTTGGGCTCTAGCCTTATACTATGCGTCAATATCATACTTGCTTGACACCTTGTGAAGTGATTTATCTATTTGCTCATGCCATCTAATCACTTTCAACTATACAATTTTATCAAATCCACATCTTAATGGTGCAAACGAACCCAAATAGACTGGTATTCCGAGTACAATGAACTAAATCATAAAAAACGCTCCAGCAAAAAAGAGGAAGAGAGAAACATGTCCTACAAATTACCGTCTAGTAAAAGAGATAAAGAAAGAAAGAAACAGATTCCATGTCTCTAGCCTACGCGACTAACCAAAAACCCAGAGGTTATACCTATACCCTGAGAAGAATGTAAAAACAATGTTCTAGAAAAAAAAAATTCTCCAAATTTCCATCCTCTATCCATTCAGTCTATAAACCGCCCTCCTGGACACTGGCCGTTACTCGGGCAATTGTCTTTGCAGTTCGACGGGCAAGAAAGCATCAAATCCCTCATCAAGGATCATCACTCTAATCGAAGTGGCAGTCCACAGGTCAATTCTATAGGCCTCTTGTTTCGAAGCGAAGTGCTACGCACTGTCCTAATTGTCCTATCAACAACGTCAGAACAACATTCTCCATCTCTTGTCCAATCTCCAACACTACACCACCTTCCCCTAGCATTTTTCTCCCCCTTGCCTGTAGTGTTCCACACCACCAACACCCTTTCTGCACGACTGCCGTTAAGAGTATAGCAAAAATGTAAGAATTCACCTTCGGGTTACGTATCCAACCAACAGTCAAGGGGTGCTTCAAGTTCTTGATTTCTATGTTTGGCGCTCCTGGATGAAGTCCAACGGGTTCGATGTCCCCACCGTGATATTTCTTAGCCGGATCAATTTGCAGATGTATATAATTCCTTGCAAAATATCGCCCGAGCAGTGCTAGTTTTGCACAAGGTTGAAGGAGCATCGATGTTTCAGGCGGAATTTCGAAGGAAGTGCTGTGTGTAATGGCGATTAGGAGCGTAAGAACGCATGCATCCATATTGAATCGATTTCTTCCCATGGTCAAAGGAAATTGATAAACCAAGGTGGTTGTAGAAGTAGTGTCCTATAAATTGAGAGTTTTGAAACATTTAATGCGGAGAATGATATATTCTAAAAACAAAGATCTTTGAAGTAGGTGAATTCGTTGAAGTTCTGTGAAGTTAATCGTTGATCGACTTTGTAGATATGGGTGCGGTGGATGAAGAATTGGGACGGGAAATGGCTTGAAGAGGACTTCTATTACCCTGTGTCGAGGCATCCTTTGAGGCATATCTGACCTTTTGCTTAATTCCTTATGCAGTCATGATTTTACTTGTGTCCATTTACTTGTGATGTATAGTCATTCCTATCTACTCAAATATAGAGTATTGCAAAGTTCAATCCTCAAAGGTGCATATCAAATCAATTGTCAATATTGTAGTTAAAGATGTGTCCTCTCGTCTAGGAAATCTAGCTAAATTCTAAAATATACACCCAACAATCACTTTTCGGGTTTAACTCACTACCTATCAACCTACCGGTAGCCTAACATACCGTCTTGATAACATTTTCCTCATGGTTCTCACCACACTTCAACCCCCCAACCGTCCAAGCCCCAACATGGCACACCCCAACTTCCTGTCATAATCCTCAGCAGTATCTCCTGTACTCCACATAATGTTACCATATTGGAACATAATACTCCCAGTGATATCAGATTTAGACATATCTATCTAGATTATCAATGGGTGGTTCAACCCCTTGTCAGTAAGCGACAAAGGCGGATCAATTGGAGCTTTCCAGACTCTATGGTTTGTATTCCTGCTATCAATGAGATTATGGGCGCCGAAATCTGTGTATTGTTTCGATTCGGACTTATCCTTGCCGCATGATTGTATTTGTTCGAGGTGGAAGGAACAGCGGGTGGTTTCGAGGGATAATGCGGCCAGTTACGGCGGTAACGACGAGGAAAACTGCGAGGATGACATGAATAGCCGTTTTAGGAGGGGCTTGTGAAGTTATAGGCTTGGTCTATGATCAAGGGAGATTTAAAGAAACTTGAAGAAGTGTAGCTTCGTTCCTAGGAGGTGCTCTGAAGTTAACTGGTAACGGGGGATGCAAATCGTTCCGAAGGTCCCAGACTGTGATATGTTCATTGTATTGGAGAATTAAAGAAGATACCCGAGCAAAAGAAGATTCTTATGCTCACCTCACACCTCCTCCTCATTCCCAATTTTCCGGCACCCTAGTCACACGCTTCACATACACTCACATTCGCTTCCAAGTGAGCAAGGAAGACTGGGAGGTGAAGGTAAAGTTGTTCGGGGATGCTGGTGTGACACACTGCCCTTTTACGTCAATTGCAAAATTCAAGAAGCTAGAGGCTTCATTTTGCGACACACCCACAAGTAAACTGCAATTCCTTCTACTTCACTAATGCTTCAGACACCTCTGACCTCCATTCCCCGACAAGTGTACGCATCCGATCGAATTAGAGTAGGTGCCTATGAAGCATTAGTGTTGCGTCCTTCGTCAGATAACTTTGAATTTCATTTTCCATAGTTCTTACCAACCACAATTCAAGATCCACTGTCCTCAGCATATCTTGAGAAGTCCTCACACCCACCCTTTCCCCCAACTACACCCTAAAAACCACTCAGAATCGTCCTCTTTTTCAAAGTGAAACTCCGGATTTTAAACTTAGAACCAATGGTTAGATATGCCAACCAATATTCCATATTCTAACGTCCTTAGGGCCAGAATCTGCCATCCACATCCTTAACCCAATCCAAGTCTAGTCAATAATTCGGAAGAATAATATTACATCATCATTAACCTACATTTCTCCTTCTACGTTCGCTCCTGGCACCTCACTCAGCAATTCCGCAGTACACCATCAGAGGTCCAGGACATATCCCACACCCCTCCATAACTGCACACTGTCCTCCCTACCTCCCTTACCTCCCTCACCTCCTCTTCTTAGTCTGTAAATGCGCTTTTCATTTCTTCTCCGTCATAATTATTACCCACAAAACCTACCAACTCACTTGTATGCTTCCTCCGGATCCTTTCCCATAGAAATTCGATTGAGTTGCCTTGGACCTGTAGCGTTAAAGGTGATTTGATGGCTGGCGTCCGAAATGTGAAGCATTTTAGTCGCCATCTTGGATGTAGGTTTATATCATTTTATGAAACCGACATATATGAGGAGAATTACATGCGTATGAAGAAAAAGGGACGTATGGGAGCAGATGGATGGTGACGGAGGTGAGTAGGGCCAAGAATGATCATGAGAAGGAACTGGGTATGAAAGGAGGCTTAAAGGGAGAAATGAGAATACATATTCAATAAATCTAGGCTCATTATGTCAATAGCAATTAGGAATCACGTTTAGAGACCGAGGCAAAAAGAATTGAGGGTACAGCCCTTGTAGTTGTGCATTGAAATTGCTCTATATACCCTTCACCCACTCAACCATTCCTATTTTCGAGCTCATGAGTCCATACCAATCATGATTCCTATTCCAACGGGTAATCTACTCATCATCCTCATCCGCCTCGTCATTGACAACGTTGAAGAACCTAAGCTCGTAGACACCTTTCGAGGTAGAGACGACGCGGAGCCAGTCACGGAGCTGCTGCTTCTTGAGGAATTTCTTGGTCCTAAACCAACCGGCATTAGCCTCAGTCTAAATGAGTGCTTATAAAGTGGTATAAGATGCACTCACAAGTACTTCAAGTAGCGACCCGAGAATTCCTGGTGAGCAATAACATCGATCTTTCCATCGCCAGGCGCGGAGATCTGAATGTTGTCGCCAAGGTTACCAGTGCGGCCGTCGACCTTGATGCGGTCATGGAGGAACTTCTCGAAGGCTTGGATGTCGAAGATCTTGTCGTTTACGGGTTGTTGGCAGTTAATGGTGAACTAATGGTGAATATCTGCGTTAGCAATGCTCCTCTCATAAGATTGTGTGTAGGAATGGAGGATATAGAAATACCTTCTTGATGATCTTCTGTCCCTTCTTCGATCCCTTGAGGCCTCCGCCGCCCGCAGTTGGTCGTTTCTGTCACATACACTTAGCCTACTGTTCTATGCTGGTGCGTTATCTGGAGTCATCCAGCAGACAGCAAAGCCGCGTACGTACTGGTCCTTGTACCATTTTGATGAGTTATGCGAGCGCAAAGAAGTGGTTATCCTACGCTTGTCGTGGGAATTGGTGATGTGGTAATGTTTAAAGGTCGCCGTCCGGTTGAGGGTGGGCAATTTTGCAACCTTGTGGGCTGCACTAGTATGTAAATGGTTTAGCTCAGCCAAGATTTCAACTGCAGGCTCATTGGCTGATTACAATCATCGTGGAATGGTGGATATTTGAGTCGTGCTGATATCTTTTTAGCAAGAGTTCTGCAGGGTATTATTTAAGCAAGAGTGCCGTAATTTCAGAGCCAGAGAGTTGCCTTTGTCTTCCGACGTTGGCTAAAATGGATCTCACACAAAAAGCTGAAGAAAGACCGGGCTGAACAAGACTATTGTATTACATTATAGTGATGAAAAGTTTGAGGAATGTTACAGGCTTTTTTCAATCCTCTATCGTACAAAAAACCTTGCTCTTCGCCTTCTATCCTACACTTATCAGGTCTAAACGTTTCCCATACTGAGCAGAGAACACTCCGTATCTTCCATCCCTTCACTCAGCACTTTCACTTATCCACCATCTAGAGCAAGAGCGCAGCAAAGGCTCCCATCAAGCCACCAATGGCTCCACCACTTGCAAGAAGTGAAGAGGCCGCACCAGTCGAGAGAACAGGTCCGCCGGTCGCAGTTCCGCTTGGAGTTGGGGCACCAGAGTGGACGCTTCCACCGTTAACAGCGCTGGGGGCGGTGCTAATGTTCGTCTTGGCGGCGAGTTCGCGGAAGGCAGCAAGGGTATTTGGACCATGGCCACTGAAGAGAGAAAAAAAGAACGTCAGCATAGGTTCTCGATGTGGAATTAAGTCTGTAGGAAGAAGGATGCTTGTGAGAGCGTCGTAGAGGAGGTAGAGACTTACGGAGGATTTATCACAGCAACCATACCAGCGGCACAGTGTGGGCGTGGCAAAAGAGCGGCACAGTACAGCCAGATGGGCTTGTCATCATGAACCTTGATCGTGAAGGTTTGATTCTGTCATCCCGGTCAGTCACTCAGTAGGTTGCGTAAGGATGTCCTTACAGCAGGCCCAGAAGCAGCAGGTATGAAGCCGCTGAAGATTGCTCCTTCCGATGGGTTGCATGGGTTGTTGAAGTCGGCCTGAACCACTGAGTGGTTTTTGGGGAAGAATTGGAAAGTAATCTCCTCGCCGACTTTGGCGTGAATGGTGTCGGGGGTGAAAACAAATCCGTCCTTTCCAACGCTCACGGTTTGAACACTGGGACTACCAGTTCCCGTAGGGTTAGGAGCAAGGGAGACAGTAGCGTTTCCGCCATAGTAGCTATACTGAGCGAATGCTAGGGGAAGAGCACTAAGAGCAGCAATGAAGGTGGATGAAACCATTTTGGAAACAAAAGCTGTGGTTGGGAGTTAAATATTGAAAGCTGAAAACAAAAGCTTGAAGTTGTCCTTAGTTGGTTGTGGTGTGCTATCGTAAGGAATCATTCTCCTGCAGAGGACGGAGGGTATTTGTATGCGGAGGAAATGAGTTCCATCTATCAGAGTCAGTAGTAGCATCGCCTAGCACAGCCATCGAATAAGCAGCAGATATTTTCGTCTCTTTCCTGATGTCCTCATGAAGCGACACAAAGGCAGATTGATAATCCGGGCGCGAAAGGTTTAGCGGAACGGACAAGAGCCGCCTAGGAGGACTGGATATCTGGAACTTGTGCTAAGACTCCACCATAAAATAGAAAGGCACCGGAAATCATTGGGCTTTGGCGTTTCGAATATGCTTGGATCGTACACGGGACGACGAAATCCGCTGCTGAGGTGTGGCGTTGACACTGCAGGCGAGGCTGAGCACAGCAGCCGCCAACTGCCCGGATGCGTCCAAAACCGTGGAAGGTGTATGGTCGGGGCAGCGGTTCCTGCATACGAGTGGTCCTCGAATGAATAATTACTGAACTATTGTGAACTTGGCTGCGATGCTCGACAGCATAACGTGAGATAAGAAACGGTACATCCAAGAAGTTAAAATTCGGTCGGAGAGTGCTTGCGCCAGCAAATCCTGGCAAGGCTGGAAATATGGCTGGAATATGTCGTACTTGGGTCGTTTCAGGAATCGCCAGAAAATAAGCGAGCGAATGAACAGAAATAGATGCTTAGCAAAGACCGTCGACATAAAAAGACCAAACTGAGACTTTCCATTATTTGAGAGATGAAGAGCGACCATTTCCAGTCGCTGGCAGCCACCTCCTTTCAGCTTCAAAACAACAGACCTCCTTCTCATCCTTTTTCGGCGATACTCCAAATTTGAAAAGCAGGAACGACTCTTTCCGCCAGTAGACATGCGTTTTGGTAGGAAGAAAGATTCTTGTTCCCTACTCTTTGGGTGGCAGCTTCAGGATGTCCGAAGACATTTGTGATCGTGCATTCCTTAATGATGATGGATCTTCCACGCCGTTGCTCGAAGGTCAAGTCACAAGCTGCTGTTTCTCCAGTTCATACTTCAAACGAGGCTGCGCGTTCACTTCAAGCAAGTAGGTGGCACGTCGGATTTCGGCATATCATATTCCACAGACCAAGTTCCTGAGAAACTATTCATGTCATCGCTGCCCGACACTCTGAGAGGATGGAGATGGCCACGAAATTTGGAGAGATGGATAAAAGTTGGGCCTTCGCACACAACTCCACTTGCTTGGCGATAAGCCGGAAAGGGAAACACTGGGCAAATTTGGCGGATCATTCGGTCA
The DNA here is from genome assembly GCA_010093925.1 of Zopfia rhizophila CBS 207.26. Taxonomy (NCBI): domain Eukaryota; kingdom Fungi; phylum Ascomycota; class Dothideomycetes; family Zopfiaceae; genus Zopfia; species Zopfia rhizophila. Next base: position 1,180,324 of record ML994622.1, read on the forward strand.
CGTGCAGGAAACTCGCCTGAAAACTCTATGGTACGTCAACTCATGTCTAACTGGAGGGACCATACTGTCATTATCACATCAAAAGGCGGGGAAATGTTTGGTCACATATGTGCTGAAACTGTGCGTCCGCGTATTGCACCTTTGCTACGAGAGACTAACGTATTTAGCGAATAGGTCCCCACGGAAAGCACAGCAGGGTTAATCGACGTCAGTTAACGATAATAATGCGTCCCCTACTAATCTTTAGATTTCTGGTGAAGGCTGCTATGTATACTGGCATTCATCTTGCTTTATCTGAGGGTTTTAATATATCGCGATAGTATTCTCATACATCTTAAAGGATACTCTCCATTATATTTCATTCACAAACTTCATCGCTGAACACGGAGCTCGGAAAGACAATGTCACTTGCCGACGGTATGTTGTATACTGAAAACTCGTGGGAGCTATCGAGCACTGCTAATATACTTTAGGAAACTTAACGAATAGTCCCCGAGCTGAAGCCGTGACACAAGTCGGGCCAAGAAAGACCAATGTCTATCAGAAACGAACCGGGAGCGACTGGACCAAGGCCATAAAGGCTTTTCCACTAACGAATATACTCCTTCTAACCCGTGGTATGGCCAGGAACGGTCGTCGCCGATGTTCGGCCTGGCTGAGTCATCTCCTCACACAGTGAGGCAGACGCCGGGCCACAGACCTGAAGATAAGGCCGAGCGTGACAAGGGGCACGAAGATCCAGATATTGAGAAAGGCCAAGGCCATAGAGAGGAACACACCGATGGTCGTCCGAGAGGTAGACGCAGATAAGGCAGATACTTCGTTTCTATATCCACTGACGATATTCAGGAATCCGCGCATGGATACAACGCCTCCGGTGTCGGAAGATGTAGGAGAGACTGCGCCGCACGGGAGGCAAGTGAGGATGCCTCGAGAATCGCATGTGAGGTGGACAGACTATCAGGAGCAAGATGAAAACTATGAAGAGCAACGACAAAGAGAGCTGCAAGTGAGGTATGACCGGTTTAGAAACACTATCGCCCGGTTCAGGGCACATCATTCAGAACCACTTGCGAAGTACTTAGCGGTAAGTGATCCACTCGGGATTATGAAGTGTTGTGGATAGTTGTTAACGTCACTAGACACCTTTGACAGTATTTCTTGGACTGCGCGGCAACCTTAGCTACAAGCTTAGCCCATCTTATGGCTCATGGAACACGCTCTGCTGGGCAAATGGTCTTGCAACTATGGCTGGTATATACTTGGCGGCTGGTGTGAGCGGCGCCCACATCAATCCGGTCGTGACACTGGTGCTGGCCATATTCCGCGGTTTCCTTGGCGTAAGTTTCCGGTGTACGTGATCGTGCAACTCTTAGGGAGCCTAACGGCTGGCGGACTCCTTTACGCGGTTTATCACGACGCCGTCCACCACTATGGGCCTGGGCTTACATCAACTACGGGTCAATCGTTTTATACAATCCCACAACCATACCTTAGCCCTACGAATGCCTTCTGGAACGAATATATGGCAACGGCAGTCTTAACCTGCTTCATTTTTGCTCTTTGTGATGATCAAAACAGTCCTCCCGGTGCCGGAATGAACTCGTTGATCATCGGCCTTGTCGTCACACTCCTTGGTTTGACCTCGGTTACAATACGGGGACCATGTAGGAATCCGATGAGAGGCCTCGCAACAAGGCTTGTCGCGGTAGGGGTCGGTTATCCAACGCAGGCTACGTTCAAGAACTGGTGGTGTATGGGGGGTGTATGGGGAGCATGTATTGCTGGATCCATTACAGACGCAGCGGTGTATGACTTGTTCATCTTTGTTGGGTGGCGAGAGTCCGGTGAATTATATATGGTAATCAAAGCGGGAGGTGACCAACAAGCTCAGAGTGATTATGGGACTTAAAAAGAGCTGAACAGAGCGACGAAGCACTTATTTCTTAGGGAGTCATAAGTATCATCCAGATGCCAGCACGTGAAGGGTAGTTTGTTGGTTTGTTAATAGGTTTTCTTACATTCTACCTCATCTCGAGATAGAGGAGATTGTCGTTTTATTTGTGGAAGACTATATCTAGAGCCTCTGTCACTTTTGGTGACGATCATCAGCTAGGTAGAATTTCACCTGCAGTTTCATTTCAGAGCTGAGAAGCCGTGGTTTTGGCGAATCTGCGGACTTGTTGCTTGACAATAAATTCGGACTGGAATGTCAGAAGAGTTAGAAGGTTGAGTAGGAAATCTGAGGAAGGAAACGTTTTGCGGGGAATGATGCTAACGCGTACGAAGAGGCGCGGTTTTGTAAGGATTTGAGGAGGAAGTGGTGACAAGCCAAGAAGGGGAAAATACTAACGCTTCTTCCAGCCTAGCGTTCCCGCACAGGAGAAAGATAAGTACATCGGCGCTCCTCTCAACACTCACCTATCCATCAACAGGTAACAAGTGCACAAGAGCTTGGGGTCTACGTGAGGTTTACGATGGCGTCTTAGCATTAATTCCTGAGCGTCTCCCCGTTTCGAAACAGATATCTCCAACTCCCGGTCAATAGTATCTCGTCAAGCCCATCTCCAACACCATGCATCCAACGCTTTTCCCGTCGCTACCCAAGCTCACTTTTTATTCAACCGGGCCAACGGTACCCAAGAGAATCAAAGAATCAAGATGCACAGATTCAATTCACTCCTTCCAGAATCATCGCCATGACAAAACCCATCTGCCCAAAACGAACATTTATTCAGTCACCAGGCATATCCTGCTATATCGAGCACATTAAACATCCGGGGTAGAAAAAAAGCTTGTCTTCCATCTGCTTATCCCTTCTAAATCGATTCGGTTGTACAGTAGCCGGCAGTGCATATTCGCACGTGTGCGTTTTCAATATACAACACCAATCAGACCAACCCATTCAATATGCAAAACTGACCATGGCATTCCGGCCCGACAACACAATATTTATATATAACCCTTTTAATCTCCGACTAATCTCAACTTTATCTGGGGGACTTGCATTTCGGTCTGTCGCGGCAAGATGAACGGACATTGCTGATGGTGGTGGCGCGGTTATTTGTGGGGTAGTATTGCGGAGGGCAGTCCCGTGAGTGCTACGACTATATAACAGGTAGATATTTGCACAGGCCAAGGTCCCCTTTCTTCTCTTTAGGTTGAAAGTCTCTCGCCAAAATGCTGTTTTCAAGCCTGCTCACTGGTGTTGCACTTCTCGCTGCCGAGGCTGCCGCCCACGGCGCCGTAACCAGCTACGAAATCGGAGGAACCAAATACCCAGGGTAAATTACCTCCCCCTCCTATCTCAGTGCTCAACAACATGTTAAATCTTTGATAGTTATGAAGGCTTCTCCCCAAGCGGCATAAAGACCATCCAACGCCAATGGCCCGACTACAACCCGACCACATCCGTCAACGACAAGAAAGTCATGTGTAACGGCGGTACGAGTGCTGACCTCAGTGCGAGCATCGCGGCCGGCGGCAAAATCAAAGCCATCTGGAAGCAATGGACGCACCAACAGGGTCCCGTCATGGTGTGGATGTACAAGTGCAAGGGCGACTTCAGTTCCTGCGACGGCAGCGGCACCAACTGGTTTAAGATCGATCAAGAGGGCATGACCGCTCCTCCACTCTCCGGATCCTCCTGGGGAACGGCCAAGGTCTACAAGAATCTTTACTGGGAGAGCACAATCCCGAAGAGTCTGGCACCGGGCAACTATTTGATTCGACATGAGTTGTTAGCGCTGCATCAAGCGAACGCGCCGCAATTTTATGCAGAGTGTGCGCAGCTTGTCGTTACGGGATCGGGAACCGCGCAGCCAAGTGGAAACTTCTTGGCTAAGATTCCGGGATATGCTCCTCAGAATGACCCTGGAATTATGGTTGATACCTATGGAAGCAAGGCTACGACCTACACTCCTCCCGGCCCTCCAGTCTGGACCGGTTAGATTGAAACCGAAATGGGTTGATCATGGGATAATGAGACGGAAGGGTGGACTGGTGCATTGATAGCCGGAAGTGGAGCCAAATCATTCGCCTTGCATGTAATTCTTCGACTGCATATATTTTGAACCTAAATACAATCAGTAAATGCATTCTGCATTGCTTTCCGCAAATTTCGGATTGCTATGCAAGGTCTCGCTTCACAACACTGTACTATGACCTTAAGTTGTGGTTTGTGGAGAAATGTTGTTGCTCCAAATGTAGGCTAATCGGAGGACTTTCTCCTGCTTCCAGACAGTCGACTTTAAAGTGCAGATTTCTGCCTTGACCAAATTATTTTCTGCGATTTTAGTCTGTAGAAAGGAGAATGATTTAAGAATGATTTATATATAGCCTCTGAGCTATACAGAGTTAGCTACGAAGCATGCATTTAAGTGACCGCCACTAAAGGTGTCCCTGTCCCAAAATACATCACATCACAGAACCACGCCCCTGACACACTCTCCCTGACTCCAAAGCTGCATCCAATACCTCACCTTCTCAGACCTAGTCGACTCAGATAACAACTTTTTCTCAACCCATGTAATTCCCCATGCCCCCAAATCACCACCCTTACCCGGCAACACTAACCGCTCACCAAGGCACCTTCCTCACCCTGTTCTCCTCAACCTCCCAAAACCCTAGGAGCTGTGGACTGGCGGTGGAGTGGGAAAAGCACCTGCGTAACCTAGACCACGCTTGTAACATTACAATCTAAGACCTTATTATACACCTCCTCGAAAACCCCATCGCCAGGCTTAGCAGCCTTCGCCCATACGACGTTATTAATCAAAACATCCAGTCTCCCGAATTTCTGCTGGATTTTTGATACTACGGCTGCGATTGAGGAACCGGATGTGATGTTTATCTGGATGAGTTCCAAGATAGAATCGAAGCCATGATCTGATTTTAGGGATTTGATGGCTTCTTGGCCGGAGGAGGGGAGCGGACACCCAGTATGTAAGTGCGGTTTGGACAGTCGGTTGTCAGGGCTTGGACTATTGCGAAGCCGAAGCCTGAGTCGTGTTCAGTGATTGAAGTGAATGGAAGCGAAGAGATGTATGGAGTACCTCGATTTGCTCCAGTGGCGAAGATGATTCTTGGGTCCACTGTGATGTTTCGGTTGTTTGGGCATTAGTGTGGGTTTGCTGCGTTTTCGATGGCAATATAAGAAAGGTAGAATTGGACAAAATGAACACGTAAGTAGTAAAGAGTAAAATGGGTTAACCTAATCATATATCTAAGACAGATCTTGAAGACCCAAGGAGGCGGTGAAGTATTTATACCTCTAAACTGTCACCTAGTATCTTTGTGAAATCGAATTTACAAATCGCTGCTGTCGCGAATTTCGAGTTATTGATGAGGCCCCAAGATAAGAATACCGTACTTTGCGTGGTATTTGAATGATCATTTGCACGAAGCAAAGGTGCTGGGCTGGGAGAGAGTAATTGTTCATGGACTTCACCGGGGCCTTAGTCATTCCCCCCCCCAATGGGAGCAAAAATAATCTAATTCCTATATAAGAGTACAGGTACAGACGGAATCCTCCAGTAGACATCCTATGCTTGAGAAGAGATGTGGTAAATATATATGGTCGGTCATTCGAAATGGAGAAATATCCGAAGGTAAGAGGATATAGCGGCGTAAAGATGAACATACTCTACTCCACCTATATTCCCTATGATTCTCACTAAGATGGGTTTGTTTAGTAATCCAATATCCGTTTTTCAGTCTAGTCTCCGCTCTCATCTCTCGCTCGAAGTGGCTCACACTTCACAGCTCTAATCCTCCCATCCTGTCGTTCAACCCGATAGAGTATCTTCTCTGCAGCCTCCCATCCGAGATACTCCAAGCTCTGCGGGACCTCTGGGAAGTTGTTGAGAAATTCATCTGGTAGTTTCTGTTCACGACCACCCCATAATCGTAAGGCTTTGATCCGAGTAGTAGATGGGAGAAGATCAAGCGCAATTTTCTGCATAAGCGTCAGCGCATCGATCTAAAGAGTGCAAAACGAGAGAACTTGGGCTTACCAGATCTTTCTCATTCGTGGCATCAGGGTGACTCCACTCTCCATTTAGCAGTGACATCGAAATATTCGCCGTCTCAAGCTGACACCTAGTTCCTTCAGCCCTGATAGGCACGGCAGCAGCCTCTTAACAGCCTCAGGGAGACTTTTTGGCTTATCACCTTGTCTTTCTTTCTCCACCCCCCACATCTGACTTCGTCGTTTCCTTCTCTCTCGTCATTAGAGTCTGGTTCTTTAGGCCGCCAACGTGTGACCATGGCACCAATATCCACACACTTCAACGTCCCTTTTCCCTTAGTTATAGTTCTATAGTTTCCGAAACCCATTGCAACCAGAGCCAAATTCCGAATCGGTCGTCCGGCTTCCAGATTCAGCAAGTCTTCCAACATGATAACATTCTTCTGATTCGGCTGGCACACAGCTCTCAAGTTCAGTAAAGCTGTTACTGGGAAGGCTTGCGGAGTTGTATCCCGGTTGGCTGCATAAACATCCATTGCTAAGATCTCAACGCTAGAGTTTCGAACGAGGAGGCTCGAAAAAGCTTTGGGGTTGAAATCGTAGCCGCTGACGAAGAACCTTGTAAGACCAGGAAAGTGGGAGTCCCATGTAATGTTCTGAATTTTGTAGGAGTCCAAATCGCATCTTGGGTAGTTGAAGTCCGAGATTTCGAGATTCGGGCTGGCTTTAAGTAGATGCTCGATCATTGACCCATCGTCCCCGTGTGCACCCGATGCATCCAGTTTGAGCTCACGGAGAGCTGGGAAATGAACTTGAGCCGGTTTCTAGCCTAGTTAGCTAGTATTTCATTTCTTGAGTTATGGGAATGGGGTGAAGGCATGATAATTGAATTTACAAAATGATGAACCTCATGCGTATAAAACCCCAGATTTAACTTCTGCATCGTCCTCGCATGCCTCTAAAGCGACTCCCAGAAGATCTTGGGCCTCACACTCTCCCTCCCCAATCGATCATCATTGTCCCACGAGAACTCCGTCAAAGATCCCTCACCAACTGCACCCAGAATCTGGACTATGGGCCTGCAATTCTTATTCATTGTCTCATCAACAATCTCCTCTTTGCCGTCTTCCATCGCCTCATCACTGTCCTTTGAGCCAGTGGTCTTCACGGGTTTCGCATCATTTGAGTGAACAGATGCTGCATCTCCATCGTCGGCATTGGTGGCCGCATTGGGATCTGGTTCCTCATAGTCATCTCTGACCTCAATTTTCTCTATTTTCGCTACAACATGTGGGTTTGAAAGAACCTGTCTTGCAATGTCTGCTCTATTTCTCAACTTGCTAATCCTGACCGTAGCATTTGCGATCCTGTGAATTCCGCTCGAGCTTGCTGATGGAAGGGCAGAATCGTCGGTGGTCTGCATGGCGACATTCAACGATGGGTGGTTTCTTGGGGTTGATGAGATTTCGTGAGAGGAGCGTCTCGACGAATTGATACAACTCTCTCTGGACCCGCGTGGCTACGGTGGATGGGTATTTCAAGGATCGTTGATGTCTTTGGTGACTGAGTGGAATCGGTTGGGGTTGTGGTTGGCGGGAATGGAATGCTAGACGATCTAGTTCACCGCGGGAGCATTTTTCAAGAGAGGCTAAGGGCGCAAGACCGAGTCATTGTCCGCAGCCTTTACGCAGTACAGGCTGATGTGCTTGTAAAGACAGAGGGTGGCGATGGAGGATAAGGGCTCAATGAACTGGAGAGAAGGTGTAAGTCACGGACCCATTATGGAACTTAAGAGGAAGGATCATGAGAACTGGTGGAAAAGAAAGCACAGATGGAACAAACGAATAGATGGACCTATCCACTCCTGCCGTATCTACGTGAACTTTTCATTACATCTCCACGCTCATGCTTCGTTTTCTGAGATCAGGCCCTTCAACTCAAATCGCAAAATAGATATGTGGCTGTCCACAAGTACATCTCCAGCAAAGAAGCACATTCCCAGCCCGTAGGCAATTACGCCAAACTCCTAGCCCATTTTCGATGACAGTGAGACCCAAATGCGTACAAGAAAGCCATTACTCGTCCACACTCATTTCGTCACCGTTTTCGACGCCTTGACGACTAGTTTTGCTAGCTCACCATATGCCTCCTGGAACTCATTGACATCCTCCTCCTTAATTTCCTTGACTTTCTTCGATGATCGGTCCTTCGTGACCATGACAACGCTGGTAGGTCTCTTCGTGGCACTAGACTCACCGAGTTCTGCTCGCGATTTGACGTAGATGTATGGGATGTTATGGTCTTCGCAGAGAACAGGAATGTGTGAGATTACGTCCATGGGAGAAATATCTGCCGCGATAATAACAATGGATGGTGGGTTTGAAATGTCGGAGGAGGAGGGCTCAGAGGTCTGGGATTTGCGGAGGGCTTTGACAACTTCTTTGACGCCGCGCCTAAGGGTTTTGGCTTTGGCCGCTGGAGAGAGAAACAATATATGTTAACATCAATTGCTACAGGTTGGGGGAGTTGTATGTGCGATAGGAGCCGTAGGAGTTGAGCTCCACAATTGGGGAGGCTTACACTTTTTGACTGTCCTTAAGATCTTCTTGACCTCTTTTGTATCCTCCGCTAGTGGGAAGGCGAACGGCACCAGCGCATGAATTGCTGGTGCACTTATTTCCATATCCACGTCGCCATCCTCGTCCATCATGACGAGATCTGTAACAGGCACTGGTGATGCCGACTTCTCTGGCTCTGCCTCTAAAGCCTTCGTGAAGCTTGGGTCGGCCTTGATCTTCTTGTCCTTCTTTTCTTTTTTGGACTTCTTCACGACACCATCGACCTCGGCGCGTTTTTCCTTCTTCTCCTTCTTCTCTTTCCTGTCCTTCTTATCCTTCTTCTCCTTCTCAGAATGATCCTTGCCCATTTTGAATGATTGCAATTGAAGATGCCCAATAACTATTGAGCAAGAAGTAATGTAGTTAGGGGTGGGTGCGGGCTATGGAAGCTGTGAGGTGTTTTGAGCTCTTCCGCCGAACTTTTCGCTTCACAACATTTTGTGAGAGTCGGAGAAAAAAAAAGTTAGCGGGCTTGGCAAAATATTTCTTGGCACTGGTCGCCAGCAATGGCCGTGTTGTTGAGATCCTCAAATCCACATGAATTGAATACTGCACAGCATCACATGCAAAGCATTTGGGAAGACCCATATCCAGTAACAAAGCTATTCATACAGGACTATTTTAAACCAAAACGCAACCCCATCACCTCATACGTCCTCCAAACAGATCCCAATATCACCATTGCTAACAGATCCATCTCCACGAAGACATATGAAACCGGAAACTAGTGGTATGTGCAGTAGGAGATTTGAAATATGACAGACAAAGAAATTGAAACCGAGAGGAGAACAGTATTACTGGGTGCGGCAAATAAGCCTGCGAAAGAAAAGGCGTGAAAACAAGCGCATGGGGCCAGCCAGCAGGAACAATCCAGCAAAAGGAGAGGGTATGAGAGAGCGAGAGAAATATTAGTGTGGCCCGAAGACCAGTGAGGAAAGAGCCCGAGCCTGAGCGTGTATAGAAACTGGACCAGGCCACCCCAATTCGCCATTATCACCCCAATCTTGACGAAACATAGACAGATAGGAAACAAGACTACCGCTTCCAGTATGCAGTAAAAGGGAACACCCGAACTCCAGGCCATGCTCCCACATGCAGAGAGGAGATGACGAGAGACGGAGATGTAAAAGCCCAGTCTAGTGTAAAATGAGAACAAGAAAGGAAATGAGCAAGGAAAATTCGTGGGACTCGTTAAATAACCATTAAGAGTGGCTTCTAGTATGCCACCTGCATCTCCAAAACCTGAACGCCTCCAGCAGCCATTGAAGGCGTAGCGGAGCCAGACCGAGATGACATCGCATCCTCGTAGCCAACGAGAGCTTGAGAATGAAGTTTGAAAGCCTCACCCATGAGCTTGGTGATGCTGGCAAAGTGTTAGCATTGCTAGTAAGGAGGCGCAGATCGATACATACCCCCAAACAACGACTTCGTCGATCATGCTGCCCCACAGTCGGGCAACAGTGGAGCTCAGTTTGGCGCCATAGACATCTACGGAGTCTTCATCAAATAGATTCCGTAACTTGTTGTACATGGCAAGCTCTTCCTCCGTCGCAGGCTCTTCGTCATGTTCCAGGCGATAGAGCCAGAGAGTAAGAATGACCATGAGGTCCATACCAGAAAGAGGGTGTTCAATGCTCCAGTTAGTGGCGGAGGTCCTTGCCACCCACCGGATGCCTTGCACTGCCGCAACCTCTATGCAATCAAAGCACTCTTGAATAACTTTGATCATCTCTTGTGATCGCTGAACCTTGTCACGAGCGTTCGTCATCGCAGCGGCGACTTCATAGGAGTCGTGGTATCGGAGAGCCTCTTGGACTGACTTCAGATCCACAACAAGACGCGCCCGTGTGTTTCTATACATCGCCATAGCGTTGAAAATAAGAGGATGGCCTTTGTGAGGCGCGCTCAGTTGAACCACAACGGTTTCAGGTTCACAAAGCTCGAGTGACTTCTCCCATGTTTCAAGAGCAAGCCTGAGCTTGTACTCTGTGACCACATCTTGGAGTGCTTCAGGGCTGCGCTTGTGATACCAGACCTCGAGGAAGAGAGCATTGATCATGACACGGGTCGCGAACGCGCTATAGCGAGCCGCCTCTCCTTGGAAAAGATTGTCATGTGCCTGGCGAAAGGTGATGATCTTAGATGCAGTCAGACTTTCACGCCATGACTCATCGTCAGATACTTCCATGGTCCAGAGCGATTCTGAAGATGGCAGCTCGAGGGTGTCAAACTCATTGAACCCCATTGCTGGCGTATGGTTGTACGTCAACGTTAGGAGACCAAAGAAAATGTAGACGGCATAATAGGTTCGACGACACTGTTCATCCTCGACCCACTCTTCATGGTTAGGCTGCGCACCCTCTCGTGCCTCTGAACGAAGTTTGAGTTCATAGCGGTTTCCGGCAACCATCTATATTACATTAGAGAAGAATAAGTATATACAGAAACTGAAAACCTACGTTGGCAAGTAGACTCTTGATTGAGCAAGCCCATTCGAGGCCCTTAGGATCCCCGCTCCAGCTGGCAAAAATCATGTTCAGCAGTGTGCTTTGCATGGTCCATAGCGGGCACTTCCGAGAGCTGAAATTCTCCTTATTTTGCAGAAACTGGTTGACGAGGACTTTCGCGCCAATGTGAAGCATGTACGCTTGATCTTGATCAAAGATGTAGAGCGCCCCGATCGACAAAACGGCGAGAAGAAGCGGTGCAGATACTTCTGTCGGCTGGAATGACGCCGGATGCAGGAACGGCAGGTGATGATGGAACAAGTCGAAGTAAGTTTTGAGCAGTCTGTTAAGCGTGTTCAGGCTCGGCAAATGGAAGGTGTCCAAGAGCATATTTTCGCTATCAAAGTTCTTGATGTTCTCGAAGATCTTCGCGCATTGTTCTTCCGATTCGACCTGAGGCGCTTTTGTCATCGTTAGCGCTTGAGTTGGGCCAGGCGATCTACGATAGTCGACGGGTGATACGGGGCCAAGCATGGATGGATAAGGGGATAGGGCGCCGGGAGTGGCAAGACCGGACACGGGCATCGAGCTGTTCATCGACTGGAACGATGGCGGGAGGGTATCGCTACCAGACATTTGTCGTTCCATAATCGGGGGCAACTGGTGGGAATGCGAGCTTAGGGCGCTTGCGCTGTTGAAGGCCGGATGCGACTCCTGTGAGCTGGACGAGATCGAGTGTGCCTTTGGCTCAGTGACAGAATGCGGGACCATGGAATCCCACGGCATCTGTGGCAAAGATACAGCACCGGGTGCATACGCCACTGAAGGTTCCAGTAGCGCAGGGCCGTTCGGGGAAATGACGGTGTCGGGTGCTTCTGTGGTGATCTCGGGTTCCTGGCTTGCCATCGCTTTGTGGTGGAAGTCGGTCATCAACATGGCGGCAGTCTCGATATCGACCATCCCGTCGCTGCTCGCTTCTATCTGCTCAAGAGTTGCAGTGTCAATGGGCATCGACGTCTTGGAGGGACCAGGAACCGACATCTCGGGCGCCTTCGTGGTCGTTCGTCGCTTGACCTCGCTGTGGAGAGGGACTCCGCCATCTTTGGCGTGGACGGTTCTATCGTGTCGCAGTAGTAGATCGCGGCGCACGAATGTGCTACGACATTTCAGGCATTTGAAGGGTCTTTCTTTCGTGTCTGTTGATGAGGGGCAGTTAGCAACACTGTGTCTGCTGTCTTCCCCGCATGCGCGCCTCGCGACCCGCATCAATAAACTTTGAACTTCATCTAACAGACTTCACCGCGAAAAGGCAAACAACTTACGCGATCTTTCGTGCCGACTGCGGTGTTCGCTCCGGCTGAAGGCGCGATTGCAGAACTGGCACTTGTACTTCTTCTCGGGCGCAGAGCCAGACTTGCGGGTCGCAGCGGGCGACGAGGTGGCGGTGACGAGGGTCATGTCGGCGGCGGGCATCAGGTCGATATGGCTGTTCTAGTTACTCGGGCCCTGGTGGTGATATTGTCTTGCCGGCCGAGCGCGCGTGGGCGTTAAATTGGTGAGGGCTGGTTGAAGTGGCAGGTGTTCTCTTTCATTCCGTGTCGTGATAAGTTGCATACAGGAGACAGCACCGGTACGGCCGGTGGATGGATGATACAATGACGGGCGCTGAGGCCAAGGTGTGAAAGGAATGATGGATGGGGAGAATGATGTGAGTGTGATGAGATGAAAGAAGGCAGGCGATGGAGATGGAAGTTTTGTTGGAGCAACTCGCTTAGGGAGGAGGGATAGGGGGGACACAGCAAGAGACAGCAGCTGGGGCGGGGCAGGAGTGTAACTGGGTAGGTAACAAAATCATTGGTGGCCGCTTAAGTCAGCCGCTATGTGTCTGGGATAGCCAGTTTTCGAATAATAACGGCGAATAATTTAAGGCTGCACTAGACTGCGTATGGCGCTTCGGACTTGACGAGGCTGGTGCGCCCGCCGCCGCTCTTTCGTAGTGAGGGGTCAGACTGAAGCTGACTGTTGATGCATATCTGACGAACAGCGTTTGCACCCATCTACCTCTGTTCTGTTCCCGACCTGCATTTCCTCTTCGGGTCGTGGTAGCCTTGCACGAATATTTTTATTCTCGGCCTCCGCTGCGCAGCTGACGCAGTGCTGCAACATGGCATCGCCGTAGCCAACCATTAATTCATCCAGAATATAGGTACGTACCTCGTATGTGGGGTGCCTCTCAAGTCCAAAGCGGTTGCTCCCTTTGCGGTTCGTGCGACTGTGCCGTCAGCGAAAAGCAGATTTCTTTTAACATCCCAGGTGCATCTGTGCAAAAGAGCGGTATGACTTTTACGTCGACGTTCGCTGCATTGCTGTCTTCGCCATTTCCCTTGACGGCGTAGTACCTTTACTTCTGCCAGCTATGTACCTCTTAATATGCAGCACCAGGCGAGCCACATTCACACCGCCTCTGTTCTTGCTGGATGCCTGTCCTGCGTTCGTATGTTTACAAAGAGTAAAATACAGAGGGGTTACTGTGGCTGGGAGGCGAAAACAAAGGTCCCCACCACCATCATGACGATGGAGGAAGAAAAAGGGGGACCCATCCGGAAGCCCACCACATCTCAGACAATGACGCCAGGACCGCCCTAAATTTTCCAGGCCTGCGAGCAGCATTTGCAGCCACGAGTAATTTCGACGCCGCCGGGACAAGATCGACGCTTGCTTTCACTCGTTCCTGGCACAGCGAATCCATACTAGCGGCCTGGGATCAACTTCCCCGGACCCACCCACTGATTTAGCACCGCCCATGGTTGCATGAAGCATCACAGAAACTTCTCTGGGTCGTGGTGAGGGTCGCCCGGTGATAGAGAGTATGAGGGGCAGTTTCTCTGCGTATCTCGCCTCATCTTGTCTCCAACGATGGTGGGACATTTATTGAAAGCGTCAATTGATGAGGGGCAACTAATTTTTTCTTCATGGTCAGCACTGAGCAGCAATTTGGCCTGTTCGTGCTCATGCCCCGCCATTCTTCAAGGGATCGCGGGAATACGAATCCTTACACATAGCAGGCCAGTTGGAAAAACCGCCGTTGGACACGCAGCTTCAGACGGCGGCGGAGAGCCAAGCACGCCTGTCGGCAAAATGAGAGATGTTCTTTTCTATCCCCGCCGCTCCATGACAATTGAAACCGCTGTGAGCAACTGCTCTTGACTGCGGCTCGCATTTCAGAAAGTGAAGCCCCTCCACGCCCTGGCCACTGTCACAGGAGAGACTTTTACTTTTGCTTCAAAACCCCCCGCGCTAGAGCGTTTCTCGTAATGCTCTAGAATAGAAGGCCCGCATCGTGGACCGTGTTTCATTTTCAGGAGACAGATCGATGCTGCTTGCCGTGGGCTTTGGGAGATGTTGATATCTGTTGATGTCGGAGCAAAGTTATCTATCTTTGCCCTCCCACATACTCCCACATGTGGCCACAAGGTTCCAATCCAGCAGCCCGTGTCGAAAGCCCTAGGAAATTGGATTCATGGTTTGACGCCACCGTCGCAGGAGTCTCTCATCCGCTTCCACGCGAGGAGTTATGTGTGGCTGGCATGGTATCGCTTACTTTTTGCTGGTGGGTCGCATTTCTTTCCGCGATTCCATCGGCCCTTTATCTACTCCTAGACCCCAAGGAAGATTCTGAAGAATCGAATGATCTTTTCGTGACTCCAGAGGCACTCTTCTAAGTTTACTTCTTTGGAACTCAACAACAGTTAAGTCCACCACTGTCGAGAGCGTCAGGCAATGTGGTACGGCGATGTGCATGGAACGACTTCCAGACAGTCTTCGGACGCAACACCATCCTGCTTCGAGTAGAGTACGACTAGGAACCAAATCCTCGCCGGTCTGATGCTCAGTACTTCTAGAATTTGAGCGAGCCAAGTAGCATCGTTCGATCATAGAATTGGGTTGCCGTGTTTTCCACTTAGCTGTTCAACTGTCATCGCAACCAAGATCCAACAGTTCCGCGATCTGCGTGTGGTTGGTTCGTGACATGTCGGTAACCAACAAACAGCACCCGTCAAGCAAGCCCGACATTCCATGACATAAGGCTGCCTTTCGGACAATGAATGACCTCAAATACTGGTCTGCCTCGGAGGAGTCGCATGCGATGCGGCGCATATTGCGCGAATGCACAACATCTGCTGCACTCGACCCTGAAATATATATCTGCAAATGAGAGACTACAGCATGCAAGTGCAGGTGAAGTCCGTCAATGCTCTCCATGTCAAGAAAGGACGCTCCCCAGTCTTGACACAATCCAAAGCGTCCAGGCTGCACACTCGAACGGTTTAACCCTTTACCCAGATCACGTGTGTGCTTCTTCACGCTGGGGGCCTTCCCTTCCAGTGTCCCACCAACACTTCTTCTCCAGCGACCCTCACTGGCGCCGAACCTTCCCTCGCTCATAACAACTGCCCGACCCATTTTTATCTTTGGTTGTCTGCACTGAAATCTTATTCGCCATATTGCACTGCTAGGCGCGAAGGCTGCCCTTGACCTCTCATGTGGGAGATCTAATTCGGTCTCCAGCGCCCAGGCGGTGCCACACCACAGCCCAATTACGTCCCTCCTTAGCTGCTTAGAATAAGACCTTACCCTGATCGTTAATACGCAACATACCCGAATATTGGGCGGTGTTCGCGTCGTAGGGCTAGAAAACCCACAGTCCGACGGTTTCTGTCTCTGCCTACTCATCTTGGAGCGGAGGGCAGTACCGTGCTCGGAGTCAAAGAACACCGCCTAGAGCAACCGTCCTCGCTCCCCTACGACCGTGGATAGCACAATGAACGGCTTCAGTGGGACGGTAGCGCCCCCGGGCGGGATGTACGTCCGGGCCTTGTACGATTACGACGCGGACGACCGCACAAGCTTGAGCTTTCGGCAGGGGGATATCATTCAGGTCATAACACAACTGGAGAGCGGCTGGTGGGATGGAGTGATAAACGGAGTTCGCGGCTGGTTTCCCAGCAACTACTGTGCCGTCGTGCCTCGCCCTACAGATGACGGAGAGGAAACCCAGAACCCCGGGGATGTCGATGAGGACCAGGACGATCAGTCTTTAGGAGGAACTGAATACACGAGCTCGGATACAGAATCGGTCAATGGGAATGAAACATCTCGATTTCCCATCGACGGGACCGAGAGCAAGGAACAAGAAGAGGCCGCGTTTTGGATCCCTCAAGCCACTCCAGATGGAAGGCTGTTTTACTTCAACACGTTGACCGGAGTTAGCACAATGGAGCTTCCACTAGAGACATCATCGTTGAATGAGAATGGCCCAAGGGACCGCATAAATGTGTTCATACCCGATTCATCACGGCCGCCAGCAGAGCTGATGGCCTCTGGATACAACATTGAAGACACGGACGATGAAAATTCACCGTCGGACTTTGAAGGGCCTGGTATGATGGGCTCGCATGGATCACTGGTGAGTTGCGAACCGAATATTTGGTAAAATTGCAAGTTGCTAATGTCCCTCGCTCAGCCTGGACGAAGACATATATCGGACGGAGTCTCCCCTGCAACTTCAATGGACTCAATGAATGCGACTTCACCAACTACGCGGCCTTATGATCCAAATGGTACCAGCTTCTCCGCAGTTCAATCATCGATTCCTCCGATTGGCACAACGACAACGTCGTTTGCGAACAACCCCGTAGGCGGGGCACCTATGTCCTCTGCTCTGTCTCGGAAATTCTACGATGACACGAACCCAGTACCATTGACTTGGAATAGGATGGTTGAAGATATGCGGCGAGCTATAGAGCGCTACCGGCAGGCCATCAACAATAGCGATCGCTCTGAATTCGTGAAACGAGCAGAGGATATATCTGACCATCTTCGGTTGCTGCTTGCTGCTGGCTCCGGAACAACAGATAATCACTCGGGAAATCCTTCGATCATATCTACAAACAAGGCTTTGTATCCTCACTTCCGGGAAACCATGTCAAGGTTTTCCAAACTTGTCCTATCTTCCCATATTGCTGCCGCGGACTTCCCTCCGCCGGATTCGTATTCTAAGTGCCTGAAAGAAGCCGATGGTGTTCTTAATGGTGTCTACGGGTTTGTTGAAGTGGCACGACAACAACGGGGTGAAGATATCCCTCGCCTTGTGCCTGGCTTCGTCGTCGGAAGCAATTCCGGTGGTAACTGGCATAATAACGGCCTAGAGACTCGAGATCCAACGACATCCATGTCTTTCATAGACCAAGAAGACTATGAGCCCTTCATTGAGCCAACTGTTAGACTGGATTCCCGCCTGTTGGAAAGATTGGAGGACTTGAAGAGGTTGATAGTATCAAGTATCCGGCGGTTGGATGAGCAATTGGTCTTTCGGGAAAAGATTGCCACCCCATACAGGCACCAGATCATTGGTGACAATATCTGTAATGCTGCCGGGAAAATTCTTGACGTCTGTCGGCCATGGATCTCCACGGTTGAATCCATCAACCTCTCCTCGTTAAGTTCGACAATACAGGGACAACAACTCGGCGATTTCAGCATACAAAAACAAAAAATTTACGATTTGGTATCAGAGTTAGTGATCGCCTGTCAGGGTGTTACTGCACCTCTGGCAGATGAGTGGGCAGAAACCCGGGGCGACTCGCTCGAGGACCGAATTGGTGCTGTAAGAGCCATCTCTAGAGACCTTGAGACAAGCGTTGCGCAACAATATGTGATCCTCCAACAACTATCGGAAGCAATTCCTCTAGCAGACATAGCAATGCGCAGCGACTCACGAAGGAACACCGATACCGAAGTTCCGCCCTACCATGCCAGAGGTCCATCTGGAAACAGTCGACCATTATTACAAGACATGAAGCAACCTCATTCCTACACGGAAGGCACAGTGATAGACGATGCTAAGACAGAACCGTTCAGGGCCGCCAATGGTAGCAAGAAGATTGAGAAGTTCTTTGGCGAAGTCCCCGTAATTCCACAAACAACCGTCGAGGAGGTTCCTGAATTCCTCAAGCTTGATCATGAAGGCGAAATATCCTATGATCACAAGCTTACTCCGCCACAGCTTCGAGGAGGCACTCTTACCGGTCTCGTAGAACAACTCACACGGCATGATCGCCTTGATCCTGCCTTTAACAATACTTTCCTTCTCACATACAGGTCATTTACCACCGCCTCGGAACTTTTTGAGATGCTTGTAAAGAGATGGAGTATCCAGCCACCGTACGGACTAGCTAAGGAGGACTATCAGACTTGGGTCGACAAAAAGCAAAAGCCTATCAGATTTCGTGTCGTAAATATTCTCAAGAGCTGGTTTGACAATTATTGGATGGAGGGCAATGACGAGGATGCTAGGATTCTGATACAAAGGGTGTATAACTTCGCGAAGGATCACGTGGCCACGACTAGTACTCCGGGTGCTGCCCCATTGATGACCTCAGTCGAGCAACGCTCCCGCGGTCCAGACATGCCAACCAAGCGCCTTGTCCTTACCCTGAACACACAGACGCCACAACCGATCCTTCCTAAGCACATGAAGAAACTAAAGTTCCTCGACATTGATCCCACAGAGTTTGCCCGTCAGCTTACCATTATTGAATCAAAGCTTTATGGGAAGATCAGACCTACAGAGTGCCTGAACAAGACCTGGCAGAAAAAGCTAGCTCCAGGCGAACCTGATCCAGCCGCGAATGTCAAAGCACTGATCCTTCACTCAAATCAGTTGACGAATTGGGTTGCCCAAATGATCCTCACACAACAAGACGTCAAACGAAGAGTGATCGTTATCAAACATTTCGTCAACGTTGCAGACGTATGTATCCTTGAATTAGAGACGAGTTTCCAAGCTAACTTGCACAGAAATGCCGACTGCTAAACAACTTTTCGACGCTTACCTCGATCATATCCGCATTGGGGACTGCGCCTATCCATCGCCTGAACAGGACATGGAGTGCTGTGAACGCCCGGTCGATGGCTACCTTGGAGAATATGCGGAAGCTGATGGGCAGCACAAAGAACTTTGCAGAATATCGAGACACTTTGCACAAGGCCAACCCACCTTGTATACCATTCTTCGGTGAGTTCGCTAGTATACAATGAGCCTCTATACAAGCTAACAGAAACAAAGGTGTATATCTTACGGATCTCACATTCATTGAGGACGGTATTCCATCCCTCATCAAGAAGACAAACCTCATCAATTTTGCGAAGCGCGCGAAGACTGCCGAGGTCATCCGCGACATCCAGCAGTATCAGAACGTGCCATATCCGCTGCAGCCTGTTCCAGAGTTGCAGGATTATATTTTGACGAATATGCAATCGGCAGGCGACGTCCACGAGATGTATGACACGAGTTTGCAGGTAGAGCCGCGTGAGCGTGAAGACGAGAAGATTGCAAGGTACGGGTGGCCCGTATATGCGAATAGCGCACGTAACAGATACTAACAGTCTGCTACAGACTTCTCTCCGAGTCTGGATTCTTGTGATGATACCCCACAAAGCATTTGATCGAAACGAATTTCCTGGCGTTGGTCATGATGGCAACGGGGGGTAGGATTACCTTTTTTTTTTTTTTTTGGCGCGAGCGAAATAGTGATGCATTTTATTTCCAGCGGAGAAATCGGGATCATCGGGGCATATTGGACATGACGATAGTTTGGAATGGTATCACTTTGGCAGCTCGACTGGTATGAGTCTCTCACGACGCTGTCTGTCTTTTTCACGTGTTGGAAGCATGCATCTTGGAAGAATTCAGAGGATGGAGTAGTGTTAGGATCGTATCCCAATTTAACAGGCTCTTGTGCCCCAAGAACCCCAAGTTGTAATTACTATATACTTCCCCTTTGAGGATGGAGCTGCGATGCCCAGTGACATGTTCCTTGTTTGCCTGCAATCTGATTCGCTGCATGTTGTATGCGCCGCCCGAGATCCCCCTTTCTGGCGGCCACGGCAATGAGTCGTAAGATTAGGCGGCTGGCCAAGCATCTGCGCGTGTCATTTCAACGTCGACACGACCGGCTCGTTCGAAGGGAAGGTCATCGCGACGCCTGCCAGGCACGCCTCCCCACCCGCTGCGACGTAATTGCGATTACCTGCCTCGCTCCTCTGCTTGGGGACAAGAACCAAGACTCGGGGACATTGACAGCCATGGTTGTCCCTTGTTTGAAACAAAATCTGTGCAATGCTGTAGCTCGTTAGAGATGCGGACTCGCTCCCGCGCTTCGGACGTGGCACAGCAGTTATAATCAACAAAAATCTAATTATCTGCTTGCAACAAGGGTGGAGTTGAGGGGGTCGGTTCATCAATTCATGACTCTGCCCCTTCCCACCGGCCACCCCGGGTTTGATGGGACCTGCGGAAGGGAGTCGCGTGCGGTTCATGCACCCTCGGCTTTGACAGGTGAACTGTGTCTTCGACGGCGCTCTGCCATAGGGAACGGGCGCTCTTAGCATCTCCACATAATCTCGTACTCTATTTCGGTTGGTCTCGGGTGCCATTCAAGGGCAACAGGCATTGCGCTGATCGGAGTTTAACCCCAGCAGCCAAGGTGACTGGCTCCCAAAATTACCGCTTTTGGCTAGTGCACAGTTACACCCTGCACAAACCCTTGTGTGTCCATTTCCCTAGAGCATCCCGGCACGCAAACATCGTCCTTCTTGTGCCGCAGTCTCTCCTTACACTTTCAATCGTTCAGTCGTTCTCTAACCTGACCTTTCAGTCGTTCCCTCATGTCTTCATTCTTTCGCGAAGCCATCGGCGCTATGCCATGGCTCTTACTGGCCCTGTCTCGCTTCAGTGAGTACTCCCTCGCGATTATGCGTTAAGATCCTCCGATTAACAATTTTCCAGCCAATGCCTACTGCGAATGCGGCTATTCAGTTAACAAGACGTCCGATTCGAACTTCGAGATCTTTACAGATATAATGGAAAACGATTTTTTGCACGCACACAACATCACCGCGCAAGGTTGGAGACCGCAGGAGTATAATGTCTCAGCAAAGGACGCACGAGGCCCCTTCGGCAAGGAATTTCTACCGGAGAATGTTGAAAGCAATCCCCTAAAGGATCCGTATTCGTGGGCGGGAGAAGCAGAGAATGGAGGAGATGCAGGATTGCGACTCTGGGTACGCGGCGATCACAGTCATGGACTTATCAGCAGCGCAGAAATGGCGGCGGTCCGGAACGATTCGTTATATGGAAGTTTTCGCGTTGGTATGAAGTTATCTGGAGCACATGGGACTTGCGGCGCGTTCTTCTGGGTATGGATACCAATATTCCTGACTTGACTCCGTTCAAGCCATAGGCCATATACTGACATCATACAGTTTTACAACAACTCCCAGGAAATTGATATGGAATTTCTCTCAAAGCAGTTCAATGAATCGCAAGGAGTAGTCAACCTCGTTCTTCAGACACCGATGTCAGTAGTCCATGGATACGATGCGTCAAATACTTCCGATTTCAAAGTTCAGCCTTTACCATTTCGACCAGACCAACAGTTCCATGAGTATCGGTTCGACTGGACCCCAGAGAGGATATCGTTCTATGTAGATGGCCAATGGCTCCACGACATGACCCAGAATATACCGATGAACCCCGGCCATCTGTTCATGAACCACTGGAGCAACGGAGACCCACTCTGGTCCGCTGGTCCTCCTGATCAAGACACGACAATGACAGTCTCATACGTCAAGGCCTACTTCAATTCGACAGACAATGCACGAAACGATGCCTTCAAGAGCCGGTGCCCAACTATCGATCCTGCCAAAGTTTGCCAAATTCCTGACCAGACCGTCGCTCCTGATCCATCAGGCCCAGACAGCAACAAGACCGCAAAAACTTACTTCTTCTCCCTGGACGAAGGTCATGCGCCCGGCCAGACCGTTTATAACACAACCAATAGCACTAAGAAGAGCGGCGCGATAAGCGGGTATGCGTCATCAACCTCCTTTTCTGCGTACCTTCCTCTATTTGTCGCGCTCTTCAGCTGGGCAATGGTCGTGTGAGGCTGCTCCCAGCCGCGCGGTGATCTTGCGAGGCTTTTCCAAACTCCTGGGGGTGTGCCCAATCAGCACCTTTCGCCACTTCGGCATTTCTTGTGTGGCGTTTTCGCTTCCTATCGACGCGGTGCGCATTTTCCCTTTTCTTTTCCAAAATGGGCTGTTTAACGAGCGCATTAACGACACCATGGCGTTACAAGGAGGACAAAGTGTTTTCTCTTCTCTCTATTTTCTCTTTTCTCTTTTCTTCATTTTCAGCTGTATTGGTAGGAATGTGGTTTGTTCTGGACTACAAGCCCTTCTGCTGGACATGATTCTTTTTCTTGAATATTTTCTTTTGCTTACCTATTTTGCCGGCTAGTGTTCAATCTTCTTTTTTTTTTTTCCCCTTGTATAACTTTTTGTTTTATGGGTATGTATACCCTTTCCCTCTTCCTTTCTTTGCTCGTCCAGCATGGGTTTGTGTCTACGGATACTCTTTTGTAGTACTGGTGGCTTGAGGAATTATGATACCATTGTTGGCTAGGAAAGGACGTATGTTTGAAACATACCTACAAGCCATTGACGGCCGTTTACAGTAGCATTGAGGGTAGGGAGTAAAGTAGGATAGGGACAATAAAATAATTTAATTGCATTAAAGTTGGCCAGTACTACATTTCCATCGCGTTGTTGTCTCCGGCGCTGGTTATCCCTTGGCGTCACTGTAACCTTTTTCCTAACGGCATAATTCGGCGCGCAAAATACTGGTAGCTTCGGCGACACCTCTGGGCTTCGGGGCCGCGGTTGCCCGACGAATCGATGATATTCGGGCAAGGTCCACAATCACGAGGCATCTCAGATAAATTGCTAATAATACACGCATTAACACGACCCCTCGAGGGCAAGATTGATGCCTCAGCAAAAATCGTAAGCGAGACACGAAAATTCTTCTCCGTCGCAACGTTAAACGGGTTCGGAACCAAATTAATATCCCTGTGGCACATCATCGTATTCTCACGTTGAGTACCTTCAACGGATGCGATAAATTCCCCCATTCGGCTCGAAGGATCAAACCTTATAGAAATGTCTTCAACGGCTTCGCATCAGTCATCATGACATACCTTCCTCTTTACTCCAGCACATGGAGAGAGTTTCTTGAGCCCACAAAAGATATATACTCGAGAGATTCAGGGTAAAACATCGGGCCCACCGCTCAATTAACGTGCTTGCAACATGCCGGGCCTTGATCTCCGCCCGTTTCACGCCGGGCAAGGCTTGCTTTCTATCTGCACCTATTTGGGTGTTGAATTTCGGGTGCTACGCCTGAAAAGGTAGACTAAAAGAATGCTTGGTCATGGATTAACCAATCAAAAGGCGAGATGCAAACATCCCAGCAAGCGGGCGGGATGAATGCACGACAGCGGTTGGAACGTACATATCAAATATATTCCGATGCCTGTGAGTGCTTCGATAGCCTGTGGTACAGCAGCGTACCAGTAGGGGGTGCTGTGGACCGCGGACATAGGATAGGTACAGAGTAGATTTTTAAAGGTGGGCTGCGACTTGCTCTCACCTTCATTCTCTCATCGTGACAACTACATTCCAACGATCCAACTTGCTTTATTCCTTCACAACTTGTCGCTCCTTTGTTGACCCGTCAACACCACAGTCATTACTGCCATCAGTCCAACTGCAGCCTGTCCCTACTATATAATTTGCGTATCACCCGACGTCGTGCAAGGCTCCTGCACAAACGTATATATCCAGCAAAGTTACGAGTTTGTTTGAGACAGTACGCTATGCTGAGTACCATACCAAACACACAAATACCAGGGCACGATTTTTGATCCAGAGATTTGATGAGGATCGAGTTGACTCGCTTGAAGCAACACTAAGGAGGATAACGAGCAGACGTAAGCAAACAGCGGTAACTGTTGCGACAATTCCGTACTGTACATAGTACATTGGATATACCCATACGGCACGGAAACCAGCGATACCTCACATCGCATTCCTGAACTGTTGAACCAACAACAGATCGCTTCGCCAATCAACAATCGGATCAAACCACACCCGAAGCATTCCGGTTTAGACACTCTCAACCCACACCCAATCCAAAACCAGATTGAACAACTTGAAATGCGGATATCCATACTTCCGACGCTTTTCCTCCCCGCGCTTTCAGCCTGTCATGTTATTCACCCTAAACCTCAGCCCGCTCAAGCTCGTGCAAACGCAATAATACCTCGTTCAACAGCCACCGCAATCCCAGACCTCGTGCTGTCAGATTTTCAAATCGACCCACCAGCCCCAACCTCCACCCAAACACCAGAGAATCTCGAGTAAGTTCCCTTCCCTCTCGTTCCCGTCCCCCATGTCCTCACCTGCTAATCACATCTCTAGCCTCCGCCTCCGCGCACCCAAACCCGAACCCGAAATCGTCGCAGACCCAAACGCCGGCGGCATACCCTCGAACCCCAATGCCAACCCTAGCGGCCCGGCCCAAGCCGTAGCCGGAGAATCCATAACCGTCCAATGGGTCGAAACCTTGATTCATGGCAGCAAAACCTGGGTTCCTGTGACTGCTACAATAAGGTTTGAGGCTGTGCCGTTGCAGGCGCCGCAGCCGGGGAAGGGGGTTGTGGGTATGGGGACGTTGACTGGGGAGGTAGGGGCTGTGAGGACGATTGAGGTTGGTGCTGCGGGGACGCTAGGGGCAGGGTGGAAAGGGATGGCGGTGGGATTAGGAGTAGGTGCTATGGGGGCATTGGTTTGAGATGAGGTTTGTTGGAGACAAGAGGATTGAAGCGACGGTGATGATTGGTTTTGGGTGCCTAAATAATCTGATGAATGCGCTCCCGGGGGGGGAATGGAAAGGAGAGAAGAGACTTATGGAGTTGCATCATACCTCTGTTGGATGAGGCAAGCATCTCGCTTTTCGAGGATAGATTTATATGATAGAGGCATGATATCCTAGCTTGTAGCTATTCAACGTTCAGCAATGAGTTTGCAAACCTCAGACGCCTCGTCTCGTGTCTCTCAGTCTCTGTGCCTTTCGTTCTACCCAATTTCGACGATGTGCGTTTCCTAGCCTGTTTTACAAACTGCTAGCTTCGCACCTCTAGTAACTTAAAAGTTCATCATGAATCCTCCCCCGTTGGCTGGTTTGTTCAAAACCCTCACATCCCAGTCGCTAAGATCATTTCCCCGAGATAGATATAGAACTGTGGCTCTAACCCTTAGGTATGCTAATAGTATTTCAAATATCGCTTGTTGGCGTGATAATCTCAGAAGTTTCATAGAGTTTGCTCTTTTATACTCTTGACTGCAAACCTTGACGACAGCTCATACTCACAGTATTAAGAAGATTGTGAATAATTTTCGATTCCACTTACCATTAATCTCGGTAAGTATGGTGGAGAAAGAGCATAAAAATTACTCTCTTACGCAACTTACCCTTTAAAGTTTGAATTCATTACGCAAGACGTTGAGTCAAGTCTAAGGATGTTTATTGCGGTCAACTCGATTCCAATCCTCCTCACAGAGATCCTTTCAGTGGAAAGTATACCATCAAAACTCTGTCCAATACAACATCTTGTAACTTTTACATCTTGGAACCCGAAACTACACGTGTCTTAGCGAGACATTAACGGTAGATACTTCTCTAGTGGTCGCTCTGGGAAGGATACCACCTTCAGAAGATAAGGTGTTGTCATGGAGGTGACTGGTCTCAACATGCGCAACAAAGGTTAAATCATGCTGGAAAGGGGAATCCTAGTACCCGGCGTCGGACGCAGTACCGAATTGAATTTACTCGGAAGTTCCAGGGAACTCTAAGCTGTGACACGCACTCAGTCTAGAGCAACGTTGGTATGGACTTTGCGATACGTAAAAGGAATCGATTGCATTTGATTGTATTGCCGATAGGATGGAGAACAGGTATGCATGAAGTCAGAGGTAGTGCTTCAGTATGCTGATAGGTTTCAGTCTTTCTGAGTTAACTGGTGCCGTATCTGGAGATAAGGAAGCCGGGTTTGAGTAGCCTTGTAAAACGGGCTGAGAGGTATTGATATCTTGCCTAACGGGTTAGCGCCGACTGAGATTGAATGCTGTTAGGGAAAAAGGTGTTGAGTGAGGTTTGATATGGCGTAGATAGGATGCCTAATAATCCGCAAGCATCGCTCTCGCGCTTGAGAGTGTATCATGAACGGTGCTGGAATTCATATAGCGTGTCCGTTTAGCTTGTAGTGCGTCTCGAGGGCTAGCAAGACATCTTTGCCTACACCGATAGACGTATGCATCTCGACTTATACTTGATAATTAACGGGTATCGGTATGGGTGAAAGTAAAAGTCAACAACTGAAAACTAAATGAATGAATTGAAATAAAGGAAAGCCAGGGGGTGTGCAAAAGTGAATGAAGATGAGTGAAAGCAGATGGATAAAATAGATTACTGAAAGCAAGTGAATAAAGCAGATAAGTGAGAATGAATCCACGTAAATAGAGAGGCCAATAGAACTGAGGTAACTAATGCAAGGGCGAAGTAGACTATGTTTCGTTGAAAAGGGGTAGCGAGAAAAGTTCGATAGGTGCCATGGAACCTTATGCTGAAGTGCATCTACACTTGCATGGTGCGAACCGTCAGGTCCACATGCTTGGGGGAAGCACTGAAATCCAGTACGGGTCTTCTGCTGATGGTGTTTTGTAGTGTGCGAATGGCGAAATCGCGGTGCAGCTTGGCCGATGATGTGAATTATAGTCAAAAAGGCGACATGAACAACTCTGAAACCACGCTTAGCGTATTTTGAACCCAGGAATGCGTGACATGGCGAGTGCAGCCCTAACGGAGTACCGTGGTGGTCGGCGGCCAGGATGCGAAGTCTTATGGACTCCAGCCCTCCGTTACACTCCACTTCGGATTTACCAATTGCAACGGTGAGACGAGAATTTGTTGGTTCATATGCAGTATCTGCACCCGATTTACCGCATTGGGATATCCTCCTGCTTAGGCATGCTGATCGATTGGTGCACCGAAAATCTTGCGAACTGGATTTGCTTGAGCTAAAAATAAGCGAAGTATTGTGAGATTCCCACCTTGGAGTTCCAATCGAGTAACAAAACATCGTTGCGGCTCTAACTACCCCGTCTTATTGCGCAATTCGGTGGTCGCCGACGAAAATTTTAAGAAGGATGCGACTTCGGTGGTGAGTCGGCGGACTCTCGCGTATAAAACCAGTTGTTCTCGAGTAAGGAATATTGGGTTTGCCAGGGCGAGAGAGTCTGGAGCCTCAACAAATGGATCCTGTTAATCGAGAGCATGACCGGCAAAGCAAGGCCCAGGGCGGACTTAGAGAAAATCTGGATGTCGAAGTGGAGATGAGTCGGGCCACGGTTGAAGGAACTCTCTGAAGCGTGCGTTATGCATTGGTCAACGATGGCTACAAATTTTTTGTTGCATTACCTAACGCCGGATGCTTGGCAGCCGAATTGACGCGAATCAACGACGTTAAATGTTGGGGTTCTTCTGTTTCGGCACGTTGCACAATTAGCAATAGGCAAAGAATGCAATTTTGCCAGGCGCTCACAGCAGGCAGCGGGCAGGGAGGGTGGTCCTGGAGGATGAGGGGAATGAGGCTGCTCCGTGGAGATGCTGAACTGCTCATCTCCCAGCGTCGCCATTTTGAGACTGCACGACGCCATTTTGCGGGGAAGGATGCTTCGATGCAGTACAGCTTCGCGTCATGAAGGCATCAGGAGGCCTGCCATGGAACAGGGCCAAATTAATGGTCCTATGAGCGGGTATTCTGAGCCAGCACCCCAGACTCTGCAAGCCACGGAAATATGTGAAGTTAGTATGGTGTTTGACTGCAAAGGCCGACGGCGAGGATGGGGCAGAGTGTCGCATCACTCTTCGCGCCTGCAGCAGAAGTCGACTCCGGCCTCGTCATGTCATGCTAGCGCTCGTCAGCACTGCCAGCTGGCACAGCGCGCAGCGAGCAGAACAAAGGGTGAACAAAGGCCGCAATTCGATGGCATAAGAGCTGAAGGTGATGGTGAGAGCGCTGAAAGGCGGCCATATCGGCTCACTCGCTAGAAGGCGATCACGAGAGGACAAGCGCTGGTCTGTGCTCATTCATCCTCCTGACCCGAAAACTGCAGCCACGATGCAGCCAGTGGTTGCCGCGTGTGGTATGGCCGCCCTGGTGAAAAAGCTTGGACGGTGGGCCTGGGGATGGCATCACCGCAACAGCATCAAAGGGACCGCCAGTCATCGATTTCCATTATGTACAGACAAGTTCAACAGTTTAAAGCCCAGAGCCTCCCCAGTCCTTCTGACGTCTGTGAATACAATTTTTCCTCTCTCCAGAATATGTTTCCGCCGCAAGAGTGCCTTCATCAATTGAACCAGCACAAGACGATTTCATAAATTCCGCGTCTAAACCGGGCCGCATATCACATCATTGGACTGACAGACTATTCCGAGTTGCGTCCTTTCCCTGTCTTCCCCGGATTTCAACTACCTTTGTCGGCCATGCCAGGCCGTCTGCTGCAAGCTCTCAGGGCAGCTCCTTCGTCATTGTCTACAAAAGTCGAGAGCTCACAGGCGCTACACCTGCCCCTCTTCCCACCCGTATACTCGGTCCACCCCCCAACCAATTCAAAGTCCAAATCTCAAGAATCGCTCGTTATGGATGCTTTCAAGCGCCACAGCCTTAGTGGGCGACACCACTCTGACAAGAAGAGTCCCAAAGTCGAACCTCAGAAAGCTGCGAAGATGGATATGGTGGTGGAGTCGCCACCCCTCGTTTTCTACAACAGCTCTCAATCCTCCACAGGCGCTCTCTTTTCCGGACAGCTTAAAGTCAACGTGACAGAACCGCATGTAACCTTCGAGAAATTCGAGATGCGCCTGCTCGCCACCGTCACGACAAAGAAACCAGTCGCACAGCATTGCCAGGACTGCGCAACCAAGGTCACCGAGATTCATAAATGGGAATTCCTGAAAGCACCCGCATCACTACGACACGGCATGCATGAGTATCCTTTCAGTCATCTCCTGCCTGGACACCTCCCGGCAACCACACATAGCACCCTTGCTACCCTCGACTACTCGCTCTCCGCCATCGCAACTACCTCCACTGGCGATAAAATCACCTATAACCGAAACCTCGATATTAAGCGCGCCATTATGCCCGGGAGTGACAAGCACTCGATTCGAATTTTCCCTCCCACCAACCTCACTGCCGCAGTGACTCTTCCTCCAGTCATTCACCCCATTGGCGACTTCCCAATCGAGATGCGCCTCTCCGGAATTGTCACGAACAAGAACGATTCGCAGACGCGGTGGAAGTTGCGCAAGCTCAACTGGCGCATCGAGGAGACCCAGAAATTCATTTCTCCAGCCTGCTCCAAACACGCCCAGAAGATTGGTGGAGACGGAAAGGGCGTTCTGCACGAGGATGTTCGGGTCATCGGCAACGAGGAAGTCAAGCACGGCTGGAAGACCGACTTCCAGGAGGGCAACATCGACGTCGAATTCCAGGCTGCATGCAACATGGCATTGAAGCCAATATGCGATATGGAGAGTCCGAATGGCATGGAAGTAAAACACAATTTCGTCATCGAGATGGTGGTCGCTGAGGAATGGGCCCCACTGAAGAAGCTCAGCCAAGCGACACCAACGGGCGCTGCACGTGTTTTGCGAACGCAATTCCACCTTATCCTTACCGAACGCGCCGGATTGGGTATATCCTGGGATGAGGAACAGCCTCCGATGTATGAGGATGTTCCCGCCTCCCCACCCACTTATGTTGACGACTACGACCTCTCTCGTTTGGATGATGAAGCCGGTTCCCTCAATTTGTGAATCGCTTTCACTCCCACGAATCTATATATGATACCCCCGTCGCGGACGACCTGGTCACGAGTTTCTTTGCGCGAACTTATGGATTTGCAAGGTTGGCATGGGAGGATATACCCTATCAAAGCACTGCTTTCGAGTACATATTTCCCTCTAGTTTTTTCGAACTTTTTTTTTTTTTGGCAAGTTGTGCATCATTGCAACTTGATGGAACAATTTCGTGTGTGTATGGATTGCTCAACTTTGAATAAGTTTCCCATCTTTTCTGGGTTACAGCACAGCGAGGAGTTTGTACGGGAACTGACTGGAAAGCCTGAGTCGAGCACAGCGGAACTCGTGCATAATAGTATTCCAACGGGTGTTAGGCGGAAAAGTGAGTTTTGAATTAACACAACCGAGTAATGCTTAGTGTATTAGTAGTATCAACACATTACTACTCTTGAGAATATTGAATCCATATTTGGTGATCGTCTTGACGCTTCTTAATATTGGGCATTCAGCTGTCCCAGTGATTTAAGGGCTATGCTTAGGTATAGAACAGCTGCTTGCAATTAGCATCATCAAACTATTCAGATCTACGGGCGGTAGTCACAATTTTGACGGTAGTATGTATTGTGTAACAACCAAGATTACGAGCACCAAGACCTTTTGACACTTACCCAACAATGGGCGGCCAGACTTAACACCAGTATGTCTCATCCGGAGATATCACGCACTCAGGTCATCACGTGGTCCAGCCTCCAAGACCTCCCCAAGATCCAACTTCACCGGTCTTCAGACGTCACGCCTCACATCGCCTGTTGCTTCACTTCGCCTTCATCGCTGCTCTGCCACCCACCCTCTCCTCCCTCACCTCCCTCACAACCTTTCTTTTCCACACTGCATTTATCTCCGAGGTTTTCCACGAAACTTATTAACGCCACCACAATTTCTTAATTACGTCGCAAGCCAAGCCTCACCATGACTCCAAAACGGGTACAATGGGTTGCAAAACCAGCTTCCCCTCAAAGCGCTCAGTTGAGATTTGCCCGCGCCACTCTTGGCAGTCGACTTACCAAACTAAGTTAAGCATCAGATAATGGTGCCGGGTAGTACCCCATGGCTCAAAACAAGCTAACAGATTATTCTCATAAAATACAGTTAATTTATTGTAATCAGTGGCGTTCTGGTGAACTGCGCCACATGTAGCTCTGACTTTCCCGTATCAGCCATTTTACTGTCCCGTCCAATTCAGCACATGTCAACAAGGGCGTGGCCGGAGCGGGTCGGCCACCCTCCCGATTGTGATGGCCATATCGAGTGCCTCGTCGGTTTAATGATGGTTTATATATCACCCATAAGCATGATTACGATACATGGCTGAAGCACGGACCACAACACATTACATATTGAATCATTAAAGCTCAGCTGCCTTGCACTGCCCACTATCCCCTTAGATCCTTCCTACTACTCTGCAATCAGTCTGTCAACCAGCACAGTCGTAGTTCTTTGATTGCTCGACATGCCACATTTGCCCATATCCATCTTGACAATTTCCCTACCTGGAGCTCTCTGACGATCTTTTCATCATAATGCATCTCTTGGAACTTGAAGGCGACGGCAAGTTCGGCCTGATCCAGTTTTTTGGCGATACCATTCCGCGCTATGCTATTCTTTCGCATACTTGGGGAGCGGATGACGAAGAGCTTACCTTTAAAGACATGGTGGAGGGTACAGGCAAGAGTAAAGCTGGCTATAGAAAGATCCGTTTCTGCGGAAAGCAAGCTACTAATGACGGTCTGCAATTCTCCTGGGTGGACACTTGCCGCATCTAGGGATATCACCCCAACTAACAATTCCCTACATAAGTGGGTGCATTTGTACCCACAAATCAAGCAGCACAGAGCTTTCAGAGGCTATCAAGTCTATGTTTTGCTGGTACCATAATGCGGCTAAATTCCACGCATATCTATCCGATGTTTCGATCGGTGGCCCTATCAAGAACGATTTGTCCTCTCAGTAGAGATAGAAACAAGCCTTTGAGTACAGCAAATGGTTTACTCGGGGCTGGATGCTTCAAGAACTTATTGCTCCGACATCGGTTGAATATTTTTCCGTTGAGGGCGAGCGACTTGGTGATAAAAAATTTACTGGCGCAAAAGCCTCATGAGATAACAGGAATCTCCATTTCAGCTCTTCAAGGAAGTCCTTTGTCTGGTTTCGGCGTTGATGAGCGAATGTCATGGGCATCAAGACGCGAGACAAAACGCAAAGAAGACGCGGCATACTTACTGATTCTCATAACACAGCTGATGAAGCTCCTTGGATTGTGCCATTCGAACGAAATCTGTAACCGAGCGCTGGCTCTCAGGTAACACCATTTGCTTGTATACTGAGCTCTCCTGTTGATCCTCTCCTGATGATCTTCCCCTGACGATCTTCTCCTGTCGATCGTCTCCTGTCGATCCCCCTATCGATATTTACAAAGCTCATTATTTATGTAGGATAGCCATCCTTAGCTTTCAATTCATGAGGTTGCTGCTACATCTTTTCCCTGCGTCCGGTCGGAAATCCCCGCTTTACCGGTCGTGAGTCTGGCTCGGAAAGCTTAGAAAAACGCTATTTGTGGGAGGTCAAACTACAAAGGTCGCCGTCACAGGGCTTGGTGGTGTAGGTAAGGCGCAGCTACTGCTCAAGCTCGTCTACCAAATAAGAGAAAAATATAAAAATTGCTCGGTCATCTGGATACCAGCTACTGCCATAGAGAGTCTTCATCAAGCGTATGGGGACGTTGTTCGGCAACTCCATATTGTCTTCACGACGCTCGATAGGAAGACAGCCGTCAAGCTCGCACATCAGAATGTGGTGGAGGTGCCGGAGATAAACGAAGAAGTGGTTAAAGAGCTGCTACAAAAGTATTTACTTAATCTGGATCTTACCAAAAATCTGCCAGATACGGAAACCCCGCTTGCACAGCTCACTTACCTCCCGCTAGCCATTGTTCAGGCAGCAGCATACACCAGCGAAAACCATATAACGCTTGCAGATTATCTATCTTTTCTTGCCGACCAAGAAGAGGAGGTTATCGATCTCCTTAGCGAAGAGTTTGAGGATGACGGGAGATATCATGATGTAAAAACCCAGTAGCCACAACGTGGCTTATCTCGTTCAAGCAGATTTGGCATCACAGTCCTCTAGCAGCCGACTACCTGTCGTTTCTGGTCTGGATAGATCCAAAGGACATTCCGCTGTCTCTTCTTCCGACAGGCGCGTCTCGGAACAAAGAGACGGATGCAATCGGGACACTTGACACC
Organism: Zopfia rhizophila CBS 207.26; assembly: GCA_010093925.1. Classification (NCBI taxonomy): domain Eukaryota; kingdom Fungi; phylum Ascomycota; class Dothideomycetes; family Zopfiaceae; genus Zopfia; species Zopfia rhizophila. The sequence continues at coordinate 1,213,491 of ML994622.1, forward strand.
TACTCCTTCATCGTTCGGCGGCTGGCAGACTTGGCTCTTGAGCTCCATCGGCTGGTGCATCTTGCAACGCGGAACTGGCTTTACAAAGAGAACCTGATTACTCAATGGACCAAGAGCGCTATTTCGCGATTAGAAGGAGTACTTCCGGACCACAACCGTAAGAATAGAAGCCTGTGGAGAACATACCTACCACACGTGCGTTATCCACTACTATCTAATGACGTCGACAAAAATGGAGAGATCGGGCTAAATCTGATGTGGAAGTTCGGTCTGTGCCTATTAAGCGATGGGCGATACAATGAGGCCGAAGCCTCATTTATGGAAGTGATGGAGACGAGGGTAAAGATGCTTGGGGCGGAGCATCCTTTCATGCTGACCGGCATGGTCAACCTGGCGTCGACGTTTTGGAATCAAGGACGGTGGAAGGAGGTGGAAGAGCTGGACGTGCAAGTGGTGGAGACGAGAAGGAGGGCATCCTTCCACGCTGACCAGCATGGCCAACCCGGCGTCGACATACAGGAATCAAGGGCAGTGGAAGGAGGCGGAAGAGCTGGGGGTGCAAGTAATGGAGACGCTCCAGAGAATGCTTGGGTCAGAGCATCTACACACGCTGACCAGCATGAACAGCCTCACATTCACGCTCAAGGGCCAAGGCCGCAACCACGAGGCTATTCACTGACGGAAAAATGCTTCCAGTTGCGGAAACGGATCCTTGGTCTTCGTCATCCTTAAACAGAGTTTTCGCCTAAGGCTCCGAATGAATGGTAAATAAAGAACATAGAGATAGTACTTTGATACTGCTTATTTGGTAGAATTTAAAGCTAGTGCGAATGCGGAATGGTTGAGCTGAGTAAACAGGCCTACGAATGATATCGAATGGTAATCAAAGTGATTTGGTACTTGATGTTGCCACCGCTCGCAGGATATTTCTAATAATTTTCAAAAACTGTCAAATACAAACATATATCGGCGAGTTAGTTGAGTTAGCAGAGCACTCGTCTTCAGACTGTTTCGATCCTTGAGATCTATTGGATGAATATATACTTCGTACGTGTGCTTTGCTCAGTCTGACCAATCGGGGTGGAACGTCTGAAGGCGAGGGGTCGCGTGTTCGAAACCAGACACTCTCTATCATGTCTTCTTTTTACCTTTTTTGGGTTGTTTTGGGGTGGGGGTATTTTTTTCGGACGACATGGGATTTGCATAAGGCGAGAGAAGATCGGGATACTGGATGTGGTGTATCGATCCGATACTTGGCGATGTTGGACGGGCCAGAGATGCTTGTGAAAAACTTTGGGATTATTTGGACTTGTTATTGGAGAGAAGATAAATGTTAAGTATTAGAGTGAATCTTTTCCTTCTATCAATATATACCTGCGCCTTAATTCTATGGCTTATCTATACGTACACTGAAATGGAGACATCGCGCTCTTCCAAGGCAAAACCCAAGACTATAACCAAAACCAACTTGAATCAAAACTCTTAAATTTCACTTCCACTTCTGCTTCAACGTTTATCGTCCCCCAAACTTCCAAACATCCCACTCACCCCCCACCCACTGCACTTTCTTATAACACCGTCCGCATAAAATCTCACTCCTCCCCTCAAACCCAGGACAACAATCACAAACCCTCATCTCTTCCCTCACCCCCCTCCTCTCCGGCAACATCATCAACCCCTCCAACCACTCCGCAAGCTCTCGATCCACACTCCCACCCACCCTCGCTATCTTCACACCCCGCACACCGGTGAACAGCTTAAGAACAGAATAGTCGCAGGCTTCAAATTGTGCTTGCCAGACATGAATTTCGAGGTACTCGGCGCCGGAGAAGGCGGCAGTGGCCTGCTCGAGTGTGAATCTGGGGTCGATATCGAGGCGTAATGAGAGACTCCATCGCTGTATTTTGGATGTTACGGTTTTGTAGAGGACGGGGTGAGCGGAGGTTGTGAGGTATGGCAGGGAAGTTAGGAGGGAGGGGTGAGCGTGGAAGGTGTGAAGGCCGTATAGTATTGCTTCCGCTTCTTCGTGTATTCTTTTACATGTGCTCAATATTTGTGGAAAGATTGTGGTAGGCGTGGATGTTACGTTATACCCAGCCACTGACATATCTTTTTTCTTGCTCTTTTGGATTTGTTTTTGTATTGAAAGGGCATCTGGGCAGAGCAGATAGCCGTAAACTTGGTTTCGGAGCTCGGCAGGCAAACGGAAAAGCGGTGACTGTAACTGATGGCTCATACCTCCAGACTTGGATACGGTGACGCGTTCGGAAGGAGCTGTAGGGCGATTATTTGTCGTTAATGATGCTCCTCGGGCTCGAAGCTTGAATGGGTTATTCGGATGTATATGCGTGGGAGGTGTCGGCTGGTGTACCACGGTGGTGGTAGGGTGGTGGTAGAGGGTATAGTAGGACATGATTCCTCTCTTTTAGAGCTGAGATTCAGATTTTCGGTGTGATGGCCTTAGGAATTGGCAGTCTCAAGGATGTCTCGAGACAGTTGGCTGAAGTGGATTTGCGTTGATAATGAGTTGTGGGAGTCGATGTGGAGGATATGGATGAAAAAAAGGATATCGAGGATAATTAAGAGATTGAGGTAAAAGCTGGTCTAAATGATATAGGTGATATAGAGGCCAATGGCCTATATACGGTTGTAGAGGTAGGTCTGCCGTCTAGGTGTATGTATCCCAATAAGGAAGTGGACACAAAAGTCTTAACGTGGTGTGGTTCAAAAGGCAATTAAGAACAGTCGCGCTTCCCTCGGGCCTTATATACCATCTGAGTGTCCAGAAATTTAACGCAGAGTCATAATCACACAACATTCGATGTTGTCGACGTTTGCGGAACCGCGCATCCATGCACACCGATAAGGGTCCGAGCTCTGATAAAGCTCGCGCCACATGCCCAGCCATAAATCACCTCACCATGTATCAGTCTCGGATCATCAGCCTCAGAGCTTCAGGATTCGGAAAGAACGAGATGGATTTTTGTGAATTTGAGGTTTGTTTGGGATTGAGATATACCCGTTTTTCCGCATTCAAATACGTGCTTTAGAAGCATTTTCAACGGCGGAGGTTCGATTTGACCCTTGGTTTGTCGTTGCGTTAGGATTTGGAGAAAATTGATAAGAAAGAAAGTAAGGAAAATGGACTAAGACTCTCATGAGACTCTTCGCTCACCGTCTATTGCGTCCCACATCCAGATGATTGAGACCCCTGTAAGTTTGTTGTGCAACCTGTGACGCGACAAATATATAGAAAGTGGTGTGACGAAGCCACAATCTCCGAGTCTTCTCCTACTCTCTCGAATTGTGATCTCAGCACGGCCAAGGAAAGGTTTCCATTTCAAGTTTTCAGCCTCCTCTCAAGACTCATTGGTGACAGGTGATGTTGCGGTCAGAGTACTGCCCGAAAAATCCTGCACACCCCGAGCGACCCGTTATCTTCCGATACATATCAGATTTAGAGAAACTTAACGCCAGCACAGATCCCTATCTCATTTCAGGTTTCTGATCCAGAACGCTGACTTGTTTGTGTTTGAAAGAGCGGTGGACAGCGCTTTACGTGGCAGCAGCCACGAGGTGCATATTGGAAAATTTTGGGTACCAGGCTGGCTGGCCTTGTGACTTGCGTTAAGGACTAATAGATGGAATGAAGGAACAATTCGCATACATTATGCTGATCTTGATCAGGTATCTAGCTATCTATTCAAACAGCGAGTGGGATGGGGGTATCACGAAATTTCCACCATCTCTTCTCCGACATACCACGAACCAACTCGTTCACCTGAAACTTCTAACTTGAAACTCCTTCATTATGCAACAAATCGACTCCACTACCCACGTTCAAATGCAATTCAGTAAGACCATCCAGCTCCAATTCCATGACTTCCAACATCATTAGACATTAGCACCCAAAGATGCTTTCCCCTTATACTCTCTCATCCTCGATTCACAACAGCACCCTTCCCAACAACCCTCTCCCGCTCCCAAAAATCGTCCTCCTCTTCGTCGTCATATGCAAAAACTCTGCGCTCTGGCTTGTGGATTCGTACCAGCAACAGGAAGTAATCTTCGAGCGGAAGCAAATTCAAGAGCACCTTATTACTGGTCCAGGCTACTCCACACACCATAGCTCCGGCAACCGCATCCAGGATGAAATGATTCGCTGTCGCGATAATGGCTACGAGGATTATCGTGGGATACGCGATTCCGATGAAAAGACACAAAAGCCTCCTTGGACTCGGCAATCTCAGCCTTAAACTCCTGTTGCTGGTGAACGGAACGCGAGCGGAGACAGTTCGGGATCGCCTATGTCGTGGTGCAAGTGGAATCGAGCAGATTGTCAGACCGATAAGTAGTGAGTACCCGAAGTGCAGAGACGGCATCGCGGCGTACTGGTTGCAGAATTTGTTTTGCGTCCAGACCGAGCTTTCACCTTCTGCGCCGTGGACCGTATCTACGAAACCGTAGGAGCGCGCTTCGTCGCCGAGCGGACCCTTGACATCCGGATCCGAGAGCAGGCGGGGCGGCATGCACGGCCAGAGCGTGAAGACTATGAATGCTAGAAGGTTACATACGGCCATGGTCCTTCGCCTAGCAGCGTAGAGCTTAGGACCGGCCGGTGAACCGTCGGATTCACCAAGGGACTTGTTTGGCAGGGGGAGGTCAAGCCGGTTGCGGGTTGTAGTGTAGTAGTACAGCCATACGAGAAAGAGGATAGTACCTGGGATATGAATGAATGAGTAAATGCGGTTTGTCCAGTGCATAAGGAGGGGATGCTGCAGAAACCAATGTTGTATCGGAAGCTCGTAAAACATGTAGAGGCGTTTCTCAAGGTGGATAAGTTGCAGAGCGTGCTGCCGGGCGACGTTTACTGTGCCTTCAACGAGAGTAACTGCCGTGAAGGCGCGGCCTAGTTGGTATACCTGAACCCAATTAGTTTCCACAGCCATAACCCACACCATTCAAATATTGTGGACATACCCAATATATCAACGCCCAGTACCATGCCTCCACTAAGAATGGAAACTTCTGCAACAGTCTGCTCAAGAAGTACCCCTGGAACCTCCTAGTATCTGGGCTCACAACGTCCTTCCTGAACCCCAGTATCCGGACCTCTCTTTTCCTCCATTTGGTCTCTTGCAGTGAGAGGAGCGAAGGGGAGGTGGCGAGGTGGTCATCGAGGAGTGAGGAGCTTGGACGGGGACTTGAGCGGCCGGAATCCAAGCTATCTGAGGAAGAGGAGCGTGGTGACCCAGACGAGCGTGTATTGCGGCGTGCAAATATGCGGTACCTGGTGTTGCGGTTCACCCATGTACCGCCGAAGAGGAGAGTCACCACAACTAGTGGCTCTATGAATGCTCCTGCGCCCATGGTGAGGTATGCGTAGAGGGAAGAGAGGGTGAGGACGGCGGAGAATTTGAAGGAAGACAAACGCCTGCCTGTGCAGTACAGAGCTGGCGGCCTTTGACAGAGGTTCCCAGTCTATGTATGTCGCATGGAGTCCTAAGGTATGAATATGTAGTGGGGGTAGACAAGGGTAGCTAGACCCTAGTCGTTTAATAAATGATATCTGCAATATCACCCCCGGGGTCTGTGTGATGCGAACTGCAGATTCTATCGAACTGATATCCCAAGAAAGAAAAGAAGGTGAAAGAGAGGTTATAAAATGAGAGAGGCAGAGCAGTACAGGGATACTTAGGTATGAGGCGGCGTTGAAATCAGCGGAATACGGCGAAGATTATAAATTTGACCAAGGGCTGTAGCTGGAAAGAGAAAGAGTTTATTGATCAAGCTCCTCGGGAACTACTCTGCTTCTGCTGTTCGCTTTTGTTCCGAGGCCGACGTCCCCGTTGTTTGGACGGCAAGCAGCTCCGTCATAAACCCTTCATTGAAAGGACCTACCACCAGCGCAGCGACGGCAAACGAATATATACTTAGCCCCCATGACCGTTCCCGGGTTCGTATCGGCATTCGCATTCTGCTTTCCACTGTCACATTTTCCCTGCGGGGACATAGTTGTGCTGGCCAAATCAGTCACGCCCTGCCAGCATCGTCAAGTTGTATGGCGGGGTCCAAGCACGCGACCTCAGGTCTCTCAACCTCTAGCCCGTCCGAATCAGGCTTAGGTCCCGAAACTGCCGGCAGCTTCTTGCAGGGCTGTCGGCTTGGCGCCTTGATTTGCGATGCTGTCGGTCTTGACAAGTTCCGCGCTTCCGGTGACTTCACGACTTTTTGTACGAGCGGTGCCGCTTCCTTCCATCCAGGATTCCTCCGAAGCGGGGTCTTGTTTGACGCGATACGCCGTGTGAATGAGTGCTAATTGTCTGTCGCGGGTCTGGAGATGGACCAGTCACCTGCGTTTGCTCATAAGCTTAGTTCGTTAGCGGATCGGGTTCTGTAGTTTGATCAGATAACTAGTCCCAAGGCTGACAAAGGCTTAAATGTATGACATAACTACTCTTCCGAAGCAGGGACCGCTTGGGAAGAAGAGCTTGTTTCGGCCTCATGAGTTTTGTCCCTCACCCGATGAGCTTCGTAGTTGTAATTAGAACATCCATTCATTTTTCTCAGCTCTTTCCAGCTCCTGACGTTTTGCGATGGTCGCCAAATTCATGTCCTCCCCTCAAGAGCTCCAAGCATCTTGGGTAGTGACACCGTGTGTACCGAGCTGGAAAGGGTGCCAAGGGTGCCGTATCCGACGTTCGTTCATTACTAAGATCACAGGAGCATTCTTGCAGCCAATGAGTGTGTTGTCAGCCTTGACGCTTTCGAGTGACTTCGAGATCGATGTTCGGAGACTTTACGCAAACCTCTGAGGGTAGGGTCGTAGTCTCCCTGTCTAACAAAAAGAACTCCTAAGGAAAATCTGAGTATTACAACGGACGACCTCCCACGCTATGCATTAATGCCATGAATATAGACCAGGCTGAGGTACCTTTGGATGGTACCCAAAGGAAAAGGCGCCTGCCGAGATGCCCAAGATATTACCCAGTTTTCCACGACCGCAACGCCGATGCTAACAGGGATCAGGGAGAGAGAAGAGAGCAAGGGTCGGAAAGGCATCAACAGGGGAAGGCAAAAAAAGTAAACAAACAGCATAGGAAAAGTTGAGAAGTCCTCTAGTGAGTGAAGAGAGTAAGCTGTCGTGCTCTTCCGGCTGTCCACATCTCCCCGCTCCTTCATCGTTAACAGGCGACAGCCCCAAACGGCGTATTCTCCCGAAGGTCTTGCACCAGGTCCTCCACATTGTTCAAGTATCTCGCCAACATGTGCTGTTTCTCTTCTTGGGACCTGATGTTTTTCTTCGACACCCCTCCGCCTTCGTCTCCGCTAACGGTGCTGTTCCGCCTCTCGAATGCGCCAGTCAGCTTGGTTGGACTGCGCTGTAATCCCATTGCGGTGCTCGGGGCACTAGCGGTTGGTGGGGGTGCTTCCGGCATCAGGTAAAAGTACAAGAATTCGAGTAGCTTTAGTTTTACATTTTGCGAAGTTTCCTCCGATTTGAACAAGCTCGTCACCGTGAGCAGCCCGTCAGTGTTCTCGAATGTGCGTGTGTTCTGCGGCGTTGCGAGGAGCGACGTGACGAGGACGAGGAGGGTTGATGACTGGATTGCCGGGCAATTGTATGGATCTAGTAAGTCCAGGAGCATATTCATGTATATCTCGCGGCCAAAGATGGTGCGTGAAGGAGGATGGAGGAGTAGGAGTCCCTGGAGGTTTGAGAGGGCGGAGAGAATGAGAAGATCGTTCTGGCCATCTAGTTTATATCCTTGTAAGCCACCATCCCGTATTATAACGGTCGACAAGTCTTGATTCTTACTGCTTTGCATCCCGAGAAGTCGTTCTAAGCAATCCACTAATCGTATCGCAACTGTACAATCTCAAGTCAATTCGTGATCTCACATTCAACCTGTTCGGGAATCTTGCCGTTCCACTCGAAGCCCTCTTGTAACCTGAAAAACTCCCTGAAGGCTGGATCCTCAGCCAAAGCTCCCAACTTCTTCGGCGAATATGTCTGCTGTTCGCCCAAATTTATTGCTGACGCATTGCGCCTGTGCGATGGTGTTGACGGCTTTGATTTTCCACTGGACAAGCAAATCTGTGCCAGCATGCCCTCAATCTGCCGTAATCCTTTCCGAATCTTCGCAGTGTCCTTCGACGCGATGTTGTCGAAGGCGAGGGAGAGCAACGCCTCCATCTTGGGCCAGCTAAGATGGAAACACGGGAGTGAGTGCAATCAATGGTGTCAATATAATGGTGAGATGTGATGTGATATTGTAAGATGCAGGAAGATGTCGGGGAGAGGAAAGTGTATGCAGCTAAAATTTGGAAATTGCGGAGAAGGAGAGTAATTTTGGATTGTGTGGGTCTCGCTATCGGACGTTAGGACTTGTGCAACAGTGCATGGAAGGTGAGCTTGTCAGGTCGTAAACAGGCCGTTGCTATGCCCGGCTGGGCGTTGCTATGGCCCAGCATTCGGCCTTATTCCGCGAGCTTGGCCATGACAAGCAGCATTAGTAGGAAACCTTCCTTCAACCTCACATCAACTTCTGCGTGAAAGTGCCTTCTTCATATGTGATTATGGTTCCTGATAGATACTGCGCTGCATGTGACTCGACGATTCAGGTCTTGGCAGCTTCGCAGAGCACCCTCTCCTCCGAACACGAACACGAACAACGCCAGGTTAGCGTATGAACAGCCACAGGTAGTTGAGATGCTTTGGAGGCATGAATTCAACGGGAAATGCGAGAATCTTTTGATTTTTAGAATTCAACTCGAGACCTCTTTGGCTCACCGGATCTTGGCGTGGAGGTGCATCCTTAGACTTCGTACTCGTGACAGCCTCACGAACTTCCTCAGCGCCAACCTTTGACGGGTGAAAGCAGTGCAAGACAAGTGTTATCTCTTTGCCATCTTGAATGTGGCGAAGTTCCCCGACACTGCAGGGCTGAGTGGTCGTTCGGTGGCAGCCTTCGACTTTGAGCCTTGCTGGCAGATTGTGCAGAGCCCCTCTACCCTTTACGAGGCAGCAATTTGCCTGATGCTAGACCGGCATCGTACATTCACCGCGCAGCGTATATACAAATGACGTTACGCAAGCGACAGCTCTTTCCTTCACATATCTTTCACTTCTTCGCTCCGTTATTTTAACATATCCCCATGTGCAGCACATGCTCCGCTCAACGAGTTTCGCGGCGCGGTTCAACTGATCTCAGCTGTTCGCGCTTGGCATAATTCATCCATATAATTTTGCTCCATCATTTTGGACGAAGGCGATGTGGTGCGGGATTACATCAGGTACATATTGTGATTCCCTGCCTGGATGGTTTGGAGCTTAAAACGCGGCGACGGCTAACATTCGACTTCAGAGCAAAGCGCAGGAATTCCTGTCGGTGTCCTTCGTTTTGCCATCTTTGTGCCTTTTGGCGTGTACGTCAATTTTGCAAAGAGCCATTGGAATACTATCAAGATCCATGACCTACTTCAAGGAGCCCCTTATAGCCCTCTTATTGCGAAAGGGGAGCGTCTAGCTGCAACATGGGTAAGACGAATTTCTTTGATCCACCACCAATTCCTCTCACTCTCCTTCCGTCTTAAATCCATCACAAAGTGTCTCCAGAATCATAAACCTAGCACTCATTTACCTGTCCCCATTCCTTTCAATTTTATCCTCCTAGCTCTACTTATGCTCACATTACCTAGGGCGAATTTGGATTCTACTGGAACTTTGCAGTCTGGATACCTGCAATCATAATTCCAGCACCGTTCTCCTTGGTGTTCGGCATCGTAGACCTTGCTGTTGCGGTCATGATCGGGATACTCACGAATCTTCAGACCGGCTACGCTCCTCATTCTCGTGACAAGTGCGCAGGCTCTGGCCCCCATTACTGGCAGCTAACACCGGGGACCAATGAGAGCTTCTTCGAAGCATCAGCGAGACTCAATGCCACCAAAACGAGTGCAGGCAGGATGTGCAAGAGTTATGTGGAGGAATGGAAATATGGGGTTACATTATCGTAAGTATAGCTGCGTTAGGGAATGATATGTCTTTTGTGCCGTAAACTTGGGAATTCGTTGCTGCTCCCCACACCTCCTACGAATTCTTTCTTTCATACGTCTTCCAACTCAAGCAGTCCGAGTGAAATTTGACTGATCATGTTGTAGCTTCTTCTACACCTTAATCGCAGCAACCAACATCATCATTAGCGTAATCCTGTGCGTAATCGCCGCCCGCGAAAGTCGCCGCCGACAGCGCAGCTTCAGGGAGTGGCTTCTTGAAGCAATAATCAGCTTCCCTCGCTTCATTGCTGTCGTTTTATACCTCTTATGGTGCATCCCCGTCGCAATATTCCGGTGTCTACCCATCGGCATCAAGTCAAGAACACGATACACCAGACGGATTGCTGTCAAAACCGGTCAAAGGCTGTCCACACCGCATGAAATCAAACTCAGAAAGCTACGTCCAAATCACCCCGTTATGCGATATCAAGGAGGTGACGGAGGCGAACCCACAGGTCTTGCTGATTTCCTTGGCGTATACGACATTCTTATGCTCGTGGCCGAGAATCTTCATTACACCGATATCGTCAACCTTAGCTTGGTCTCTAAAAGTATAAGGGAGGCTGTACTTCCAGTCGCAGATTACGACCGACGATTAAACCATTTCAAGATGTATACCTGCCAAGCAAGATCCAGGAAACAGTGCTGGGTTTGTACGAATCAGATCTGCAAAGTAAGCTCCCCCCCAGTTCTCAACTCTTTTCCTACCCCGTTGCGCCCACCATTAACTCTACTATATCCCCTCTTTTCATTCATGTCATATTACTAGCATGCTCACTCTCAACAGAAGTGCAAACACTTCCGAGCCCTGAAACAAACAACGTCCTACTTCCACCTCGACACCTGCCAACCCTACTGCTCGAGCTGCTACTTCACGCACATCCAATTACCACCTCAACCCCGCGTCGATCCACGAGTCTGTAGATGCGCGCCACCCTCCCCTACTCCCTCTTTCCTCCAGCGTCTGTTCCACGATAAACAGTACTTCATCAACGCCCAACATACTAAGCATGTCACCCGCATGGTTTGCAGAGAATGTAATAGGTATTTGGATTCGGAGTTGCTAGAGAACAGGGAGAAGAGGACGAGAGCGGAGTTGAGGAATCCGGGGAGGGAAGGGAAGTGTGTGAAGTGCGAGAAGTGGATTAAGGGAGTGAAGTGGTGGGTTTGTGGGAATTGTAAGAAGGAGTGTGTTGCTAGATGTCATGCGCCGTGGGGCAAGAAAGGTAAGAGCGGAGGCCAAGAGACGCAGGAGACAGTTTGAGATTCTAATATTCTAATATTTTCGTTTAGGTGATAGGTGGGTTTTGCATGGGTGGCGTTTCTTGAGTACGGCGCAGCAGGTGAAACTCAGAGAGGAGGACGCATAGCGGTATGAGACTTTTTCTAAGTTCTGGTTAAGATTTATGGTATTATATCTAGGAAGGATATTTTTATTCGAACATGCGTTTACGCTCACACTAGTAAAGGTAGTTCCTGCGAATGACTTGGCTCAAGAGTAGGTGTTGTTTCTTTCGCACGCTACTCAGGATTCAATTCTAGCTCTACGAATATTCTTCACTTTTCTGCTTCTTTATTCCGGCGTGAGTCTTTTCCATGTTATCTCAACTCCCTGCGCCAGCATGGAATGAAGAGACAAAAAAAGGGAACTTCAATCGACGATTGATGAAAGGTTCCGGGCCAACAGGATTATTTCTGACAATGATGTCTCACCAGAAGAGTTGGGGTATGATTTGCAGTTTGATTGAGAGCGGCGGGAAGAAAAAGAGGGGAAGACAAGAGAGTAGTATAGTGGTATGAAGAAATGGTTTTGGCTTAAGCTTAAAGAGAGCCTGTATTGAGCACTTCAAATCTAGGCGTTGGTATAAAACATTTCCAAGCACGCCGGACACACATCCAGCGAAACGAGATCTAAGTTCCAATACAGAATCAAACATTTTTCGATATACATGTAAGAGCGTACAACACACTAGGAAAACTCGACTCTAACTGGACTCTCAAACCTACAACCTCCTCACATCCGCCATGCACCTCATCACATCTTGCTCGAGAAGAACCTCCTTCGAGGCGCAAGTTGAAGGTTAGGAACTGCCGGCGGGGTATGATGACCTGCAGACGTAGAACCCTGTATTTCTACGTTGTCCACCCAGGGAGGCTGTTGTAGCAAGGCCTCCTCCATCGCCAGCTCTCGCCTCCTCTCTTTCCACATCTCATTGATCTCTGGCCTATGAACGACAAAGTACATGTAGCGCCTGGCTACTCTGTATACCCACAAGCCGAATATGGCGCCAGCGGCTTTTGACCAGTTACCAACGCGCTTTCTGGGCAAATTGGGGAACTGCTGTACCAGTTTATACGTGTATCCAGTGGCAGGGTCCCTGTACAATACGGCTGTGGGAAAAGGCTCCATGACGAAGCCATTGAAAGTCGGGGTTGGAGGGTCCCACTAGGAGTGTTAGATGGCTTCGGGTGTGTGAGGTGGTTCGGTGGCTTACGTCCATGGTTTGGAGCTGGGCATGAGCGGCAGCTGTAAGGATGGCCATGCAGATGAAGGCGATGAACTTTCGCCCAAACATCCTGCTAGAGTCAGCCACAGTAAGGGAAGCTTTGAAGGTTGTGAAATACCTTGAATGTGAGTCCCTCGATTTGCGATATCGATTCCGAAGAGAGCCTTACGAGGAACGTGTTTGTAAGATTGATGTTTTGGCGACGGAATCTGCGAACGAAGCATAGACGCGAAAGGGCTGATGAAAAGGGATGTGCGAGTCGATCGACGGAGCAGAGACGTGGCCTAGCTTATCGAGTAGAGCCATGCGCTTTGTGATGAAAAAAGAACGTGAGTTGATTGATGAAGAGAGTCATCGGCTCATTGACTGAGGAGAGACATCTAGTCAGCTGACCGACGAAGTAGAGAAGTAAGCGGGGCGGGATGATGGAAGCAAAGATGTGAGCTAGTGGATGAAGACAACTACAGGATGAAAATAAAAAAGAGGATTTGCACTCGGTTATCGTAATGACAGAATTTCCAAAAAGACGTCATGCGATTGCTGGATGAGGCAGTCGGGGAGTAGGAGGAAGGAATAGCTACAGAGGCTCAAGGAAGGTACAAGCAGCGGCATATGCGAACGAACGGAGAGGATACGAACAAGAAGCTTGGAAGTGCTACTTCATGACACTATGGCAAAAATTCAATGTATACTCGACAAGGTAAAAATATGTACTAAGAAGTCAAGACAGGCCAATTTATACAAGAACCTTTCCCACATCCACGTCTCCAGCCTCAATACGAGCTCGGCACAAGCGAGTTTGCCCAATCCTCGACATTCTTATATCCATTCCCATCCTTGTCTCCCATCGCATCATTAGTCCCCTTATCCGTCCCCAGCTTCGCCTCTGCATCATCTGGAATCCCATCACCGTCAGTGTCCGTCGGCTTAACCCCCCCATCAATGGTCCCGGGTCCACTCATCGGGCTCGCATTCTCATCACTGATCAATTCCCCCGACTTCCCCCAAGATGTCAACTCAGAAATGAGTCTCTTGTCGACATCATCCCTGACTTTGCTTGCTCCAGCATAGTTCTGAGCATAGCTGACCGCGTCTGCCGCGCTGAGTATCTTCGTTGGAGCTGGATGGCCGTGCTTGGTGGAAACGATGTCCATACCGCCGTAGTTGCTGGATGCCACGCCGATTTCCTTGCCATTCAGACTCCCGTCTTTATCGCTGTCATAAAAATTCTTCTCAACATAGCCATGGAAATTTGCGTTTCCCCTCGTGAATGCCGTAACACTCGTGCTCGGCCCTGAAATGAAGTAATTCCCCACGATATTCGCCCAGCTCTCGCCCGCCGAATCTCCGGCAATATAGCCACCTCCTCCCCCCCAGTTGTACACCACGTTGTTGGTGAAGTCGTTCGTGCCCTTCACTTTCGGATTCCGGGTCTTGTTATCGATATACAAATTCCTGAAGAGACTTACTCCTCCATTCCCGGTCTGTATCAAACCTCCACAAGAATGCGTCTCGAGACCTTGGCTGATGATGCTGTTCTGGATTGTGATGTTCGAGACGGCATCCCCGGAGATCGAGAACGTTTCATCTCTTCCCCAGGACACGCTGATATGATCGAATATCATATTGCTTCCTTCAGCAATCGTAATTGCGTCTTTACCGCTGGTTCCAGATTTTCCCATGCGGATACGGATGTAGCGGACGATGGCCTCGTCGGCATTCGAAAAGCTCCAGCCATTTCCGTAAACAGTGATGCCACCTCCCGGCGCTGTCTGGCCCAAAATACTAACCCGCTTACTCACAACCAATCGCTCTGTAATCTTAACTACTCCTCCGACTGCGAAGACGACAATGCGGTCCGACTTGCTTACAGCATCTCGTAGCGATCCAGCACCAGAGTCATTTAAGTTTGTAACGACGTAAACACTTCCTTGACGGCCCCCAATGGCGTTCCGCCCGAAGCCTTCTGCGCCGGGGAAGGCGAGGATGGCTGTACAGGTTTGGGTGAATGCACCCAGTAAAGAAGCAATCTGAAGGAGCTTCATGGTTGATTAAAAAATGAGAGACAAGGCGAGGCGAAGTGGACCTTTGACATTGAGGATGTATAAGTAGACGTGAGGGAATAGGGCAGTACTATAATTTGCGGAACTGTGTATCCTCTCACCCTAGAAGATTCCTTATTCTGCTAGTTGTGTGCCATGAAACATGCATTTTAATTTACATGCTGGGCTAATCTCTGGAGAAATGTCCTCCAATCAAATATCGTGAAACTTACGAACAGGGGGGGTATGAATCGGAAAGTCGGAAACGGAAAAACAACCTCCTAAATAATATCCCTTTTAGACTTTGCAAATCTAGGCGTTATACCGTAACAGAACATTACCCTCATATTAGAAGTCTAATCTCAAACGTCACGTGTTATCCCAAATCACACCCACCGCGTCGCTTCCCACCCACCCCCAACCCTCATAACCTCCCTAACCCTCCCATCGGTCTGTAAATAGCACCTCGGGACCATCTCTCTCTCCATCGGCATCCTGAAAAAGTAAAAGGCGTTGTACATGCAATGCCAGTCCCATTATCCGCATATCGCAAAGCCTCATCCGCCTTCGGACCCTTCCAACCTGAAGGTTCGTTTCACCAAAGAACTTCTATCATATTGTTTGCTTCTTGGTATAGAAGGTATGTGTCGAGGTTAGAAGCGTTTTGTGTGTTTGGGAGGAAGAAGGCGGCGATGGAGGAGTTTGGGGGTGTTGGTTAGGAGAAGTTGTCTGTTCACACAGTTCTAAGCAATCATCCTCTAAACGACATATGTCAGGAGCATAATAATCGGGAAACGAAAGTAGAGATGAACCGTCATTGTCATACTTCTCCAAATCCGAATTCCGTACCCAGTGAATCAGAGCGCGGTCATACTTCTGGAAAAAATAAAAAATAAAAAATAAAATAAACTCATGTCTGAAATATTGACTGGCGGGTATAAGAGAGAGTGGTTTTCCTTCAAATGGCGTAGCGTTCAAGTCTTTCCGTACCCAACGGCTGGACGTAGTAGTGTCGTATACGATTTCCTGGAGGAAACTTTCCTCGTCCTGGAAGATCAAGAAGGGCTAGTATGTTGTTAGTTTTGAGGATGGGTGGGCTCGGAAGAGCATGGAGTTGATGCTGCCGCTGCGGCCGAAGAGTGTCTGTGGGGGAGTTCCAGTTCCATTCGTGGATGTGATCCGTGGCTGTAGCAGCCTTCCTCTTAAACACCTGCAACCTTTCTCATCATGATTGATGGGGTTTTAGGGAGGGAAGGGGAGACATACGTTCATCATTCGAATAAAACAACTTAATCTGCATATCCTGTCTCCAAATCAGACTTTCACCTCCCTCACACCCTTTATCCCCGGTACTCACAATACTATCCCCATAAATACTCTGATGAAGCTCGCCATCGCAACCGGACTGCTCCTCTTTGCTTTCGTGAAATTCGCCAACTTACTCCACTCACTACTCCTGCTATCATACGTATTCGCCTGCAGTCAGCCCTCCTCATCCTGATATATCACCGTTGTCATCGACTCCTTCCCGACGCCCCACGTCGTTACAGCCAGCGGAGACCTCTCCGCAAAATCGCTAAGTTTAGAAGTCGGTGAAGAGGGAGGAGATCCCGACCTCCGGTTACCAGGTTCGAGTTCCTTAACCTTTGGAGGCGATAGCGCGAGGCCGAGGATGGTTGCGATGGCCGTAATGACGAGGATGGCAATGACTATGCCGGCTATGATCCAGATGCGTTTCTAGTGAGTCATTTTTTTTTTGGACGAGGCTGGGGAGTTACGTCTTGTTTCCCGTCGTAGCCATGGGTTTCACGGGTTTGGGAGGAAGTTGGAGAAGTCGTGGGCTCTGGGACAACTTCTAGACCGCATGCTGGAGCGACTTGTAAAGCGGATTCTGGGAGTACCTATTTTAGAGTGTCGTTCTCTCGTTGGGAGTTCCGCGGGTAATAAGCATTGTCACTTGGTGAGTATTGGGGCAAAGAACTCACATCCATATTTCAAGGCCGTGAGGTCATCGTGCTTCGTTCTGCGGAGTCAAGGTGGTGGAGGTTGGCACCAATGAGAGGAGTATCCTAATAATAATTGCTGAAAGGGAGAGCCATTTCTATAATACCATGAACGGTAGGGGTATGAATCCCATCAATTGTTTCTGGACGAGCTTCATTTAGGGCTGCAAGAGGAAAAGACATGAAACACCACCACCGATCATGACAACCTGCGATCTTTTGGGGAAATTTGATCGAAATTATCATTACGAGACCAAACCAATCTCCGTGTAGTGACATCGGAATATAATGAAACTCGAAACTTGGATCCTCTTAGGTTGTTGCCTTGAAACCCCAAAACGTGTATGTCCTGCAGGTTAAATACCATTTAGGGAGGATCATATATAGTCCGACTGATCATGGTTGATGGAATCTGTCGAAAAGGTGAAAAGAGCACGATTGGTGAATCAGATGAAGGGATGCCCGGCTTCAACACTCAACATCATTCGTTTCAATGATTCAAATCATACAAGGGAGTAAAGATAAAGCTCTCTAACCTGCTCGAGCTCATACATGTCTCTAACTTAGACTCCGCAAAAGAAATGAAGAAAAATGAAAGGGAAAGAAAAATATAGATCAAAGCCCGCTCGCTTGCTCATACACGCTTCATGAATCGAAATCGCCTTCACTAACTTTGGGGTATCGTAACTATCCTTCGTCCGCTCCTCGCGCAATATCAAAACACTTCACTTACCTTGCTTTCTCATATCCCTCCTCTTTGCTCTTGACCTTCGAATCGAAAACGTAATACTGATAACTTCACAGACCTACGCACTGCCTGGTGGCCCTCCCATATTCAACAAGATATCCAGCATATCCATCCCACCGACATCCGGTCCCATCGCGGTTTGCGTGATATCAGCACCCCACTGATTAAGCAATGGATCCAGCGGCAATGCCAACCAATCCTGACTGTACCCATCCTGAGTGGTAGGGGTATGTCCCATGCCCGGCGTCGTAACTCCATACTGAGACGTATCCATGAAGCTGTAACCGTTAGGACCAAACCCCGGTGGGGGCATGATGGATATACTGTTGGAGTTTGGATCGTAAGTTTCTGAAGATATGCCCCAGAGGGGATGGTTTGGCGTCGTGCGACCGCTGGCGCTAACACCAAGGTTAGGACTGCCGGGCACAGGGCCGGGAGTGTTTTGGTATCCTGCGAGGGGTCCGCCGAAGGGAGGGGCAAGATGGTTTGACTGTTGGTGAAGCTGTGGAGGAGGCATCATGGGTGTTTGTGCACCGGTTCGTGGGGGAGAGCGGCTGGGTGCGCGGGAGATCCCCGTGGAACCGTTGGCGGCCATGCGAACAAACCTGGCGCGGATACGGTGGGTGAGAGTTTCAACTAGGTCCGCAAAACGATTGCCAACATGGACGTCGTCGACAATTGAAGTTCGCAGAGCCTCAACACCGCGATCCAGAAGGCCGAGAGAATAGGCCACATCATCTTCTGTTGCGCCCAAGGCGAACGTCTTTAGGAGGATGATGGCTACGGAGACGATTCGGAAGAAGGTGCGAACTGGAGCGTGACGAAGGTAGTCCCCGGGGTACAGTCCTTCTATCACAACTTTGAGAACATTTCGACTGGCATCGATCACCTCTTTAATGTAACGTCTATCATCCCCATACCATTTCACTAAAGTGCTGAATGGTATAGCACCACCATCACGGGAAGTCGAGGATGCAGATCCATTCGGTAGGACATGACTTTGCAAGGGCGTATTGTGGGTGCATCGTTCAACAACGGCCTGCAGAGCTAGGGAATTTAGGTAGACCCGAGTGTATTCATACTCAATGGTAAGGACATGTCGAAGTTGAGTCGGTACTGTAGCACGTTAGGACAGCCTCCTATTTATATAGAGAACACCCTTACTCTGAGGAGCTTGATCGAACCCTTTCTTCCACTCTCTTAGTGGCATCTGAAAAAGTTTCAGCAGTTCCTCGTAACTCCCAGACTTCAAAAGATCACGGGTCTGACGGCGATTCGGGAACAGCTGGAGGTTGCCCTTTTCCATAATCATAGCAATCCGGTTCCAAAAGTCAAGCACCAAGTCTTGGAGAGCATGTCTATTCTGTGTAGCCACTGATTCATAAGGAAGACGTTGCCCGTCGGGTCGCATCCCAAACTGCGGTGGTGGTGGTTGAATTCGAGCTATCCGCTCTTGGTAGAGCTCATTTGGGGTCCTTATCAGGTCCGACCCGCGCTCAACCTTTGGCAGCATAGACGCCAGCCCAAGTCTACCACTCGTCTGTGTGATGTATATGAGCAAGAGATCCTTAAGATGGTTCTTTCGACGGTAGTATGCTTTGACGGTGGCATGTGAGAGGTGTTGGTTAGCTTGCTCGAACTCCATTTCACTGGTATCGTCAAAAACTCCTATTTCGAAGGCCAAGGCGGTTGCGTTTCCTAGCAACATCCAGCACATTCGATCGCTTCGCCAGCATGGCTCAAGCCAGCTGTCGATTCGTCCTCCTCCGACTCCTTTCAGTAGATCTGGTGAGACGCCTCCGCCATTAGCATTGCTTGATTCTCCCAATTCATCAGGAAGCACAAGCTCGTCATCGTCGTCTCCAGGGGGGAAGTGCAACGCTCGAGGATGCCATTCAGTGAGTAGCATCAGACTCTCAACCGTTCCCAATGTTCTCAAGCCCTTTCGAGATAGAGGATTTACATCAGATCCAGGCTGCTGTCCTGCGCCACAGAATCCACCTCCAAATTGCTCCTGGCCCCAGATCATGCGATCAATCATTCCTTGTAAATATTTCCAAAGCTTCTCATGAATCGCATATGCTCTTGAGGAAGCACCTGGCCCGCTAAGTCGAGCAAATCGAGAGGAGATAGTGAGCAGTGTGACCACAAGCATCGGTTCTTCCTTCAGGAGCCTACCGTGTGAGGCATGGTCGCGATAGTCGGGTACTACAATTGGCGTTAATGGAGACAAATAGATGTAGAAGTAATCCATATAAGCAATGGCCTCGTTCGCCGTGAGCCATCCGGCGCGCACAAAGCGGAACCTTGACCATGCTTTCACGGCTTCGGCGAATCCGGCCTCATCCGGTGGGTCCGGAAGGTTTGGATACTGTTGAGAAATGGCTGGGTCTACAGACGAGTCTGCAGCCACCCGCGATTGGCTCCGTCCGTCCATGCCTTGTGTCGCGTTGGCTTGTGGACTGGCGAAGTTCCCCTGTGAGCCTGGTGTACTTCCAGGCCCCATCGCAGGCCGTTGAAGACTGCTAGAACTACCTGTCCTATGGTGGGCTATGTCTCCGTTGCGCCCAGCTGCTTCGAACAACAGGTTCAGCGCATCATGTCCGCTGTACACTTCCTTCGTTTGCAGAATAGCCGCCGTTGCATTGTTAACCTTTTGGTCCTCCTCATCGTTTCTCGGAGTCACATTTGTCGGTCGTCGCAAAGGCTCATATCGCCCAACGGACCCGCCAGGAGTAAGAGGTTGGGAGACGTAGGCGGTCGAGGCGTTCGATCGATTGGTCTGAAGAGGCTCTGGTCGGTGGCCGCCTGGCGTGCCATTCTCTGAGTCCGCTCTCAGACGTTTCCTACCATTGCGGATCTCGTAGTCGGAGACCTCACCATCATCAATACCTTCGCCACCATCTTGGGGTTTTCTCTTCCTGCGCGTTGCTGAGAAAAAGCACTCTTTGCTTTCGCGGCGGCATCTGACGCAAGGTGGGTCGTGAGGGTTGTCAACGGGTCCAAGGTCGCACCGGACCTTGCGCCTCCGGCATGGAATGCACGCCTGATAAGTTCGCGTGTGCTGCTGGGGAGCAGATCGTGGGGGAGGCGGAGAAGCGTTTGAAGCGCTCCCTGACATTGTTGTTCGGCTTGCGACGGTTGAAAGGCGGTCGGTGTGTGGGCTGATCGGTCAAATGAGGGTCAAATGAGGTCGAGGTCGGAAAAGGTTTGATTTGTGCAATATAGCATGGCCTGATATTTAGAGCTAATGGACGGGAGTCATCGAAAACATAGAGATAAAGGCCGGGGCTGTGCTGATATTCTAGTTTATGGCAGCGTTCGAGTGAAGTTGGCTGCTCGAGTCCTTCTCAAGTCACGAGAGCTGCGGGGAGGCTTAAAGCTTCTCACGAATCCCGGCGACCGGTAGCCTGCCGTTTCGCTCAACTCAACCGCATTCTCTCCAAACGTCCGCCATTCGCCGGGAAACTCAGCCACAAGGACTGAAACAACGTACCTGCGGTTCCAGGCGAGCTGCTCAGACCTCTCATGTGACTGTATGGTGCAATCCTGCATGTGGCGTATGTTGTACTCTGCCCCAAGCACGTCATATCAAACAATATAGCTTGGGGGAAACTATAGTTCTCCAGGCCACGCTATGAAGATGTGAATGAATACAGAAAGGCTACAGGACGGCTACAGAATACGTGTGAGGTTGGCATTTGAGCGAAATGTGCGGTCTTACTGCCCATGGTACCTCGGCCCACTGGTAACAGGTACATGGGAGACGGACTAGAATTATGTATTAAGCTAAAATTCAACACTAATTACTACCATCAACCTCATCACCATGCCACAAACATTCCGCTTAAGCCGTTTCTGTACTCTCCAAATCAATCAACACGTCCTTCTCGGCCACCACAGGTCTTGGCGGAAGTGGAGGTGGAATGCCCTCTCCATCCTCATCTGTATACCTCTCTCTAAAATCCATCTCGTCGTCCCCTTCCTTCACACCTAACAACCGATCATCCTCTGCTAGGTCCCTAATACGCTTCTCACGCTTTCCAACACAATGCTTTACGATCCCGATAATGCCCATGATCGCCAATGCTGCGCTCATCAAAATAATGAACGATAAGACCATAGATGGACCTGCGTCTCTCAGGATGCGCAGAACCGCATCCATTTTCTTGACTAGCGCATGTCTCAGCGATCCAACCCGTCCATATTTATCGAATCGCTCTCGCCAGATAAAACGGTACCAAGGCGCACCTTCCCGATACAATCCCTTATCAGGACACTTCCAGGAAGAAAGCGTACATTCTTTTCGCTCCGGCTCTGTTGCTGGGACATATGCATACGAGTCTTCGATATGCTTGAGCTCAATTTTTGTAATGCCATACAACCTATCCGGTGAGTTAGAGGAGCCATGATTCGAGTCTGCAAGCGTGATATGCAAAACTTTCTGCTTGGAGGAGTCCAGTACGTCGCTCCGGCTGTGGGCGCCGATGCCCATAATGCGGAAGCTCAGAGTAGGAACATGGTTCTGCCAAGGCCCTTGTTCAGGGTCAGACCAAACGAGGCGGTCGTAGTCGAGGGCTAGGTATCGCCAGCCAAGTGTCAGACCTTCCCAATGCCTGTTGAGGAGCCCATTCGAAGTGAGACCTTTAATCTGGGACGCTGTGATATCGGCCGGGACTTGGTAAGCCTCGATAAGCGGTGGGATATTCGAGTCAGCGAGGGGAAGTATCGGCTTGTGGTTAACGAGGAGTGTTTTGTTATCCAGAGACATGGTGATGTTTAAAAGTACTGCGCTAGGCTTGTCTTGAGGCCAATAGAAATTCTCAGCCTGTTCGTGAAGTATCGGGGCATTCGCCTTGTCCATTAGCCACAGAGGGTAGCCTGGCGTGTCGATTTTGACCACAGCACTGCGTTGAAACTTGATCCATGTTATGGAGGTGTATGAAGGGTAGTCGAGGGACACATCAGCCTGTGCGAGAGTACTGAGACCTAAAAACAACAATGCAAAAGCAGTCTTCATTTTTAAAACGAGTGACTATAGGTGGAACGAACGCAGAAAGGTAAGAGGAAGGGTAACGAGGCACGAAGATAAGGTGGTGTGGTAGAAAGGAGGCGGGGGATACGAGGTGAACCCATGTTTAGATCTAAAGATAGATTTAAGCTTAATTGGAAGCATGTGGCTAGCCGTTTTTGCATCGTTCATCACGAAACTGGACTGTCTCAATAAAAGTTGTAGACGGTGGCTTTCTCTAAGAGACTGCGTGAGTTTTCCTCTAAGAGAATATCGAATGGTGCGTACCTATAACTTACTGGATGCTCTTGAGCGGGTACATGGTCTGATATCGTGTGAAGAAGGTTCCTTCGAAATAAGCGATCGAACATCTAAAAGAGTCGGAAGCAGAAATATGACTTACCTGCATACGAATGGAGAGGTGTGCCTGGAAGTCCAAGAGGAAAAAACCATCTTAGTGGAGTGAGGCTTGAAAAGGCGATCCCATGATATACACGAGACAAACCCCGCAACCCCGCCATATCAAATGACACCAATCTCGGCTTTCATCACAAGTTCACCATATCATCTTCACTATGGCGACCACAGCAGCATCACTCGAAGTGAACAACCTGCGCTTCAATGCCGAGGCAGCGGCATGGGATTCCAACCAAAAACACGTCGAGAGTGTTGAGAAGGCGTATGACGCCATTAAACGCTATGTACCTGCATTTGCCGACGGAAGCTCTAAAAGTAAGTCCGGGGTTTCCTAGTCGCCTATTCGACACTCATGAGCATGTCCGAGGCTCTCCACGGCTAGACATATCAATTCTGAACTTGACCAGACCTTGATGTCCTCGAAATTGGCTGCGGAACCGGTCTGTTATCCTTTAAACTCGCTCCTCATGTGCGGTCCTTGGTGGGCGTCGATACCGCAGACGGCATGATCTCAGCCTTCAATCAGAAAGTTGCTGCGCTTCCGAACCCCGAGAAAGCAAATCTAGCTGCGGTGAATGTTGTTGTACAAGAGGCCGATGACGTTCATGTTCAAGGAGCAGCAGCAGCACTTGCAACCAGACGCGGAGAATCAGGACATGATGCTCCATACAGATTTGACCTTATCGTATCCCACTTGACACTGCACCACATACCATCAATGCCGGCCATTTTGGCTACATTATTCCAATGCTTGAAGCCTGGAGGCCGTATTGCCTTGACTGACTACGAGGATTATGGACCGGAGGCGATCGCGTTTCATCCCGCAAGTAAGCGGCCAGGTGTAGAGCGGCATGGTCTAAAGAAAGAAGAAATAGAAATGATCATCGACGGCACCGGGTTCAACGAGGTGAAGGTGGAGAAAGCTTTCGTGTTGAATAAGGAGGTGGAGGCTGAGGGCGGGAAGCCTGTGAGGGAAATGGATTTCCCTTTCTTGATCTGTTTAGGACAGCGGAGCTGAGCCGCTCGGCGGTTGGAAGGTTTACAGATCCTTCATTAGATCGTTGACAGCCTTTGCGGCGAACCTCTTTTGTTCTGCCTCGGGCATACCCTCACCCATTTCTGTTTGGGGTTGGTTAGCTACCGTATGTAAAAGAATGTACCGTGGCGAAATCTCACCTTTGATAGCCACCATTCTCCGCATCATGTTCTCTAGCTCTTCGACTTGTGCCTCTTCATCCTCTTCCTCTACGCCGTTGACAGCAGACTTCATGCCGTGTAGTTCCATTCCCATTTCCACCTCTTCGGCATCAAATGAGTTCCCGAAGCCCTCTTCATCTTGGAAGTCAATGTCTCCGCCACCACCTTCCCAGTTGTGCGCCTTGAGTGCTTCCTCTATCCTTGGAATCCCAACCGGCTCACCATATTCATTCCTCCCTTTAGCTTCCGCATCCACAAATTCAAAGCCATACACCATACACAGCTCCTCCCACTCCTCCGAGCTCTTCTCTAGATACGGTGTTGTACTCTGCGGCATAGCCACAGCGAGGCAAACGGCATCGGCGCCGTATCCACAAGCGCTCTCTATCACATCTGCAATCGCTTGTAGTGCCTCTTTGATTGTCTCCACCTGTTCCTCTTTGACAGGTTTCCTAAAGCAAAACACCCAAGCCCCCAACACGCCAACCACCTCTTTCGCCTCAGGCTTTATGAATTCCTCACGCCAATATCCAACGTCTGGTATTTCGTCAATCCAAATAGGTAGTGATGCGCTGTAGTATCGTGTCTCCAGTTTCCAGACATGGGAGAGGCCGGCTGTGGAATCTGATACCAATTCAGGTGCGGAGCCTGTGAGATCTGATGTGACCGCTAAATCAGTGAATGTTTTAAGGCTGCGGAGATAGCTGCATATACCCTTTAATAGACTCAGAACCCCAGATTCAGGTGCTCCAAGGGCAAGAATGCGGCGGGGATGTTGGATTTCCATTGTTGGTTGTGGTGAAGGAAAGGGGTTTGCGGAGTTTCGGAGGTCTTTCAGCCCCGCCGACGTCACTAAATTTTACAGAACACTGTCACTCGATGAAAAAGCAGCCATGGGTCATATTGGACATCGCTATGGACATAATGTTTCCAACAGGATGGCTGTAATGCCAATTAAAGGTCCATTTAACAAGTCCTTTCTGGCTCACTAGGATTTCCGAAGGCATGTGGAAGGCAAAAGCCTAAGTGTTCCCTCTGTTACGCTACTTTTTGAGTCATTGATTCGCCGTGAATTCATGCCTGTTGCTGTATCGTACTGGTCACCCAAGCAATGTTAAGCCTCGAACCCTCATCCTATTTCCCAGCCATCTCCAAATACGAAGCCTCCAAACAGATACCCTTATCTACCTCCTCTCTGTCCCCTGGCCCTATTCACGGTGGCCCTACCTCGTGCGAGGCCGACACCACGACCCCTCGTACCCCGTGATCGAAACATAGGCGCATTTCTGTACCCACAATCAGCTCGTTTGAAACAAAGTAGGTGGCCAAAAGGATCGCAAATACCTAAGCATATCGGGAACGATGAAGAACCGAACGTGCGAGCCTCTGATATAGACTTGCTCCAAGTGTGCAACCCGACCGTCACGCGCGGTGACCGTGATATCCCTCAGCTGGACATTCATGTTGTCTTCCGCTGTTAAATTCCGTTAGCAATTCCTCTATACGACAAACTAAGAGGCGGGAAAAGGACAATACCCTCTAGCAGTTTACCACGGTAGACCTCTCCAGACGTGATTTCTAGCGTGATAATGTGACCCTGAATTTGCAGAGATTAGCTGCGTAGAATTTTTGAGGCGGGCATACTTACAGTTGCCTCGTTTAGAAGCTTGATCGGTATTCCGATCGTGCTCGTCATTTTCGCTTGATTGCAGATAAAGCGTGACACGGGAGATTAGGTGTGCAGACTAGAGAAGCTCCCAGTCGGCTGATCAAAGGGCGATTTCGTGATTGAGGTCGTGGCAGCGGTAATGGCAGACGGCGCGGGCAGATACTAGGTGCAATTTCAAGGGCGGAATTGACTAACCTTTTCTTTATCTATGAACGGATCACGGCAACGTCATGGATGAGAGTTGTCACAGTGCGTGAGGGTATTGTTGCGTTGAGGAGAAAAGTTCGTGGGCTCGTGAACTTTTGGGTTGTTGAAGTTATTCGGAACTGGAAGCTTGGACCACGTCGTGCAGGAGCCGCTTCTGCCTCTTATGTCAGCACGCCTCCGTCGGTCATTCCTCCCACCCTCCTCTCCTCCATCAACCATTTCATAATTTTAATCTCCCATATGAACATCTCTGGGACCCTGAACGTCTTCAGGCTGATCAGAGATCCGGCTCTGTGCCTCCCGCAGCACACCGTCTCAACTTTCAATCACCTCCCTATCCCTTTATCCAAAGCATTCAACCCCAAAGATGGAGAGCAACAAGTAGATATTAGGGCGGTAGTCCTAGATAAAGATAATTGCTTTGCTATCCCTCACACGAATGAAGTTCATAAGCCTTATGATGTGGGTTAGATTTCTGCTTTCTCAAACTCAGCTTACAGTCCCAAATCTGCAGTCTCTGGTTTCGTAACATTGCAATCAATGCATTTTCCCTTCCCAAATTTTAATTTAGAAGTATATAATATATTTCAAATGGACTTTGGATATATCACTACTGCGTACTTCCAAAGCTTCTTTATCGCGGATTCTCATCCTTCATCCAGGAAAAATTCCAAGCCCTCCGCCACGCCTACCCAGGCTCAAAACTCCTCATAGTATCTAACACAGCCGGTACCGCCTCCGACAAAGGGCATGCCGAAGCCAACATCCTCGAACAAAATACTAGCGTCACCGTTCTCCGGCATTCTACAAAGGTATCTAACCCCCACATGTTCCCTCCTACCTGACTCCCCCATCATCCCATTCTAACTATCATCCCAGAAACCTGGCTGCGAGACTGAGGTTATGGACTACTTCCGCAACGCCCCAGACTCTGGCGTCACTTCCCCGTCTCAAATTGCTGTGGTCGGGGACAGGTTGTTCACTGATGTTATGATGGCGAATTTGATGGGGAGTTATGGATTTTGGATTAGGGATGGGGTTGTTGAACGGAAGAGCTTTGTAAGTCTATGAATCGTGAATTGAGAGTTGGAATTCAGTGAAGGTAGCTGACGAGTTTACTAGTTTGCGAGATGCGAGGATAGATTATCTTCCTTTCTCTTGAAGCGAGGATACTGTTCGCCTGATCCCAAGAGTGGCTTCGAGTGATGGTAGTGTTTGATGCCTAGAATCAGGAGACTCAACGTGACAGGATTTTTTAGTCCCCGATTGATTATAGCAGAGTAGCCTTGTAACCATAAATGTACAACGTCTCATTCCTCTATTACCCGTCCTTGAATTTCCCAGCCCAAGAACCCTAACCATTGTAATACAAATACAAACCCCAGCCCCTACAGTCTTCCAAGCTTCCACCTCGCAATGCGCCCCTGAATATCATCCCACCCAAACTCCTTCCTCCTGAGTCCCTCCTGCTCGCCCTCCTGCAACACCACCGTCGGCGCCCCACTCCCACCCCCAACGTTCCTCACCTCTCCCCCAAAAACTTGCTTCGCCACTCGTCTCAGATCCTTAACACTAACCTCCTCAATCTTCCTACACATCTCCTTTACCCCGACCTTCCGTCCATGCACCTGCACCTGCCTACCCAAATCCTCAAGCTCCACCATCCTGCTCTCCAGATTCATGAGTAGCGAGCTGCGAAGTTGATTCTTTGCGCGCTGCACTTCTCCTTCTTTCAGGGCAGCGTATCCGGTTTCTTGGGTTAGCGCGTTGAGCTCGCGGCACATAACTTCTAGCATTTGTGAGACTTGGGCCGGGGCGCAAGAGGCGGCGATGCCGAAGAGACCGCTGTCGGTGTAGCTGTGATTGAAGGCGATGCAGCTTTCTACCCATCCGTGCTGGTTCAGCACATTGGTATATAACCTTGAATACATCCCCTTCCCGGGCCCGCCCGCACTGAATGATCCGCCACCTCCTAGTAGCGTTTGTAGTGTTGCGAGGGCGTAGATGTCGGGAGAGGAGATCGGGAGTGCTTCAAAGGCAAGGTGGATGTGTGAAAGGCGAGGGAGCGCGGGGTTTAGTGGAGGGGGGATCGGGGGAAGCGTGAGGAAGCCGCCGGTGTAGTGGGAGGGGATAGATGTATCGATTGGTGGGAAGTTGAGGGATGAGGGGTCGAAGGTGGTGTTTATGGAGGCGTTGGATGTTGCGGACGTAGAGAGGTTTTTGAAGAAGGGGATTTTGGAGAGGAGCTTTGAGGGGGATTGGGGGGGTGCACCAGTGGGAGTCGGATGCGATGCGGTGAAGTGTTGCTGGGAGGGTTGGATAGTGGATATGCTGCTGTCTTCGTCGAGACCAATGAGTGAGGGTCCTTCTCCTTTCTGCATGTCCCCAAAGTATTGCCCTGTTAATCGTACTGCTTCATCGTGGTTCACGCCGGCGAAGGCGATGACCATCCTTTCTGGCTTGTAGAACTCTTTCCGGTATGCTTCCACTACTGCCCTATTGATCATTGGGAGCCTCTCTTTCGGGCATAGCAATGGGTTTCCCAATGTATTATTATTGTATGCCGCCATGTGAACCAGCTCGGGCAAGATCAATTCTGGCTTGGACCATATCTCCCCAATCTCGTAGTCTGCCGTTTCGAGTTGTTGTTGCACTTCATCTTCTGTAATAAGCGGGTCGCGTATCGTCTCCGCAAGGAGACCAACGGTTGTTGGAACTGCCGAATTGAAGGTTGCCGATTGGTACATTAACGACTCTCGTGATGAGGCGCACTGGATGTTTCCACCTAAGGACTCCAGCTTTTCTATCATCTGATCCCCTGTCGTAGACTTCGTGGACTTGAATGCCAGCCGATCTATAATGTGGCTGACCCCCCTCAACGCATCGTTCTCGTACCTTGAGCCGGCATCAACATAGACTCCAATGCCAGAGAAGTGCCCCGGGAGGGCCTCGGTCGCGACGCGGATGCCATTTGGAAGGGTCGTGATCTTGTCGAGTTCAACAGGGTCCTGAAAATCAAAACAAGTTAGTTCTGAAGTTTCACGATGTCAAAATATAAATACAGCTTGTTGGAGTAATCCGTCCGTACCTTCTCCTCGGCTACCACGGTTGCCAAATGCCTACGACTGGCGCATGCAGCTTGCGTTCTAATAGAGGGGCCAGCCTGGTGGAGACTTCGCGACAATGGGCGAACAGATTTCGGTCTCAGCATGTCCGTCGGTAAGGGGTAGAGGAAAAGATGGGAATAATAGGTATGCGTTCACGTCGGAAAGGTTGGGACGGAAATTTCATGGCGATGATATGACATAAGCAACGTCTAACATCACGTGCCCCGTCAGCCTTGCGCTATTACTTATTTGGTAGCAAACCGGTCAAAGTCAGGAATCCCCAGCACGCATAAACTTGACTCCGCAGTCGCAGAGGGGGAAACATTAGGAGCTCTAGTGATGTCTGGTGATGAGACGTGAGGGGTGAACCACCTTTTCAAAACACTACTAAAGGTAATTGCCCGCTTAGAGAGCAGTCTAGATCGAGGACTTTGTTGGATCGTGAATATTGGGTTACCGACAGAAGGATCGCAACAAAGCCTACCAAAAAGTGGCCTGTGAAATCCCCATAGATATGGCCTCAGGCACCTATTGACTCTGACGCTCATTTGCTCAGTTTGGAAGGCGAAGATGCCTTTCTGCCTTCGATGTTGACACACCCTCCTTTCTGGATGAAATGCCTCTGCTGACTTCCTCCACTCGTATGCTGCGCTTCTCGGCTGCGGCCACCCATCAATGATTCTCGGCCCCCTCTGCCTCACACGCAGTGCCTCAAACCTTCACCAAACATCCTACACAACGTCGTCAAGCTGAGCGACGGAATTTCCGCATTCACAGCCGCCGGAAGACGCCTGTGAATCCGCCTCGCCGCCCACACGTTATCTACTCATGTTCACGACCCCAGCGCCCGCTGCCCCAACAGTGTCCGCCACTCCAGTCTCTCCAACCTCTCCCTCTCCAAGGCCTAGCAGACTGCGAGGATTAAGCTACCTGAGGAACTACACACATAGCCTGCATTCCCTTTCTACCAGTGTCGCAGGTGGTAGCTCACGTGCCGACGCAAGGATACCCAGTGATTCAGCGTCGCAGACGACGAAGAAGAACCATCGTCCACGCGCCGTGTCACGAACCTCTGGGCCGACGCCGCCCATATCATCGTCCCCACAAGACTCGACACCCAATACTGTTGCTGACCAAAGTGGTCTGTCGAGACCACCTACCGCCCCCGAATTCTCAGCATCGCCGACTGTGGACGACCCCTCTTCTTCATCCTCGACGATGACAAGAACTCGAGCAGAGACGGCGGCACCTCAACTGACTGTTCGCAGCCAGACCGGTCCTACACCGGCCGCGACACCACTAACCATGGACGCAGTTGACTCGCAGGCCGATGGGGCGCCCGCAAACAAACATCTGCCCTCGATAAGGTTTATCCCGCATCAAGACCCTCGCCAAGGAAGACCTTCTCTTCAGTTCCCTACTATAACTCGAACATTGCCCGACGAATCTGCAATTATTCGCGTGGGACGATATTCGGAACGGGATAACATTCCTGATGTGCCTGCCAATGTACCGTCAGCGGCGGCAGTTGGATTCAAGTCCAAGGTTGTCAGTAGGAAGCATTGCGAACTATGGTGCACCGACGGGCAGTGGTATATCAAGGACGTAAAGAGCTCGTCGGGGACGTTCTTAAATCACATACGTTTAAGCCAGCCAAACCTAGAGTCGAAACCGTTTAAAGTCAAGGATGGGGATATCATCCAGTTGGGTATAGATTTCCGTGGGGGTGAGGAAATGATTTTTCGATGCGTTAAAATTAGGATTGAGTGCAATAGAGGTTGGCAGCAGGCTTTAAATACGTTCAAGTATGTTTGGCTGTCATGATGCAAAGTGCGACACTAACATATATACAGCAAACAGACGCATCAACGACTGCGGAATCTGGCAAAGCCTAAGAAAGACAGTGACAGCGCATCAACAACTAGTTCCGAATGTTCGATCTGTCTCATGTCTATTGCGGTAAGTGCTCATGTGTCACTTCAGTACTTACCGATTAATCTTGATATCTAGCCTTGTCAATCTCTCTTCGTCGCGCCCTGCTCGCATGTCTGGCATTACAAGTGCATACGTCCTATTCTCAATGGCCACACCTGGCCGAACTTCCTGTGCCCTAATTGTCGCGCCGTAACCGATTTGGAAGCAGACGTCGAGGAGCCTGGTGACTTTGAAGAATGGGACGACGACGTCGCTAACGCGAATGAAGCTTCCAACTCGCAAGACGACCGCCAGACTACACCCCGTGCCTCTCAGCTTCCCATGATAAATGCCCCGGAAGCAACTTCAGCGCAGGGAAATGGACAGATAAGCCTATCCGATCTTGAGGCCGCCTTATCGACCATATCAATTCAGGACTCGTTAAATCAAATAGCTAACCAAAACCCGTCAACTCCGCAACGCCTTACCAATCCCGCAGGATCGTCCTCAGTCACTCAACCGGTTTCTATCAACATGGCACAGACCAATGCTAGTCTAGGTGTTTCGCCGCTTTTTCAAAATGCGTCGGACGGACTCAGCCCAGAACGGGTGCCTGAATGCCCCATGACACCGAGGAATGATGCAGGACCATTTGTACTCGATGGAAGCGCTGGCAGGGGAACTGGAACTAGATCACGGGATGATTCAAGCCCGTCCAGTGGGAGCACGGCCGCTCCTTTACCGCCATTGCAGACCAATTAAACAAAGCATTGTAGATGATCGCATTTAAGGAGCTGAGGCGCAACAGGGTTTCTTCACGAATTGTCACGGCCTGTCATTACCATGTTGCATCTAGCGGAGAGGGCGGGATGATAATTGTTTCATTCTCTTGTAATTCTCTGTGTGTTCTTGATCTGTAAGGGTCCTTCAGGATTACCAGCGTTGGGGTGCCGTACATAGGCATTTTATCACGCATCCACACTCCCTTGCCGACGGGCGAAGAAGTTATACCGACCGAGACAGGATAGTGTCGCTAGACGCTATTTTTGGGTGGGGAGGATAATGTCAGCGGCTGATGAGGCTGATGGAGGCGGCGGCGTAGTCGTAATGGTCAGCTTATTCAAGGAAGGAAGAAATACACAGGATTAATTAACTTCAAGAAGGCAGTACACTTGCTATCTACACGGCATCTCCCTAGAACCTCTGATCCTCTCTCAGAGACATCACAAATACAGTGGGTATCTCATTCCAGACTACCCACATAGGTAAATAAGCCTAGGAAGATGATGTCATCATCTAAAAGCTTATTCCACATATGCTCAACTCACTACCATGCAATGCACCAAATGATATCATCAAACCAAAATTGCTGACCCGCAGAGGGGTAGCTCTTGCCTTGCTTACTTCACGGACCTAGATAAACATGCCACCAAGCGCATCCTCACTATGTCCGTCTGCAGCCAACCTCCACTCCTCTAACAACACCATAACTTCTTGTCGCGTGTCCTCGACAATACCGTCCATCTTGATATCATTCTTGTCATAGCCGAACGGATCCTCAAGTTGGACACCAATACCTTCGATACCATAAAGAGTGAACGCTACAATAGCTACAATAGGAACCGCCCACCATCCAAAATCATCTACGGTCGCGAAGGGCAGGACGCAGTTGAACAAGGCCAAGACTTGTTTCTGATGGATACTAACACCTCGAGTCAGTACTCTCTTCAAACCTTCACTTCCCCTCTTCATCCCAAATAGGGAGATAAAAGTAGAGGATGCAGAACTTACAGATGCGCAACCGGAATCGGCGTCGTCCTAATCGTCTCCATCCTCCCGTACGCATCCACCAACCCATTAACCTGCACCGTCATCTGACTCGCCTGCGGCCCATGAAACCATTTCCTCTCAAACCCACGCCGAATATAACTCTCTACCAACACCGTCAATTGCAACGGCAGTCCCAAACCCTGGTCCTCATACCCCTTTAATCCATCCGGCAACAAGCTAAAATACTCGGCCTTCGCCGTCATGATACCGTTCTCTTCAGCGATGCCTGAGGCCGGTGGGATGTTGTACTCGGCGCGCAGATTATGCTTCACAGCGTAAAGAATGGCGACGAGGACTCTAATAACCTTTTCCGTATCTGCCTTCTCCGCATCCGTCAGTTTCTCACCTGGTTCTTTTCCTCTTGCTGAGACCAAGAACACTCGCGCGAGATTCCGAACGCTCGTCCCGATGGTAGTTAAACAGTTCCGGCCCGTCCAGAACCGATCGTAGCTCGTCTGGTTCCGGAACACGAGCATCAAGCCCACGACGATGGAGAGGGATGGCACGATTGAGGCGGGAAGACCAAGGTTGCCGGTGACATGGCGGTCTAGGTATACGACGATGACTGTGAAGAGAGAGTGGAGCAATACGGGGATAACGATCAGGGTGTGGATTGCGCCTTTTGCGAAGCGTAGGACGAGCGGCCAGCGTCGGGGTTTGTGGCGAGCAGCGTGGGCAAGGGGGTAGGTTGGGCGGCGGTGGTGGTGTGGGCGGTCGGGCATTGTCGTGAGTAGGTTGCTGTTGCTTATAGATGGGATGGTAAATGTGGATAGGCTGGCGTAGAAGGGAGGGGTTGGGTTGTTGGGAGGTAAATTGGAGCGGAGACGGTAGAGAGGGCGGTTTGTCTTGGACAGATCTGGGGCGCGGGGAATCCACGGTTCAAGGGTCCTGTCAGGGGTGTGCGGTCAAAGCTTGAAATTCGGATTGAGTCTACATATTGATGTCATCGTCAACGACACTCAGAGTGAACACACTCTTGAATGCGGACTGTGCACGTGGTTGTGAGTCCACGCTTTTCGAGCATGTCAATGAAAATGGTTTGCTCCCACATGCTTAAAAGCTGGGAGGGTGCTGGACTCCGCATGTGCAAAAGCAACTCGGGAATTTATTCCGACCTCGGCCATCGACCGCGTCAGAGGCTAGGTATCATTCCGTTCTCACGACATTTGATAAACACCATCTCTCATCCCAAATTCTAGCTCATATCTCAATCACATTCTCATAATTTCTCTTTCCATATTTC
Source organism: Zopfia rhizophila CBS 207.26 (assembly GCA_010093925.1). Taxonomy (NCBI): domain Eukaryota; kingdom Fungi; phylum Ascomycota; class Dothideomycetes; family Zopfiaceae; genus Zopfia; species Zopfia rhizophila. The sequence goes on from ML994622.1 coordinate 1,247,445, forward strand.
ATATATGCAATGCCATCCGAACCAGAACCACACACCCCAACAACAACCACAGTTCCCTCATCCTCACCACCATCTCCAAAAAGCGAACCCGTTCTCACCCCCCGCCAAAAACTCAATCTCCTCCTCTACCGCTTCCTCCTTCGAATAGGCCGATCCACAGACCGCACCCTCACACGTCTCTCAGCCCTCCTCTCCAACCCCACAACCTGCGACACCCTCCTCACAACCCTCGAGTACACTCTCTCCCTCCTCTCGCACCTCCTCTCTCGCGCCCTCTCATCCCGCCTCTCTTCTCTCGCCACCTCAATCGCTGAAAAGGCACACGATGCACTGCTCCCAGGCGAAGAAGTCACGCTCGCACTCCCCGCCCCGGAAAAGATAAAAGTGCTGGCACAGGCGACGGCGAGTACGAAGGCACTGGCTAGTACGAAGGCACTGGCTAGTTTAATATCTGATTTTAGGGTTTTCGTGAGACTTTGGGGCTTGGTGGGGATATATATGTGGGGACGGGAGACATGGTTAAGTCCTCTTGCTGAAGGAGGAAGTAGGAAAGAGAGAGTTTTGAGAGGGGTGACGTGGGGACAGATTGCGGCTTGTACCGCATATCAGGTTTTGGAGAACGGGGCATATTTAGCCAGTAAAGGAATTTTGAACACTGTGGGTTGGACTGGGGAGCAAGGAAAGAAAAGAGAGACGAGGTGGTGGGTTTGGAGTAGTAGGTTTTGGGGGGTGCATGTGGGCTTGGAGGTTTTAAGGTTGTGGGTTCTTTGGAGGTGTAAGGATGAGGAGATTAAGTGGGACGATGGTGCGGATGAGAAAGAGGGGAAGTTGCTGAGAGAAGAGAAGAAGAGGGAGGATAGATTGTGGTGGCGAGATGCGGTTTCGAATGCGGCGTATGCTCCGCTTACGATTCACTGGAGTGTGGAAGAAGGTATTGCGGGGGATGCGTGGGTTTCCTTTTTAGGGATGATAGCTGGTGGTGCTATGCTAGTAGATGCGTGGAGGAGCACTGCGTGATAGATGGGGACATGAAAGTATGACACATCTGATAGGCTTGCGGCGAGATTCCCTCGTCTGCAGTCATGAATACGGGAAGTTTGGGGCGATGGAAGCGAGTGAGCATCGCAAGAGATTATTTGCTCTAGTTGTGATAAGCCCTCCTCCCTATGACCGGAACGGAATATTTGGTTTTCGGATGGGGAGTTTGGGGTTGGCAAAAGGGAGAGATACCATATAGAATATTTATTATTAGCCTGCAGATCGTAGAATATGGAGATCGAGGCTTCGGAACCCGTTGGCTCATGCAAATGTCTATACCCAATATTCTCAATTCCTAATACCTTTTTCTCCTTAAAAAATAAAAATAAAAATAAAAATGCCCCCCCCCCCCCTCAGCTGCAAATATTCCAAAAACTGTAACACTGTAACCCTGTACTGAGCCTCTCAGCCCCCTATTTCACCCGCCCCGATTTCCAACTTGAAATGCGTCATATGTGGAAGACAATATACAGAATGCATATGCAAATGCTGAAGACCGACCTAGAGACCACATTCATATCAAAAAAGAAAATCATAAAGGGATAATACCACATCCTGACTTGAACTAACGCAGAGAACAATGAACAACCGATCGAAGGGGACTGAACCGGCGGTCAACGCCTGTATACTCATGAGACCACCATGTTTTGTTATTGACTCATGTCCAAATACCTCCCTCTCCTCACTATTCCTCAACCTCGCATCTCAACCATCTCTTCCCTATCTAGTAAAACCACCTCCCATCTTCAAACCCGCCCCCAGGTCCATAACCCATCGACATACCTTCCATAGTAAACCCTGCCCCCCTCGCACCACAATACGGGTCCGCTGAGATAGCTCCTCCCCTAGGCATGTCATATGGGTGTATACAGCCTTGTGGACGGATATCAATATCATCCCTAATAAACGGCACCACAATATCACTTCTCCTGGGCGAGGGTGGCGGCAATCCCGACGGCCCTCCAGCACCAAACATACCCCCCAGAAACGGGCTTCGACTAGGACTAACATACCCCATATGATGCAACCACTCCTTCGTCTTCAGCACGTCAATATGCAACGCCCCACTCCTCTCTAACAAATCCAAAAACCGCTCTTTAAACCCCATATCACACTCCAACTTCGTCAGATTCGGCGGCTCGTCCCCGTTCCCAGTTCCATACCTGAAGAAATCACCATATGGGACCTGACTCAAAAATTTCCTGCCCCAGCTCCTGAGTCCCGCATCCGGTTCCCCGCCCTCGTAGATTTCCGTAAGAACGCTGATGGGATCTTCGTGTGTGACGTGCTGCATCTTCAATCGCCCCATCGCCACACCTTTAATCTCTTCGCATCCCAACGCAGCACTTAACTTGAACATCCGAATATCGGTGAGGAGGTAAGGAGGACTGTCATTATGCACCGGTTTAATAACAGGTGGCCCTTTCCGTCCTGGCGCTGTCATGGGTCCAATATCGGGAGAATAAGTCCCCGTATGCAAGAACTCGAGCAGCGCCATTAAGGTCTCTTTCAGCACATCTTCCGGAATAGCTAGGAATCGGGTCTTTCCAAAATTCTTTTTGAGAGTGGGACAGGGATCGATTTTCTCGTTGGGGACGAGAATAGCTTTTTCGTCGAATAGGAATTCGACGGATTCTGCGGAGGGACTCGAAGTGGAACGCGGCGCTTCAACGAGCTCATTGTCTTTGAAGATCAGGACGTTGGGTTTCTGGACGCATTCTGGGAGCTCGAGGAGCGGGCCGCAGACAAGGTTGTACCAACCGTCGATTTCGTCTTGCAGGATGGGTTCGATGGAGGTGTGGCAGTGGCTGCAGTACCATTTCCCTCGTGCCCGATGAGAACGGTATCCATACTCATCGTAGTCGAGGTAGGGGCTGCGATGGGAGTATCGTGGCGGGTGGCTGAAGGTGAGTGGGAAGGGGCGTCCAACAGATCCAGATAGTTTCTTGATAGTGTAAAGGATCTTTCCAAAATGCATACCGTGGCCTAGACGTCCGTATGCAATTTCTTCTTGCTCTTGGGGTCCGCATGCCACGAGGAAGTAGGCGTGGATCATGTGATGAATGAGGCTGGCGAGGATACGACCTGGAGGGGCATTTTGATGGTTCTCTGCATTCAAAACAATGGAGATGCGGTGGACTCTTGGGTTGGGGCCTTGTCCGTGGTTGTATGTGGCACCGGATACATACGAACCCATGTTCTTGACATCCAGGAAAACGGCGTCCTTCAGGTGTCCTGCAAAGAGAGTTTCGTCAAGTTTGTTAAAGGTCCGGTATGCAATCTCACGTGTCCGGAGTCCATCGTTATGGATCCCTTCAGCAACAACGCGGATCTTCCTAAGAGTCTCCGCAGCATCTGGAGAAGTCCCAGGGTCTAAATGACTAACAACGAAGGCGGTAGCATAATCGATGTTCCAACCTAGATTCCTATTACATCTCAGTCTTTCATCTTTGAGCCGTAAAACAACACTAGATGGTGGCGGGCGTGGGATCCGCGAACGAGGGCGCCGGCGATAGTACGAATCGGAATCGGAATCAGAACCGTACGGATATCGAGGAAACCCGACCGGTCCGCGGTCGCAGTATCTAATGAGCGGTAGGGTTGAATGGTATGGCATGAGGGCTGAGGTAGTGGAAAGATGCAATTCCAAGGATTGTCGCCATAGGCGCGAAAGATGTGAATGCCTGTCTTCGGTAGTCATAACCGGCATTATATAGATCTGCTGTTCACGATGCTGACGATCCATTTCGCTGTGCATTATCGGTGGTTTGTGCATGTGCTAGGTCCCACGAAGAGTCAGTGTAAAGCGTTGGAGGATGGGAGGGCGAACACGTCGTGAGGTGTCGCTTGTTTGCCAGTCCTTAGTTAACGCTGTGTTCGCAATCTAATGCCAGAGCCACAATCATGAGAACAAGCGATGTTGTGCGGGTCATGTTTTCCTCCACAGCACTAGCCTTGAAGAGTGGGAGAAAACGTGACGATTGGGAGTGAATCACTGGTAACGAGTCCAGAAGCCTGACATTTGGACATACGACAATGACGACTACCAGATGCGGTAACGTTGGACTGGGGGCCAGGTAAGCATAAACTTCCTCCAAGACGGACGGGTACCCGTCATTAGAGAAACACGAAGACAGACTGCTGACTTGGCTGATGGAGAAAGAACGAACGGATCCAGTACTCCCATCGCAAGACAGGTCAGAGACAACGGACGTAAGGAGGGAAGCCATTAGCAACTAAATTAAAAAAAATTTCGCAGAGTCAGGCCAAGGGGGAATAAAAATATGCAAGTAAAGTATTTATTTTTGCATAACCAGAATAAACACCAAATCCCGCCTCCAAATTAGCCTGAGCAGAAGGTCTTGGAATGTATAATGCCACCTGTAGTGCACCCGAAATAAAGTGCTAAGGTGACGGTACGCTTTCGAGAACTCGGGAAAGCATTAGAATCAATCTGCTCACTCCCGTCCCATCAGTTTGTCGTCAGCCGTGGGAGAGACGTGGTGCCTGGAACTTCACCGTCAACGCAATGTCAACGTAAGGAATAACAAAGTTCGCCGCAGAGATTCTTGACACGGGCTGCAGTCTGTTCGTCCTTTGTCGACTTGCCATATATGAACCTGACACAACTAGAAATCATCGCTGGCGACCCGCTGCTGGGGCGTTTAATAGCCACCACGTCTGTCGTAATCGTCACCAGGCCGTCCGCTCTGACTCCTTCCGTCACCGTAGTGCTTCCGCCTCAAGGCCGCGAGCCTCTTCTTCTTAGTGTGTGAGTTGATGTATGTACCGATAATGAATCCAATGATGTTGAAGAAGGGTACCCAGGTGTGCTCGGGGAGGAACTTTTGCGCGAAAGCTAGTGAAATGGGAGATACGATCCAGCTGACTTTCATGACGGGCATGAATCCGGCCTTGACGGTGGCGCGTACCTGATGGAATGTACGCGCACCAGCAATGATAGCCATGGAAATCAGGTAAATAGTGTTCTGAATAGGGGAGACCTGGGAGGGGAACATCAGTCACACGATCGTTCACACGCAACGAGCGCATTGAAGCTTACAATCAAATTGCTCAAAAGAATTTGAAGAATCTTAGCCTTCAAGCTCTTCCTGCCTCGGAATATCTTCTGGAGAATGCTAACAAGGACGTGGCCAAGAGGAGCGCTTATGAAGGCGCCGTAGATGGCCATCTTGGGGACTCGAGATGTAAAGTAGTGACCCGATTTGCTCCGGTCATGGGCAATCCACGATGCGAGAAACTCTTGCAGACCTGAGAGGGTTCCAGAGGTGAGCATTTTGGTGCGCAGCGGGTTGTCCTGCAGCTGCTTGAGATAAGCCTGTTCACAATCGGACTGGTCAGTACAGCTCTCCATCTCGTCTTCAATTGCGCACCACTCACAGCGAGGTAGCCATTTGGCCCGCCGCCCTTCGTCAAGGCCTGTCCGACTTCGTGCACAAGATCTGGTTGTTTTCCTCCCTCGGCGCCAACGGCCGCAGCTGCCGCGGCCCCCGTGGTTTTGACCGTCTCCTTCTCGAATTTGACCGACATGGCGAGGGGAAACGGTTCAATGGGGAGAGTCGGGTCGCAGGTGTCGGGTAAGCGCGTTCGGGTTGTTTGTGGTGCGAGGGAGGAAGGGTTTAGAGGGGGGAAGGTGACGGACGATGGCGCTGATGTGGATGGCTGGGGAGGTGTTTGTTGTTCGATGAGTCTCCCTCGGGTCTGGCCCAAATGAGTTTAGTGGGGTGAGGGCACGGCAGTTTGCTGGGTTTACTTTTTGCGCGTTGGAGGGATGCGACGAACACCACGTCGATACCCGAGTGAAGACTCGATCTCACCTTATTCTTACTGTCACATCTTTCATTTCGAGGTACTAAGATCTAGAGGCTTGCACGAAATGGAGAGGATGTGATTTCGATGGAAATGTGAGAATTTTCGATGAATTCACAGCGTCTTGGGCATCAGGAGGCCGATAGCCGTGACTCGCACAACGCCAGTATCTGCTGGTGAATGGATAGGCGCAGACGGGAACATGAAGACAAGGCCATTGTAAGCTTTTGCTGGAATGCAATGGCCATGGGAGAGGAAGCAGAGGTCATGCACATGGGAACGTGGCAGATGGGATGCATCGCTTACCAGGGCGCCTCATCTTCAAGCGTGACACAGGATTGCAGGTCGTCTTAAAAGGAGGTGAAGCCCACTACACCAGACTTGACTGCCTCTTCAACGATTATCTGGTAGGTTGACGAAAGGTAGTGTATCCTAGTGTGAAGCTCGTAATTCAAAGTCGCTTACCATCAGTGTTATATACGACGCTCCCCTGATTTGTAGTCAGATTGATATCAAGCACATGGTGAAGACCACATGAGCAGAAAAAGGTGATCATTCACCAGATTTTCTTCTCAAATGCGCTCTTCTGCTTTCACTCTTCTCATTCTTGATGGTGGTGAATGGATACAAGCGGATGGCCGCCGTTGCTGAGGGAAACTGTTTGGCATGACGATGGTGCCAAGACACGGTCTTCTAGAGTGTCACTCTCTTAAATCACAACAAATACTTCCATTTCACACAGTCAATTCGCATCCGCGTTCGGTCATTCCAAGCAACATCGCGACGCCCGGCCCACCAATGTGGCTCAGCGCCCGGTGCGACAGCCGTGAACGCAGTAGAGGCCACTTTCCACAACAAGCTCTTTCCTAAGTACTTGGCCCTCCAACCTGCCACGCGGGACCATATTCCGACATCCAATCACCCACGACGCGTTGCTGCCATGTCCATCCAATGCCCCGCCCTGGAGGGCAATCAGTCTTCCACTCAACCTAAGGACAACCCCCACTCGTCACATGCTGCGCCCACCATGAAGGTAGGTGGTGTCGACGTTGATCCGTCTGCCCTGGCTGATGTTCTCAAGGCACGCCCCGTTCCGCCTCGACGCGTTGCCGCGAGGTTGCCAAACTGCACCCACATCACCATGGATCGCGTCTACGGCCAGCAGCAGCATTGCCAAGTTTGTGGACGACAGCCGTCGATCGGATTCCTCTACATCTGCCGACAGGATCTCAAGCCAACCCCGTCGTCTCTGGAAGATGTTATGAAGGTGGATGTCGAGCATGGGGCTAGCCCAAAGTCGGCATTGCGTGAGCAGTTGGGAATGCTCGGGCTCAGCAAGTCTGTCATTGACGCGGCCGAGAATGGACTGTACACGCCAGAGCAACTCGAGCAGCTCAAGACGCAGAAGGTCGAGTTGAAGCAAGTTATCTCGGATGTTCTTCAGGGACAACAGATCAATGCTGCCTGCGCCAGGCTGAACCCCCGCGCGAGGCCACCCTCCAACAATGACGGAACCTTCCAGAGTCGCGCAGAGATCGAAGAGAAGGATCACGTAGGTGAAAATCCTGCTGCCCCTTACGAGGATACAGAGTTCAACCATGGCGAACAGGGACCGCCGATCTGCACGTTGAAAGCTTGCCATACCTGCCGTCCCTACTACAAGGACCGCGTCTGGACCTCTATCAACGCTATTCTCGCTAACGAACTCGAGCCCCTGACTCCCGAAGACGCCGCCCTCCTCCCAACCAAAGACCTGCGCACCATGAAAACCATCGGTCTGCGAACACCCCCACTACTCTCCCCGCAAACCGTTTCCTCAGCACCCAAACTACGACTCAAGCAGCATTTCACCGACTCCACAGACATCACCTCGGACCGTGCCAGCCAATTCACCTTCATGACCACTCAATCCGACATGGACGAGCTGAGCCAGATGCGTCGTCCCCGCCGCCGCTTCTACAATCTCAGCACTAGGGATTCCTCCGAGATCCAGCATGATCTGGCAGTCATGGGATGGCGCAAGGGTCTCAAGAACGCGTTCCAGGGTATCTTTAGACCTAGCAGGGAATCCTCGAGCGAGGGATCCAACATCACGCTCCCTCTCGCACGCACCGGCACGCATCGCAACGTGGATCAAAAGACCAGCGACTTCGACCTTGGTTCCTTGAAGCGGGTTCGGGCGCAGAAGGAGAAGGTGGATGCGGCGCATATGGAGGAGAAAGCGGAGGCTGAGGCGCTGCGTGGTATGCAGGTGGAAACGATCATGGACGCGACGGTCAATCCTAGCTATCGTCTCGGTAATGTTGACGATCATTCTAATTCTTCATCTGAGTTCTCGGTTTACTCTGCAGCTTCGGAGGCTGGAAGCGAGGTCGAGGTTCAGGGTGGCGTGGCGTTGACGGAAGAGGCTGTGGAAACGCATACGCCGGATATTCTGAGGGCGGCAGTCGCGACGGAGAGCCCGACTCGGTCATGACACGGGTCTGAGCTTGACTCATTCGGTAAGGCCTCCTTAAAACCAGCTGTATGTGTACAATCTAAGCTGTGGTAGGGATACCCCATGAGCGTGGCATTGTGAGTTGTATGCATATTCACTTGGAGTTCGGTCGCCTTTTCATAATGGCACCTTGACTTTGTGGGGTTTGCTTATCTTTATGTGCACATGCTCACCTGGGAGTTGGGATAACAAACTTTTCGGAGTGACGAGGGATTGCTACTGCATTACGGCTATCACTATTACACAAAATGGCGGCGCAGTTCAGAGTTATGCATTAGCGATCCAGGAAGACGGGATAAAGTGTACCTTATCCATATACACAATCCCATTCAGCGCATTTTCTCCAACAAGTGCTTGGGGGTTGGATGGGAATTTGCGCGTGCCATTATAATGTGAGAGATGTCTTGACGCTTTTTGCTCATGGCATACCATTTCTAGTTCCTTAGGCCAAAAGATGGGGAAACTCTCGCATTCAGTTCTGTAACCACGACCCCTAGCTTTCGCCCTAAGCAATAAGGAGACGTCTTCCGGGTATATTCACTTCAGGACGAGCTTCTCGATATTCGATTCCTTTTATATGTAGAACATGCTTTCTTATATATAAACCTGAACTGCATGTGTTCACTCGGATATCCTGACAAGAAATATCCGAGTAAGACTGAAAAGGAAATAGCAAAGTCTCTACTTCAGTCTAATCACAGTCTAAATTCAGTAACCCCTCCCTTTTCTCGTACTGTTTTTAACCTGGTACTGGATTGAAATGAAAAAACCGGTTTAAAGATTTAGAAATAGGTGAAGAAGCGAGGTCAAAAGGAATACAGGGATGTATACATAGAGGGATAGAGATGTGTTTCTTGGCGAGGGATGAGGGAAGAATGGGAATGAGAGAGGGAGGGAATGGGGTTAAGGCAGGAGGTGATTGATGGAGGAGGGTTTTCTGAGGGGGAGGATTAGGATATTTGGGGGGGGGTTTGGTGAGGTTTGGGAGTGGTGGATTGATGGCAGGGTTGGAGGGGGGTGTTGGAAAGTTGTGGGTTAAGGTTGTGGAGTTGTAGAAGGTTGAGATTGAAAGTTGGAAGCTGTAGGTCATGGGAGGTCGTAGATTAAAGCTATGGTATGAGGTTGTAAGGCTGTGGGTTGTGGGTAAAGGTTTCACGGATGCGAGTTGGAGTTGTGGGTATGGGCTGAGGTCATAGGTTATGAGTTAAACATCAATAATATGGAAGGTTGCAGATCAAGATTGTAAATTAAGGTTGTAGTTTGTAGTTTGTAGGTTAAGGCTGTGTATTGAAATTATAATTTGATATTAGAAGATATACGCCAAGGTTGTAAATTCAGGTTATAGGGATAGATAGACTAAGGTTGAGGATGTGGGAACTAGGTGACTGGATGTTACAAACGAAGGACTGGCGTGGAGACAGTGGGTGTGTTGATATATTGATGTACTTGAAAGGTATCGAGTATCCAGGATCCAAACATTTATAGTTAACATTATCCTACCTAACAAAATGTTGACAATTCGTAAATCGTCATAGAAGCACGAAGTTCGGTCCCTTGCCTATACCTAATCTACACTTACATCGTCAGCAGAAATTAATTCGACCCAACCAATCTCCAGCCTCTACATATTGCCTATGCTCACGCACCAGGGTGCCTATACTCATAAGAATGCTGTCTTCCTCTCACATTCTGTCTCATCCTCTCATCCCCAACATACTCCGAACTCACCGGACTCGGCTGTCCATACGCCCGACTAACTGGTGTCGCTAGGTTAGAACCAGAGTACGACCTTTCTTGTTGGCCCCCCGAATAACTCCTCTCATTCTGGAGTCCCGAAACCACCCTCTCACCACTAGACCCTTCATATCCAAATCCCGAATTTATCCGCTCATAAGAAACAGTCCGTGAATCATGCGGACTTACAGCTGTCGGGCTGCCCCTCGCGCTATGCTCCGCAGAAATCACTGGAGCTACAAATATACCATCAACATCTTGATATCCCTGATTCGGCGGTGATCGCACGGTAGGCATCTCGGATGGCGGACGTGGGTAGTATGGCTGCGTTGCATAGACAGCGTTGTTTTCGGCCGGCCATTGGCCTTGACCTTGTTGTGGTAAGTGCGCCGGTGAGTGCCCATATGATGCTTGGGGGGGGGGTTGGGCTTGGTCGGGCGGATTCAAATTCTGTCTCCCATCAAAATAATATGGTCCCGGTATTGGCGGTGAGTGCGGTGCCGATGGTACCGAATGGGCATATCCAGCATCGTAACCTGGTGAGCCTGGTGATGTTTGGGCGTACGAGTATGTCCTTGTTGAATCAGGACCAGGCGAGCTCGGGTTAAAGTATATGTCCTGTTTTGGGGGTGGGTAGGGGTAAACATGAGTGGCGTTGGGAGGCAGTTCTGCCATTGGAGTTTGGGTGTCGTTTCTGTTTGGCGGTTTATTTTCGAGTTGTTCATTGGATACATAGGTATTGTGTTCAGTGTTTTCGAGCTCAGAAGGACGACTTGAAGTGTTCTTGTCCTTCTTTCGTCGGATGCAGTAGAAGTAGGCGGCAGCTGCGGCGCATATGAGAAGGAAAACACCACCTCCAACCGCCGCTCCAGCAATAGTACCTGTAGGAGGTTTCTTCTCTGTATCCGTTTGGGTGACAGTCGGTGTGGCCGTTGACGGTATCGATCGCGTCGGCGTTCTGACCGCAGCAGTGTACGCTCTCGCAAAGTACGTAGGTAAATCGTTATTTCCCCAACTATCTGGGGCCTTCTTCGTCGCTCCTCCCTCAGCACCGCCCCCAATCTTCGCAGCAATCTCGTCCGGAACACGGTAATCGGTCACATTCTCAAGGTACTGGTACCACTTCTTGCTCTCGGGGTTCTCCTTCCCTAGATTTAGATTGTGCTGTCCGTAAACGATTGCTGCGTCGCAGTCGGAAGAGTTTGGGAATGTTCCGCCCATGACAATCATTTGGGAACCGCGATAGACGTTGCAACTTAGAGAGTGGTGCGGATATGATGTCCCTGGTGCTTCAGGATACCATTTGATCCAAGTGAAACTTGGAATGGACAAAATGTAGACGTCGTCGAAGCCCACGGTGTTGGGAGGCATAGACGCGCCGCCGTATAGATAGACATTGTATGATGACCTGTCCTTTGCCCATGTTGAGCCTGCACAGAAGCGTCGACGTGCATCGGGCACGTCGCCAGTTGCAGTTTCTTAAGAAAGTCAGTATACTGAAAGTCCCGAATACTCTGCAACACTCACGTGTGTACCATTTCGCATTGGCGATGTCATAGAGTTTAATCTCACTCATAGGCATCTGAGGTATGGTTAGCCATACTATTGCAACCTTCAACGTCTTCATCAGAGGTCTTACGCCAACTGGAGTGTAATTGCCCGGCCCGCCTGGGAATTGAAGTCCTCCGAAATATACGAGCATTCCTCCATCCGAGGCAGGGATGTAATTTAGCACCCCTTCGGCTCGTGGGATGGAATCTGGGCCTGTGTTATTCGTCCATACATCCTTGACCATATCATAGATGATCAGATTTGTAGTAGGCATTCTAGTTCCAAAAGCGGGAACCTGTAGCCATTAGTAAAGGTTAAACAGGAGACAGCGTGGCTATATACCGAGGCATTGCTGAGCCAGCCGCCATAGTAGTATCCTTTTCCATTCGCCTCGTCCGTTGCACCTGCGCCGTAGGACACGCGCGAGATCTGCAAATTATTCACGGATTTGGAGTTCCATTTGTTGTTTAGCACGTCAAAACTCCAGAGGGCGAGAGAGTCGGGGGAACCTTCAATGTATTCACCCCCGTACAGATGCAGCCATTTGTTGACAGGATCCGCCCACAGCATTCCACCCTGAACCACAGGAACTTCGGAGGACTTGGATAGGTTGGAGTATTGCTGGGGCATCCCATTTTCGATAACATTGAAGTCGGAGTACATGAAATATCGATCTTTTCGACGCGTTAGTAATCAAAGTGATCCAGGGTTCGATGAGCGTACTTGTGTAGTTCAACGGATTGTCTTGGATAGGATTCCAGTTGACGATGCCGCCATCGATGTACAATTTATTGTCGATGATCGCAGTTTGATGACCGAATTTGCGACAGAAGTCTTTCAACGGGTCTTTTTGTTGAGACAAGGCGCCGATCGACAGGGCCAGGAAGACACCGAAGGAAAGCCAAGACAGCATCATGATGGGTCGGCGATAGCTAGGTTATCAATATCACGACATGAAGCAAGGGATAAAAGCGAGAGACAAAAATATCCGCGTGAACAGAGACGAAGAAAGTAAGACGTGAGGAAAGACCTCAAGAACAGTGTCGATGTTTTACAGGGGCTGAATGGAATGCCTGAGAGCCTCAAGTGTCAAGGTGCATGTGTATATACATGGTGTAATGGATAGCGTTAAGGGTTAGAAAGAGGAAAATGAGCCAGACTGCAAGAAGGGCTGAAAGGCTTCTCCTGTGCAATGAAATCTACTTTGACCTGATCTAGCTAATGCCCTAGGCCAGCCAGCAATTTCAGAACATGGGATTGGATGCTGTGGAAGCCTCTTACAATGGGGGCTTCAAAGTTAGCCCAGACTGAACGCGCAGTGACCTACCAGGATGGCTTGGTGAAGCCACATCATGATTCTCGCCACAATAAATGAAAAATTGGACGCCTACTAGGCTAGGCTGTGAAAGAGCGCGGGCGCAGCCAACCGGCATTGCTGCGGAAGCGAGGAACCACGCCCATCGATACCGAAAAGGCATCCAACCTTGCGAATAGGAAAAACAGGCGATGAGCGATAATGGCCAGAAGCACAATGGGAAGTAGTGTTGAATTATTGGGTTGCCAAGCTGCAAGCCACGACTGCGTCTCCTCACCAGCTGAACACCTGGGACTGTCTGTCCTAGGATCAAAGAGGCGATGCGGGACGAGAGTGGTCCACAAGTTAAGTTGGACAAATACATGGAGCCCTCTTGTTGGAAGGCACCCCTTGCGAAGGCGAGCGCTGTGTATATTTTTGAAACGGGGATCTCCATGCAAGTGCGGTGTTCTGCACGTGATAGCGACCTCAAACTCAAGTTTCCCCGTGCTTATGGAGAGCTGCGTTGTATCTCCCAAATATACATCATATGGATGCGGCCACCTATTCTATGGTTCGTCGTGGAATCATGAACCCGAAGATATGCGATGACCAAAGGCACTCCTAGCATCACCGTCCAACCGATTCACACGCTGTTGAATGATCGGATGTCGGTAGCACTGCATCACGTTGACTATCTCTAACAATCCGGTCCATTGTCCTATAGTTTTCGACGGTTAAACGCCCAGTAAGCTTTCCATGGAAGCCGCCAATCCGTGGTACGTAATGAAGCGTGGAAAATATCAAAATCAACCTTCTGAAGTCGATCCAACCATGACTGGGTCGCGACACTCGGCATGAAGACACCAAAGGCGCGTTCAACATTGGATAGCTGGGCCTCAGGTCCAGCATTTAGTTGTTGGGGGTTATAACGATGCTCTTCGTCATTCTGATGTTCGAATTCGTGGCCAAGCTGCCCTTCCGAGCGCAGGCTAGCGAGCATCTCCCGAGCAGTGATGAGATGGTCATTCGCACGCGTTGCGACGGCAAAGACTGCATCGCGTAAGCCTGGGGCTTCGGAGCCCCGTCGAAAGACATCTTCCTCCTTGACATTTGCTTCAGACATGGCGTCCAAAGGGAGGAGAACAGCCCCTTGGGTGGGGCCAGAAGATCCTGTCACAGAATTACTCGTCCCGAGAGGCTGAGTAGGCGGAAAGGCGACCAGCGGTATGCCGCGAAGAACAGTAGCAATCCCCATAGCCTTGCCGATGTGAGATGCGAGGTGGTCCGTGGTGATTGAAGCTTGAGGCAAGGCTGATAATGTCAGATACAGCATGGTAGAGTATGTGTTTTCTGCGTAGCTTTCCAAGGCTGAGAGAGTGGGATAAGGGGGATTTCCGAGGTACTGCTCTCTCGTGTTGATGATCCGTAGGAACCAATTCTTGCTGAGCCTAGCATGACCATCGGAGCGACGGTAAAGATCCTCAGCAGCCTTTGCAAGAAGAATGGCTACGGGCTCTTTTGGGGGAGAACCAGCCAGAGCTTTTGTGATGGTATCGCGCCAAAATTGCATGCGCATCATGCCGACTGTTGGAGTGCTCGTTGTATCTGCAACCCGGGCGACGTCGACATTGAAGGCGCGTATAGCAAGGTAGGCATCGCGCGATGGTTCCGGAATGAAAGTCTGGAGAATGTGGGAGGGCGAATCATATTTCCTGTCGGTTCAGTGAGCTTCCATGTACTGGGAACTCAGATGGTAGACGTACCTGATCAAGTTTGCGCAGTACGCTCTTGCCGAGTTTATCTCACTCTCCTTGGGCTGAGCTGAATTTGCGAGGCGTGAAGTCGAATGAAGCTGTCTTTCATAATGTGGCGTCGATGGGAGACGTCTACGCAATATACCTGGGGGAGGGAGTTTTGAAGGGCGCATTGAGGAATTTTTTGTGGAATAAAGGACAGAAGTTACGAGACTGTGGGAGAAGCCATCTCTAGGTGGTGAAAGTGAAAATGAGACAATAAAAAGTCTCAATTAGAAGCACATAGTATACAGATAGTGGCACATGGGATAAATACAGTTGTGGTGGTGAATGGTGAAGAGTGAATGATGCTTGGCTAGTGCATAACGCTACGATGAAAATCCTCGGCAGCCGCGACCGTGTCAGCGTGTTTAAGTGGGACGCGCCTCCCATAGATAAATTCAATCAGGTCACTATACTGCCCGACAACACTCCGTTCATACTATGGACGGCACAGATATCGAGGAGCGGCCGCTCAAGAAGCGCCGTTTCTTCGTGGAGGACTCATCGCCCATTGCCCATCCATCAAGTCCCCCCGAATCTCCATCACCGATCACTGCGGGAAGATTCGCGTCACCTGGCGGTGCAACAAGTCCGATCGATACTCCTTCCGATGGCGAGGAACAGCAGAATCAGGGTGATATGGGAGGATTTAACGTTGGCCTCTTGGAGGCTGTTATTGGAACAGTCCCGCCATCTGTCTTGCAAAAGCTGAAGAGCCTCAGCGGTAACGATGTGCAACGAGGTGGGTAGGACTCCCATATGAGCAATTATAAGCTAACATACCTCTCAGCTATCAATATTTATCTTGATGGTTCATGGAATGCACCCCCAACGCAGCCGACCTTGGTTATACCTCCTTCCCGTACACCGTCGTTGCAGACACAACTGGGAAATGGAGTCAGTAGACGGCATTCCGAACTATCAAACGCGTCTACTCCTGACTCTACAGGCGGACTTTTACCTTCCCTCCCTGCCCTCAAATCTATGCCGGCGAAGAGGTATATTGGTGCTTTTGGTGTTGTTGGATGGGCCACAAGAAGTGGAACAGGTATGATCAGGCATGAAGAAAAGGTGGGCATCGAACGCGCGAAGATTCAGGCACCAACCACGAAATTGGGAAGGGGTGGCCGACTACGAGCAGTGAACAACAAAAAGCAAGACATTGTGGTGAGGTTTACAAACGACAGAGGAGAAGAGGTGGGCAGGCTGGAGAACGAATCAGCAGCCTGGATCTCCTCCTTGATCGATCAGAAAGTATGCTCTTTCGAAGGTTCTTGTGTGTACGCCCCGGATAGGCTGCGGACGAGCGAAACGATTTATCTGCAATTACGGTGCTACCTTCTCCGGAGTGCCTTCGACAAGAAGAGATTCGTCAAGAGCGACACCAATCGTGAGACGAGCTTCTTTGATTCAAAGGAGAATCAGGATGAACGAGATCTCCGGCTGCGGCAGGTTGCTCTGGTAAAGCTTTTCGAAGCCATCAACCTGCATCCATCGCGTGTTAATGCCGCCACTGAAAAGCACAAGCGTCAAGGTTTGCTGCAAGCCGCCGAGGTGGCAGAGCAATACGATCAGAAATCTAAAGCAAAGAACGGAGATTTAGGAGAACCGGGTTCTTCGCCGCTTTCTGACGAGGCAGAGGCAGAAGAGGGAGAGGAGCTTGAACAGGACCAATTAGACTCTTTATACAAGAAAGCCCAATCCTTTGATTTCAACACCCCTGAGATGGAACCCGCTGATACTTTTGCTATGGATCTACGCAAATATCAGAAGCAGGCTCTCTACTGGATGATGGGCAAAGAGAAAGACGAGACACCGAAGCATAAGGAGGTATCAATGCATCCACTGTGGGAAGAGTACCAATGGCCCAAACAAGATGTCGATAACATGCCGGTCCCCATCGTTGACGATCAGACCATGTTTTATGTCAATCCATATTCCGGAGAGCTTTCTTTGGAATTCCCTAAACAGGAGCAGAACTGCTTGGGTGGTATTCTTGCTGATGGTAAGCAAACCCATCATTATACTTTAAAACGTGCTAATGCTGTGAGTAGAAATGGGCCTGGGTAAGACTATCGAAATGCTCAGCCTTATCCATTCGCACAGGACTGAGCCCACACCTTCCGATTCCGGCACTATGAACAGTCTTCCAAGGCTACCAAAGAATAGCTCAGCTGTTGAACGTGCTCCATACACCACATTGGTCGTAGCACCTATGTCCCTATTAGCGCAATGGCAAAGCGAGGCTGAAAAGGCTTCGAAAGCCGGGACTCTGAAGGTTATGGTCTACTATGGCTCGGAAAAGTCTACAAACTTGCAGAAGCTATGCTGCGATGCCAATGGCGCAAACGCGCCTAACGTTATTATCACAAGCTATGGGGTAATTTTGTCCGAGTTCAACCAAGTCGCTGCGATGGACGGTAATCGGGGATCGCATGGCGGCATCTTTTCCTTGGATTACTTTCGCATCATTCTTGATGAAGCCCACTATATCAAGAACAGGCAGTCGAAGACGGCCAAAGCTTGCTACGAGCTTAGCGCAAAACATCGATGGGTTCTTACCGGCACGCCCATTGTGAATCGTTTGGAAGACCTTTTCAGCTTGGTTCGGTTCCTGAAGGTTGAGCCCTGGAGCAACTTCTCGTTCTGGAAGACTTTCATCACGGTTCCCTTTGAATCGAAAGATTTCATTCGGGCACTGGATGTGGTGCAGACCGTCTTGGAACCACTCGTTCTTCGCCGAACAAAGGACATGAAGACACCAGAAGGAGAGGCATTGGTCCCTCTACCTCCGCGGACTATCGAGATTGATAAGATTCAGTTGTCCCAGGAAGAGAGAGACGTGTACGATCACATATTCATGCGCGCGAAACGTGTGTTAGATGCCAACGCCGATGCTGGGACTCTCTTGAAATCGTACACTACCATCTTCGCCCAGATCCTCAGGCTACGTCAATCCTGCTGCCACCCTGTCTTAACGAGAAACAAGACCATCGTTGCAGACGAAGAAGACGCGGCCTTAGCGTCTGACCTCACAAACGGTCTTGCGGACGACATGGACCTTCAATCACTCATCGAACGTTTCACATCTGAAGGCGATCAGGATGTCAACAAATTTGGTGCACATGTTCTCAAGCAAATCCAAGACGAAGCTGACGCTGAGTGTCCCATCTGCTCCGAGGAACCCATGGTCGATCAAGCTGTCACAGGATGCTGGCACAGTGCCTGCAAGCAATGTCTCCTCGACTACATCAGCCACCAGCGAGACAAGGGCATAGTCCCACGATGCTTCAACTGCCGCGAACCCACCAACGCGCGAGACGTCTTCGAAGTTGTTCGACACGATCACCTCTCAGAGGATGGTAACCTCAGGAGCGACTCTCTCGATGATGGGACACCGTCCGGTTCTCAGGCTCCCCGTATCTCCCTCCGCCGCATAGGGATCGCAGGGTCCGCTAAAACACAAGCCTTGCTTACCCAATTAAAAGCCGTCCGTCGCTTGGACCCCAAAACGAAATCCGTCGTCTTCAGTCAATTTACTTCCTTCCTGGACCTCATCGAACCAGCTCTCACCCGCGACCATATCCCGTTCCTGCGCTTCGACGGCACCATGGCGCAGAAACAGCGCGCTGCCGTTCTCAATGAATTCACCAATTCCACGAAACCTTACGTTCTCTTACTTAGCTTGCGAGCCGGTGGTGTCGGCCTGAATCTGACTTGTGCGCAACGTGTCTTTATGATGGATCCGTGGTGGAGCTTTGCGGTTGAGGCACAGGCGATTGATCGTGTGCATCGTATGGGGCAGGAGAATGAGGTGAAGGTGACGAGGTTTGTGGTTGAAGGGAGTATTGAGGAGAAGATGCTGAGGATTCAGGAGAGGAAGAAGTTTATGTGAGTTTCCCTTAATTTGAACACGTCGCATTGGAGTGGCTAATCTTGAGATTAGTGCGAGTTCTCTGGGGATGATGAGCGATGAGGAGAAGCGCGCACAGCGTATTGAGGATATTCAGGAATTGCTGAGTTGAAAGGTATGTACATTGTGTACTTCATGCACTGTATATGTTTGGGTTTGCATATGATGGATAGGCATGCAAATTTTGGGAACATATCACACTAGACGCTTTTCTATCTGGTTGGCCTGCTGGCGACAGGAGCGTAAGTGGTGTGGATATAGTCTTGCATAGCGTAGTAAACAGGCGCCTAATGGGAGGCATTTTGTGTTCTATTACACCGCTTTATCGATGTGGATCGGATGCCTAAGCATGACTTTCAGAAGGGGTTGAGGCCGTGAAGGCAGAGTCACGTGCCATTGTTTACAAGTACAACGCTTCAAAAGTATGAGAGAAATCATCGAAAAGGCTAATATCAAAGGAAAAGTCATGCATAGAAAAGGACAAGACAGCTCACCCAGATATCTGAACCGTACACCTTGCCAATTTTCAACAAAGTATATAGACCGGAAACATCTGTAGGCCGAGATATATATACATAGCTACTGAAACAAATTGCCTCCTTATAAATATTACTAGGATGCAGATATTAGACTAGCCACTGCATATCTCATTCATGACCCTTCCGCAGCACAGTATGCTTTCCGATCATACACAGCCGTGACGATAAACATAGTAAGGGGCAGCAAACTTAGCATTAGAGCAAGTAGTGATGATCGGAGTTTGCCAGGATATGATTGAGCAGGCTCTGGCCAGCCTTGTATGGGTTCGTTATGGAGTTCTGTCTCGCGAAAAATTCATAGATTTATTCATCGCAGTGAGCGACAGGGCATTTGCGGAATTGCTCCTCATTCGTGGAATATCTAGCCTTCTACCCTTCCTTGGCATGTGCCCTCACTGCGCAAAGCTGCGTGTAGTGGTGGTGGGCCGCTTACCCTCCGCTCAAGCATCTGATATTCATTCAATTCTCTGCCGCGCAGGCACCTTGGGTTCTTATTGTTTTCGCGGCACGTGTTCGTGCGGGAGTGGTTGCTATGACATTGGATATGAACGCTACTCCAAATCTGTTCGCTCCAGGAGGATATGAGAGGGAAGGAAACATCTGCCGTTCCCACATAGGTGTGTAGTTTCCAATCGGTAGTGGAGTGGTAAACGTAGCGCCATAGGGATATCATGTAGGTACTTGATGACTATCCCGTCCAAGTGAGAGCCAGCACTGGCATACACACGTCATTATGAAAGAATAACTGTAACCAAGTGAGAATCAATGTGGGTGAAGTGGATTGCATCGTTGACTGAGGATTCGCAGTCCCGTGGAGATTTTATATGTACAAGATGAATGGTCAAGTCGAGAGAGCATCTATCCAACTAGGTAACGTGATAGCGCGGTCTTACAATACCTTACTCCAAGTTCGCGGGGTCAGGGTCAGGTTCTTCAGCGCTGCAATTTTAGCGCGGACGAAGAGACTGCTTACGTTCTCCTGCCCCGGAGATCCAATCAAAGGAGAGTGGCGGAAGAAACCCTGCCCTGCCCTCAAACGCCAGGAGGCGAGACCCCGAGACGATGACCGACGAATCCCAAATCAACGTCCTCCTAACTACTATCGACGGTTGCCTTCTTCAATAGAACGACATGGCGAGGAATGACGGTCGACTGCACCGCCCACAACCTAGACGCAGCCTTAAAGTCAAACCGAACCAACCATTGCCTGAGGGTTAGTTATGTAATCAAAATCGCTTCTCCCAATCTCAGAGGCTTTCTACAGTTGTCGTAGATCTTTGAGCTCATCTCGAGGTGTTTCGTGGTTCATCTTATCATCGATCGCGAAATGCTGCCAAAATAGTGTAATGTATCCTCAACAAAAGTTTCTACTACATCTCGTCTCAATCTTCGTGATTTCTACGATTTTCTGCTGAAATTTCTATCTCTTGATTTGTGTTGTTGTACTATTATATCCCTTTGAGATTGACTTTGATAATGGTTAGTGGTCGGCTTAAGAAGCCCTTCTGGCAAGGTACTGGAGATTGCTGCATCTCAAGCAGTATCTCAACTTCCTTCATCCACACCCCCAAAAAGAGACCCTAAAGAAGCGGAAGAAGGCTAAGATTTGTCTAAGGTAAATTGCCCGTCCTTTTTAATTCGCAAGGTTCTCTTTAGCTGATTGTAATATAGATCCACTTCCAACGCCTGCTCGCAGCAATCCTGCTGATACCCAAGGTGATGTGCCCAATGCACATGAACTCGATGCCAGGGCCTCTCCTACCCCTCGCCCATCTCAGCTATCAACAAACAAGGCCAAGAGCAAACAAAAGGCGGCCAAACAGGACAAGGAGAAGCGCATCAAGTGGACAAAGCCATGGTACTACCTTGTTTGAAATCTTCAAGAAATGCAAGCTTGGCGAGGATGGGCTGGATTGGGAGGGGCCTGGTCAGCATGCTGAACATGTGCTCGAGGCTATGTCGCCGTACAAAAGCTCTTTGACCTTCTACGTGCCCCGTACAACGGCCAACTTACACGCAGTCAGTGTTTTTATCGAATTTCTGGTCTGAAAGTAGATAGGCCTCAGCTACTCCCAGCGCTGCAGCAATTATGGGAGTTGCCATGAGAAGGGCTCCCGCTGCATCCTGAGCATTCATTATATGGAAGGCGAAATATGGATCCCTTCTGCAAAACTTGAAATGGTTAGATTTGTTTTCTCGGCTCAACATGGATTTGCAGAACTCACTGAAAAGGATACACCGCATCTTTGAACGAAGAAAATCGAGTTTGTAGGTATGAAAGCCAGAAGGTCGGCGTATTTATGTGTTCCCAAAGGGCGACGAGCGAAGGGCGCATTTCAAGCTTCAACATCATGCATGCATCGTCACTTCGCCAGAAGTAGCGGCTTTGAGATTACTAGTATCATTTTTGGATAGCTACTAGTTATATCTACGGCTGGAGGTGGACTTGCCGTAAATGGGCAACTCATCGCAACAATCAACTGAGCTCATCGAGATCTTCCCACAGGGCTTCCTGTCACCGAGTAACGCCTCGTAATGTCTCTACAATCAGGCCCTCTGTCACATTTAGGCCCTCATCACATGAGGCCCTTATCACATCAGGCCTCCAACACGTCGGGCCCTCACTGCGTCAGCAGTTGTACTCTCTTACGTACAATCCACCTCGATTGTGTATATAGATCGAGTCTTCCGCTCATTCAATTGATCATGGGTTGCTACATTGATTCCCTGCACTCGGTTACACTTCCGAGAGCATAGGATTTGACAACCTTACGCCAACCTACGGCAAAAAAAAAAAATCCTACGGGTGATAAACACTAAGATTTACAGGCGTAGAGTTAGGCATAGATTCTACCTATGGGGGGCGCAGATGGTGTCGAAACACGTGGTCGATCTTAACGACCCCGCACTTGTCTGCCATGATTGCTTGAAGTAGGTGCAGGATGGCGTGCAAAAGAGCCCAGGAAGGATCAAATATAAATGAACCGTGTAAATGTATTCTTCGTTATTGTTGCCATCTGTCGCCTTCTGTCCCAGAATATCAAGGCTGTGATGCTCAGCCACGTGCTGGTGAGAGAGTCGGGCCAATAGTTCCTCCGGCTCAAGAAGTCCCAACTTCCGACTTGCAAAGCCATCTAGATGTCGGAAAAGAATTTCCTGTACGGAGTAAAGATGCCAATTAAGATCTACACGGTAGGATTCTAGGTATTTATGAATATCTTAAAATCCCCCAAGCCTCAAATTCCCTCCTTGAACCGGGCTTCTGCTCTCCATTCTTATCCCCGAGGCAACCAAACTACTCCAAATACATATTAAATATCTAACCCACCGAAGTTCGAGTTCATAATCCACGATCCTTGAGTATTGGGTCGAGTTGAAAATGAAAGTTATAGTTACGGGAGTCACGGGATTCATCGGTGGCGAAGTCATGAACCAATGCATCTTGGACTCCTCGATAACTCAAATCTTCACTCTGTCGAGAAACCCGCTCCCGGAACGCCTCGCCTCGAACCCGAAAGTAACATCCATAATCCATAAGGATTTTTCGAAATACCCGGAATCTCTACTGGAGAAACTTGAGGGCGCAGAAGCTTGTTTGTGGTGTGTATAATGCTACTCTCCCTAGCCTTCACCTCTTCGCCAACTTTTCGTTATGTTATTCTTAGTCTGAAGTGTGGTTTCTATAGCGGAGAAGGGGAGATAAGAGTAAGAGAGGGAAGATATGAAGGGATGAAAAGCTGATAGAAATAGGATGATAGGCGTCGCACAACCAAAAGGAGATCCCAGGCCAGTCGATATCGGATATACGCAATCGGCGTCCGAGGCTTTTAATTGGTACTTACAACCGCGGATTCCGGGGGAAGGGAAGTTCAGATTCGTGCACACGAGTGGCATTCTTTCAGAAAAGGACCAAGATAAATCTCTCTGGTTTAATGTTGCTGGTCGTCGCTCTAGGGTACGTTCCCTATTTCCCCCCTTCTCTCTCTCCTTTCCCTCTCTTAACCCCATTCTCATATTAAGTATTAACTTTGAGACTGATGAACTAATTCGTGTAGGGCGCATCCGAAACCGAAATCCTGAACTTCGCACAGAAGCACGAGAAAACGTACAGGGGCTACGTTGTACGGCCCGGCAAGGTTCTGGCGAAAGGAAGTTGGATCGCAGGACCCTGGATGGCTGTTACGAAGGCATGGTGTATTCCGGTGGATTGGTTGGCGCTGGCGATGATTGATGTTGTGAAGAGCGGGGGGGAGCGGAGTAGGATTTTTGAGAATGGGGAGTTGATTGAGAGGGGAAAGGGGATTGTGAATGAGAGAAGAGGTTCAACGAGGGAGTCTTGACAAGAAAGAGAGAAATGGGGTGGGAGGAAAGGCATGAAGAGGGAAAATTTCGCATGTCATCACGGGATCCCTTAGCATTTGTAGGTGTTCGGTACGGGTAGAATTAATTTAAGCCTGTATATATTTATCCTCTATTTGGAATCCATCTTCACTGATATGGTCTCGATTATGCAAAATAGTGTTCATCTTACCAACGTATCTGAAACTTAGGATGCGTCCGTATCCGCTCACCATACTTGTAGAAGAAGAACGGTAACGGGCACATAGCCAGTGCCAAAAATCCGAGTAGAGAATTACCCCATCCTAAGCCTAGTGCTTGGTACATGCTGCGACCGGCAAGAGGAACTAGCGCACCAATGAGAGAACGCACGGCCGTGGAGGCAGCGTTCGCGCTGGCTTCGTAGAGAGGATGTGCATCGATGAAGTAAGTTGTTATACACATCTATGATATGTCAGATTGTATTTCTACAATCAAATGACTGGTTTAAGGGAACGGGCGTTGGTGGAACTTACGAAAAGTATATTAAGTCCAATACCAATCACCGTGGTTCCTATGATCGGCACAATCCAGTGGGTCTTTGCTTGTGCGGACCATCAATACCAAAAGAGGCCGATTGGGATCAAAAAGCAGGCCGGAATCAACGGTGGTAGCCTGAACTCTGGCTTCATCCTACCCTCCCCTGATAGCTTCTTCAGTAAGCGATCGGAAACTAGGCCCCCGATTGCTAGACCGATGAAGGCCCCAACGCCCATGCCAAGGTATGTCAGACCGATAGTGCCCGTGCCGAAATGGTACTGATACTGGAAAACGAGTGGGAATGTCGTAAAAAGAAGGTAGAGGTAGCCGTAAACAACGCCTTGGTATATCGACAGGATGGAGACGACAGGCGACAGAAGTAGTAGCCGTACAGGTCGAATAATAGCTCGAGTAAAGATATACGAGGCACGTCGATCGACATTCAAAACGCTCCTCAGATCCTCATTCCCAGTCTCTTTCCGCAGCCGCTTAGCTTTCTGGTCCAATAATTGAGGCGGATACGATTCGGATTGAAACAAGAAAGACGCGATTGCCCCAACTCCAGAAGAGATAGCAAGGACCCAGCAAATCCAACGCCAGCCCACGCTTTGGCCCATGTAACCTCCAGCAATCGGACCAATAATAGGACCCATGAGAGGGCCCATGGCCCATATGGCCATCACTTTGCCCCGATTTTCTTGCTTGATCATATCCCCGAAGCTACCTGCGCCGAGGGTGAGAGGCAGCCGCCGAACGTGCCGGCGAGGAAGCGAAACACAATTAAAGCGCTTAAGCTAGGGGATACGGCAGTTGCAATGTTAAAGATTGTGTAGAGCACATTGCAGACCAGATAAACGGGAAGGCGGCCGTAGAGTTCACTTAACGGGCCTAGGAATAGTGGACCGAAGAAGTATCCTAGAACCCAGACCGAGATTACCCAGGATGCGAGGACTTGGCTGGTGGAGTGGTATGTTGACATTACTTGCTCGATTGCAGGGGCGAACATCGTTGAGCCCAGTGGTCTGGTAACGTGAGTTGGGGGGAACAGTAAGGGATGTTAGGAGAACGAACGTCAGGAACGTGAGATAGCAGATCACGAGGATGTTCTTTGCTTTCTTTGCATTTATCCAGTTCATGGGGTTTTTGGGATCATTTGGGCCGTCCCAGTCCACGATATTGAGGTCCACCGCATCGCCAGCCCCGTCCGCGCCCAGTTGAACATCGGGCTGCTTTTCGGGGTCTTCTGGAGGCTGTTGGATCTGGTCCTCTTCAATCTGCTTCGAATTCGAGGCAGTCGAGTTGACTTCAGAAGGCGCATCACGAGTCGTCATTGTAGACGGAATGATGGTAAACTAGAGTGGATGTTGGCTAAAATGGTGGAGCGCAGGCGACTGCACTGCACCTTGCAGAAAAGCTTAATCGCGGTTTCTAGCGGGAAGGAGGAAAGAGAAGATTTGAGCCATTTCGAAGGCAAGGCTGCTTTTCCACTTCATTACTTTACTCCGTCCGTACGTGGGTCCCTAGGTGAATGGGGAAGGTGGGTAGAATGAATGCAAAGTAGATCCTTCTGTCTCGAACCAATGTCGGCTACGCCGGCCCATCGTTGCGGAGTCCGAACGCTTGGATATTGTCACGTGATATTGAATTTGTTACTTTCTTCGCTGCTTCGATCAACAGACGTCAGTTTAAACTTAAAATTGACGGTAGCAAGATTGACATAAACATATTCTGAGATTAAAAACCTAAGTATATTTGTCGTTACAGCTTTCTTCAGCTGAGTCTCCTGTGCAGTTCTGAAGGGCTCAAAACGATGCCGAATCAAGCACCCAATCAAAGTGAGCACTGGTGACATGCTTGCTCATGATAATCCACCTCTTTCTGCAGATGAGATTACGGGTTGCGAATCTATGTGCCAGTATTCGAGGTCTCAACTTTCGGGCCACCCTAGGAAATGAATGCGGTTCGTCGCCGTCACACGTTGGATTCCGGAACAAAACGCTCCCGCCAGCTTGCGCCCATGGCTTCTTTTAGTCCACTGCCGCTCTTCCAACCCGCTCAGCGACCGCATTTTCTCATTCGCTTTCGCGTTCTCTGATGAGATTGACCACCGAACTTTGTCTAGCGACGGGCCGCTCATGCATCTCGGTTTAGCTCCGACGGCCCATGATTGATCCGCATTGACCCAACTCGCAACTTCAGATGCCCCGTTTAGGACACAAGAAGTCCAGGAACGGCTGCCGACAGTGCAAGGCAAGACACGTCAAGGTGAGCGCAGCCGCTGCTATAATAACCATTCGGATCACCTTACTCACGCATGCACCTTGAATGCTGACATCTCCATCATATAAAGTGCGATGAAAATAAGCCTTGCTCGAGTTGCGCCCGGCATGGGGTCCAATGCAGTCTCATCACGTGCGATCCGGGTGCACCTGTGTCACCGCCAGTCGGACCAGCGACCAGAAGCGCTGCTAGCTCAAGTCGGGCAACCAAGCCCACCTCTCAGACGAAAGAAAAGGTCATAAGCCTTACATCTCGAGACAGTCTGATGCTAATGCTTCCCACAGCCGTCGACACAAGTGCTAACCCCAGCATCTCTACCTATCGAATATGTCTTGAATCCATCACCAGTCCCAGCCGCAAGTAGTCCAGATGGCGTGTCAAACCACTCAAGTCTCGATCCATTCCCCTATCTCTCCAAATTCGCAAACAAGTCTGAATCCATTCAGCCAAACTACTGGGCTCGGGACCTGGAATTGATGTAGGTTTTGCTCACAGAAGACCAACGAGAACTTACTGACAGAATTCAAGGCATCACTGGTCGACAAATGCTTATTTGACTCTTTCTGAGCGTGATGATATCAGATACATGTGGCAGATCACAGCGCCACGACAGGCCATAACACATCAGTTCCTGATGCACGAGATCCTAGCGTACTCTGCGCTGCACCTAGCTTTCCTTTACGCTGATCAGCGAAGGTCGTACTATGCTCTGGGTACACATCACCAGAACCTTGCTATTAGGAACATGAGGGCCATTCTTCCAAACATGTCAGCCGATAATGCGCCTGCTCTCTTTGCTGTTTCTGTCCTCATAGCGCTGACAGCGCTTGGGGCAGGCTCGCTGGACATTACAGGCTCACAGTCGCCTATCGATGATCTCCTAGACTTGTATGCCTTGATGCAAGGGGTTTCTCATCTCCTCACGTCGGCACAGAGTGAGATCTTCGAAGGACCCTTCAACGGAATCTTCAGGGAAAGCCCAACTGACACGCCCCAACAGCCCATCCTCCACCACATCCTCCACCACATAGATGACGTAACCGCCTTCCTAGACATCAATGCCATAGGAGAAGACGCCCACAAAGAGTACGTCGAAGCCATCAATTCCCTCAAAGGAGCCATCGCTCAATCCACCGATCCTCAAGCCGATTGTCGAGAGATCCGAATCGCATTTTTATGGCCCATTAGAATATCCCCGAATTTCCTTCAGATGGTAAGGCAAAAGCAGCCAGTTGCGTTGGGGATAATGGCACATTATTGCATTGTACTCCGTGCAGCTGAACATACGTACTGGTTTGTGCGTGGCTGGGCGGAGCGAGTCATCAACGAGATATCAGAGGTTATTGATCCGAGTTGGCGGCAGGTGGTAAGGTGGCCGGCGGAGTTTATTGCGGCACATGCGGTGCAGGAGCAGAGTAAGAGTTGAGCCTGGGACGTGAATGCAAGGGGGCAGTGGTTCGATATGCATCCGTTTCTGTGGACAGTGGAGGTTATTGCGGCACAGTGGAAAATTGGGCGGGCCGAGGCGCAAAAATGACTCTTTGCCACTGTGAGTTTTTGGTGGAAATTCTGGGCTTAATGGCGCATTGGGTACTTCATAAGCACTTCATACTTTTGATTAATATGCACTACTTTAATGGTACCTTCTCATCACTCCTCGTTGCCTCGTTGCCTTCCTTTTAATACGCGTCAACGACCTACGACTTCAACGTCTCCCCATCAACCAATAACCGTTCATCATCGGGCGTTTGCTGATGCTGTCCAACGTCACGCCGCCACCGATGCGCTGTCTGCACGCAACTCCAGATTGGGTTCTCACCCCATGTTATCGTTCAACGTACAACGGTGATCATAACCCCAAATGCTCCACTTTTTCTCAGCCGACGCAGCAACAATCACTAATTATCCAGCCTCGCCGCAATAAAGGAGATCACTAACAAGCGACGGATAATAGATTAACGGCTAGTTCATCTTGCAGCCGCAGCATGAATCACCGTCCTGGGATTGTCATGATTGCGTGCTTGATGGGTCCAGGGATGCCGGAGGGTGTGCAAGTGCGGATTCCATTCACCGCATGTTCTGTGCGCTGAATTGGGCTGAAAATTACAGTATCTATTACTGCGCTTTGAACTACCGAATCGCGACGCCGTCGATGTATAGATAGATTGGTCATAACGGACGCATGTCGTCGTTTGCCTTCTTCTCACTTGCCATAACGCAAAATCCAATACAAACAAGTCACCCATAAGTGGTATACATATGTGAAAACGAGTGTGTGGGGTATCTACCATTGACCCCGAAGCCCATGCGCCAGAACCGACTTTATAGACCCTTGTATATCTCGTCCGACTCCGACCGTGTACTCTCAAAGCAATTAAGTAATATGAAAACAGAAATACCGAAAGATACATTTTGATCCTGTGAACCGCGTACACTACCTTTGATGGAAAATATTTGAAATATCATCATTCTGACAATGGCCGACGAGGCTCGTTATGTGCTAGCGCCCAGGCTTCCAGCTGTTCCTGCGTGGGCTCCGAGACTGCGGTGCTTTCGCTTTGGACTGTCGCATCGCTTGGTCCTCTCGTATGGTTCACAGGTGAAGCAGGCGAGCGAGGTGATGAAGGGTCTGGCTCTGAAATCATTGTGTCGATTCCGTTGGTCTGAGAGGCGTCGCTGGGACCGCGGCTATGAACAGGGCTTACAACAGGCTCGAAATGCTGACCGCCAACTTGGAATTTGCCATCATCGCCAGGCAGCTCATGTGGGCCAGGACCAGGAGTATTGTTTCCTGAGGATTCGCGAGTGGCGCCACGTCGACGGACTCTGGCCGTAAAGTAGTCGGCGAGTTCGCTGTGCGGCGGGGTAGCGGCAGATAAATAGCCACCGTCTATGGGCGGACTTTCCAGTTCGACGATTTCTGGAGGGCTTTCCATCTCGTTGATAGGCGGGAACGGAATGACATCTTTTTGGTCGCGGTCGCCGTAGTAACCTCCCAGTGTAGAAGGCTTTGGAGAACCTGGAGCATTGGAGTCCAGTTCGCTGACCCGACGTTCTTTTAACTGTTCGCCGGTTACTATTGTATCGATGTCATATGAGGTCTTTTCGTCGCTCTTGTGCTGCAACTTCTTCGCGTGACGCTTCTTCCAGAACAAGAAGGCAGCAAGGAGAGCAAGAAGGAAGGCAAGGACTACGCCGACCGCAATGCCTGCGATTGCTCCTGGCACAAGCCCTCCATCACTCGATTTTGGTGTCTCCGATGCCTTTGGCGGGATGTAGGATTTCGAGGAGATAGTGACGATGTTCGGATCGGGCATTGGATCAGAGTAGTTGGCTGGTGCGACGGTAAAGTTATTTCTCTCGTAGTCCACGATTAGGTATGCCTCCTGGAGTAAAGTGCGGCCGAGAACATATACCCCCGTGGGTGAACGCTTGATCGGGAAATATTTAAGGTTGGTGGTGTTCTTAGAGATGGGAAAGGATACCTCAAGGTCGAAAGCGTCGTAAGGCAATGTGATAGACGTAGAGTCCTTACTAGAGACGCTGCTGCCGAGCTTGAAACTCACTGTAGCATTCTGTCGAACATTGTAGTTATGCGATTCCTCACTGACCATATATAGCTTCTTTTCAGAGTCCCATTCTAGATTGAACGTCTCCTCAAATTTATCACAGATAGCTTGCGGAAGCCAAAGGTATGGAAGCGTGGAATCAATGGTCGCTAAGAAGCCTTTAGAGTCATTCATTAACGATAGAACGTTCGATTCTACGTCCCGGTCCGGGCTGTAGTCAATAGACTGTACACCGACGACCAGAGAGCTGTTGCTGGTGCTTGGCATGGGAATTGACGTGCCTTGGATGGAAAATCGGGATCGATCGAATCCTCCAAGAATAAGACTCCCCGGAATGCCTTTGCTATTGTTTCCTTGGACTAGTTAGCAATGAGAACATAGCTTTCAACTAGCATCACCAATAAAAGCCAGACTTGCTTCCAATTTGATAAACGAATAGGATCGAAGACGACAATCCGTTGTGCAAAAGTGTGAATTTAGGGCGATTATGCAAAGGAAATGTTACTCACGGTAATGGGCGCCCGCTGTGTAACCATATGACAAGCTAGGAGTGTTGTTGAACTCCCTGAAATTAACTAAGAAAGGTGCAACCGGACCAGTGCCCAAATTGACAGGAGTCGCTGATAGCCCAAAGGAGCCCATGAAGAAATTCTGACTCTTGAATTGGGCGACCAACTGTTGGGTTAGTGTTGGACTAGCGAGCGAACTGGAACCCAATCCAACAGCATCTGTCCCATACGATGCGTTCGGGTGCTGGTCCGGTGTCCAGTCGAGCTCCTGTGGAAGTGGTATATCATGTGGGCCAGCTTGCTGCCAGTTCTTAGACAACAGAGGATCAAAACCGAGGCTCTGTCTCGACTGAAACGTCTGGATTCCACGATTTGCCGCGCATTTTTCTTTTGACGGTTTGCTGCACCATTCTGCCTGCATCGGAACCTGCGTCAAGGAACTTGATGTAGAGATGAGGATCTTGAAATCCTGGCCGGCGAAGCCCGATTGATCGTTGCCGATGTTGATGGTGAAGGTAGACCACTTGCCATCATTGCCGTCGAACGTACCACTGGGAATTACCTGTACAGGTAACAGGATGGTCGTCGTGTTTTCAGAGCGCGGCTGGAAAGACATGGTGAAGACAAGAGCATGGCGAGCACGAGGACAAGAAGAGAAGGAAGGAAAGGAAGGCTGGCGCGTAGCAATAATAGACAACAAAGGAAGAGGTAAGGTGCGTGAGACAAAAGCTAAGGCTGTGATGACAAAACTAACAGCCTCTTGTGGACGAACGGGATAAAAGCTAGCTCACGCTGAATGCAGACAGAGGAACGAGTACCGCCGGTCGAGCACGTTGCGTCAGCCTTCAGCGGGATCTCAAAGCCATCATATTATGCCATGACACGAAGCATCGATCGAAACGGGAAGAGCAGATGAGGGTACTAAGAAGCATGCCGGCCAAAGGGTTTTCTTTTGAACTGAGCACCGTGCCACAGCGGGGCACGATATTGATAGGGCATATGCTTCAGTGTGGGGAGCACCGTGCAGAGGCGGCAGTATACGGCTCAGCCGACAAAGCTGTGCAGAATCTGTGCCCGATAGTGGCATGCCCATTGGGGGATAATTCGAGCAAAGAGAGGCCAAGGGTGGTGTTTGGTTAAGCTGTAGAGGTGCGTGCGGGCCTAAGGATGAGGGTTGCATGTAGGATGCATGGCGTGGTGGCTGGAATCATGACCGTCCATACCATATCGCTCAGCGCCGGTGCTTTGTCATTTACAGCCAGAAAGAGGAATAGCCCCGTCCTGACTCAGCGTGCTTGGCGCCACCGGTTGCCCCGCTTGCCGAACCACCAGACTGGTAGTTCACGTGCAATAAAGAACTTAAGGTTAAATAACAGCCCTAGTATGTTGAGCAGTGAACGTCGCCAGAATAGGATCACAACCCTATTGCCTTGTGCAACCACAGGCTGGATGGCAACCAGTGTTCTGTTCGGCCAGAGAATCGCGCGGTATCGTACGAGCAAGGCTACTGTAAGCTGTCCTTCATTGGCCTTCTCTCCCCACTTCTTTGGCCCCCATGGTTACAATGACTCTCTGCCGCATCCCACCACTCTGCACCAACCGCTCACCAACACACATGATCCCATCCCATCGCCCGTCAATGACCGGCTGCAGCTACCAGGCCCTTTCCGGTAATCTGGCTAGCTAGATCCGGTCATTGCATTCATCCATGTAAGCACTCACCATCCATAGGGCTATTGATGAATTTCTAGACCGTTGATGACAGCATGTAGTTCAAGGATTCTTTCATGGGTCCTCGTGCCTGCCTGGCAGGAACCGAGTGCTACGCCGTATTCCGGCCGCATTCCGAGCCACTCTGGGTCAGTGTCTGGGCTGCTTCTTGGTTGCTCTCACGTTATCCGCTCTCGTGGCGTCGTCCAGCGTTTACTTCTGCCGGGTGTCCCTTTGCTCCAACCAGGCCTAGTGAGGCTGTAACCTCTCTTCCACTACAGTATTCGACGCCATTGCCTGCCGAGGGGAACACCGGACGGGACGCCACATGGCTCGTCCTGTTTTCCGCCTTCGCAACTTTCCGCGCGGGGGCCGCTGTCATGTTGAATCTTCCCTGCTAAACAGCATATCGGAGCCCTAGCTGAGGATCTTGCTAGAGCCCAGCCCCGCCAACTCAATGATATGCTACCCAATTCTGCAGCCTGCTGTAGAAGCAGCCGATTGTTCTTATAGTCATGCTTTCTGCCGTTGTGGTTCCTTACCTGCGTGCCTTCCTTCACGTTTGGACCCCCTGCCTATCGTTTTGCCCGAAGTGAGTGCATGTCTCCCTCTACCAAATTTTCGTCTTTCCGATGATCCTAATCCTTCTAATGTTCCCCTGTCTCAATTCTCCTCTCCATGTGTCACTTTCTGTGTAATTATTTGTGCCATTGTCATAATCAAAAACGTCTATATGTTCCGCCACTGCGACACTATTTCCTGCTGAACAACGTTCCTCATCACGTGCCGTTCTGACGCATCTCAGCTTTCAAGCCGCTTGGCATTCGTCTAGCCGGCAGAGCATTCTTTCGTTCCAACAATGCGCAGCCTCTTACCTCTGCTGGCCATTGTCGGTTCAGTATTTGGTCAGAATGATTCTGTAATTGCACTCAATAAACGGCCTCCGACAAGTTCGGCAGGTGGTTATGAGCCGAAACCCCCATCCTCTACCAAACCGCCGTACCCCCCTTCATCCTGTCAAGCAAACACCGTCACTCTGGAGCGTACTCTTACAGAAAAAACAACTACTACCAGCTATGAGACAAACTGGAACTTGACAACTCTTTGGGATACCACCACTCTATTCAATACAACCACCAAGGTGCGCATTCTATTTTTCCAATCCATCCTCGCCAAGCTGACATGAAGCAGACCGACACTATAGTAATGCTGCCCTTATTCCTAGCTTATGATCGATAGCTGATTGTTGATAGACCTGCACTGTTACTGAGACTAAACATGATGTAAGTTATCGATCATCTCAAAAAGCATTCTGTCATATACTAATCTCGCTGCAGACCAAGACCATCACCGAGGTATACATTCACTTTCCGTTCTTCATCTATTCCCATTATGATTCATTTGGTAATTTCCCTCTGTGGAATTTTGACATGCAAAATGTGGAGTCATTCCTGTGCCTGCCGATCTTGGAGTGATGGAGGAAGGAGCTCGTTCCATGTCGAATATTCACGTCCAGCTACCATCCATCTCTTCTTGCACTCTCAGACCTCCGTCAACGGCCCACCGCTTTTCGGCTAACCGTGTTTCATCTCCCCTCGTACCCCGCTCCGTCGTGTGTCTATTTCTCTCTACATGGCTTTTCTCGATCATCTTTTCTCATACTTTGCATCTTTCTTCATTGACTACCATTTACTGCATGCCTTCCCTTACATACCATCTACGTGATACGGCTGCTTTGATATCTATCCACTATTTAGTACCCTTCTTTTACTAGCTACTTTTCTACCACTTCAATCATTTCCTTTGTCAGCTATCTTTCTATCACTTAACGTTATTCCTTTTTCTCCCCATTCACTTAACAACGGCTTCTAATGCTCGGTGCCTTCCAGCAATATTTTTGCGCTCCAACCCCCTTTGCTCAAGCTGAAGATGCTAATTGTTTCTCATAGACGAATACGCTTGAGAAGACCGCGACGCTGGAAAAGACTGCAACACTAGAAAAGACCGCAACACTTGAAAAGACCGCAACACTTGAAAAGACTGCAACACTTGAAAAGACAGCAACGACGGAAAAGACCCTCGAGAAGACGTACACTTTTGTCAGCACGACTATTAGTGTATACACGAGCTACAAAACGCAAATTTTGACGTATATTACTACAGCTTCGGGCTCGATAGTGACATCGTGGCGAACTCAGTATATTCCAATTTATATAACTGAAACCTTTTTCCGCACCGTTACCAAAACCACTCCGACGCCGTACCCCGTCACGTCCATCCTCACCGTGCCTGGGCCGACATCGATATACTCTACCGCGGTCACAATTCCTAGTCCTGTGACGATTCCAATCACGCGTGTCTCTACATTGACACAGATTTTCACGAGTTGGTTTACAACCACCTTGAGATACACAACCACGGCCTCGAAGGAAGTGATCACGTCATGGAGGTACGTAAGCTTTCAGTGCAAATATCATTTCCCTGCCTTGCTATTTCCACCTTGCGTAGCCACTTCCTAGGTGCGACCCAAGTGGCATTTTAAATACGACTACTGCTATAAGCTGCGTGTATCAGGCGGGCATTAGCAGTACCAAAATCCCTTATGCTAATCGTACATCCAATTCGGCAGGACGTCTCTAGTTTCCACCGTTATCACCGAAACAACTGTGCAAACCCAAACCGTTCAAGGCCCGACATCGATTTATACAAGCCCACTTACTGTTGAACTCCCTCCAGTAACTCGTACAGCGGTCGTGACTTCAGAGAGGACCATTCAAACGCCTGGGCCGACGGTTGAATTAACCCGTACAGTGATCATCACATCCGTTTCGGTCCAGCCCCCATCGACAATAACAACAACGCAATTAATTACACAATCAGGAACTACACGGACGTCTACAATTACTTCCACACTACCAGCCAGCACGATAACGGCTCTGGTCACATCAATTTTGAGCATCCCGGGACCAACCAGCGTTTTGACGGTTGAAGGACCGACCCAATTCATCACACGGACGCTCATTTCTACCAGTGTGAGCACTATATTGATCACGGTATGTAGTCTCCCAATAAAATACCATATCACTATTTTGCTACATCCACCATCCGTAGTCCTATCAGATAAGGCTCAAGTGGCATGTCAACATAGAACACTATGTGCTACAAGCGGACTCTGGTGGCGCCAAGATCCCCGTTGAAGCTCTTACTAATTGTACATCCGCCTTTAGACAACTTTGCCGCGTGAAACCACTACATTCACGGTGACAGCGCCAGGTACCACGCAAACTATCACATCTCAGCTGCCCGCCAGCACGATCGTATCAACGGTTTTGTCTACAATCACGTTCACCACGCTCTCGGTTCAAACTCAGCTTGTCCCAACTACCGTTTTGTCTGTCCAAACGGTTACTCCAAGTGCAAGATCCTCGCCAGCGTCAATATCGTGCTCGAGCGAATGCCAGATCGATGTCACTGCTACCCGGCTTGAGTATCCAGGAAGAGTAGTCGTCAGTACCGCATATTACCCTGCAACAACGGTAGACGTATATGTCTCACGTTTGCCTGGTGGAGGCGAGAGCACCTATAGTGTTGCTACGATGACCGCTCCATCCCCAACACAGTCTACTTTGACATGGGTCTATGAAGGGGTGACTTTGTGAGCCCGCTTCTACTACCCTGATTCCATAATATAATGTCGCTGACTATACATGCAGGACATATCCCACCGTCTACGCTGCCTATCAAGAATTCAGTCATTTCACTGCCGTTCCCCTATCGACAACTTGCTCGACCCAGGAGCTCTCCTTAACTTTACCTGCTCCGACCAACTATGCGCCTCTGATCTTCCCTACACAGGCAATTCCGAACCCTGCGTTAGCTCCTCCAGCGCTAGTCAACTATCTCAACACCCTCCCTACCGTTATCGCTCAGCTAGGACGACCCATTGGACCCGGCGCCTGCGACCCAATCGTCGGATCGACCAAGAACTTGGACACAACTACCTTACCCTCTCAAGTCTACGTTACCTCCGTGCCAGCGGTAGACTCAGTAACGACAAACAAGCACACTGCTGAACTGGATACTTCCCCAACCCCGAATCCGCCTCCCCCTCAAAGCGGCAGGCCACCTGCCTCAAGTGCTCCTCCCCTTCCATCAAGTAATCCTCCCCCACCCCAAACCAGTGCGCCATTGCCCCCAAGTAGCCAGGCGCCCCAACCTTCAAGTAAATCCCCGCCTCAACCAAGTAGTGCGCCTTCTAGCCGCGCCGCTAACCCCTCTTCCCAAGCTCCCCCCGCTCCCTCGTCCCCGCAGAGCGTCCAAGGACCCAGCTCTGCTCCACCTCCCCAGAGCTCTGTCGTTGCCCCAACGACAGGCACCACTGGAACCGACTCAGCACCACCGCCAAGCCCAGCATCCAACTCGGCGGGACCGTCGCAGTTCACTGGCGCTGCGGCGCACGCGAGAGGAAATGTGAAATTTGGAGGTATAGAAGGGTGGTTGATTGGAGCGGCAGGTCTAGGGTTGGGATGGATATGAGATGGTCACAGGCTATTGTAGCCATTCCTTTAATGTTTTCATATATGCATGAACAATGTTTAATGAGCGTGGGATTTAATGATGCCGGGGCTTAAGCTTAATGTTAATCTGTATTGGAAAAAGAAACTTTCAATTTTCAAGCTGCTGACTGCAGTTCTTCTAAAACTCCCAGCAAGGCCTTTACCTTACCCGATACATCCCGGTAAGTTCAATTTCCCTCTTGGCGCATACAACAAATCAGGCTCATAACCAATGTTGTAGTCACGAGGGCCCTAGGTACTAACCTCACGGGAACTCTT
This sequence comes from Zopfia rhizophila CBS 207.26, assembly GCA_010093925.1. NCBI lineage: Eukaryota > Fungi > Ascomycota > Dothideomycetes > Zopfiaceae > Zopfia > Zopfia rhizophila. The sequence continues at coordinate 1,284,400 of ML994622.1, forward strand.
TGAACGTGATCTCCTATTGTGTGATATTTCTCTAGGCTAAGGATTCTTGCTCCAAAATAGGTGATTCCAGCTCCAGGCCATGTGATTCCAACTCTAGCCATAATGATAGCCTCAAGGCCAGTATTTCAGCTCGAAGCCCACATGATAGCTCCACTAGAACGTGATACCTACTCTAGACTATCCTCTAACTTTACTACTTCTTCCGATGTCTTCATTTATTGGCTCCGGTTCATCGTTTTAATATTCCCTCGTGCTATTGTGGTCGTTTCATTGTTCCAGCGAAGCGTGCTGAGTGTCATGAAGGTCGTCGCGCGATTTCTTTGGGGGCGATTCGAGCTAATCGTCAGGCTTGTGTTTTATTGGTGACGCAGTAGTGATATTCTACGTTTCAATTGAAGCTTGAGACTCTGTATAAGGGCTTGGAGTGTGAGATCTGTTTACTGTAGGTGATGAAGCCAATTCAGAAGCTGGCGGGCGATCGTTATCGTCTTTGCGTGGGCGAAGGAAGCCGGGTTTTGAAGTCCAAAGTGGGCTCGTATTCGTCAAGCTGAACTTGGGTGGGCTCAAAGGTGCCGTCGCAGCTCTCCGCCTTGCCGAAATCACTAGGGATAAAGATCTTGTCATTTCTGGCACTCTTAGTCCCAAGCCGAGTAATGAACACATGGCTGACTTTTCGAGCCACAGTTTTTATGTCCAGATCCTGATTCTTATTCATGAATTTGTGGGCGGATGTCAAGAATGTAGGTGAGAGATCATGGTGATCAGGCACAGCTCGGAAGAACTTGTATCCCTATCGAGCTCTGATGGTTGTAATGGCAGCGTAGCCTTCCTTATAGGCCAGAGAACTGTTGTATTTCCATACAATGGCGTTTTGAAGCGTATCCCACAATTTGCCACTCTGTTTGTATTCTTGGAGCTCTGGCGTTTTAAACGCCCTATCGACGATGATCGTGGGTTTGCGTTCTTTTGTCACCTCCTCGTTGGAGGGTCGCTTTTTTATCATAATCCTCGAGAAGCTCATAAGGTCTCGGACACCTTGGCGGTCATAAAATTGCTGTAATCAATTGAAGTCGATCGTATTGAGCGTCTCCAGGTTTTGAAATATCCCTTCAATCGAGAGGCCGTGAATCATGATGATAGTAGAGATGGGTTGTAACAAGTAGAGACTATGACGGCAACAAGCGGAGATGATGTTGTGATAAACAAGTGCAGTGAAGAGGAGAGAAGTTGGTGAGAGAAAATGGAGTTGTTGGACTGCAGTGGTTGTGCCTTCCATTTTCAGATGCTCGATGCAGGACAGACCGTGCATACTAAACACTGGCATAGAACGGAAATGACGGCCGGAATCGAGGAGCAGGATGAGAAACTCTCATCCATACCATTTATTCTGATTGTGCGTTGCAATCCGAATCATACTAGATTCGCCACTCTCAACTTGATGGGTGGTAGTGAGAAGGACCTGGTACCTACCGAATGAATAGTTCCACTCTCATATAGGGCACGGAAAAGGTGACACACCGAGAAGTACACGTCGGACAATACTCATTTGCAGATCCCGTACGTATAGTGATGCTGCTAACAGGGCTATATGTAGACTCAGAAATGGGTACAGCGCCAAAGGCTTTGCGATTACAGGGGGTCGATGTACGGCTAGGGTTAGGTAAAATCCTCAGTCACTTTTTTGTGCCCTGCGCGACTCTTTGCATACCATATTTCTTCTTTCCTTATAAACTTGAGTAAAATCCATCAGAATCCCACTAATATCCCATGCCCCGGCGACAACTGCCCTCGGTTATCAACCAATCACTTGAAGGTCGGCTGAAAATCGAAGCTGGAGATTTTTAATGTAAAACACATACAAATAATCCAACAGAATTAAATCTATGACCTGTGGGCATCTTAATTGATAATTGAAGCTATTCAAATTAGTGTAGAGAACTATTGCGATTGATTTTATGGTATAACAGAGAGCCTTAAGCGCGGGAGGTTGTTAAACTTCAATTGCTTCTGCACCTTATAGAAATGCTCTCTCTAACAAGGCCCCTTTGTGGACTCACATAAGGGTATCCTACACTATAAGCAGCCGTAAGTAGTCCTTTTTAGTCGCCCCTGCAAGTTCTGCTCTCTTTAAGAGAGTTCTCCTAGTAGTTGCCGTGTACGTCAGTTCTTACTTGCGCATACTGAGTAGGTTCTTAAATACCTAAAGAGCTGCACCTACTCATGGTTATTTACTTCTTAGTAACTAGGCTCTACTAATTGAGGGCGCTTTGAGGACTGCTATGGGGCTTAAATTAAGTTATCTTAAAGCTAGCAGACTAACTCTAATAGGAAGTGCCGGTAGCCAGAGAGCTTGGTTCTAGTAGAGAGAGTTAATAGCTTATAATAATTAACTAACGTGATGTCAAATAATAGGTGGAAGAGCGCCCTCCAGGTCTTCCTATAGCTCCTAAGGGTAGTATAATAGCTCTTCAATTAATTAAAGCGATTAATTAAGTTTATATAGTGGTTATAAAGGTCTACTAGCTTAGGGATAGACAGCTTCTTTTTAATACAGTCTCTAAACATCCTATAGGTTTTTATTACGCTAGTTTAAGTCTTAGATAGCTGCTTACGCAATCAAATTACTGTCTTCTATAGGTTACTAACTATTATAGTAAATAAGATAATATTATTATCTTTTTAAGCAAGCTAGTCTACTGTTTTCTATATATTTACTTTATAAAAAGTAGTCCTCTACTTAATAGAGTCACAGTAGTAGAGATGTATGTTAATAAGCTTTTCTGAAAATTACTCTCTAGAGACGCTTAGAGGTAGCCCCTAAGTGCTTTCTTAACTACTTTCTTAGCTACTTTTCTAGCTACTTTTCTAGCTACTTTTCTAGCTACTTTTCTAGCTATTTTCCTAGCTATTTAACTTCAAGCTCTATTACCTATTTTGACTTTCTATTTTCAAAATGCTTTATAAGGACTTAGATAAATTATCTCTATACTTCCTACACTTACTTTCCTCTATTTTCTTATAAGGTGTTTTTATAGTCTTTATAGTGTCTATACTACTAATCCTATCCTCACATAATTACTCTAAGAGTTAAATAGTTATAAATAGGTTATTAAGTTAAATTATATGCCTGCTAGGCGGTAGAAGGTGTTGCCTATTAACTAGCTAGTTTACTAGATATAATATAATAGCATAAGTTACTAAGAAACCTTTTTTTTAGTATTAAGAGTTAATTTTATATAGCCTACCTATAAGTCTTATACCCTTTAAGTGTAATAGCTAGTTTAAAATATACTCTTAATCCCTAAGCATCTATATTTTATAGCTAGTTAATACTGCCTTATAGTTAATAATAGTAATCTCTCTAGAGCGCCCTGTAAACTTCTATATAGATTTATTAACTATAAGATTACGCCCTAGTACCTAGTAGAGCTGTGAGTAGCGTTAGAGATACTTAGAGAGCTCCTATACACGCTTAAACGTGCTAGTAAAAGGTAGGTCTCTATTCTCACGTAGTTTAGTATAGTAGAAGTAGCAGTTAATTTACTTAAAGCGCGTGCTAGAGATGTACTCTCTTATAAGATATTTAACACTAAAATGTTTATAGAATCTCTAGTAGTCGCTTACGCGTGGTTCTCAGTGGATCCCTATATAAATTAGCGTTACAAAGTACACATATATCTTCTTCCTATTAACTAGGTGCTATGGCTGGCGCTGGTGCTTCTCTATCTCCTAAGCTGCAGCGCGTGCGAGTTCCGCGTTGTGATTAGTATAAACACATAGCTTATCAACCAAATCATCAGTAAAGAATAGCTTGAACAGCTCAATTGGCGATTCTTTGTTGATGCCCGGAGGCAGGTTGGCAAAACCACGCTGGTTTGGGTTCTTAATGTATAGGGGATCCCACGGGGGTGGCGGCGCAGCGTCAGGGAGAGGTGGTTTATTACGCTTTTTTGCAGGATCAACCTCATCAACCTTCTCAACCAAATCGTCGTCAATTCTATACCAATTGGTCATTGCGTTGTTGAATTATAGCGCGTTATTTGTAGGTGTTTACATCTTCTCTACGAAAACTAGTGGTTGAAGTTGCCCTTAGTAATCGCTCTCTGAGTGGCTGGTTAACTGAGGGCAGTTGTCGCCGGGGCATGGGATAGCATGGTTCTGGTTCCGGTGTAACACCCTGAGATCACGCCTCAGACTTCAACCTGCATCCCATCCTATATTTACAGTTGATCTAGAATCCTCTTGTCTAAGTACGTGATTCTAGCCCTTTTAGTTTCCTGTAGTCATAATTACACCGAGCGTAGGGCTAGAGTAAGGGTATTGGAGCTGGTGTAGTCTGCTTTATCCCCGGAGGTGGAATGGGACCTTCGATGACAAATAATTCCAAAACCCCGAGGAATCCGAATTACTGTGTTTGCGCGATGAACGAATGCAAACATTCCAGAAATAAGGGAAGGAAATTATTAGACGTTTATGGATGGCAGTAACTAGTCTTTGAGAAGACTTTTCTTTATTCAACCTTTTAAATGCCCTTCGAACATTTAAGAAGCCGTATTGATTAGAAAGCGAAATACGTGGACGGCGGAAAGTTGAAATGAGCGCATTTCAGGATCTATCCCAAGGAGGCCTCAATACCATATATCGCACTGCGTCAGTCCAACCAGGCAACTAAAATCACTGAATCTTGATCCACTTTAAGAGATAATTTGATTCCTTACCTCTTACCCCTCATGGAGCAAAGTTGTTGATTTCCTAAAATACAGTTGATTTACATATCTCAGATGTATGTACCCTTTTACCTACTGTACTCCAAGGGAAATTCGGTCAGAGCCCTTTGGATATTCTTTACCTCATTCCTTATCAATCTTTTAACACACCTCTTTCCGGGCGGAAAATCGTGAAGCTCATCCTCCCAGGTACCCTTGCGAGTTAGAAGAAGGTATTATCTGCATTTGCTCTCGCTTTCTGATCCATTCATCTCTAGTAACCTTTGACAGCTTTTCGTATTTCCCCCGTATGAAGAAAAATCGACAACAAGGGAGCTTCAAACATCCTCGACGTGTTCAAACCCCTGAGGCCAGGGGACGGGAAAGTAAGATTGTATTTTCCGACCCCCCATTACAGAAGCTGTATAATGTGCCATCATATGTCGTTGAAGTAGAGTAGAAGGACATGCACCTCTCCATTAGAGACGTCTTTGTAAGCTTAGTTCCTCACCTAGGATTCATCGACCTACATCACGGTGAGCTGGAACCTGCCCGTGCTATGTTTTCACCCTAAAGCGAGGATGTCAAGATGATGGATACATATCCAATATCCCAGCCCTCGACAGCAAATTCAGCTTCATCTACCCACATATTCCCTCCAACCTCTCCGCTCTTGCTTCCATCTACACCCAGAGGCCCAAAGAATTCAACCACAGTTTCCTCAACAACCTCCGCTCGTTATCAGATGAATCACTTTCATCCAAACAGAAAGCCAAACTATCTGGCTTCCCTTCTTCTGCGCCCATGCTGTCTTATCTTTACAGACCAGTGTCCTACTCGTCAGGGAGACCTACGCCAAGGACGGGTACCCGTAGAGATTGGAGAATTTGAGACTGTACCTAGCATGGGAAAAGGGAAAGGAGATGAAAGATGGGAAAAGACATGTTAAGGAGTGGTTGAGGTACTTGAAGGTGGCGTTGGAAACGGGGAATAGGGAGTTGCGGGAGTAGATGCTAAGGGCTTGGGATCGAATGGGAATGGAGACATTGGAGGAGATAATGTAGGGAAGTGGGTGTAAGATAGAAGATTTGAAGAAGGTTTGGAAGGGACTGATTGAGTGGTAGAATTATCGAATATGTCGAAACGGGGATGATCGGAATGTGGGGAGAAGGAAATGCGGGTGGGGTGATTGCACGGTCTTTACGCTTAGTAATACCTCACGTGACATCTGTGGATTAGTCGGGTCGAAGCGAAAGAACGAAAAATCTCAGCCAGGGCTGGGGACGGTCCTTCATCACTTCACACCACAGCTGGGTCCCCTTTATCCTAAAGTATCATTCTTCCTAATTGCAGCGATTCTTCTCTACGAAGGCCTGACATGTTCTTTGTGGAATGACGCGTTCTCATATACTAGCGCTTTCGTGATCGAAAGAAGTTGACCACTTGGTGGAGTTTGGCCATGGGAAAAAGGTGAACTTATTAGTTGTATTTCCCCTCCATTATCGGGTGTCTAATGCTGCACACTACCATTGCCAACTCATCATTCAAGCCTTCTCCACGCCCACTGTTGTCCGCATGCAGAGCTGACCACATGCGGGGTATGCCTACTTTTGCTTTTCGCAAGCCTCTAGCCTCTTCAAGGCGCTACTTATCTTGCGGTTGGCCAGAGCGGATGGTACCGTCAGGAGTTGCAGGATGGTGAATGCATCCACGGGAGACTAAATGACCCAATGAAGGCTTGATGGCTGAAATGAAGAGCTAGTACTTGACGATAGAGCGGGTGCCTTAAGCCAAAACTCGGAAGAATGGCGTGACTACCTACGACAAGTGTGTTTACCCTTTCACCTCATCTTCTAAGACCGGCCTCCCTGACAAGGCTGAAACTCTGCCTGCTGATCACGATCCATATAGCGTTCAGCCGCCCCCCACCTTTTGGCGTCCAGGGAATTTTATACAATAGAATTTTCACATTTACGTCTCCCTCAACCTCTTCTTTTACCGTTTAATCCTAGCATCTCTAGCCCTCCCTCTGAAAAGCTACTTGGAAGAGTAGTATCCCCTTTATGGCGAATTTGAACGCTCTCTTGAATGACATACCTGTGAGCCGAACCTCATCTAGTACCACATCAAGAGTAGCTATACAGCACCGCGGCTCTACTTCAATTCAATCTGCAAGGGATCCTTCCTTGTCTCCGAAAAGAGCTTTTGCACACTTGCCCCAGCCGAAATTGAATAATCCGCCAAATGACTTGGGTTTCAAGCCTTGCGAAGCTTGCGAATTGTCCGATATCCGAACATGGAACTGCTCCTACTGTGATGTCAACCTCTGCGATCCTTGCTGGGACAAACAACTTCCGCATAAGCCTGGGCGAACGGGTCCAGATGGTCTTCCGCACGAGAAAGGCGACCCAAGCATTGTAAAGAGATTGAAGAGCATATTGACACCTCCAATCGATCCAGGAGAACAGCAATCGTTACATATGGACGATGAAGATACGACGTGGTTTGGAATTGCCAAAGATATCGACAACCAACCAATCTTCCAGGACTATGGCCGATATGCAACTATAATGGCCGATAGCACCACAGGTGTCTACAAACTTCGCTACCCCCAGCTTGTCTCATTCATAGGACAAACAGGCGCAGGCAAGAGTACTTTAGTAAAGATACTCATCGATCAGCAGGAGCGGCGTAGTCGCCACCATCATACCGCCGCATTTGCGTCGCCGGTTGTAGGATCGATGCGGAACGAAAATGTGCCGACATCTGGTGACGTTCATCTTTACGGAGACCCTCGCACCTATTTCAGTGAGTACCCTATGCTCTATGCTGATTGCGAGGGACTGGAGGGTGGCGAAAATATACCAATGAGTGCACAATATTGCAATTCTCCACTAGTGTCTAACGAAAGGGAAAGAAAGAGCCATTCAAATCAGGACCACCGGAAGCGTCACAAGATTGCCAGGGTGGCGAGAGGTCCCCCACGAGATATAGCCTGGGCCAACTCTCCAGAGAAACAAAAGCGACAGTACGCAGTCACAGAATTGTATCCGCGTTTATTGTATACGTTCTCGGACGTAATTGTCTTCGTCCTACGAAATCCTAAGTAAGTCTAATGTGTGCTCTTGATTCATCTTCTCAAAAGGCATTTACTTCGTCTACAATATCCGAGTATACAACTGGTCCTCTAACATAAAATGTTTGCAATTAGGACCTTCGAGTCTTCCGTACTTTCAAAGCTTATTAACTGGGCATCTGCGTCCATGGAAAAATCTCTAAACCAACCCACGCTTCCACACGCTGTGATCGCACTCAATGCCACGGATATGGAAGTAGATCAACAAGAATGGGATCCTGAATATGCTACCAAAATGTTAATGGCAACAGTTTCTATGGCAATTAACCGAGATCCGTCTTATCGAGCACTAAGAGAGTACTGGATCGGCCGCGGACGGAGGATCGTCACTATGAAAGACCTGCTCGAGTGTTATTACTCCTCAGTCACGGTCGTACGGATACCAATCAAGGGACGGTACATGAAGATAGATCAGCAGATCGACAAACTGCACACGATTCTCTCCAGACGATGCTCCGAATCATTCAAATCCAAGCGCAGATCTCGCATGCTGTCGAACTCGGAAGAGCTTAACGTATATCTACAGTGTGCTTTTGATCACTTTTCTCACGATCTCGACATCCCTTTCAATTTCATGGATGTCGCATTTCGCATCAACCCAATCCCATTGGACTTCGGGGGTAATATTCTAAAACTTGCTGTTGCAATTAAAAACTGCAGACGGTTTAGCGATCCTCGAAATATATTCAAAGAGCTTAGTTTCATGGTCGCATCCTGTATAATGCTCGATTGTGTGCGGCAGAGCCTAAAAGGTAAGTTGTCAATGATATATGCCGCACGGCTTGTCCGATTAGACCTACCTTGACCTAGTGGTTTCTCTTCACTTTCTCCCACGACCACTGCTAATGAAAGAATATTAGGCCCAGCAGAACAAATTCTGGAGAAGGCATACATAGACTATTGCGATAACGCACTGGAAGACTTCTGTGCAATATTTTGGCCATGCACATTCTCCAACAAGCGAGGCCGTTGTGTGAACGTCAAAGATCGTCATAAGAAAGGCCACCAGAACGCAAAAGGGCAAATCGTCGGGACTGGCGCTTACGAATCTGATTTTACTTGGGAAGCATTCGCGGATGATTGGTTCCAACTTTTGCAAGCATGGCTGTCCAGCTTCCAACGCACTGTCCAAGAGCAAATGGCATCCAATTCCTCCACTAATGAACTTCTTGTGACAAGCAACCTCCATCATGCCAATATGAACGGATTCTATCAGCGACTTGGCGGGGCACAAAGGTTCGTCAGTCATTCTGCATGCTTTTGTTGTTTGAGAGAAATGGCTGAACATCCACTTCCGTGTGGGCATGTTCTTTGCACCCCATGCGTCAAGGGGTACGGGAAGCCTCGACACCGAGTTTGTAATGGAACGCCCGTGTTGTATACCGTCGCAGCTTGCCCGCTGCATGAGGGCAATGCTATCTTCTCAACACCATGGGAAGTATACTTCAAGCCGCCTCTTGCAGGCGTACGCATTTTATCTCTAGACGGGTAAGTATGGACCTGCGAAGCGGGAGCTCTCACTGACCTTATTAGGGGCGGTGTCCGAGGCATTGTTATTTTAGAAGTGCTTCGGAACATCGAAAGAACATTGGGCGGCCGCATCCCGGTGCAAGACTTTTTCGATCTAATTGTTGGAACAAGGTACTTTCCCTAGTCTTCGCAGATCCAATCACTGTGCAGCACTCACTGCATGGTCTCGGATGCCTTCACTTTTTAAAAACGAACTGACAGGACCTTACATAGTACGGGCGGTATAATTGCTCTTGGTCTGGGCATTAAGGGCTGGACAGTCCAGCAGTGCATCTCGCATTTTATGAAACTTGTCGATCGGGCATTTACCCCCAAACTCAGTGGCCTGAGACTCGGTAAACGGAAGTATAGAACGCACCCTTTGGAAGAAGCATTGAAAGACTATTTCAAGGACGAGCCAATTTTCGGTGGGCCGCACGAGACTTCTGTCAGCTATGCTCGGAAGGTCGCTGTTACAGCCTCTTGCGAAACAGGCGAGCAAGCTGTTATATTTACCAACTACAACCGAGTAGATGACGAACAAGGTACATGCCATGAGCTTTAGGTTAGGAATACGGCTAACTAACTGATATTAGTAAGTTATCGCATGGAGCGACCTGACGATCCGAATAATGAGCTTAGGCTCTGGGAGGCGTAAGTCTGGCTCGGCCTAGGAGTGAGCGCAACTAACCTGGATATAGGGCACGAGCTACGTCTGCGGCACCAACTTTCTTCAGACCTTTCGTAAATTCAAGAACGAAAGAGGGCTATTTTGATGGCGCTGTATTTCACAACAATCCCGTTCGCATCGCAAATTATGAGAGCAAGCTGATTTGGCCAGACGTCGAAGAATGCCATCCTGATCTTCTTCTTTCTATAGGTACCGGTCACAATGGTGCGGACACGGATGGCTGCCCCGACACGAGCCAAATTGATCGACGACGCTTCCATAATAGGGGAGCACCCTCCGAAGGAAAGCCAGTAGAGCGACGACGTCCCATTCCGGCGTTGTGGGCATTTCCGGAGGTCAATTCATGGCTGAATGTCCTATTTAGGCGTGTCGATAACATTCTCGACTCCGAATCGATTTGGAAGAGCTTTCGTAGTGATGTTCTCGGCACCTCTTCACAGATGCAAATGCATCGTTATACGCGCTTGAACCCCCAGTTAGGCTTTCCTGCGCCAAAAATGGACGACAAAAGTGAACTTGAGAAGTTGTATGAGGATGTGAGAGAGCGACTGGCCACTCCTATGATGCAAAGGAGGATTCTTCGTATCGCCCATCGGCTGATAGCAAGCTCTTTCCACTTCGAAAAGGCAGGCCCACGAAGAGAAGCGGATGATCATTATATTGTTCAAGGTAGGATTCGATTGGCCTTCATTGTTCCTAAACAAATCGTCTTGGAAACACGCAATCACATTGGTGGACAATGGTCTAATTTTTGTCTAGGAACAATCTGTTGCCGATTTGAGAGGGGCTCAGATAACCTTCGGAGTCTCGGTCGCTTTATGCAAAAGCATCAGCACCAGTCATTCCAACCATATTTCCAAATCCAGGAGGTCAACCATGAAAAGGTAGCCCAGAAGATTCATATCAGCCCTGAAATTATCAAGAATATGACCGAATTCGGGTATTTTGACATTGGCTCCATCGTTATTCCTGTATCTCTGCAAATGGGTTTCGTCTCGATGGATCTCTACCTGCGGAATGATACCAAAGGACCGCATCCTATAAGCGGATTTCCGAGACGTCTAGCTGATGAAGAATCGCTGAAAAGAGCTAGTATGGTCATTGGTACGTCCTCCATTCAGTATGTTTCAGACGTCACTAACATTATCTTCTCCTTTCCTTCCTAGCTTCCCCACCGTACCTGCCTTGGCCGGATTCAGAGCGCCCGAAAATGGCTCAGAAGCGCCAATCACTTCGCCAAAAGCGCAACACTCGTCATCGCCTTTCACATGAACGCTTTTCACACGAAAGACCTCCAAGTGGCAGCGGCAGCGATGACCTGGACTTCCCTGATAACCCTAATGAAGTTAGCAGCTGGGTAGGACGTCGACTTGCGGCGAAACGTCGACCTCCAAAGCCGGTTACTTCCTTGGAAGATCACGGCGTTTTTGAACTTCCTGGTTCACCTATACAGCAACTGGACGAAGAGGAAGAAGCTTTGGCGAAGGCGTTGGAAAGGAGCGAACGAGAAGCTTACGCTTTGCAAAGGACTGACACCGGCACATACGAAGACGAGTTGGAGAGAGTTCTTCAGCTATCATTGGTCGTACAGTAAAGCCTCAGTAGATGTGGGTAAAGATTAGATGACTGGGGTAGCAGTGAAGGTTCTACCATGTTGAATATATTTTAGGATGAACGATCATGAGCGCACAGTAAAAGTTCGGAAGAAAAATATCAATGCTTCAGGTTCAAGTTTTAGTATTCGTTGTGCAATGAGCTATATCTACTCTCGCGGAAACTCCCTGCTCTATGCCTGTCCCCAGGGGCAAAACGTTTGCCTGTAGCATTGCTTGACCTCACAGCCAAGATCCAACAGTCTGCATGCGCTCTTGTCGTCCCATCAGAAAGCATACCCTCCCTTCACATGTATGATGTGGAACATGAACCTTGGAAATTGGAGTAAGGTCCGTTGAGTAGATAGTATATAAGCTCGGAACGGGAAATGTAGGCCCGGTCCAGGCGATGCAACTTCGCGGCTTCCTGGGGCTGAATAACCCTGAACCATACCCGGAATCTCTCGCCCCAGGTATCTGTATCTCAGCTTGACCCAATCGAAACATCAAGGCCACGAAAGAAAGAGAAATAGCATACTAGAGTCATTCAGCTGATGCCACCAATACCACACAAATCACCTTAAACTTTCAAAGATCCGCATCTCCGCTCGGTTCCATCGAAGTTGCAAGATTAGAAAGAAGAAAGGAAGTATAGGAATACGAGCCAAAATAAGGAATAGCAGAAAGGTGATACACAAAATTAATTCCATCAGCCTAACTGGTACGAAATCTACACGCAATAAAGGCCACATTAAGTCTCTGAGGAAAAGAGAATGAATTGCAGAGAAAGAGGACCCTAATGACCCGTCGTATCTGCATCAGCAAAGGGACTGAGATAGAAACCTGATGGATGAATCGGAGGCTGATTCTCTGACTCAGTGCTCAAGGGGAATGCCTGGAGGAGTCGAAGTTCAAGATGTGGTTGACAAGAGAGTTTCCTGACTTCGTTACGTCTTGGATAAGATATTCCTTCGCGAAGAACTCGTGTGGAAAGTCTTCACAACCAGGCACCGGGCATCTACAGCACTCATCTTCAGTTGTGTCAAAGCGCTCCTGCTGATCCGAATTATCATATCCCATCAGAAGCGATTAGCGTTGGCAGATTACTTACGGTAATGCGGAACGGTGATGCGATGTCCTGATTCTTATTATGAAGGCGCCTAGGACTCTTAGAGTTAAATTGGCAAGAAAATGTGCATTGCTAGCTTTCTCGACAGTATCTTCGAAGTGTCTTAAACCTGATATTCTCGATGACCGTATGTGATTGTAGACGCCCATTTCTCGAAGGAGACCGCCATCATCGCCAATTTCGATATTAGCCATAGGCTGAAACGATCTTGGTGTCTCTTCGTGGCGGATTTCACAATCCGACGACAACTGTAACCGATTGGTATCAACGACTGCACCATCGAGATACTCTACAGACTTTAGTAGCACGACCGGAACATGTAGTCGAGATTAAGGTCCGTCACCTAGTAGGATTTCTTGATACCTCCCACTGAATTGCTGTTGATGAGGTGGGAGGTCAAATGCTAGGCGCGCATTGTCCTGAAACTTTACATGCAACTTCATAACGGAATCTGGTGTTGAGCAAGGCGAACGTACAATACCTGAACTTTCAATGGCCCTCATGGGCAATCGATCACGCAACATTGGCAACACCCTCCCCAGCTTTTGAAACCTTAGAAGAATCGGTCCTGAGTGGCCGCTCTTGAAGCGTTGGAAAGCCTCCCTGAGGGTGGACTTAGCCATTTGTAACAACGGGCTTTGATGCGATTTAATGAAGATACCAAGTTTGACGATTTGGTTCCTGGATGAGTATTTGAGAATGACGATGAGCTGGAGATCTAAGGCTGGAAACGGTAAGCCGAATCTCAGCCTTGCTCATATAAGTACGTGCGGAAGATGTGGAAGCGGTGTAAAAATACAAGTTACGGAGGATTATTGCGCCCAGTTCCGCGTTTTTGATTTACAGTCTAGAGTAATATTCTCAGCTTCGGCGTGAAGTTTCACTTGGCAGCCGGTGTAGGATGAATTGGGTTGTACGGGGTTTGCCAAAGTCGTCCAATCTGGGCGTGTTCAGGTTAACGGCGGGCTTGTTAAAAGCAAAAAGAGAATGATTCTCCGCACCTGATATCTGCCTAATGAGTAGGCTGAGCGCTTACACCGTGAAGGATAATCAGCAAGGCTGTGCCTCCTGCGCTGGCTTGTAACCCGAGGAGAGCACACTGTTCCCAATCGGTCAAGATAAATTGAGATAAGAAGAGATCAAGAAGGCGGTTGCTCTTAGCTACCTTCCTAATTGGCCCACATATCCGGAGACCTATGTCTTAGCAGTGCATGACCTGTAAAACGGGTGAAACTGAATGTGATCAATTCTTTCAGTTCAGAGCTTTGATCTTCAATCTCAGTCCGAACTAGAATGGTGAATTCAAAGGACCTGGGCGGTTCTTGGCCGACTCTAACAAGACTCACGCTCCATCGCCACTCGTTGGCTGGGGACTATCTAGGATTCGTGTAGCAGGAAGTGGTTTGTTCTCAATTGGACGTCCAACGCTGAGATTCTCTTGTCTCTGTTCTATGGGGTTCCAAAAACAAGTTTTTGAGAAATGCGCTCGGGCATCCAGAGGAGCTTGCCTTTGAAACCCGAGGCAGTGTACTTCTTTACAAAATTCCACTCACAGGCTTCTCTTCTGGGATCTGCTTGTGGAGCAGTCTGCTGAGGAAGTACTTAACTGACATCCTTTGCCTAGATTTCCCTTGTCTTAGCGTTTCTATCTGCACTGGAGTTTAGGCAAAGCACCCTTGGGACAATCCCCTCGCGGTTTATCATCTCCTCATGGCAGAACAAAAGAATCGCCTTCGTGGAGATCTCGCGGAATACCCGACCAACCTAGGAATATGGGACAAGCTTCTCCTCATTCGCAAGTAGACTTCTAAAGACTAGCTTTCTAGATACTGATGCGTCTGACTCGTAGAATTGTTATCAGATCTTGTCCATGATGACGATTTGCGGGATTTCTATATCGGACTGGACAAACGAGGAAACCACTGGTGCATGGATCTTGTGCGTTGGCACTCGGACTCCATGAATTATGAAGTCGTTGTCAAAGTAAATGGAGCTTAGACTCGGAAAAGGCGGTGCGAGGGCTGCTGAATTCATGCGGACAATGGTTCACAAGTGGACGCCCCTAATGTTGCGCTCTATGGTTCGTCAATCTGTGGAAATGCGGGAGCGTCCAAAAAGTGGAAATTACCTCCACCTCCTTGATGTAGAAGACTGAATTATATCTTCGTTCGGTTAACTAAAACATATGTCCAAAAGACTCGAAATCTATGAAGTGCGAATTTGTGTGATCTCTGTAACCTCTCAGCCAGATGCGAAACATGCGTCGATGCAGCTATTGCTCCACAGTAGCTACCCAAACCTTTCACTTTATATGATGTGGCATTAAATTCCATTAGTGGAAATTTCAGATGGCGCCTGGATTCGAGATTGAGATATTCGAGCTCAAGGCATCATGAAAAGGAGAATTCTCATCGACTGCAATCAGCATGAAGATGTCACGTCAAGATCTATCCGGTTTAGGGAAAATGATAGATGGAAAAGCCCCGAGGTGTCGTGCACAAGATTTGTCCAAGTTCCATCAGATGTGGACGGACAAGTGAATAGCAGGTATCACGTAATCCCGGGCCGGGGGAAACGTGGGTCCGACCAAGCAGAGGTAGCTTCCTAGTGTTGAACTTACCTTCACGGATGGATGAAAACCTTCTATTTTATCGTTAAATCCCCGTGAATTTGGCTATGGGAAGCCAATTTCTTGATGATGGCCATCGTATCCTTTTCGCACTGTTACCTTTCCGGTGAAGGTGGAGACGAATGCCGATCATCACTACCAAGCGAGACACAACCCTCGTGGCTCAGCCTCAGACTTCTCAGCCACCAGCCAGCAACATGGCAGGCCACCTCAGGATATAAAGGCGCCTATCCCGATATCACGCGGCCGTTTCTTCCATCCTTCGCTAAATGAGAGTTCCGGATAACCCCCTTTCCCTAAACCTGTTCGATTGTCCAGCTGGAGCTCAGAAGAATGTTTTAGGTCGGGAAATATGCAGAAGCCTCTCATCGCATCGCTATTAGTTTGAACTGCGAAAGATAACGATACCATCCCAACCTCCCGGCTCCTCAACCACCAATGACACTCTATCTGACAATTCATTAAGGATGAAATCATCGGCCCAGCCAACCAGCTCCATTGTGGACGATGTCTTCTCAGCCCAGGCTAAACTCGATGAGTATTTTACTTCGAAGAGCCCGAGCCGACTTAATAGTTCCGATTTCTCATTTATCGGCCTGTTGCTTATATTAACCAATAAGTCGGCGTTAGCGGAAAACCCAAAGCTTTACTACGTTCTGCGAAGAATGAATCGACTCGAGCTCCTATCGGATTTCACCAGCTGCGGATGCACGGACTTATGGTTTCCCTTTCCTAGACATACATTACGAAGACTTCTTGATCAGACAAGCGATCAGAAAGAGTTTCTTGCCACTCAAACCTTCGTGCTGGATCATGAAATGCCAATTCTACTAAATGGGGAGCATTTTGCCTTTGCGGATTCGGACAGCATGGAACTGGAAGTGAAAGGGAGACTTGGGAGGGGTGGTTATGGAGTGGTGGACCACGTGCGGGATCCGAGGACCAAGAAACATTACGCAAGGAAGATCATGTACCGAACCGCGGCAAGTGAAAGGCACCACGACTTGATGGAGAACTTTAAAAGGGAGATCCATGGTATGTGGCGTGTAAAGCATCGCCACTGTGTCGACCTCGTTGCAACTTGCACCGACTTGGAGTCTGTTTTACTTCTATCCTCTCCAGTCGCAGACACGGATTTGGCCAAATTCTTGGATTCAGATCTCAACCTTTCACAGCTAGCGACTCTCCGGCGAGCGGTAGGCTGCATCAGTTCAGCTCTTCTTTATCTACATGATAATGGTATAAGGTAATTGATTCTCGTTAAGTTTCATGGATTATCGGAACTAAGGACGCGCAGACACGACGATCTCAAACCAGGAAACATTCTCATACATGGATCCAATATTCTTTTGACTGACTTTGGTTTCTGGTATGATATTGCCATATATGTAGTTGATTAGTTGACTAATCGAAAGATACAGCCTTGACTTTTCGGACACCACTTGCTCCACTACAACTGGCACACCTTCGCATCAAACTATCCGATATTCGGCCCCTGAAGTGTTTGAGCGAGGTCCACGGAACCGTCTTACTGATATATGGAGCTTGGGATGCGTCCTGCTAGAGATTATGTCTCGCTTACGTGGGTACAAGCTTAACGTGATGCGGCAATTCTGGACATCGAATGGTGATTGCTATGATAGCTTCGCAGAAAACCAAGAGGCCACTAGATTGTGGCTTGAACGCCTGACGTATGGCCAGTCTAAAACACAGCATGGACCCAACCGGAGGGATCTACTAATGATATCTTTCACATACTACGTCCTTCTCGAACGTAAACGCAACCTCCGCCCAACCGCCTATCAAGTTGTTGAAAGGTTGAAGGATATGGATTTCATTTATCCAACGGCCTCCATGGAGGCTTGGATTGGGCCGTGCTGCGTCAATCAAGATACTCCCCAGCCTCAGGGATCCACAACATCAGAACTCTTAGTTTTCCTCAAGAAAACCATGAAAGATACCATTGACCAGATTCGCAACCCTTCCAGCGAGGCCGTATTGCCTCAGCTGGCTCCTGCCTCGGGCAGATTTTCTTATCGCACAGATCTGCCACAATGGCCTCTACTAGATCTGTTGTCTCTGGATGATCATCTTGCATACCTTTTTCTTAATATCGATTTGGAGATCTTCGCTCACAGCCACAACTTAAACTACCTTGATGATTTAGACCGATCGAGTATTGAATGTCTCTTAGTCTCGGAAGAGGAGATAAACAAGCTAAAAACCATGATAAACACAATGCTAGAGATCTTGGGATTGAAGACCGAACGGATCAGCTCGTCGGATACGATACTTGAAGAAACTATCAAAAGCTTCGCCGTCAACCTGCTTCAAGATACGGTCTTCTGGGTCGACTTTCTGAACGTCTACTGGAAGGGAGACAAGATCCCGAAGATCCGTACCGTGCAATTGAGCCTTGGATCTATTTGTCTTCCTTGTCCAAAGGAACATAGGAATGATCACGGGGGTGATTATAGGAGGCCGTTCCTTGTCATGATATTCGACCCAAACGAAGGCGAGCTCGTACGTGGCATGTCTCTAAGGATGGAGAGAGACTTGTGGACGGATGGTCTCCCCACAGACGTGAAGCTCTTCCATTCTGAATATCGCAGCCGCGTCGAGCAAAGACAGAAGAGCTATTTGAAAGTTGTATGTTGCCCTCAGACGTCCTCTTTTTCGTATTTTGCACCGTCAACTGACATTTGTCTAGCTCGAGGAACGAAGAACAATTAAGAAGGTAAGAATCAATTAGCCGGACAGTATTCATAATACAATCTTGACTCATGCGTTCGTTATAGGGATTTGAAAATGCCAAATGCCACGAATGTATTCGCCACGGTGAGGACTGCAGTGGACCACATCAGTTAGGATGCGTTCAATGCCGAGCCAACGGTAGAAACTGCACCTTTGATGTCGAGGAAATCAGGTCTGGAGGTATGGATCAGAAGCAGAGGTGGATTGACATAGTGGCGGCGAATCACTACCAGGATCCCACTGTAACGCGTTGGGCAAGCTAGACAGGAATCAGCTTGACCAAGGAGCTACGAGGAAACAACATGTTTGCATTACATTACCTATTTTTAAAGGGGAGTTTGCAAGCAATCAAGATCCGTTCTAATATCGAAAACCCAACACGCTTCCTTTCCTCTACAGATCCGTGCCTGGAGTCCCACTTTATCCAAAGCATCCCTACTCTTTTCAAATTCATATATATCCTTTTTCCGGTCTCTTCCTGCAGCTCCATCTTGCGCCTTACAATTGTAAGCGTCTAGTATATCATATTGAGGAAGGTTGGACGTGAAATATGGACGCCATTAGCAATGAGGCTAGGGCGGAGGTAGGTGGAGATTCTGGGATCAGATCAGGCGATCTATGAGGCCCGCCAGAACGAAAAGTTGCAATTAAAGGGCCAAAACTATCCATAGAAGCATGTTAATTGAATTGAAAGATGTTGTATAGTCCTGTGGTGAAAAGGTGTCTTTGCCTTCTCTGCATTTGAGACCCCAAGTCCCATCCGCAATTAAACCCCCACAGCCGTAGGATTTGAAGATCGCTGAGGCGTATGAACACTAATGCAAAGTCAGAAATTGGGTGAGGTTTAGAAATTATTTACAAATCCTACCTTGGCGGATTTTTGAATCCAGCTGTGGTCATTCATGAGCGAATCAGAGAGCCCGCGGATAACAAGCCTGGGAAAAGAAGTCGTCGTTATGTAATCGCATCCTGCGTGCAACGGCAACTCAAATCAGTCACATGCCTAATAAACAATCGGCGTGTGTCCAACAGCTTGAGTGTTGGAGTGGGACCTCTTTCATCTCAAGTCGGAGAAGGTTGTAGTTACCGTATTCTGACTAACGGGTGGGCGCATCTTCCTAAGCATTTATGGTGTCAACAAGCTTCGGAAACCTGCTGATTGATGCCGCTAGGCACGCTTTTCGGATGCACTCCTCCACGAGTGATCTGCCCACGGCCAGAACTCCAGACGGCTAAGAATAGTGGGCAGCTAATGAACCCTGCCAGTGTCGATGTTTGGTACGGCGAGCCGAGGTTTAAAAAAAAAACGTGCTTCCTTCCACGTCCTGTTCCTGATGAGAGGATGGAGAAACAGGGCATCGTCTGAACGGGAAAGAGCTCAATGGAGCGATCGAAGTACTTGCCCTCTTGATGAATGTTGATGGTTGGCCCTAGCGCTATCAGCCCTATCCGATGAGCCGAGATCTGGCACGAAATCTGGGGCGTCCATGGGGAATTAGAGCGTCAAAGGCTGGACAGCAACCGTCTCATCGCACCATCGAGCATTTCCCATCGTACACCTCAACCACGTTCTCTCCCAATCCCTCTTTAACCAGCATAAATATCCATGTAAGGGGTTCCTTGCATTTCACCCTCGGCTTCGTGATTTTCCCAGATCCTTCTCATTTTTTTGTTCGATACCGCCTTCTAGAAGGCCAAGTTGCATCTTAGCCCCATCTCGCCGAATCATCTTGTCCGCCGTAACTTCTCCAACGCAATTTTCACCTTAAAACCGGGTTGCCGGGCCTGCAGGCCCTGGAGAGATAAATTGTTACTTGCGCGAAATTCACACGCCCATGTACACAATTCGCGAACGAAGCCCGGCTGGTCGTGCCGACTTCCGGATCGGGAGGCTGGCCATCATTTCACCACAACTATCGACTCCTTTGTGCAGACATTTGAGACGACGGACTAGCTCAATTTCCAGCACGACTTTTTGGGTATTCAGCCGCCCACTCTACTCCTTACGGCCTTTCTGCCGCACATAGTTCATGCCCGCCACATGAATCTATTCAAATTTACCCGGTCCGCTTGACCGCTGCGCTGGATGCTTGGCTACCAAACACGGTAAGCGGCCAATCCAGGAAACATCTATATGAAGCTCTCAATCTCTGCATTGAAATGTGTCCTGCACCTTTGAGCGCTCTGGTTCGAGGGCATATATAACTTGCATCTGGTGGTTTCCTTTGAAAGTCAACCTTCTGGCATTTGTTTCACCATCTTTGACACAAGTCATTCATTATGGTCAAGAAGGCGCTTCCAGTTATGAAGAAGGATGATGTCGAGGTTGCGCAGGCCGAGGCTCCTCACCTCGCGCGTGTAGATTGGAAGTCGGACCCCGGTCTCAGGAGGCTCTACACTTGGGCATTCATCATCTGTATCGCCTCAGCCACTACTGGTTACGATGGGTATGTTTTCCATGAGATTCGCGCCTTTGGAAACGATTAGCTGATGGATTACCAGTTCTATGCTTAACAACCTCCGCATTCTCGATACATGGACTTCGTACTTTGGAGATCCAAAGGGCTCGCTCCTTGGCATCTTGACCGCGATTTACTCCATTGGCAGTATCGCCAGTCTTCCCGTCACTCCTTTCATTGCCGATCATTACGGACGTAAAGCTGCTATTGCTATTGGATGTGTTATCATGATTTTCGGGGCCGCCGTCCAAGGTGCTGCGAAGAACTTCGACAGTGCGTACAAGCTTTGAAATAATTGCACTGAGAATGCGCTTGACTGATCTCGTATAGTGTTCATGGCTGGTCGTTTCTTCATGGGTTTCGGAAACTCTTTGGCTCAACTCTCCTCACCACTTTTGCTCACGGAGATTTGCCATCCTCAGCACAGAGGTCGAGTCACCGCCATCTACAATTGTCTGTGGAATGTCGGTGCCATCATCTGTACATGGCTCACTTTCGGCACCAAGAGAATCGAGAACGACTGGTCCTGGAGAGTTCCAGCCCTTACCCAGGCTTTCCCCTCCGTCATCCAGCTGCTCTTCATCTTCTTCATTCCTGAATCTCCCCGTTGGTTGATCGCCAAGGAGCGCAATGAGGAAGCATTGAATATTCTCGGAAAGTACCATGCTAACGGCGATATCAACAACCCGACCGTCCAATTCGAATATCACGAGATCAAGGAGACCCTTCGTCTAGAGTTCCAGTACCAGAAGTCGAGCAGTTACTTGGACTTCTTCAAGACAAAGGGCAACCGATATCGGCTCTTGCTTCTCGCTTCCCTCGGTCTCTTCTCCCAGTGGTCTGGTAACGGCCTCGTCTCCTACTATGCCACCGATGTCTACAAAAGCATCGGCATCACCAGCTCGGATACCCAACTCGGTATCAACGGCGGTCTCACCATTCTCTCCTTGATCGTCTCCGTCTCCTGCGCCCTGCTTGTCGACCGCGTCGGCCGCCGCCCTCTTTTCATCGCCGCCACCGCCGCCATGTGCGTGACCTTCATTCTCTGGACGATCTGCGCCTCGCAGCAAGAAGCCAAGCAGAGCGAAGCCGCGGGCCGCGCCGTCATCGCTTTCATCTGGATTTTCAGCGTTGCCTATGCTCTTGCATGGTCCGGTCTCTTGGTCGCCTACACCGTCGAAATCTTGCCTTTCAAGATTCGTGCTAAGGGTCTCATGTTGATGAACTTCTTTATCCAAGTTGCTCTTACTATCAACCAATATGTGAATCCGCTCGGCTTTGATCATTTGAAGCCTAGCTGGAAGTTCTACACCATCTATTCCGTAAGATTACCTTGACCCATTCATTTTCGTGGATAACTGCTAACAACATGACTTAGGTATGGATATTCCTTGAACTCCTCTTCGTCTCCTTCCTCTACGTTGAAACTCGCGGCCCGACTCTCGAAGAAGTCGCCAAGATCTTCGACGGTGACGAGGCCGAGGTCGCACACAT
Source organism: Zopfia rhizophila CBS 207.26 (assembly GCA_010093925.1). NCBI lineage: Eukaryota > Fungi > Ascomycota > Dothideomycetes > Zopfiaceae > Zopfia > Zopfia rhizophila. Next base: position 1,306,499 of record ML994622.1, read on the forward strand.
CGATCTCGAGAAAGTGGAAGCGGAAGTCATGACGTCGGGCTTCGAGAAGAACGAAGGTCTCCGTGTAGAGCATATTAGGTTGTAAATATTCCTCTCAACTCTTTAAAGTCTTGGTAGGGAGGCGGAGTTCATTTTGTTGACACACATCTTTCTTGGGCATGGATGGGTTGGCCTGGTAAAATTATGAGCATTATGCATATCTGAGATGTACGCATGTAATATGAGAGCTTTTGAGACTCGATGGATGGTGCTTGTAGGGAGTGATGAATTAGAGCACCGGGTGAATTTGAAAATCCGGATCGGTCGCCAGTTTGGGTCCTCGGTATGCGGGTGACGGGAAGCACGTGCGCGCAGCTTACTTCATGTATTTTCCACCAATGGTCGCGCTAACCTCGGTTCACTAGAGTCGTCCTGAATAGGCATCGGCTGTGAACGACAGAAACCATGTCACTGATCAACTTTTGACGTTCAGAGAGAAGATGCGTTCCCTTAATATGAATATTCAATGTATGTGTTGAAATAAACTCCCCCTTGTCGATCGCCAAACTACGCTTAGCCGATTTTGGGTGTGACAAGTGGAGATCTGCAAGCCATATGCATGCTGGATTGTTTGGTGTACTCTATTCATGAAAATTTCTCTTCTCACCCTCGTCTGATGTAAGACCGCGCTATCACGTTACCTGGTCGGGGAGATGCTCTCCCGACTTGGCATTTGTCTTGTACATATAAATCTTTATGGGGAGCGCGAATCCTCAGTTAACAATGCAGTCCTCTTTATCTCAGCTGGTGCTCACATGGTTACATCTGCTCTTCTGCTTCACTGCCTATCGGACCACTAATACCGCACTCCTCCCCCCCCAGTTTTTGCGACGATGGAGGATAACTGTTCTCACTATTTGCTAGTTGGCTCTGAGAATCACCGATTTTGTTGATAAAAAGAAGACTAGGGAAAACGTCCAAGTCTGGCATGAAAGTCGTCTAAGATACAGTATAAAGCTCAAGCATAATCGGAACTGGGAATGTGGAGGGATACTTAACCCCCAGCACTCAAAGAGAGGCTGAAGGAAATAAACGAAGGGTATCTCGTCGGTTCGCTTAGAGACGCCGGGGGCTTTACTGGACCATAGTAATATCTTGAATATGTTGTTGCTGTAATCTCCTTCGGCAACTAGCGTTTGTATGCTGATTTTTGTACCGTAGGCGTAGCAAACGCAGAGGTCTTCCCTGGACTCTATTGGGTAACAAAATCTGCAGGTCGCTAACTGCTGTAGAGGGAGCTCTGTATAAATCCCTATTGCCGTAAAAGCGACCTCCTGCTGGTCGGATATACAATCGGCCGGCTTGGCATTTCTCAGCAGTATATAGCCTCTGCCCTCCCTCTAAATTCTAGGGTCCTCAATGCAATCTTGTTCAGTCTCTCAATCTACACAAGCTCCAATTACGGTAACGATTCCTATGGGTGGGTATGTCTTCAGACGCGGGGCGATGGATCGGTGTGGTGGAGGGGCTTTTGCAGGTGAAGGTGACGCGTTTCGTGATCGTTGAGACGAGTCGGAACGCGATGGTGAAGTACTTCGCCTTGCTGCTAATGACAACGTAGGCGATGATAGAGGCATAAGACGGTGTGATGTCGCTGCTGCCATTTCTCCCCCCCCACAAAAACCCAAATCCCAAAAAAACAGGTCTTGGCGGGGCATCTACCCTATGGAGTATGTCCGGGATATATGATCCCAGAAATCTAAGATCTGGGTTATGTTATTCCGAATATCATGAAAACAGTAGTAAATAATCCCGATTTTAGTTCGGGGTTGTATACCCCGTATGCTTCCCAAATAGCTATATGCTCCTGTCACTCTAGCGCTTCAAAAACAATAGCATAGGAGGACACTAGAATGACAGAAACATCACTCCATTGCTTCTACTATACTTAGAGTAAAAAAAGGCGTAAAAAAAGAGAATTAGATAAGGTAAGAGTTAAACCCACAGCCTAACCTAGAATAGTAGAACATACTAGTGCCTAGAATAAATAGTGCTAGAGATCACTAAGGTGACGCAGCTATTATAATATATAAATAAAATAAGTTAAAGAATAGATAGAGTTAAGCTTATATATACTTATAATATTCTAGTTATTTTAATGCTATCTAGTATTACTATTTTTAGACACTAAAATAACTAGAGCATATAGCAAGTAAATAGAGCTTTTAAATGAAATAATAGAGTCTAATAAAAGTCTATAAAAACCTATAGAAACAGCTGTCTAGTTTTTATAATAAAAGAAGTAAATTTACTTATATTTAAGTTATAACTTATTATTCACTTTAACATTCTTAGCGCGTTTCTAGTACGGGAGATTAATAATCTAACTCTAAATTTCTATTTATATAAACCTATTAATTCTCTTTTTTCTTTTTATAACTAACCTTTATCTTTATATTAATTTTTTAATAATTTAACTTAAGTTTTTCTTTTCTTTAGGTTTTTTAAGCTTAGTTAACTATACATAAACATTACTTAACTTTCTTTTTTTTTAATTAAATTCTTAGTGCTTTCTTATTATTCTTGTTATTCTTATTATTAAAAACTAGTTAAGCTAAGTTTTTTTCTTTCTTAGCTTTATAATTCAGCTAGCTATATATAGATATTATTTAATTTTTTTATTTTAATTAAATTCTTAGTAGCTTCTTGCTGCTAAAAACTAGTTAAACTAAGTATTTCTTTTTTTTAGCTTTAGGATTTAGCTAACTACATGTAGATGTTACTTAATTTTTTTATTTTAATTAAATTCTTAATATTCTCTTACTATTAAAAACTAGCTAAGCTAAGTATTTTTCTTTTTTAGTTTTAAAATCTAGTTAATTATATGCAGATATTACTTAATTCTTTTATTTTAATTAAAATTTTAGTGCTCTTTTATTGTTAAAAACTAGCTAAGCTAAGTATCTCTTTTTAGCTTTAAAATCTAGTTAACTATATATAAACGTTATTTAACTTTTTTATTTTAATTAAATTCTTAGTGCTTTCTTGCTGTTAAAAACTAGTTAAACTAAGTATTTTTTTTTTTAGCTTTAGAATTTAATTAACTATATATAGACATTACTTAATTCTTTTACTTTAATTAAATCTTTAATATCTTTTTATTATTAAAAACTAGCTAGGCTAAGCTTTTTTCTTTTCTAGATTTAAAGCTTAGTTAATTATATATAGATACTTTAATTACTTTTTTTATCTAATATTTTTCTTTTTATATTTAGTACTAATGCTAAATGCTTATAAGTAGTATATACTATATTTCTAAACTAAATATATTTATACTAATATAGGAATATTATACTAATTATAATAGATATACTTCTTAGTATATCTAGAGAATTTTATACTTATATTTATTATATTTTTATAACCTTTTAAGGTCTAAACTCTATATTAGAAATCACACTAATAGTTTTAGTATAGTTATAGTTTAAATTATCTAATATATCTATTTTTACTAGTTCTTATTTTATAAATTTAAGTAAAGTATGGTCTAGTTTACCTATTATTAGCTAACTTTAGTATTTATAAATTTATAGTTTTAAGCCTTTAGTACTTTGTACTACTAAAGTATAACTAAACTTTTATAATAGGCTAGAGCTTAAGATAGTTAACTAAAATAGTTATTTTAGCTTTAACTTTATATATAACTATATAACTTTAGTAACTTAGTAGAGATTAACTATTAAGTCTCTATAGCATATATAATTAATTTTTTATTAAATCTACTTTATTTACATCTAATTACTATTATTAGCCTGGATTCTTATATTTGGATTTAATTAATTTTATTTCTTATAAGAGGCTAAGAGGCCTCTGGTAGTATAATTAACTTTATAAAAAAGTAAAAGGCTTTCTAGTATTTAGAAAAGCTATCTAGTAGTATAGTAAGTATTAATAAATACTAATAATTACTTAGTATTTATACTAATAACCTGAGCAATAACCTGCTTAATATAAGATATAATAATAAATAAATTAGCTATAAACTATACTGGTTACTTACTTTATAAGAGTTAAAAATTCTAGCTATTAAAATAATAATAAGCTAAGTAGAGATTAAACTTAATAACTATCTTATTTAACGTGATAAAAAGAAAGTTTTATTTTTAATAAATAGAGCCAGCAACAGCACCTCACTTAGGAAGATTATAAATATATTATAAATAATATCTAAAAAATTAACTATACTAAAATATTGTAATTTTCTATTAAGGCTATTTTTATAAGTTCTAGTAATAATACTAGTAACTCCTTTTATACTAACGCTATAACTAGTAATTAAACTAGTAATTAAACTATTTAATTTTTCTAAACCCCCTATGTTTAATAGCATATAGTCTCTTTACTTTATATTTAAGTATTAAGTTAAGGCTAAGTTATAATTTAATAAATACTATATAGGCAGTAAGAAAAAACAGATAGACTATTTCTTTTAGTATTTTAAAAAATAAGTAGTATAAACTATTCTTTTATAGCTCTCTAATTAAAGAAATAATACTATTCTAAAAGTAATATAAGTGTTTATAAACTCTTAGTTTAAAAACTAGTACTAAAGGTAAAAGTCTCTAGACAAGCTGCAAAGCATAAAATAGAAAAAAAAGTTAATAAAAGAATATTATATAAAGTTTAATAAAAAGCTGCCGCTAGTAAGAAGTAATTAACTAAATAAAAATATAAAAAAAAGTATATTTATTTAGAGATTAAATAGAAAAATCTAAAAGCATATTACAGCTTTTTTAGTAACACTAAGCTTTAAAAAATACACTTAAAAAGTAATTTATATTAGTAATAACCTTATATAGATTATATTAAGTAATTACAGAACTACTACGGTTATTTATATAATGCTATTTATATTAATATTTAAATTAATAAATTAGGAAGTAATACCTATGCGTGTAGGAGTAATAAAGCTATAAAATAATTAATCTAAAATACTTTAAGTAAGCTAAAAGGAATTTAACTAATACTATAAGTAAAATTTTTATTATTAATACAGTTCTTCTAGCTATATAAAGAATAAATATAAATATATAAAAGTAAATTAATTATACCTAGTTACTATAGCATCAGCAAAAGCTAGATAAATAAATACTAATAAAAGAGATAAAGAAAATAGAGATAAAGAAAAAAAAGAAAAAGTATTAAAAAAAAATAGCTTTTACTTATAGTCACAAATAAAGACCCCCAGCCGAAATAGGTAAAATAATATTATAAAGAGAATAATAAAAGTTCTAAAATATATATATAAATATAGATTTTATTATTATATACTTATTAATTAACTAGATGAATATCATATATATAATAATTAATACCAGGTATTTATGCTATAGTTTTATAAGCTTTAATTTTACTACTAAAGTCTATTTAACACGTATTAATATAGCCTTATAAGGAATTATTAGAGTACATAGGAAACCTAAAAGGGTTATCTAGATTATACAAATTAACCTTAATATTAAAGGATATACTAAATAAGCTTATATATATATTATTAATAATATACTTAAATTTAATCTTATTTTAGGCAGGCTCTAGATAAATTAAAATAATATTATAATTACGCTAGCAAAGAAATCGTTTTATATTCATACTTTAAGAATAAGAGTTTATAGTAAGAAAAAGAAGAAACTATATTAGCAGAAGCTAATAGAAATTAGCACAGCTACTTTTTTAATATAAATAAATAAATTAAAAAGAATAAATAAAATATACATCTTTATAGCATTGCTGGTAGACATTTAAAAGGCCTTAATATTTAAACTAAAACTAGATCTTAGATTACTACTTCCTAAGGCCTATTAGAAGTACCTAAAGTTATTTTTAGAGAAGAAAGTAGACAAGCTCCCACCACTATAAAATCCTAGAATAGACTATTATATTAAACTTAAAAAGATTAATAAGAAGGACCCTAAGGTCCTATAAGGACTACTATATAATATATTAAGAGAGAAACTATTAGTACTATAAAAAAAGTTAATACTGCTACTAGAAAAAGGCTTTATTTATATAAGTAACTTTCTAGCTATAGTTTTAATATTATTTATATATAAGCCTAGTAAAGGCCTTTACTTTTACGTTAACTATTATACGCTTAATAAGATTTCTAAAAAAATAAATACTCTCTTTCTCTAATCTATAAAATACTTAGCTAGATTAGTAAGATAAGATAATATATTAAGCTTAACATTTTAATAGTCTTTTATAAAATTTATATTATAAAAGGAGATAAATAGCTAACGGCTTTTTATATAAGATTTAGACTTTTTAAATAGCTGGTTATACCTTTTAGACTAGTAAAAGCCTTTAGTATATTTTAGTAGTATATAAACTAAACTCTATAAAAATATCTTAATAAGTTCTATTTGGCTTTTTTAATAATATACTTATTTACTTTTTAGGATTACTAAAAGAGTATTACTGGTAAATTAATTTAGTACTAAAGAAACTTAGCACTGTAGGTTTATATCTAGATATTAAGAAATATAAATTCAAAACTAAGAGCACGAAATATCTAGAGTTTATTATTAAAATAAAGTAAAGAATTTAAATAGATCCTGCTAAGATAAAAGTAATTACTAAGTAATAGTCTCTAATAACTATAAAAGAAATTAAAAGCTTTCTTAAATTTACTAATTTTTATTATTAGTTTATTAAGTCTTTTTTAGAAATTATTGTTCTACTTATAAGACTTATAAATAATATGCTGTTCTAATAGACTAATAAAGAGCAGATAGTATTTAATAAGCTAAAAAATATCTTCATATTAGAACTAGTACTAGCCTAATTTAATTCTAATTATAAGATTATTTTAAAAGCTGACTCTTTTGGTCATATAATTAAAAAAGTTCTTTTATAATACAGCGATGATAGTATACTGTGTTTATATATATACTTTTAAAAAAAAATATATCTATAGAGTATAATTACAAGATATATGATAAAGAACTTCTTATAATTATTTATTACCTAGAGGCATAAGATGCTGAATTATGGTCTATTAAAAAATTCTAGGTTATTACTAATTATAAGAACTTTAAGTACTTTATAAGGTTTTGAAAATTAAGTAAAAGATATACACACTAACAGTTATTCCTTAGCTAATATAATATAGAGATTTAATATAAACTAGAGAAAGAAAATATATAAGCTAATATACTATCAAGACACGAACAGGATTATCTAAGTAGAGAAAATAATAAAAGGCTAAAGAGCTATATAATTTAGCTACTAAAGCTAATAATCACATATCAGAAAAAAGAGCTTAAATTAAATGATAATAAATAAGTAGTATAGACTTTCTCTGCTTAAATTAGTCTTTTAATAATTATAGAAGATAGCATAACCAAAGCCTAGAAGTCTTATACCCAGAAGTCTTATAATAAGCTTAAATAAAGATAGTATAATATAGTACTAGATAATAAAGTGTATATAAAAGTAGTACAGGCTTTTTATAATTAAAAGTAAAGATTTTTTCTAAAGCTTAAACTAAAAGTTTCGCTAGCTAAGTACATAATTAATAAAAATAAAACCCTTTATTATTAGAATAGAAAGTAGGTGCCTGACTTAGAGCTATTAAGGATATTAATTATTTACTAAATTTATTTATTATAAGTAATAGGACACTTAGGACGGTAGAGTACCTATTTAATGTTAATAAAAAAATTACTTTTAGCTAGAGATATTAAACCACGTATAGTATTATATTTAAAACTATAATATTTATAGCTATATAAAGTTATAAAAAGATTACTAGTAAGAGCTGTTACGCCTATTACCTATTCCCAATTATATTTAAAAAAAGATCTTAATAGATTTTATAACTAGATTACTAGAAAGTAATAGCTATATAGTCTTACTAGTAATTACTAATAGGTTAAGTAAGAACATAACTCTTTACTCTTTTCTAAATATAGATATTAAAACAGTAATATAAGTTTTTATCTATAAGATTATTACTTACTATTAGATTTCTAATGCTATAGTATCTGATTACGGCAGCTAATTTATTAGTAAGTTCTAAACTAAGCTTTATAAAATTCTAAGAATTAAAAGGCGATTATTAACAGTGTTCTATCCATAAATAAATAGTTTAATAGAAAGAATAAATAGTTTAATAGAAAGAATAAATAGTATAGTTAAGGCCTATTTTTAAGCGTTTATTGTGTAGAATTAAGTAAACTAGGTAAAGCTCTATCTAATAGCTAAAATTATAATAAAAAGAAAAAATACTATTTTAATAGGAATAAGATTATTTTTTTTTTAGTATAGATATAATATAGAACTACTATAAGTGGATATTAAAATTAGATATAATATAATAGCTTAAAACCTAAAAGCTAACGCTAGAGAAATTATAGGAAAATTAAAAAAGTATATTAACTTAGCATAGGCAACTATAGCTAAGGCATAGTAAAAATAAAAAAAAATAAATAAACTAATATTAAAATAAAGCCTTATAATTATGTGTTAGAAATAAGGTATAGTTAAAGCTTAATAACTAACTCTCCACTAAATAAGAAAATAAAAAGCTAGACTAGAAAAATGCTAAATACACTATAGAAAATATAATTAGCTTATATGCTATAAAGATAAATACGCTCTTAAAACTAAATCTAATGTTTTATATAAATAGACTATAGCTAATAAGTAACGACCTATTATTAAGCTAGTTTATAGACAACTTTTAGTTATTATTAATCTAAGTAAATAACCATAAAAAGCACGTAGTATAGGATATTATTATTAAGATATAAATAAGATAAGAGCGAGGCTACTAGCTATAGTATAAAATAAAGTAAAAAGACTATATATTAATAACTATAGAGTTAATAAGCTAGCTAGAAGATATAATAGTATTAGATTATTAGAAAAAGTATATAATACCTTTATAAAAAGACAGACATAAACTTCTGCTAGTAAACTACTAATAAGAGCTTCAGAAAAAGCTATAGTAAATAGAACTTAAAATAGATTTATAAAGACCTTTAGGTAAATAGTTCACCAGAGAGCCTCTACCTATTCTATAAGAAGAGAGATAATATAATAGGCTAGAGTTTAAAATAATTAACTAAAATAGTTATTTTAGCTTTAACTCTGTGCGTAACCACGTAATCTTAGTAACTTAATAAAAGTTAACTATTAAGTCTCTATAGTATACGTAGTTAATTTTTTATTAAATCTACTTTATTTATACCTAATTGCCATTATTAGCCTGGATCCTTATAACTTTTTATAAATTTAAATAGCTTTAAGCCTTTAATCTATATAGTTTTATACTAGAACTTATATAAGTTCTACAGTAAATTATGTTAACTTTAGTTAATATAATAAAAAATATATAAGTTAAGTATATTAAGTAATACCTTTATTATATTGAATTTTAATATAAGTATTTCTAATTATAATTATTTTTAAGCTTTATTAATTTTTATTATAAATTATTATAGTATAGAGCTTTAGTAAAAAAAAGGATATAAATAATACTACTAATAAAAAAATAGCAATCTTATTAATTTTAAATTAAGTATTATTTTTAAAAGAAAGTCTATTTTATTTTCTAATAAAAAATATACTTATACTCTAGAAGTGTTCTACTCTTTATCTCTTTTAAATACTATTAAAAATAGAAAATAGTAATAGCTTAAGAAAATCTATAAACATAAAAAGATTAATAATTTATTATTAGTAAAAATTAATTTAAATAATTTTTTATTAGAAGCCCGTAAGTCTAGATCTGTTAATATTAAGAATATAGAAATAAATATTAAACTAAACTTTTACTAAACTTATTATTTACTAAAATATAATTTAATAAGTAGTATTTATTTTCTAGCTTATATTAATAAAGCACTTTTATAGAACTATTAAAGTAATTCTATTATAAGCTTTTAGAAACTTTTTATATACTTATTTTTATATAATTTAGCTTTAGTTTAGTATTACTAACTATACTATTAGCTTTAGCTAGTTTATAATTTAAACTTAACTTTAGTATTAAATATTTATTTTATTTTTATATATAGACTTATTTTAAATTTATTTAAATAGGCTCTTACAGTTACCTAAAGTTAGTTATATATATAATAACTAAAATTTAGTATGCTTTAATAGTACTTAGATTTAATTAACTTACTAAAATAAATATAAAATAAAGTATTAAAAAAAACGTGTTATATTTTTAAGCTCTATTTAAAAAGCTAGGGTAGAAATTAACTTACTAGTATATTTTATATATACTAGACCTTAACTTTACAAATTTCTAGCTTATGAGAGGAATTTTTTTTATTATATATACTTAACTCTATTTATTTAGCAACCTTATATTACTTATAGAAGGGGTTATAAAATAAAATTATATAATTTATAAACTATTTTAGCTTCTACCTACCTAATTTAGAGTATATTTTTTAGTATATATTTATTAAAACTAAAATATCCTTCTAGTATATATAATTAAAGTAGAAGAGAGAAAAAATAAATAAATAATATAAAATTTAAAATAACCAGCAGACAGCTTACTGTAAAGTGTAAGTAAAAAAATAAAAATAAATAAAAAATAAATAAATAATATAAAGTCTAAAATAATTAGTAGACAGCTTACTATAAGGTGTAAGTAAAAAAAAAAAAAAAAACTTTTAAAATATACAGGTGCTAATAAGCTATAAGATTTTAAAATAACTTTTATTATTAAATTTATAGTGTTTTAGTGCCGCCTAATACTTCTATTCTAAGCACTAGAATAACTTAAGTTTATTATATAAAAATAATATAATAATAGAGATTTTAGATTAGCTATAACTCTTTATAGTAATTATTTTATTACTATTTAATTTTAGCTAGCTTCTTATTAAAGGGAAGTAGATAAATTCTTTTCTACTAAAAAAAGTAAATAAATAAATTAATAGCTTTTCTTTTTTTCTTATATTCTCTAATAATATTAGTAGAGTTAACTAGTTAACTTAATAAATAAAATAGATTATTATTACTCTTATTACTAGTCTCTTTATATATCTTAATAAATTAGCTTTAATGTCTAGTATTATTACTAATAGCTAGTTATAATACTTTATTATTATTATTTTTTTTACTTATTATTATTAGCTCTGTTGCTGTTTCTGCTGCTCTTACTTTTTTTACTTTTTTTATTTTTACTATACTATTTGCTAGTAGTATTTTCTTAATTATAAATAGAAATATATATAACGTATTTAATAAGTGAGTGACGCGAATAAGCGAGTGACGCACCCTACTAAGTTTCGACTACTTTATAAATAAATAACAACTCGACACTAACAGCTATCGCTATAATATTTGACTAGTAAATAGTTATTCTATTCTTTAGCCTTTTTATAAGTTCTTGAAGTATGCCTAGGCTCTCTATAGCGTCTATAGCGCCTTTGCTTTAGCGTGTTAACCTTTGTGCACCCCCTACTCTAGCGTGTTTCGCCCTTAATCTGCGCATTAATATTGGCTTAAGCAATTATCTTTGAGCCCTCTTTTTTTGTTAGCGTTCCTTGCTTCTGAATCCGCTTTTTTTATCGCTTTCTGCGTTGTGTTATAGTCTTATTTGCTTTCTAAAGCTTAGTGACTTCTGAGCGCAGTAACACAGCTTCATGTATCATCAGCTCAGCACCTTTTATAAGCCGATAAATTAACTCAAAAATGTGTGTAGGTGAGCTATTTTGATGCTGCTGAATCTGATTATGAATTAAAGCATTTTAAGACCCTAATTCAGCAGCAGTTTTGGGTGTTTTTGATTCCTAAATGGTGTCTTCTTCTGCAGGTGGAGATAGCGTCTGAAGCTGAATATCAAGCTTTAAGAGTATAGTATTTAGGTTGAATGGAACTAAGCCAGCGCCTTAGAAACCTGCGCGAATATTACTTTCTATAATTGTCTCTTAATAGGCTGCTTTAAACGCTGGTAGAAACTCAAGCTTTATGACGTAGTAGATGTGGTTGCGGATAAGATCCTTAACTTAGCGCCCGTACGCGTCTTTCAAAGGCGAAAAACAGCCTACATCAAGTGGCTGAAGTAGGTGCGACGAATGAGATAGCATGCAAATCATAATAATTTGCTTCTTCTTGTAAAGCTACTGAAATTCAAGCGAATCATGGCTCTTATGGCTATTAATTATTAGTAGACGATGTACGCCTACTGTATGATGCTTTATATGCTTGTTAAAGTGCCGTAGCCACCGAATACTAAGCTCATTCATCATCCAGCTATTATCGCTTAATGAAATAGGCTAATCTAATGATATATCGTTGCCCTTGTACCATGCAGAAAGGTGGTACGTTCCTGTAAAGATAATGAATAGTGGAATTGCTTATTTTTAAGTGTTAATACCCTAGATTACTATAACCCACTCACGGTTATCTGGCTGGACTGCTTTATGTTGATTATATTTATCAGAGCCTGTAATAACCTTACCGCCTGAAATAACCCCCATCTGAAAGCCAGTCTCGTTAAAGTTGTATATATCTTCTTTAGTAATACTATACTTCTCTTTTATACGGCGTACGCGCTTAAACTATAGTTTAATAATCTCAGGATCCTCACATAAAGCTCTCTGGTAGTTATATCTTTGATTGTATACTATTTTAACTTCTAGAGTTCGCCGTATAAAGTTCTCTAGCCACTTAATATTAACCTTACTATTAGAGCGTGCAGCAAGTAGTTAATTAGCTATATCTCTTATAGCACTAAGCCTGGGGGGAAATCCTCGTGAATCTAGGTTAAGTACGTATTAAATAATAACTGATTTCTCTAGCTTATTGAGCTTCTTTGAATTGGCTTTGTAATCGCGTTGAAAGGTAGTTCCAGTAAGTCATTATCTTAGTATTGGTTTAGAGACATTATATACTGTTACAGCCTGTCGCACGCTTTATAGTTGGCTTTTCTTAATTATAAAGATAGCTAAGGATAGCCTGCCTTCGTTATGGATTAATTAAGTTTTAGTTTATTGATGCATCGCGCTTGAAAGTTGGTGGATCGCGTTTTCTTAGTAAGGTGCATCACTCGCTTGTCCGCATCACTCACTTATTAAATACGTTATATATACTTATTATTATAGATTTAATACTATTACTATTAGTGCTGTTATTATTAATACTATTATTAATAGTTTACCTAATAATTTTATTTTATTAATTTAGCTTATACTACTTATAATATTAGTTACTTATTTACTTAAATTTAAATTTAGGAAAATACATCTTATACTTTTAGTAAAAGCTTTTATTATATAATTTTAAGTTTCTATGTTACATAAGTAGTATGCTACATGTATATTAGAATTCTTTTAATATATTATTTTTTTTAGCTAGCTACTTAGCTTACTTTTAGTATATTTTTTATTATTTATATAAAAGATAATAAAATTCTATCTACCTTTAAATAATAGAAAAATAAATAGAGATTAATAAGCTTATTAACTATTTTCTACTTAAGTATACATTTATTCTTTTATTATAATCTCTTATAATCTAGTTCTAACAGTATTAGATACTTATTAGTAATAATCTTTTTTAGAGTCTGTTTAAGCTTTTTGTATATAATAAAGTCTTTAAAGTATTAGATATTATTTATACTAAATAGTCTAGTATAATAATAAATATATAGAGCAATATACTCAAATTTAACGTAGTTAGGAAGGCATAATAAATAAGAAATAAAACTATTACATAAAAATAGCTACTTGTTATTAAATTAGAGAGAGAAATTAATTTTACTATTATATTTTTTTAGTTTCTTAGTTTTTAGAGTCTAGCTTTATAAGCTTTACTAGTTTATAAAAGTACTAACAACAGCCATAATAAGCTTAATATAAATTATTTAAAAGTTAGAATTCTAGACTAAAAAGTAATATTAGTAATATACTATATATAGTACTTACTTTTAATAGATTATTATAATTTAGGTCTTTTAATTTATATTCTATTAATAAAAGAGTAGTAGCTTTATATAAAAATTTTTATTTACTTATAATACTCTACAGCCTATATTATAGTAGCTTTTTTTTAATTATAGTATATATTAAATAAATACTAAAAGCTCTTAGCTCCTTTATTAGTTTTATTATTAATAAACTATTATATTTATAATACAGCTAATTTTTTTTATAACTAGTGTATAATTCTTACTTATTAGATTACTTATTTTCTTTAAAAATATAATTATTATATTAAGAAGAAGCTATTTTTAGTAAATATTACTACTACCTTTACTATACTTTAAAAAAACTATAAGTATAATATAATTATAAATACTAGTTATATTAGTATACTATATTTTTGTATTTTAATTACTATTAATAAGTTTTATTATAAGAGCTTTTTATTAGAGCTGTATCTAAAATACTATAACTAAATTTCTTTATTTAATTAATATATTTACTAGATACTTTTATTTAAAACTTACTTAGTATATAATATACAGATTTAAATTCAAAAAGGTGTTATAATACTACTTTAGTATAAAATATTTATAAATAAATTTACTATCCACGTGGTATTTTAGAGCCTGTTTTATTTTAATAACTAACTTAAAAATAACTTTATATATAAATAAATTATCTATTAAGCTATAGTTAGTATATGTAGTACTTTTATGTAATATCTTTAATTCTAATTATTTTTATATTATACAGCTAGTAAAACCTGTTTACTTTTTTTTATAAATAAATTTAGTTTATTATAATACTGCAGAGCGCCGTAAAATAGGAATACTAAAATAATAAAAGTTCTTAAGTATTTAACTATAAACCTATATTTATTAAGTAAATAATAAAAAAGTATGCTAATTTAGTTTAGTAAAATAAACTTATTAAAATATAAAAATATAATTATTTACTTTATAAAGTAGTAGCTATATAGCATTTATTTAGCTTATTATTTTACTATTTATTATTAATAGTTTATGCCTTTATAATTTCCCTTATTCTATTTATATTAAATTATTATGTAAATATTAACGTTATTCTAGCACCACATAGCTCTTATTAATTTAGATAAAAGTAATACTAATATTATATTAAAAATAGTTCTATTTAAAGTAAAGTGTGCTATAAAAGAAACTATAGTCTAGTAATTAACAGCTTATAATAAAGTTTATTAAGCTTATTAATAGCTTTCTTAAAAGTAAACCTTATATACTATTATATTACAAAACTACTAATAACTTATTTATTAATATATCTTAGTATATTTATTCTTATATGTATTTATTAAAGTATATTCTAAGTTATAAGCTTAGCTTATGTTAGTTCTAAAGATATAATAAGTATATAAAAAAGAAAAATAATGTTTAGTTAGTTAAGAAAATAAAGGCTAAGTTACTACGTAGTAGTAATAATATATTATTAACTAATAAGAAATTATTTTACTTCTTAAAAAGAGCTAAATAATACTATATAAACTATAAGAAATTTTATAGTACTATAAACTCTACTATATATTTTATACTTAAACAGTAATAGGTTTAGATCTAATGAATAAACTATTATAAGAATATTCTAAGTACTTATTAAATAATTAGATATGGATTATGAGAGTAATAATAATAATAGTAATATTTTTAACTAAATAAACGTAATTAATTATTCTAATGTAAATATATTTAGAAATTATATAACTAGTAGCATAAGTATTAATATTAAAGATAAATAAACAGAAAATAATAAAAGAGATTTAAATAAATTAGAATTAGGCTATAACGTAGATCTAAACGACCTAAATTAATAATAACTACTTTTAAAAGATGTATATATATACTACAGTAGAAACTCTTTTGCACGATATAATTTTTCCAGGTGATTTCTATCGTACTATCAATTATCGCACAAAGAGAAGCTGACTAAGAACTATCTAAAGAGCCTTCAGCGCCAGTTATCCACCTATCTAGAGTGCTCTGCTTGCAAGTCCTGCTTGCTGAAGGTCTAATTGCCGCTCTAAACGGTGGAGTAGTGTAGTATACTTGATGGAGGCGTCCTTTTGGTGCTCTACAAAGTGTTGCATAATTGTGAGAGCCTTAAGAGCCTCTCCCAGAGACGGCGTAGGCTCTGGATCATCATCTTCAGGAGCAGCCAATTTCGTCCATATTGTATATGTAGGGTGCGAGGAAAAGCAGGTAGGTCTGTCGTACAAGAGCCATCTCAGCGTGAGCAGCCACAGGGACAGAGGCAAGCTCGCCATGCTAAGTGTATTGCTTTATGCCAAATCGCTTCTTGAACCTGCCCAGCCAGCCGGGTGAGAACTCAGGTATTGGTTTGCCAGCGTATTCAGGGAGGATAACCCATAGATCTTTCGCCTTCGCCTGCAGAACTTCACCAGAGACAAGCTGCCCGCGGGCCTCAAGCTGCTGCTGCCATGAGAAGAGTATCTTTTCAAGTAGTTCCTACTTGCCAGAGCGCTGACGGAAGCTTATAGAGCTGGCGGCAGGCGCATTATTAAGATGTTTATAGCAATCCTTAAGCGAGTCAGAGATAGTAGCCTGCCCAAGTTTACGGCCATATTGCTGCTCAAACCAAGCGATAACATCCTTCTGCTTTCGCTGCGGCTTCTGGGAGAAGTAATAAGCGCGTAGGGCCTGCCTTTCTATGTCGGATATAGCCTTTAGCGGCATAAGTGTTGACTCGATTATGCGATAATTAAGGTAAGGCAGCCGATTTATCATAAATCGGCGTAAGTAAAAATTTTGCAGGTGTGACAATTCTGCCATGGCACTAGTATCAGCTAATTGGAAATATCGCCTAAAAGAGTATCGCATAAAGGAGTTTCTACTGTAGTTATATTACTATATTAAATAAGAAGCTTAAAGTATACTATAATAAATACTAAATACCTTTTAATGTATTAATATTAGTTATAGTAAGTAGTATAGTTAATTAATATACTAAATTATAAATATATTATATAAGTAATATAATTAATACCCTAATAGCTATATAGTATTTACTAGTAAGTATACTAATTAAAATATTTATATTATATATAATAAGAAGAGATATAAACTAAATTTAACTATACTTACTACGTAGTTTAATATCTTTCTAATTATATTATATTTTATATAGTAATATAAGAACCTAGTTTACGTAATAGAGCTATAAGAAGAGTATAAATTAAATAAAAATTTAAAAGCTTCTAACTAGCAGGATAAGATAGTATACTAGTAATTAAAAAAAAATAGTTATATAAGCAACTGTTAGGTAATTACTATTTAGACTTTTCTTAATAAAATAACTTTAACTAATAAGTGTGTATGTAAATATATTTATAAAGTTTTTATTATATTCTTTTATATTTTAAATCTTTTCTTATATTATTAGTTTCTAAAGTTGAACACTATAATTAGTATAGTAATTCTTAGTAGTTACTCTAATAAATATCTAGATACTTTCTTAAAGTTAATAGTTAAAGAGTTAATTATTCTATTTTAAGATAATATCTCTATAGTTAATAGTAATATAAATTTAATAGAAATAAACTTCTAGCTGTATAGTTATCTTATATTAATAATAGATAATAGCTAAACTATAGTTAAAGTTATAAGTATAAAAAAATTAGGTAACACCATTTATCTCTACTAAGTATATATAATAAAAGTAATCTAAAAATCTTATAGTAAGAATTACTATATACTATATAATAACAATAATATTTATAATTTCTTATTTAGAGTATTTTTAGTAGAGAATATAAATAGAATAGGTTTAAAGAGCTATAAGTATTAAAATATAAGTTATTAAATCTACCTACAGAATATTTTTATACTGTACTTTTTAAATAGCTTTTTTATTAATACTATATATCTAATTATACTAAACCTAATAAAGGAGCTTTTTAATTTTATATAGAGAGTTAAATAAAAAAAGCTCTAAAAGATAAAAAATATTAATAAAATATAAGATATAGTAATTAGCTAAATAATAATAATACTAGTAGTAATAAAACTGTTATATATAATACTAGTAATTACTATATATTATTAGTAAATAAAGATTATATTAATTAGGTTTTTATATAGTTTTATAAGAATATACTAGTATATATTAGCTTTTTATTATAAGCTATAGGAACTTACTATACTAGCCTAAAAACTATAAAGTAGAAAATATTTTTACTAGTATATAGCTTAATTTACCTATAGTTTCTTATAATACTAAAAAGGTATTACTAGAACTTTATAATACTTAATAAGCTATATAAACTACTACTATAGTAAAAAATTACTTTAGATATATAATAATATATATAAAAGCTTATTACTTAGTTTATAGTAGAATATAAACAACTCTATTATAATAAGTTTAGTAAAATAGATAATAATATTAATAATTTTTTTAAAATATAAACGTATATACTATAGCTATATTTAATATTTTATATTACTTAAAATATAAAAAACTAGAGTCTACTAGCTAGCTATGTATAGTAGCTACTAAAAAATTATTTAAATTTTATTAAGAATAAAACTGTTATAAACAGTAATAGTAAGGTAATTATACTTAAAGAGCTAAAGGAACTAGCTATAATAGCTAATAAAGCTCTAGAATAAAAACATATGTTCGAGCTTAAATGGAAGAATTATAAATAGGTATAAGATATATTAGCATAAGCTAAGGCATAAGCTAAGAAATAAGAATAGAAATATAGAACTATGCTAGTAGATTAGAAGCAACTATCCACGTAACAGATAAGAGCTTAATAGCTAGAGATACTAGAGATATTAAAGGCTCTAATATTTCTAATAGCTTTAATAGTATCTAATATACTAAATAATAGTATAGAATATACGCACGGAGGATCTACTATAAGTATAAGACATCAGACAGTTTATAATTACTTTTAATTCTTTATAGTTACTCTAAAATTAAGATTTACCTTTTAAGTGATATAGTTTAATACTATTTTATTAAATCTTAACTTACTATATCTACTTTTTTTATCTCTACTAAGTTAACTAATTTCTACTAAGTCTAATAAGCTATCTGATCTAGAAGTAAGAGAACTATTAAATATTACATAAGTAATTAAACAGCTTATTACTAGTATAATTTATATTAGTAAGTTAGTAACTTATAATATTGTAATTACTACCTCAAGAAAGTAAAAAGAACCGTTGGATAGAATTCTAATAAACTAATTATTAAGAGTTTATAATAACCTACTATAAGAACGAACAAGAACTTTACTTATTAAAAGAAAGTAATAGTAAAGAAGAAGTTATAGTAGAATCTTTATCCACAACTAGAAGTATATTAGGAGAATAAAAAAGTATATAATAGATTATCTAGAAATAGAAAATAGCTATTATAGAGTTATGTAATACTTTAGTAAACCTATAATAACAGATTAAAGCTAAATAATAAGCTATAATAGTTTAGAAAAGAGGAATAGTAAAGATATAACCTTCTAAGAAGTTTAACAGTAATTAAGATGAACTTAAGACTTTTATAATAATAATAAACCTCTACTATTAGTTTAATTAGAAATTATTCTTAACTAATTAGGATTAAATTCTGGTAGCTAGTATAAATATAATAGGCAGAGCTATATAATAGTTTAAACTACTAGTAAAAAACTATTTAGCTAATAAAGATTTTAACTTAGGAGTAATAGAATTAGCTAATTATAATAGCAACATATAATAGACTTTTAGAAATTATAAATGCTTTAAATAGGAAATAATTATTATCTTTAGAGAAATTAATAAAGAAACGGAGGTAATTTAGAAGCTCTAATAACTTAAGTAATATATATTAGTAGCTAACTATACTATAGAATTTAAGTAAATCTAATTATAACTTAATTAAGTAAACTAACTATTAGTTATAATATACTATAAAGGATTAAAAGATAGAATTAAAGACGAAATTTCTAGAGGAAAACAGCTAAGTACCTTATTAGAAATTATTAAATAAGTAGTAACTATTAATAATTATTAGTACTAATAAGAGTAGAAAAAAAGGCATAAAAGAGATCAGTAATTTATATACCTAAAAAAAATAAAAAAAATAACTAAACTTATAATTTAATAGATATTAATATTAAGTAAGTATGTATTAGAAAAGAGTAAGAAAAGTAAATTAAAAAATAAATAAAACGCTACGCATGAAAAGCCTGCTTAAAATATAAAAAACAAAAACACTTTATTAAAAATTATAAATAATAATAATTAGAGATTAAAAAAGCTTACGTTTAGACTAAAGCACTTAAAGAAATTAAGATTACTATAGTCTAAATAAAACAAGCAAGAGATACTATAACGAAAGAGATAATTATAAGAAGAATCTAGAAAAAATAGTATTAAATCTATAAAAGCCATACACATCTCAGATAAGAATATAAGGTTTTGTATTAGTAAGTTAAGAATTATTTAGCAGAATAACCTAATAACATAATTACTATAATATAAGAAGCAATAGTTTAATAATACAACGTAGAAACTAAAAAGGAAATGTAAAAATTCTATAGGATTATAGAATAGAAAGGTAAACTATTCCATAAGGAAAATCAGAAATTCCGATAAAGAAAGAATTAAGAGATAATAAAAGGTAAGAAACTTATGTCTATAATAATCATACAGCGTGTATACTGGAGATACTGTTAGATATATAAATTAAAATACTACTAAGAGGAGTATTATGTTACTAAATACTAGAAAGTTATCTTAAGAGATAGGATATATAAATACTAATAAGTGCTATAGTTAATAGGAAATAGATAACATAAAAAACTAAGTAGACAAGAACTAGCCTTATAGATAAACAAAATCCATTAATAAATACCTATATTAGTTATAAATAATATAACATACTATCACCCCGTCAGACACCCGGAACTAGGATAGGATTAAAAAAGAAAGAATAAAGAAAGCCCTTTACTAATATTATGAATACAAGATAATAATACTGTAAATAGAGTAATAAGAAAGAAATACTAGATATATATAGTTTCTAACTATATAGGAAAAGACTATAAATAGAATAAACACATCATACATATTAAAGAACTAAGGATAAGAAAAGTATTATAGTAATTAGTAAATAAAAAAGAACTTAACCTGTAGTAGGAATTAGTTTATATAGATTTAAAAAATAAACTACAGAATCCAAATTCAGATGAATATAAATAACTATTATGGGATAAATACTAGATAGGATGTTAATAATACTAGGCTAAATACTATTAAGAAGAATAGTTAACTACAGAGTCACACAAAAAGCTCATATATTAAGAATATTTCTTAGAATAGAAATGTTAGGATTATAGAGAATAAGCTAGAAATATATATAAGATACTTAATAAAGAAGTATACTAACTCTAGAGATGCCTAATTTATAGACCTAAAAAGAAAAACATAAAAAAAGCAACTGCCACTTAGGAGTTAGCTATAGATAAAAAACTAGAAAACTAATAGACTATAACCAAGCCACTAAAGGGCTAAGAACTAAAGGTTAGAAATAATATATTAATTATATACACATAACTAAACCAGAGGAAACATGAAAATAAGTTATATATAAATATATATATTAATAGTAACTAGATACTAGCGCTTATAAATAGTGAGACTAGTAAAACACTTATATTAAATAAGTAGATATAAAAATACTAGATACTAACTAGAGTTTTAAATAAACCTGTGTAAGTAAGACACGTAGATAATAGCCTAGCAGTATTTAAAAAAAGTCTAATTAATCTTAAAATATAGAATATAACTATTAGAGTAGCAGGTTACACGGATAACTGCTACATTAAAATTATAAATCTAGATAATAAAGATTTTATTTTAGGATAGAATTAGCTAGTATAATAGAACCTAATAATTAATTAGAAAATAAAGTCTATAGAAACCAAGAAGGACTACTATAAATAAATAAAAACTATAATATAGATAAAGAAAATAATACTTCACGACACCACGTTTATTATGCCAAATGAATATTAAGAGAAGTTTAAAGAATAGTTCTTTAAAAAAGCTAAAGACTAGTTACTAGAATATTAGGACTAAGACTATAAAATCACGCTTAAAGAAGAAATAGATTTAAAACTAGGACTATTATATTAAGTACCCATACACTAACAGGAAGAATTATGGAAATTCTTGTAAGAAAATTAACAAAAGAGGTATATATAAACTAGTTAAAGTAAAATAATATTACTAATACTCTTTATACTAAAAAAGAATAGAAAATTAAGATTATATATTAATTATAGATACCTTAATAAAGCTATAGTTAAGAATTATTATCTAATACCATTAATATTAAAACTTATAGATAGATTTAGAGAAGTAAAGTGGTTTAGCCTCTTTAATATTAAGAATAGATATTATCAAATATAAATAGCTAAAGGACATGAATAGATAATAATATTTAAAATAAGATATAAACTATTTAAATACTTAGTTATGCTAATAGAACTCACAAACGCACTAGTAATATTCCAGACAATTATTAATTATATGCTAAGGGAATATCTAGATATATTTATAATAATATATCTTAATAATATACTTATATACACGAACGGAATACTAAAAGAATATATTAAGTATATTAGAAAGATATTACGAAAGCTTAAGGAACACAAGTTATATATTTAAACAGAGAAATATATATTCTATAGGACTAAAGTTAAATTCTTAGAATACTTAGTATCTTAAGATAGAATAGTAGTTAATTTAGATAAAGCTAAAGATATTCTATCTTAGCTAACACTAATAAATACTAAAGAAGTTTATTTTTTTCTTAGATTTATAGGTTTCTGCAGATAATTTATTAAGGACTACTCTAAAATAATATTACTTTTAATAGAATTGCTTAAAAAAGATTAATAATTTAAGTAAAAACAGCGCGAGGAGGACGCTTTTAAAATATTAAAAAAAATATTCTAATAACTATTAATATTAAAGATATTTAATTTATGACTTTAAATAGAGATATATACGGATATATTAGATAGAGCTATAGGAACTATTCTACTACAGATACAGAATAATAGATATAAACATCTAGTAGACTTTCTATCTTATAAACTTATAACTACTAAGTTAAACTATAATATTTATAATAAAGAATTATTGGTAATAGTTTAAGCATTTGAAAAATGGAGACATTACTTGGAAGGAACTAAATACTAAATTATTATGTATTCAGATTACAAAAATCTGATGGTATTTATAACAATAAAGAAGTTAAATTAATAATAAGTTAGATAATAAGAATTAGTTTCTATATTTAACTTTTAAATACTTTATAAGTTAGGAAAAGAAAACACAGCGGCTAACACACTTAGTTAATAAGCTAATTATATAAGAAATATACCGGAAATTCATAATATAATACTAAGGTAAAGACTAGACAGATTTCTAGAAAGCTTATAAATAGATATTAAGACAGTAGTCATTATCAAAAACACCTAGAAAAAATAAATAAGGAAATTTAATAATAGATAACTATATTAGAATCTGGACTAGGGAATAATCTATGTATTAAATATATTATAGACTAAGTTTATTAAAGACCAACTCTTAGCTAAAATGCACAGACATTAAGGAATTAAAAAAACTATGGAATGGATTAACAGATATTTTTGGATTTCTAGAATATAAAAAAAGGTCAGAGCTATCCTTTCAGAATGCATTAAGTATAAAAAGAATAAGGTATTAAAATATAAGGAGTATAGACTTATATAACTAATTTCTTTACTAGACCTATTATAGGAATTAGTTATAATAAACTTTATTACAAGAATACCGATAATAACCACCTTTAGAGGTTAATAGTATGATATAATACTAGTTATAGTAGACTAACTTATAAAATACGCATACTTTAAACCAATATATATAGAGGTTAAAGTAGATGAATTAGTAACTATACTCATTAAATTACTAATAGCACGACATGGATTGCCATGAGAATTTATTACGGATAGAGACAAATTGTTTATATTAATATTCTAGAAAATATTTATAGAAAAGCTAGGGGCTAAATACCGCCTCTTAACAGCATTTTACCTATAAATAGATAAATAAATAGAACGGACAAATCAGACACTAGAACAATATCTATAAATGTACGTTAATAAGTAATAAGATAATTAGATTAACTTACTACTAATAGCTGAGTTTGTATATAACTCTGTAAAGTCATTAACTATAGGAAAATTACTATTCTTTATAAACTATAGTTATGAGCCCACGGCTTATTGAGAACCACAGATTCTAAACAAGATATTAGAATTAGTAAGGATAAAAGTCGATAAACTATAATAACTTTACTAGGAAATAGCAAGAAAAATTACCTAGAAAGGAGTTCTCAGCAAATAATAGAAAGACAAATCTAGAGTTAAGGGACTAATCTTTAAGAAGGGGGATAAGGTTTTCCTACTATGAAAAAATTTAGAAATAAAATAACCATTAAAAAAACTGGATCACGTCAAATTAGGACCATTTAAGGTTAAAAGATAAATAGGACCTGTAAATTACGAGCTATAACTACCTAAGGATATAAGAATCCACCTAGTTTTTTATATTTCAAAATTAGAACCAGCACTACTGAATGCTAAACTATAGACAAGACTTAAACTTAAAGAAGACACTACTAAGTATAAAGTCTAATGAATTTTAGACTACTAATAGTTTAGGCGTTAGTGGAAGTATTTAGTTAGATAAAAGGACTACAGACCTAAAGATAATACATGAGAGCTAATTAGGAACTTGAGGAATAGTTTAGAGCTAATTGACCAGTACCATTAGATAAACTAACTAAGGCTGTATCCTATGAAAAGGATGACTGCAGCGCGTTCCAATCTAAACCGAAGAAAAGAAAAGACAAAGCAAGTTAAGAAGAAGCCGGCACTGCAGGTTGCGGTGTGTGAGTTTCTTAACCCCAAGAACATACTTCAGCCTCTTTAAGAGCTTGAACCTCGTGAATGGAGGCCATCTCTTAATTAAACATCTCTTTCTCTTTAGAATCCAATTTCGCTAGTTCATGATGAAGCCGAAGAGCTCGGGAGCGAGCCTCTAGGGCCTCCTCCTTAGCTTTTTCAAACTAACAACGAAGTTTTTTCTTATCGCGATCAAGACGATCCTACTCAGGCTGCGAGACAATTAAATCACATTTCACATTACAGTTATTACAAGCCGAGTAATAACTGGAACTTAGGTTCATAAGGCAGTCGTCACCTTGACGGGAACAGTTCAAGCAAGGTGTCAGCATGTGACGGGTTCGTTATAGATCCGAGAAGCTAAACAGCAAGCACGTATTAGAGACGACTCAGGACGTGTCATCGTGGGGAGGCTGGGCAGGAAGAAAAGAAAGTTAAGGGTCTTACAGTCTGGAACACAGAGCAGAGGACCTGCTGCCTTTATACTACTTATAGAAGAGAGAAACTATCTTCTGAGACGAAGACTTGGAAGAGGGGGATAATGTTACAAACAGCAATAGTAAGGTAACTATACCCGAAGAGCTAAAGGAACTAGCTACAACAGCCAATGAAGCTCTAGAATGGAAACGTATGTTCGAGCTTGAACGGAAGAACTATAAGCGGGCACGGGACGCATTAGCACAAGCTAAGGCACGAGCCAAGAAGTAAGGACAGAAATACGAAACCATACCAGTAGATTGGAAGCAACCATCCACGTGACGGATAAGAGCTTGGCAGCTAGAGATACTAGAGATATTAGAGGCTCTAATATCTCTAACAGCTCTAATAGTATCCAACATACTAAACAACGGTACAGAATGTACGCACGGAGGATCTACTATAAGTATGAGGCATCAGACAGTTCACGATTACTTTTGATTCTTCGTAGTTACTCTAAAATTGAGATTCACCCCTTAAGTAACATAGTTCAATACTATCCTGTTAAATCTCAACTTACCGTATCCACTCTTCCTACCTCTACTAAGTCAAACCAACTTCCACTAAGTCTAACAAGCTATCCGATCTAGAAGTGAGGGAACTGCTAAGTGTTACATAAGTAGTTAGATAACTTATTACTAGTATAATTTACGTTAGTAAGTTAGCAACTTGTAATATTAACTAACTCTTTTTTATATATAATTAAAAGCTTAGTAATTAGTATATAGAATAATAAATATAATATATAAGCTATATTCTTATTAGAGAAATATAAAAAGCCTATTTCTTTAAATAGTAACTTAAAGCTGTTATATAAAAAATAGTAGATACTAAATTAGTAAGTAGTTAATAAATTTATAACTATTATATACTAAAAAGTTTTTATAGTTATAAAGGTAAATAAGCTTAGCTTTTAGTCTAATTATAAACTTTCTATTAAAGCTATTATATTAGGCAACTATTCTAGCAGAAAACTAATATTAATTAAAATAACTACTAATGTTTTTAATAAGTGAGCTGCGTGGATAAGCAAGCTGCGTATCTTAAAACCCACTAAAAAATCAAAAATTCGCACATGAATATCTTAACAACTACTTAATAAATAATTCTAGAAATTTAACAGGTAATTGATAGTGCTTTGAAATGAATGCCATTGAATTTTCAGGAGCTAGTAATTAATCGTTATTAAGATAGTAGTATTTTGGCCCCCAAAATTCACTTTTTCTTAAATTTCTTAAATATCTGAATAAGGATTAATTACTAGCTCCTGAAAATTTAATGGTATTCATTTCAAAGCACTATCAATTACCTGTTAAATTTCTAGAATTATTTATTAAGTAGTTGTTAAGATATTCATGTGCGAATTTTTGATTTTTTAGTGAGTTTTAAGATACGCAGCTTGCTTATCCACGCAGCTCACTTATTAAATATATTATATATATTATTATAAAGATGCTAATAAGTTATTTTTATATAACTATATTAATTTCTTTATCTATCTTAACTTCTTAGCTATAATATATATTACGTAATAGGAAGTAGTTCTATAAGGTAAAAGTATTAGAAAAAATAGTATTAATAAAATATTATAATAAATTTATATAGATTTTATTACTAGTTTTATTAAGTTTATATAAATAGTATTTATAAACAGCATATAGAAATATATTATTAGTAAAAATTATATCTATAATTATATTAAACTATAGCTATACTACTTATTATTTTAGTACTATTTAATACTACCTTTTTTAGGCACTAAAATACTATATAATAAAGTAAGAATCTATTTAGTAAAAATATTACTTAGTATCTACTATAATTAGTTTTAGCCTATATATATATTACTACTACTAATTAAGACTAATTATAATAATTTTATTAATACTAGCTTTTTAATAATTGCTTAATTAATTACTCTCTTTTATATCATAATTTTACTTAATATATGATACTAGATAATTAGCTTTATATTTAGTTATTTTAGCACTTTTCAGCACTACTTTATTCAGGTATTAAAATAATTAAGTATAAGGCTAGTTATTTAGTATTTTTTAAAAAGCGTATTTAGTATATATAAAGTTAATATAAGTTACTTAAAAGTTAATAAGCTGCTATATAAACTAATAAAATATTTTAATTTATTTAATACTAGAAAGAGTAACTTCTTTTAGTGTAGTAGTAATAATATTAATATTAATAAAAGTTTTTAATCTATTCACGCGTTTACTAAAGATATCTAATTAGTAAAATAATTCTTTTTTTATATATTTAAGAAAGTAAGTACTAATATAAGGCACAAAGTTAGCACTTAAAGTAAATCTAGTATATATAACTTTATTAAAATAACTAGCTACTAGGTACGCAAGATGCTTAATTTAATTAAAATATAATATTAAAATAATATAAAATAGGAAAAGAAATAGCCTAAAGGCTTAAACCCCTAAAATCTAACATAAAGTTAGATAAATAAGTAACTAATTAATAAGTGCTATTAGAAAAAAAGCGTTTTTTATACATATATAATTACTAAAGTAGTATATACTTTATATTATATATTAATTTAAGATTAATAAACTACTATCTTTAGAAGTTAATTAGTTCTTATATTTTTAATAAAAGAAATATAGCTTATTAGTATAATTATAAGATTTCTTTCTAAGCTAGTAATAAGTATAGATCTTTTTTATAGTAACTATTTTATTACTAAAAGCTATATCCATTCTGTACTTAATATACTAGTAATTATATTTAATATAGTAAGAATATATTTTTTTATTACTAACAACCTTATTAAGCAAAGACTCTATTATATAAATAATATAGTTTTATTATTTATATACTATTATGTTTAATGTCTTTTATTTAGCTTAAATCTACTACTATTACTTATTTTATTATTAAAAGAAAAGCTTATTATCTTTAGTACTTATAACTTTAGTATAGATAAATTACTATAAAAACTATATATTTAGTACTTTATTTACCTAGCATTATATAGTCTTACTATTAGGCGTATAAGAATTTAGAATAATTATAACTAATAGATAATAAAATTACTAAGAGTTTAAATTACTATAAAGAGTTAACTATAGTATTTATATAAAGAGAATAAAGAAATTACGTATCTTTATTTTATAATAATTCTCTAGCTAGTTATAGAAGAGACTAATAGTAGAGTTATTTCTTAACTTAATTTAATACTATTTATCTTTTTATTATTATTATTAGCAGGATTAAGACCTAAAGGTCTTTTATTTATATTTAATAAAATATTTTTATTTACTAGTTTATATAACTACTCTTTAGAGTCTACGTGTAGTTATAAAAATATTAATAAACTAATTATAAAAAAGTACTTATTAGAATTTAGAATAGAATTATTTAAATTTTAGGCTAAGTACTTTTGCTATATAGAGAAAGGTTTATTTAAAGAGAAATTACCCCTATTTTTAAAAGCACCTATTTTTATAAAATTATTTAAAAATATTATCTTATTTTCTTTTTTCTTATTTAATATTATATTAGCTTAGATTATTAAAATAGTTTAAACTATTAGAGCTGCCTAAATTACTAAAGTAATTTAAACTAAACTAGTAGCCTAAATCAGCATATTAAATAGAAATAAAGAAAATTTATTTAAATATTAGTTAATAATCTATAATAAAGGAAAGCATTTATACTAAATTTCTTTATTATATAATTTAAATAAATAGTTATATTACATGCTAATAGTATAAATACTATACTATTAAATTATATAAAAAACTAATATACTTATTTTTATACTAACTATTAAGGCTAGTAAGCTTACTTTTAAAAATAATAAAACTATTAAACCTATAAAAACTTGCCTAAAAATAAGTTAAAATTATAATATAACTTATATATAATTATATACTATAATAAGGAGAAAAAGTTTATAAATAATAATAATTTTATTTAACACACCAACATCACGATGCTAACTTATTATAAAGTTATTATAATAATAATTCTTATATTATAATAAACTATAATAGTAAGAAGGTAAATAAATACCTAATCTTTTTTACTTAAAAAACTATTATAACTTTATTTTATAGTTAAATTATCTAAGTGCCGCCTAGCGCTAATAAATCTCATAAATAGTAATAATAGTAATATTAAAATAAATAGTAATAGGTTAATAGGACTGCTTAATATTATTTTAAGTACTAACCACATTAAAAAGGCGCAAAACTAGTAAATAATAATAGGTAAATACCTTATATATTACGTCTTCATAAACCCTACACCTGCCTGAGAATGTTTCTGTTATTCTAGTGCCTTAATTTAAGCACGCTAGAGGGCACTAAAATAACTAGATCATAAGCAGATACAAAAACAGGTAGTAGTAATCACATTTAAATAGATAAGTAAAGCGGGTGACATGAAGGCAGGTGTATAGAATAATAGAGACATCTTAAGATAGAGTTTTAGCAGCGCTAGGCGGCGCTAGGATAACTAGATCACAGGCGGATACAAAGATAAGCAGTAGTAATCATATATAGATGGATAAGTGGAGCAGGCGACATGAAGGTATGTAGGATAATAGAAACATCTCAAGGTAAGGTTTTTAGCAGCGCTGGGTAGCGCTAGAATGACAGGATCATAGGAAGAGAAATATAGAGTACATGAATGGACAAGAAAAGCTGGCGACATAAAGGCAGGTGTGTAGGATGATAGAAATATCTCAAGGTAGGGCTTTTAGCAGCGCTGGGTGGCGCTAGGATGACGGGATCATAGGAAGAGGAATATAGAGTGTGTAGATGGACAAGAGAAGCGGGCGACATAAAGGCAGGTGTGTAGGATGATAGAAACATCTCAAAGTGGGGTTTTTAGCAGCGCTGGGTGGCGCTAGAATGACGGGATCATAGGAAGAGGAATATGGAGTGCGTGGATGGACAAGAGAAGCGGGCGACATGAAGGCAGGTGTATAGGATAACGGAAACATCTTAAGGTGGAGTTTTTAGCAGCGCTGGGTGGCGCTAGGATGACGGTATCATAGGAAGAAGGACGTGGAGTACGTGGATGGATGAGGGGAGCAGGTAGGGGAGGGCAGGATGGAGGCAGTGGGTAGCTATAGGTAGTAGGTGAATGCACGTGATTCGTACACAATGATACATCCCAGACTGTATGCGTGGTGATACAACCCGAATCCTGTACATGGTAACCTAACCCAGATTCTATACGTGATACTACAACCCAGAGCGAATCTAGGCTATACAAACCCAGAAAACGTTCGGGAAAA
Organism: Zopfia rhizophila CBS 207.26; assembly: GCA_010093925.1. Taxonomy (NCBI): domain Eukaryota; kingdom Fungi; phylum Ascomycota; class Dothideomycetes; family Zopfiaceae; genus Zopfia; species Zopfia rhizophila. The sequence continues at coordinate 1,337,187 of ML994622.1, forward strand.
GGTGTCACTTTTCGGGATCTTACGTACCGGACCCCCTATACAAAATTGGGTGAATATCTAGGGTCTCCTATCCCAGAATCAGGGTGTTTTCACCCCTAACTATACGGGGTACTACACCCCAGAATCCAGGATCTTGCACCCCGGAGAATGCTCCATAGGGTAGAGGGACATTTTCTTTCTCTGATGTCCACCCTAAGCCTAAAATCGCAGCCACCCGGCCGAGCCATGCCTAAATTCCGTAGTAGACTAGTGTATTGGCGGCTTGACGGAGGCGTACAGGGGCCTCAGAGGGTGAATACTACTTAAATTTCTACTGTAATACATCAAAATCCGTGGGTAGCTCTTTCCAAACTAGCTTCGCAAGGCCTACTTTACCTCGTAGGGCTGCTGCTCGTTCCTTTGCAGTTAATTGCTTCTTTTCATGAGCCTCTCGTTCTTCAATTCTTTTAAGAGCTGCCTCAACGGTCAACTGTCTTGCCTCACCAAAGTATTTCTTTGTACGATTCTTTCTTCCCTTCTTTTACCTTTTAACAAGATCGTTATTCAGGATTTGAAGAGCAGTTCTATTAGCAACAGCGGTTAGACTGATATTCTTCAGAATCTTAATTGAGGAATGATACTTGGGAGCAGCACATTATAGAACCTCATCAACAAGCTAATTAATTTGCTTTGACTGATCTTCGTCTGCTTAAATATCAATGCGTACTCCGCTCGCATTCGTAAGACTAATAAACGGAGGGGTTTTTGGTCTGTGTTCTTCTAGAACATAGAAAGGATTGTATGGTAGAAGACCTATCTTTTTCTATGCTATAGCAATATTATGTGAAGTAATTACTTTCTGTCGTGCAACATAAAAAAAAAAAAAAAGGAACTCGTAATTTGAGATACGCTCAGCTCTAAAGAAGCTATTCTTACAAACCTGTTTCTTATCGGCCTTTGCAAGAAGTAAGAAAATACCAACATCAAGAGGTTAAAGTATGTGCGTTGAATAAGGAGGTAGGCAAAAAGGAATAATCTTTAAATCTTCGCAGAATTGAACAAAGTCAAGTAAGACGTAAGAATCGTGTCCATCTAAAATTAGAAGTCGATGTATCTTTATTGTATAAGCCCTTATGTATTATTGAAGTGTCAAATCTAAGTTAATACAATTAAACGATCTGTTCAACCAGCTGGGCTAACTTATAGAATTGTGCGTAAATTGATAGAAGGATTAATCTATAAGTACTGGATCTGCTTTCCTTAAAAGATTATAAAGGGAGGTGGTGTGTATCTATTTATTCCAATTACTTTAATTACAGAAACCTAATTATGATCTCCTAGCTATATTGACCAAGCTTTTTTGTCTTCCACAAGAATAAGCACTTTATAGATATCTTCTACGCCTTTTATGAGGCCTTTTTCATTCATATTATATTGATCTTCTGTTAGAATCCTATATTTTATACAGATCTCGTTATATAAGATAAACTACTTCTCCAACGATTCGTAATCTGTAGCGTCTTTCCGTAACTGATTATAACAGCGAGCGAACTTCAGCTTAATCTTAGGATGTCTAGCAAGATAGTTCTTGTACCAATTATAGCCTAGAGGTTCTTTATCACTTCATTTTCAAAACAGATCCATTATAAGGCCTTCCAGGCATTATATTAAGATTGGCCAGCCCTAGGCTGCCATCTAAAGTATACGTCGCTTTACTAATGCTTCCTCTTATGTAGATAGACGTTGCTGAGATTGTTAGAATTCGTTAGCCGACCGTCTGCCTGCGTTACGCGCTTTGAGGGTCGAATATGGTACGTTGAACGTTTTGGAGGCTTGGTAGAGAGAAGGGATCAATTTTTGATGAACTGCGTCGATTGCAAGCTGCATGCGAGCTTCTTGAGGTAATTGCGCATCGTTTGAACTAGGTAGAGCCATGGTTGGTGTGAAAATTGTGAAAATGTAGAGGCGAAGGTTCGAACGCGTGTGTAGGAAAAAGGCAATTTTAGGGGGTGGCTCGACTGGGTGGCTGCGATTTTATAGTAGAATAGCACATCTTGGCGCTCCTGCACTGATCCATCTCGTCACGCAAGATGAAAGGAAGCTATGCATTTAGAAAAAGAAATCGCACCTTAACACAGCCACCACGTGATACCAAGTCTTCAACGTGTGGGACCCTAACTGCTCATGTGGATGCAGTATCGCGTACCCACTTACGAATGGAGTACTGTCGCCAGCGAAATTGGTTTCCGCCCTAACATTCTTCGAAAATTAATTGTCCTGTATGTCAAGACATTAATTCTGGACTTAATGCAAATCCGGGCTAGTTGATCTATACGTTAAATCTTGCGATAGACTAAGCAGGCTTTAAATACCTGGGGGGACAGGAAGACTTTCAGTTAGAAGTTGCCTACAAAGCACGCAAGAGCTTGGACGCGCTTACAAATTCCTCTCATATTAAGGAAGCTACTGCAGGTGGCAAAGAATGAAGCGTTAATCAGGGGCTATTGAGAGGCATCCTGTCATCTACCCTCATCAGTATCATTGTCAACTTAGAACCTTGCCTCTTTCAATTGTGACAGCATAGTCGTAAGAAGCTGAACTCCCAAACCCATTAAAGTCAAGTTTCCACTCAAGCTTCAAACTTTTACTGTTTCATTTGTGCCATAAATACCCTAGTTTCAGGATAATGGTGGCGTCAATCACAAAGTAACCCTAGCCAATACGAGTAACCGTGTAAGGGGAGCTTTTGAACATAAGCTCTAATTTCACGAAGGTCGGATGCTTTGAGTAAGTGCCGCCATCAGCACTAGAACTTCGAACTGGGGAGTTGATGTAAGTCTAGAAGACGCTTACCAGATATACCCCAACTTCGTGGATTATCTCTTCCCCAGGTGCCCGGAGATAAAAGGACCAGAGATGTTTACTCGACAAACTCAGCTCAAGCCGCGGTTCCACCAGCTGATGAATATTGCCAATGACAATCATAATGGGATCGGGTGTGTCATCCGACAGAAACGGAGATGGTTCGAGCGGGTTGAGCAAGATGTTGCTGCTATCACTGCTGCTTGTGGGAGCCTACAGTGAGAGCCGGCGCATCTCTTCTGCGACATTATCCGAGACGTACTCTCCGCATACAGAACCAGCGTAGTCAGTCATGCTGTCGAGGTATTTATCCATTATCAGAGTTCTCTCTTGGTCGCTAGCGGACCTCTGAGGCACAACCGCCCTGTCACCGAGCAACCTTGGACGTACACAAGAAGTTGGAGAGAACTCGATGAATTGAAAACTATGGAGAGCTATCGTACATAAATAGCGAGCAAGATGAGCTCTGAGAATGATTTGTAAGCCATATAAGGATCGACAGGGGAAAGAAAGGATTGACAAGGGGGATCAGCGACGATGCCGCTCGGTTACACACCTAATCCATACGGTTTGCTCAAGGATTTCATCCTGTCTGGCGAGTTGCTCTACAATTTTCATCGTATACTCTTTGATCAGAGACGTGGTATTGGAAATCTTCTTTGTATCGACCGCGGTTACCGTCGTCATGTGTCTAAGTATCGCGACCGGTTAGGCGTTGAAGTCGGTGACTGAACCAAACATCGAGGATATAATCACTTAACCATTGAATTTCACTTGCAGCGTCGTCGCTTCTACTACAAGACCCAGTGCTCCCTTGTGCGCCTCAATAGACGAACGTATTTTCTCTGCATCTTTCCGGCCTGAGAGCGCCCACCGTGCCGCGCGATCGAGCCCCGCACCGTCGTACTTTTTAAGCAACGCCTCCAATTCAACAAGGACGCTGTAGCAGTTCCCCATGATATCACAAATGCGTTGACGCAGGTCTTCTGGAAGATGGTTCGGCCCACTTGCTTCTGTGTCATCCTTCAGGATGTGAAGTGTCATGTCCAGATCCGAAAGCTCGTGGGACGTAGCGGTGAGATCTTGACGGGCATCCCGGCAGCTGACAACGAAGTTGGTTATGCAGCGAGTACTGTTCCCGACCGCTGTAATAAGAGTAAGGCAACTTGCGGCGATAGAAAGGGGATCCATGGATATCCCAGAGCTAGCCCTAGATTACTTTTGACAGCTGTTGATAGGATCAGGCAAGAGAAGTTGTAAGCCGTGCAGACATGCATGCAGAAATAGGCTAGTGGCTCAGCTGACTTGACAATTGCCTTCTCCTACAATCTCTCATGTCAATGGCAGCTCTGAAGCCTTAGCTCCAAAAAACTAGTCCTCTTTTTCATTTATCACCTTGCCGGCTTACCGAAGTCGATGGCAAGGATATAAAAGATACCTCAAGGGGTGGTTGTGAGAACTAATCAAACATTTCCAAGAGCGGGCCAAGCTTTTATTCGAACTTTTCTCGAGGCCTAAGTGCAGCGGGACCATGTTTTGAGGCTAGTCGCGTTCAAGTTCACTAGGTAAACAAGGATTCCCAAATGTCCAGACATTCTCACCTATCTTAGAACTCCGAATCGCTCTTTCGTCTCTCAAGCTCCTATAGCGGCTATATTTATCTACGGCTCATCGAATTATGGTAAAGCTACATGCAGCTTAAGCAGAAGGTTGGGGGCTAGTTCCTTGTTGGTACATCGTAACATGCCTTTGCAATACGCTTATCTAGAAGTAGTAGGGTGAGAACTGGGGAGCGAAGAAATCCTAGCCACACAACGACGGAGATTATATAACAGCTTTGTTGGCATGTATATCGGCGTCCCGGAGTATGGATCGCAGGGCAGGAATGGTTCGCGGTATTCTGAGTCAACCTTTCTGATGAAGTGGTTCTCGATTCTGAATTTCGGAAGGATATGATTGCACAAGTGAGTTGGAACATAAAAGGGGAATAGCATGGTATTGTGGCTGCAGATGTGGGTGCGGATGTGGTTACCGTTACCCGAACCAAGAGTCTTTGAGAAGCCGCAGCACAGCCTCATGCCGTGTATGTTCCCTTTTTTTTTTTTTTTTTTATGCCTTTAGCACATAACTAATGCATTGGATCTTCCTAAAGCTCACATTGGTTTGCTCACTTCTTTCTCGGTACGCATCAGAGTTCAGATTCCCGGAGTGAAGATTGAAGCTCGCCGGCCGTTGACAAGGGGCCAATCAAGTTAATTATTTCTGCCTTGCAGCAGAACTTATTGCCCTAATTTCTGGAATATTCCCTCTTATACGTGCTGCACAGTAGACAGCGGCGATGAAAATATGATCGAAGTAGTGCCGGCTCACTGCTCCCTAATGATGCCTGGTACGACTCTCGTTACGGGGTAAACTCTAGTCGTCATGGAATCGTCTTCAAAAGTGTATATTTCGCCAATTTCTCTACCAGGAGGCTCCGTGGGCCTTGGTGGGATGGTACGGAGATCAGATTTGAAGGACGATCCTGTAGATATTTGAAGCGATCATCCAATTCCTTGTTGTTCTGTGTTCCTTTATACATGCATCGACTTGCGGTTATTGGCTTATTGCAGCTCGGGGAGCAAACCGAGGCGATCTTCGATCAGCGACTGGTGGTCGCGGAATTGCACTTGGTGATCGACTAGTTGGTGGACTTGTATCTTTAGGGCGGTGGTTGCGGAATTTGGGATGGAAGGAGAACTGCTCAGTTCGCTGGGGTAAGCCCAGGCCTGCCGTGAGAGCTCTGACCGGACGTAGGGAAAAGATGTAGCAGCAACCTCATAAATTGAAAACTAAGCATGGCTGTTCTACATAAATAATGAGCTTTGTAAATATCGATAGGGGGATTGACAGGAGACGATCGGCAGGAGAGGATCAGCAAGAAAGCTCAGTGTACAAGCAATGGTGCTACCTGAGAGGCCAGCACTCGGTTACACGAGCCGTCAGTATCAATCCGTCAGGACATGGCGGGACGGCGCCAGTCGCTCACCGCTCGGTGGAGTGGACCCCAGCTACGGAAGTGAGAGTCGCCCGGGCATCCTCGTGTTCATTTCCTGTTGAGACTTTGCCGTTATTCTATCTTGTCTCCGAGATTTTTGTACCATGGCATCTAGATGTACCGTTCTGTATCTTGGTACGAGGGAGATGAGCTGTAGGGAGTGTAAGCTGTGCTGCTGGTAGTAACGTGCTGGATACAAGCAATGAATAAATAGTTAAGATGGATCGAGGACCAAAAACGAAGACTCGGGAAATGATACGGGCGGTTGCCGCAATGAAGTTCTGCATGGCGACGGTAGGAAGAGGAAGGCAAATGACGTAAGCATCGCTGTTGAACCATGTAGTTTGACATGTGGAACTCTATGCTACATTCAGAATATGTGTGTCTAGATATAAATATGTACTATTAATTGTATCTAGGTTAGATAAAATATAACATGGCGGGGGTAAAGGAGAGCCCGCGAATGTGAGGCGTGGTTGAGTCATGTTCACTCTTCCATGTCGAACTCATGCGCCCAACAGACAACGGCGGCTTCAAACAGAGATCTGGCCATGTTGTGTATCATTTGTATATTATTGAGTCGTGTGCCAAGGAGCACAGCGGTATTGTCGCTGGCCAGGAAGAGTTGATCATCCTGATACACGTCGGCCTCAAGAGCCGCAATTTACTCTGCATTAGACTCGACTAGCTAGTGCAGATTTACAACCTACCTTTCTCTGGTGTCAATGCGCTCTTCGTGATTCGAAGCTTCGTATTGTGCTCCTTCATGGATGCCTTCGCCTGCTCTAGCTGCTGGCGGACACCCGGGGCCTCTTCGTGTTTCCCTCAAAGCTTTTTGTCCGTCCCTTGTACCGTTGATTGGCAGCAGGTAGGGCATCTTCGGCATAGGATAGCTTCTTCAGTAACTGTATGTGGCCTTTGAGAGTTGTAACGGGGTTTGAGGAGGTGGGCTTGCGTGGCCTTGAGCTTTTTCCGCGGATATGATCGAGGTTTTGATAAGCTCTTCGCAGGCCTTCTTCGATTTTGCCTATTCTCCGCTTGTGAGACTCGGTGTCGTGTTCATGACGGGCCTTGATGGTCCCCAACAGTCCGACTAGATGCCGTTCCTTGTCCTTCGCCTTTGATGCTGCCTTCTCGGCTTTCTCTTGGGTCTTTGAAAGCTCTTTCCGAACCACCTCAAAAGTTCGCTTCTCACTCGAGACTTGTTGTATCTGGTCTTCGAGTCCACAGACTACTCGATCCCGCTCGCTCTCAAATCCAACTGTTCCTATCCATGGCTCTTCACTGCGGTGTCAAGTTTCGCTTGAAGTCCCTTCTTCTTACTCAAGACACCCTGTGCGATTGCAACGCTTTCTCCTTCTATTTGGTCTCAGCGGTAAGGTCTTTGGAGAGCTTGTCTTTTGCTGGCATAGCGTCATTAGCCCGGCGAAGAGCAGCGTCTTTCTTTTTAATAGCCGTGGACTTTGCGGCTAGGGCAGCGACCTTATCCGCGAGAGTGACTCTCTTAGCTGCATTGGCTGAGGACGCAGCTAATTTTGACGCATCTGTATTTGGACATTACCTTTTTTACATTCTTGCTTGTTCGTGCGTTGTCCAACTTTATTTATTGGGCACCCTTGGGTTGCAAATTCGCTTTTCAGCGCTCACAAAATGCCTAGGCATGCCACAGCCTAGTGCAATACTTGCTTCCAATCTCATTGCTTCGCTCACTGAGACCAAGATAATATTCCAACCCATGCCATTCGAAGCCACGAACAATACGCCTGAGCCACCAGGAACCCATTCAAAGACGAATGGTCGACCAGAGGCAAGTTAGCGTTGCGCTGTCTTAAGCTCAACTCAGTGGTAATAGCGCCTCTACGGGTTATTCCGTGACGGGGGCGCAAATACGCCGCCCTAAAAGGGCTGAATCAATGGGGCTGTGGAACAGAAGGCGGCTACAGTGACAACGTACAAATCCTACGTTCTACCCTTTCGAAGTCCAATGTGACCTACAAATATGCTCAGATAGCCCACGAGGCTGGCCTATATCCCATCGCTGATTTCCTCGACAACAAATTTAGAGTTTGAGTCTTAGTTCGAAACCCACTTCTACATATTCTTCAACAGCCCATAAACCTAGTCCTTACTTTTCTACTTTCTGCACTAAGATTCGAGCCTTGAGGCATCATCCTGAGCACCTTTCATTAACTTGAGCTTTCGATTTTCAACTCCGTCGTCGAGCGCTTCCCCTCTAGCACCTCTGATCCTGGATATGGCCCACTCCAGAACAAGCGAAGAGAAACCCCAAAGCGAACACTTAATTAGTGGAGGAGAAGGTGCTGGTACTGGCGAGAAGCGCCGCTCTGGTAAATCTGTGAGGACTCCCAAGTCAATGCTAGCATGGACTGCATCAGCTCTAACCCTAGGCTTCCTGATTCTTACTGCTGTCTATGCCTCCCACGACACAGCCGCATCTCGCCTACGATTTCTATACACTTCAAGCAGCAATACCATCTTCGTTCTCAGTGTGCTGTCCAGCTTCACGGGCCTCTTCCTTGGAGCGACGATTACGGCGACATTTGAGACGGTACAATGGCTATTAATATCACGACAGGAAGGCCTACAACTGTCGAATTTCTTAAGCCTAGAAGCTGGAACGGGACTTATGGGGTTGCTTAGGCTTATGGCTGGGAGGGGATTGAGGATGAGGAGTACCACCAGGATGTGGGCTGCAGTGAGATTGCTATCGATTATTTTGATACCGATATTGAGTATCTTGATCATGAGTAAGTGTTGTTGCTCTTACAGTTCTGGTACTCCTACTATTCTAGTTTATCGGTGGAAGACCAAGCTCTATATCTCGATATCAACGTTTCTCTGCAATGAATCGCTTGGTTATCGATGGACTCTAATCAGCGTCAGCCGCGGGACTTGGGACGCTGACTGACTTTGAATTCAGGTAATGTGAATACCCGCATGATATTCGACATCGTCCACGACACTCCAGCCTCTCTCGGATGGGGAATGAGCCTCTTCAACGCCTCGCTAGCCAAGAACGTCTCCTCTATTGCAGATCAGGTAGTTCAGGCAGACTTGGCCATGTTTCTCTCCGCACCGCACCGCTCGGTCGACATTACTCCTCAGTCTCAAAGAACCATCCCTTGCTCCCACGTACCTGGCAGAGCAAACACCCAAAATTGCAGGCGAGTCTATTATATACCTGGAGGTGCAGAGCTTGCAGTGGTGCAGGAAACTCGTAATGGAAGTCGGAGCCAGGCCGATGTGGATCTTGCTCAGAGTCAGCAAGGGTATATATTTGACTTCGTGGAAGGTCCAGGGGCCAATGAAGAGTGGGAGTTCAAGGGCAATGAAGACTGTGAGATGTTTGGTTTCCCGTTTGGTGCCTTTCATCTTTGTCTGAAAAACGGTGCGAAGAATACACTTCACGCACGTAAGTAGTCATAATGTCAGCAGTTTGGGGGCTGGATAAAGATTCTTGCTTATGAAATGGCTAATTAGGAATCGTCCACTGTCCAACCTCTACATCAGTGCTCTCCGACTGCTACACCAACACTTCCTGGCATGCTTCACCGGGGTGGACCACCTCCTTGACGACTACCTTCCGACGCGGTACTGTGGCCTACAGTCGCGCCAATGGCACCATTCTCTCGCATGAGTTCACTTCCTCTCCCACTCCCGCCCCCGTCTCTGCCTCTGAAATGCTAGATGGCTACCGTTCAGCCTTTTCCTCATTCCCAGACCTCTCTTCCCTGCTATCGCTCCTTGCAGATCCGGATGCCACGAACATGTTCCCGCTATACGTCTACCCGGCAATGGTATGGGCGAATCTAAAATCAATCGAGAGCCTTAGCCCACGGAATCCAGCCATCGTAACGCGAGCGCAAGATACTATCCAATGCCTTCTCGCGATAATGCTGTACTACTGCCAACCCTCGCTCTTCGCCCGGACACTATCCATATATACCAACTCTTCCGAACTCGGGAATGCAACAAATGGCAACAGCTTTGCGCAGCTGAAATCTTTCGCGAATGACTTGCTCAGTCTTGCGCCGCCTGATACGCAGGTCAGACAGGCAGTGACAAGGTATCGGCTTGTAGTTGGCCGGGGAACACTTGCTGCGTATGTTGTTCTCTGTGGTGTGGCGCTGTTGTTGTGTCTAATTGTGCTTGGATGGGCCAAGTGGACGGAGAGAAGCGGCAATATGGATGTGCCAAGAATTGGGCCATTTCCGGCTTGGGATGAGAGGGTTAAGTGTATAGTGGAAGGTAAAGAAGGTAGGGTATTGGAGGAGGCGAAGAATGGAGAGGGAAAGATGGGCGGGGGGATGAGGTTGGTTGAAGGGAGTGAAGTTATAAGGTTGGCAGAGAGGATGAGAGTTGTGCTGGTCAAAGAAGAAGTAGGATAACGACAAGATTCACACCGCATCGTGTGTAGGTTGGGTAAAAGAGAAATTGTCATATGTAGAATCTTCTGCGGAGCGTTTGATAGTGTCTCTCATTCTCTGTAAGTCTTCCCAAGCGCAAAGGTCGAGTTTTGCTTGACAATCCCACTGCGAATAAAGCCGTACCAGACTGCTCACCTACTTCAAGCCTTTCGAATCTTCAATCCAAAACCGCCGAAAAGTTCTCTATGAACGCGAGTCCCTCGTTAAAAGCTGCAATTCCTAGTAACAGGCGTCCTTATTACGCCGCAGCAGGTGAGCAGACCCTGAGCAGACTTGAGTAGACCTAGGCCGAGCTTAAGTCATATATAAGCCGGCCTAAGCAAGAGCAGCAAAGGGTGATGTGATTATGAAGGTATGAAAGCGTCTGGATTGGGGTGGTATAACAGGGACAGTGTACCCTTGAGCCTGGACTTCGGAGAGAGGCGGGCCATATGAAGAAGTTGCTGTATGAGAAGAACGGAACATGCACGTGTGTATAGACGGCGAATGGGTGAGTACATCAAGCCGATATTGTTGTACTATCAACAGGTGAGCAGGCGGCAATGCTTGTTGAGGCGAAAGACGTGGACGATCAGGACTGAGGGGTTTAGCATGATGTTTCGAGAGTTCTGTGTGCGACTTTCTTATATTTTTTGAGCCTGCGCAATGATTTAAATGGTCATGCAGGTAAATGTAGGTTTAATTAGGTGAGAAATACCGACCCTAGCAGCTCTGAGTCGGAATATTCGGAATATTGGTGCACATGTCTTCAGAGGTGGGGGTGAGTTGAGATACAGCTGGATGTCGTTATCAGAAGTGTGACAAGATATCAATCGCAGGTCTATGTTATCTGAAGCCGGATTCAAACCTGCCTTGAGGCAATGGTCGCGGAGTAAATTCGCCGAACGTCGATCAACGGATATTTCGATGGTAGATAAAGAGGTTGCTCGGCGTATTATTGATACCAGCCTCGCGCATCTCCGAGGACCATGATAGCCGGATGCGGACTTCTAGATATTCTGCCGAAAGTGAAGAGAACACAAAAAGCATGAGGAGTCTGACGTTTT